>OX940789.1:79755498-80416561 GCA_954870985.1 Trifolium fragiferum | reverse complement strand
TCAAGAAGCCTGAAAAATCATGCGAGGTGTGCATGAAAGGGAAGCAACCAAGACTGCCGTTTGCATCAGAAGTAGCTCCAAGAGCAAAACATGCCTTGGGAGTAGTACATTCTGATGTGTGTGGACCATTTCCAGTACCTTCACTTGGAGGAAACAAGTATTTTGTATCTTTTGTTGATGAATTCACAAGGATGACATGGGTAACACTCATCAAGTTCAAGCATGAAGTGTTTGCTGCGTTTCAGAAGTTCAAGGTGAAGGCTGAGAAACAGAGTGGTCAGAAGCTGAAGATTCTCAGAACTGATGGTGGTGGTGAGTTTAATTCTAATGAGTTTAAAACTTTCTGTGAGGAGAATGGAATTGAGCATGAGGTTACAGCTCCTTATACTCCTCAACACAATGGTCTTGCTGAGAGAAGAAATCGTACTTTGCTTGATATGGTGAGAAGCATGCTGAAAGAGAAGAAGCTTCCTCATCACTTATGGGGAGAAGCTGTTGCCACTGCAACATATGTGCTCAACAGATGTCCAACGAAGAAGCTGAAGGAAATAGTTCCTATTCAGAAGTGGACTGGAGAGAAGCAAAGTGTTAGTCATCTGAAGGTGTTTGGATCTGTATGCTATAAACATGTTCCAGAAGCCAGAAGACAGAAGCTGGATGATAGAAGCAAAGTAATGTTACTGGTGGGGTACCACAGTACAGGTGCGTACAAGCTTTATTGTCCAGAGACTAATAAAATTGAATTCAGCAGAGACGTCATTGTGAAGGAATCTGAAACTTGGGATTGGAACAAGTCTCAATCAAATTCTGATGTGAGAATCTCTGAGGATGGCTCTGAAGGAGAGTCAGAATCTGAAGGCTCTGAAGATGATTCAGAAGATGGAGATGACTCTGATGGTGATTCTGAATCTGACTCTGACTCTGAAGGCAATTCTGAAGATCAGAATTCTGAAGCCAACTCTGAAGCTCAGAATTTTGAAACCAACTCTGAAGCTCAGAATTCTGAAGCCAACTCTGAAGCTCAGAATTCTGAAGCCAACTATGAAGCTCAGAATTCTGAAGCCAACTCTGAAGCTCAGAATTCTGAAGCCAAGTCTGAAGCCCAGAATTCTGAAGCCAATTCTACACCTCAGAATTCTGAAGCCAATTCTGAAGCTCAGAATTCTGAAGCCAATTCTGAAGGTCAGAATTCTGAAGCCAATTCTGAAGGTCAGAATTCTAAAGCCAATTCTGAAGGTCAGAATTCTGAAGCCAATTCTGAAGGTCAGAATTCTGAAGCAAACTCTCAAGGTCAGAATTCTGAAGAAAGAATTTCTGAAGGTGTTCAGAGGCTACAGAGAATCAGAAACATCCCAAGAAGATTTGCAGGATTTGAAATGTTGCAAGACACTGAAGTAGACTCTGAGGGAGAAATTAATTGAATTGCAAGACTCTTATGGCTAATTAAAAAAATGATGTAGAGACTTTTTATTAATTATGGTGATTACTTCACCTTATTGTTTATCAAATGTATTAGACCTGATTATTATATTATTTCTATATGCTATGTCACTAACTTATTTAATTATGGTATGATGTGTTAAGTAAGAAGACCATACTTTTATTTTCATGTTCTATATTATGGAGACTTTGTTTAATGTAATTAATGGAATGAGGAACCAATTTACACACAGAATATTATTAACATATTTGACTAGAAGACAATATTTAGTAAAGAATCAACTCTCCAAAATATGACATAGTACTCACGTTTTTGGTTGAGCACAAGATGACATATACATAGAGAAATTTTTAATAGAGAATATTTTGGAAGGATTCCTTTACCATCTTACTTTTCTATCATTCCTTCATTATTTACTATCTTTTTTTCACATGGCTCAACCATACCCAAAAGCATATCTTACATATCTCTACAAAAAGAATATTTTGAAGTCAAACAACTCCATAACAATTCACTATAAAACAAAGAATATAAATATGTTCAATCACTATCACAAGTAGTTGGAATCTATACTATATGGAAAGTAGTAAATAGTCAATGGCACAAAACCATATCCTCCACCGAAAAATTAAAAAAAAAAAACCCACAAAATGACACAAGTTCTACCTCCAAATTTCACAACAAGCATATTAATTTGCCATAAGAAAAAGTAACTTATCTCATGCAAAAAAACTTTCTATGGAGATGGATGATCATACTTCCAAGATATCAAGGTTTAGAAGAATGGCTATTAGAAAGAAAAAGAAAAATGAAAATATCAATTCATCATCAGGTTATATTATGACTTTCTTTATATTAGTGTTTTAAGGTCTTTTCATTTAATATTAGCTTACATTCTAACTTCCATGATAACTAATTTGTTACTACAAATTTCAGAAAATGTGTCTCCAACAAATATCATGCCAACCATTAATTCATACATAACTATTGATTCATGCAATGAAGGTAAGGCATAACTTTAGTTCATATTGGTTTTTTAAATTATTCTAATGTCAAAGTTACAAAAATAAAAATGTCATATTTCTTTCAATTGAGATTAATTTTTTCTAAAATAATTTTTATATAGACATTGCTAAATTTCGGAATTCAACCATTTCAAATGGAGTTGATAGCACTCAATTGAAATCAACCGGTGGAAAAAGAAAGGCTAACAGGATTCCTTTGTCACCTTTAAATACAGGTAATATTCTTAGTTAAAAATATTATTTTCCATTAGATTATACAATGTATTAATGGAACATATTTTTTATCATTCCTTCATTATTTACTATATTTCTTTTTTCAGATGGCTCAACCATACCCAAAACCATAACACAAACATGTGATAGTAACATTTCAGTTAAAAGAGCAAAAAATCCTAATCATGTCAAATTCACTCCAATTTCTAACGTGTTTTCTAATATTCAAAATTCAAGTGGAGAATCATCACAAAATGGAAATGCAAGACATGGACAATCAGGTTATTTGTTTATTTTCAATGTAATGTATTACAAGTTTGATATTTAACCATGAGTGTTTCTTTTATTTTTATTACTTTCATTTAGGTTGGTTATTGTTTTAAATATCATACTCTAAAATAAAAAAATATCAAATACTTATTGAGCATAATTTTTTCAGGAAAATCTAATTTCGATTCATGTGAAGTTATTAATTCCTTAGAGGATGTTTTAAAAAAGAAACCTGCACCTAAGACAAGAAAGAGAAGCATATATATTGGTGTCAAAAGATTGGACTTTGATGATATCCATCTATCTAATGGTATGTATGAATAGATATAGTTATATTGTGTACTTAAATTTATCCTCTATTAATATGTACTCATAAATTCTATAATTTTATTGCGGCAGAAAACTCTAATGGTGACCATACAAAAATTGTTTTTAAAGCTAACATGTATGAAGATGCTGAAAAAGCAGGTATATATTGAAACTCATATAATATTTGTTATAATAATTATTTCTTTATGTCAATAGTTTTTTTACTACAAATTTATGTATAGAGTGCGTCAATTTTGGTCAACCGGAGTTTACTTGCATATATTGTCATGCCGAATTATGGTTTGAAGAAAGAGCAGATAAAACACAGCGTGTCCATAACGCAGATTTTTCTATTTGCTGTCAAAAAGGTCAAGTTGAACTACCACTTCTTAAAAGACCACCAAAATTGCTCTTATCGTTAATAAGAGGAACTGATCGTAGAAGCAAACATTTCAAGGAAAATATAAGGACCTACAACAGCATGTTTGCATTTACATCAATGGGTGGTAGAATTCAAAATAAAATTAATAATGGTAGAGGTCCTCCGCAGTTTATTTTGGGTGGTCAGAATTATCATAGAATTGGAACTTTGCTTCCACAAGAAGGAACCGTCCCCAAATTTGCTCAGCTATACATTTATGATACACAAAATGAAGAAAATAATAGAGCTTCTCATTTTAGGTATGATCGTTTAACTTAATCCTATCACCAATTTATTGTTTATATATGCAGATTATCTATCAATCAAAATAAAATTAATATTGTTGCTTATAAATTTAGGTCTGAAAATGATTCAACTAACATTGACATGTCGTTAGTTCGAGACCTTAAAGAAATGATTGATGATCATAATGAAGTAGCTAAATCATTTAGAAGGGTTAGAGATTTGCTTCAATCAGGAAACCAACCTAAACTATCCCTTAGATTGTTTAGAAAAAGAAATAATGATTCAAGAATGCACAATATTCCCACAGCTGATGAGGTTGCAGGTGTTATTGTCGGCGATTTTGACAGTTCTGACATTGGAAGAGATGTTGTTGTTCATGATAAAACTTATGGTTTGATCAGGATTCACGAAACACACGTGTTATTTTTGCCGCTTCAATATCCCTTAGTGTTTCCTTTTGGTGAAAATGGTTGGGAACCTAATATTCCTTTGAGAGAAGGATCAACGAGAAAAAATAATAGAGTTACAATACGGGAATTTATGGCATTTAGAATTCAAGAAAGAGAAGTTGAATTTGGGAACATTTTGTTCGCCAAAAGGTTGTTTCAGCAATATTTGGTTGATTGTTACACCATGATCGAAGCACAACGTCTTTCATTTGCTAGAGAAAATCAAGATAAGATTAGAAATGATATTCTTTCTGGTTTACAAGAGGCAGTTGAAAAAGGAGATATGCTACCATCATCAGTTGGCAAGAGCGTCATCCTACCGGATTCTTTTACAGGTGGCCCTAGGTATATGTTTAACAACAGTCAAGATGCAATGGGTATTTGTAAAAGATTTGGTTATCCAGATTTGTTCATTACAGTAACATGTAATTCAAATTGGAGTGAAATAAAGGACTTTGTCACCCCAAGGGGTCTTACTGCATCAGACCGACCAGATATTGTTTGTAGAGTATTTAAAATGAAGTTAGACGAAATGATGTCTGATTTCAAAAAGAAAGAAATTTTTGGCAAAGTAATTGCAGGCAAGTATATATTATTTATTTTATTAATTTAATAATTTCACATATTTACATGTATTTTTACTTATAACACTCTACAAAATTGTACATTGTAGGAATGTACACTGTTGAGTTTCAAAAAAGAGGACTTCCACATGCACACATTTTGTTGTGGTTAGATGCTGAAAACAAGTTGAATAAAGTCAGAGATATTGACAAGGTAATATCAGCTGAAATCCCTCATCCAAAATTATATCCAAAGTTGCATGGTTGTGTTTCATCATTCATGATTCATGGACCATGTGGGCCCGGACATTATGATTCACCTTGCATGAAAGGTCCAATATGCTCAAAATACTTTCCAAAGAAACATCAATCGGCTACTTTAATAGATGATGATGGTTATCCATCTTATAGACGCCGTAATACTGGGGTGTTTGTTACAAAAGGTAAGGCTAGGTTAGATAACAGCAATGTTGTTCCTTACAATCCATATTTGCTGATGAGGTATCAAGGTCATGTCAATGTAGAATATTGCAATAAATCCAATGCAATTAAGTATCTTTTTAAATATGTCAACAAAGGGCCTGATAGATCAAATGTAAAGATAGTAAATGGGGAAAAAGTTTCATCGAAATCTGAACCTGTTGATGAAATCCAAAGGTATTATGATTGCCGATATTTATCCCCATCCGAGGCAGCTTGGAGAATTTTTGCATTTGACATTCACCAAAAGTTTCCTGCAGTCATTAGGCTTTGTGTGCATTTACCAAATGAACAATCAATCAATTACAAGGAGAATCAAAAGCTCAAGAATGTTGTCAAATACAATGAGTTCATGGGATCAATGTTTCTTGCTTGGTTTAAGGCAAATCAACAATATGAAGAAGGACGCAATCTAACATATGCTGAGTTTCCGTCGAAGTTCACTTACTTCGAAAAAGATAGAATGTGGCAACCAAGAAAATCAGGATATAGCATTGGTAGGCTCACATATGTTCCGGTTGGTGCAGGGGAATTGTATTACTTGAGGATTTTGTTGACATTGCAAAGAGGTTGCACTTCATACGAAAGTGTTAGAACTGTTAAGGGTGTATTATGTGATAGCTTTCAAGATGCATGTTATGCATTAGATTTATTGCAAAATGACAAAGAATTCATTGATGCTATCATAGAAACAAGTCATTTAGGATCTGGTTTTGAAATGAGAGCTTTGTTCGTTAGGTTGTTGATAATGGGTACAATGACCAAACCAGTTGAAGTGTGGAATGCAAGTTGGAGATTGTTATCGGAAGGAATCATTTACCATAGAAGAAAGGCTCTAAACATGCCAGGTATATCAACTAATATATTTAACTTTTTAACATCAATCAATATATATTAATTCTAAAATAACCTTATTTTATATACTTATATTATGTAGGATTACAAATAAATGATGAAGAATTGAAAAATCTTTGTCTCATGGAGATTGACAAATTATTGATGGCAAATGGAAAATATCTCAAAGACTATAAATCCATGCCTGCTGTTCAATATGCAGATGTTTTGAACTTTCAAAATAAATTGATTGCAGATGAACTTAATTTTGATAGAGTTGAGTTGGCTACACTTCATGGCAAGCTAATTGGTTTGTTGACAGAAGAGCAACACAATGTGTATAATCAAATTATGCAATCAGTTTTGAATGGTGATGGACAATTCTATTTCTTATACGGATATGGTGGAACTGGCAAAACTTTCTTGTGGAAAACCCTGTCTGCTGCTCTTAGAGCTCAAGGTAAGATTGTCTTAAATGTTGCTTCCAGTGGCATTGCATCTTTACTTTTACCAAATGGTAAGACTGCTCATTCAACCTTTTGCATTCCTTTGCAACTTAATGATAAATCAAGTTGCAATATCAAACAACAAACACCTAGAGCCGCACTTTTAAGAGAAGCAAGTTTGATAATATGGGATGAAGCCCCCATGATGAATCGATATTGCTTTGAAGCATTTGATCGTACTATGAGAGATGTAATGAGAGTCAATGATGAACAAAACAATAACCGTCCTTTTGGTGGCAAAGTTGTTGTATTGGGTGGTGACTTTCGGCAAATTTTGCCTGTTGTTAGAAAGGGATCAAGAGGAGCAATAATAAGGGCAACGGTGAGTTCTTCTAAGCTATGGAAGACAGTCAAAGTACTCAGGTTAACGAAAAACATGCGTTTGAATGGTGATAGCACAAGTCAATCATATGACGAAATCAAAAAATTTGCAGATTGGATTTTGAATATTGGTGACGGTATTATGGACGCAGATGAAGATGGTGTCACAAATATTGAAATTCCTAATCAATTGTGCATACTTGAAGGTATTGATCCTTTACTTTCTCTAATTGATTTTGTGTATCCAAACATTGTTTTGAATTTTAAAAATACAAATCAATTTGAAGACCAAGCAATCCTTTGCCCAACATTGGAGGTTGTTGAAAAAGTCAATGATTTTGTGTTGTCTTTAATTCCCGGTGAGTCAAAAGAATATTTAAGTGCCGATACACCTTGCAAGTCTGATGAGGAACATCCAGTTCAAGGTGATTGGTTTACATCAGAGTTTTTAAATGATATTAAGTGTTCCGGTATCCCAAATCACCGTTTGACGTTGAAAGTTGGGGTTCCTATCATGCTAATGAGGAATATTGATCAGGCAAAAGGACTGTGTAATGGTACAAGAATGCAGGTAGATCATTTAGGAAAGCATATTATTTCAGCTACTGTTATAGCTGGAAAAAATATAGGTGACAAGGTAGTTATTCCTAGAATGGATTTGGTACCAACAGATTCTGGCTTACCTTTTAAGTTCCAGCGAAGACAATTTCCCATATGCTTATGTTTTGCAATGACTATAAACAAGTCTCAAGGACAGTCTCTTTCAAAGGTCGGATTGTATTTACCCCGACCTGTTTTTACACACGGCCAACTTTATGTTGCTGTTTCAAGAGTTACAACTACAAAAGGTTTGAAGATGTTAATTATAGATGAGGACGGAAAACCTTGCAACACCACTCAGAATGTTGTGTTTCCTGAAGTTTTTGAACATCTATAGGTGTGTCATCATAATTATTATTATTGTTATATTTATTATTAATGCAATTTATATTGGGCCGTTTTTTCATGTAATTATTAACTATTATTTCTTCTTCTTTTTTTTTCAGAAAAATCGGATCTATAATGGACAAATGATTATTTTGGTACGATTTAATTTGTAGTTTATAATTTTGTAAGTTTGAACTTTTGTGAGATGTAATAGTGTATTGAACTTTGACTATTTTATATGGGTTTTGTTCCTAACTTTGTTAGTTTTTTCGTTATGGAGTTGGTCTGTTTTGTGTTTAGCACCTTCTTCCTTAATTGTGTAACGTACTTCCTCATCGGGGTATAGCTTATGCCTTATTGAGTGGTTTATAATGTAATTTGCTGTTTCAAAAAAAAGTAATTTATTGCAATTTATAAGATGCAGAATTGTTGCTTATTTTTAGTATGCTTAACGATATCTCTACGAATTGATTTTTTTTAATTGTCCACAAACAATCCTTTTTTTTTCAACATAAAAACCTACCCAAATATTAATTACCTGTTTACAAATTTAATAACCTGCAGAGTACCGTATATTATTTGTTAACAAAATAATTAACATAATATAGAAGATGATTGAATAAGAAAATAAAAAGTCATTTTCCAAAGGGGAGTACATGAGCAATTAAAGCAAGAATATTCTCTTAATGCACTTAGTCATATGAAAGATAGCAATTTTCCAAAGAGCAGTACATGAGCAATTAAAGCAACGAGCTGAGGCCCAATGGACTGTCATATGAAAGACCAAGCTATTTTGTTGACCCGATGTTGTATGAAGAGAATCAGGGATTAGGGTTTCATATCTTATTTCCTACATCTCGGTAGGGTCACGCCTCTACTATTTGGGACTGTCGAACCATGGCTGCTTCAAGCTCAAAAAGGTCAGTTTCAAATCATCATATTTTCAGTTAAACATAGTAAAGCCTAAATTAATTGCTGTATTATTAAAATTTCGAAATTAGTGGAAAAAATAGTGACTATTTCGAATTTTTAGGTACAGAATCAGAAATTTATGACTTTAAATTAGTAATTAATAGTACTTATGCAATGACTTATGCAATGTTAGTGTTAATATTGGTCTGTAATATTATTATCACAATGACTTATGCAATGCTATGTTTTTAGAATACTTTATCATTGTTAAAGAATATGTTTTGATTCTTAGTTCATTGTCTGATTCTTTATATGATTGAGTTAGGAACTGTTAGGTTTGAGACACATGCATGTGAATTTTGTACTCCAAAGAGATTGCTACCCATAAACAAAGCAAAGACAAAAGTGAATAATATCAAGTACACTCATTCATATTTTTTATTGTAAGTTTTAACTTTTGTATCTATTAAAGTAAAATTGTCACATAGTAGATCACTAAAAGAAGAAAATAAATCTTGTGATCATTGCAAGCTATAAAATTTTCAATAAAAATTTTCAAACACAAATTTTTCGATTGGGCCCTCATTTATTTATTTTTCTTGAATATGAAATGTTATCTTATGAGACACATGCAGAAGTTATTAAATTCACGCTACAGGTTAAAGTCACTTTTCATTCATTTTGCCTTTTGAAATTTTTCTTGGACCACAAAAATTAGGTTTATATATGCCTTTTCATTAATATTCTCTCACAAAATCCAAAACCATATGCAATGTTTCATCAAAATAGTATTCAAATATATAGAATCTTATTTAAGCATCTCAAAACAAACCAAGATTAAGCTATATATTCAATGTCAAATTCAAATAAGCATCTCACCATTACCTGATTTTATCATTTATTGAGAAAATCAATTTGATTCCTATATAATGTTTCATCAAAATAGGCTTCAAATTATTAGAATCTTATTTAAGCATCTCAAAACAAACCAAGTTTAAGCTATGAATTCAATGACAAATTCAAATAAGAATCTCACCATTACCTTATTGTATCATTTATTGAGAACATCAATTTGATTCCTCATTGACATGTAGTGATCGATCCATTTCAACCAATTTTAATAACAAATTGTACATTATTTTCAAATTTTCAAATATTATATTGATATGTAACTTTCATTCATTATTTCAATTTAAATTTTATAGATTCCATGAATACTTCGATCAATGAAATTATGTATATAAATAGGCAACTTGGAAGAGGAATAAGAATTGCTCATATCACAATATAATTTATTATTATTTGAATTTTCCAAAATGGCTTTTTCAAAAACTTCCACTCCAATGACCAATATTCAAATTCCTCATGCACTTTGCATTCTTGAAGGGAATGATCCTTTACATTCTCTGATTGATTTTGTTTTTCCAAACAACCCAAATGATTTTCATAACCATGCCATCCTTTCTCCAACATTCGAGATTGTTGAAAAACTAAATGATTTTGTGTTGTCTTTATTTCCTGGTCAGTCAAAAGTTTATCTAAGTTCGGATACACCTTTCACAATTGATGAGGAACATGAACTTGAAGCTGATTTGTGTAGATCACAACTTTTAAATGATATTAAGTCCTCTGAGATACCAAAATACCGTTTGAAATTAAAAGTTGGTGTTCCTATCATGTTGCTAAGGAATTTAGATAACACAAAAGGATTGTCAATTGGTACAAGAATGAAGGTAGATAATCTTGGAAATCACTTTATCACAGCTACCGTTATAGATGGTAAAAATATTGGTGAGAAGGTAGTTATTCCTAAAATTGATATGGTGCCCAAAGATTCTGGTTTACCTTTTAAGTTTCAAAGAAGACAATTTCCTGTATGCTTATGTTTTGCAATGACTATGAAGAAGTCTCAAGGACTTTCGTTTTCAAAAGTTGGATTGTATTTACCTTGCTCTGTTTCTACACTCGGTCATGTTCATGTTTCAACAGCTAGACTTTCCACCACAAACGATTTGAAGCTCTTAATTTTGGATGATGAGGGAAAACCTTGCAACACAACTCGCAACGTTGTATTTCCTGAAGGTTTTTATTAGTTGAACTATTCCACAGATTGTTAAGGTATATTTTGAAATTTTAGATTTTGTTAAAGTACTGACAAATCTGCTTATTATTATTATTATTATTATTATTATTATTATTATTATTATTATTATTATTATTATTATTATATGTTTTCATATTTATATTAATTTCCGTATATTAATAGAAGAAGAAGACATTTAAATTATTATTAGTAACCATAATTTTGTTGTCTTTTTTTTTTTACAGGAAATCGGCATCTCTGTTGTTCTCATGAATGTGTTGCTTGCATTTCATCTCCTGTATTATGTCTTAAATTATCCTACATAATGTCTCTTCACCAGTGGCAGTGCAATATATATTTCAATTTTATGTTTCAATTTTAATTTATTATATAAGCAGTCAACTATAAATTATGAACCTATGTGCTCAGTGATAATTGTATGTCGTGTATGACTTAATATAATATATGAAGTTCCTAAATTTTCTTGATTTTTCAAAAGTTTCTTTTAGTAATAATTATTTTTGTAGTTTAATATAAATGAATAAACATGTGTAAAAAACCCAATTCAGTAGTAATGTAAATTGGGAGTAAATTAAATGTCATAATGTTTTATACTTCATAATTTCAGTACTCTATCAAAATAGCAAAAAAAAAATTAAATTCAAGTTAAATCAATAAGTTTTGTGAATTTTGTAGGAACAACAAAAATAATTTCAAACAATGGAAATAAGGTGTAACAAAATTGTACGAAAATTTCTGTAGGAGCCCGTGCAATGCACGGGTTTTGTAACTAGTATAATCACAAGTAGAAACTAATTCACACCATTTTCTAGTTAGTCTCATTAAAATTTAAATAGGTGCTCTCTCTGTTCACATCTTTAATTGTCATTTTTGTAGAAAAAATTGTTATATTTACATGCAACATTAACTATTGTTTTGTTTTGCTTAAAAAAATTAACTATTGTTTTGTTAATAATTCTCTTATTTGTTTATCGCATGGAGATAAACGGGTAGAATGAAACAATAAATAATTAAGGACATTTTGCTCAAAAATAAAAAATATAAATAATTAAGGACGTTATTAAAAAAATCAAGACAAATTACGATTTCAAAAACAACCGGAAATATCTGTCACAAAATCTATTTGAATGTTATTGAAGTAATCAATGGATTCTTCTATTGTAATGGTTAACACAATTTCAGAACCTAATGATGAAATGGAATTTGAATCTCATGAAGCTGCATATACATTTTACAAAGAATATGCTAAATCTGTAGGGTTTGGTACTGCTAAGTTAAGTAGTCGTCGATCTAGGTCATCGAAGGAATTTATCGATGCTAAGTTTTCGTGCATAAGATATGGTAATAAGCAACAATCGGATGATGCGATTAATCCCCGTCCTTCGCCGAAAATAGGTTGTAAAGCAAGTTTGCATGTGAAGAGAAGACAAGATGGTAAATGGTATGTTTATAGTTTTGTGAAGGAACATAATCATGAGCTCTTACCTGCTCAATCTCATTTGTTTCGAAGTCATAGGAATTCTGATCCGTTAAGTAATGATGTTCGGATGCGCCGGAGGAAGAACTCAACTGCAGGTGGTAAATGGTTTAGTGCGTATCAGAATGTTGATTGTTTAGAGAATTTTATGAATCGTCAGCAAGATAAAGGGCGTAGTTTGGTTTTAGAACCGGGGAATGCTCAATTGCTTCTTGAATTATTCATGCATATGCAGGAAGAGAATCCTAAATTCTTCTATGCTGTTGATTTGAATGAAGAGCATCGACTTAGAAATGTGTTTTGGGTTGATTCTAAAGGGTTGGAAGATTTTGGTTATTTCTCTGATGTTGTTTCTTTCGACACAACATATTTCACAAACAAGTATAAAATACCGTTGGTGCTTTTCATTGGAGTTAACCATCATATGCAACCAACATTGCTTGGATGTGCATTGATAGCTGATGAGACGGTATTTACTTTTGCTTGGTTACTGCAAACGTGGTTTATAGCAATGGGGGAACGTGCTCCACAAGTGATTCTGACCGACCAAAACGATGCTCTAAAAGCTGCTGTCGCTGCTGTTTTTCCAGAAACGCGTCATTGTTTTTGTTTGTGGCATGTTTTGGAAAAAATACCGAAACAGCTTGAATTTTTAAGTACATGGCATGATAGCTATATGGAAAAGTTTAACAAATGTATATATCAATCATGGTCAGAGGACCAATTTGAAAAGAGATGGTGGAAGCTGGTTGATAGGTTTAAACTTAGAGATATTAAGTGGGTCCAATCCTTGTATGATGATCGAGCAAGTTGGGTGCCAATTTTTATGAGGGGTATTTCTTTTGCTGGCTTGTCTACTAGCTTGCGCTCAGAAAGTTTAAATTCTTTTTTTGATAAATATGTCCAAGTTGACACTTCATTGAGTGAATTTATAGAACAGTACCGACTGATTCTTGAAGATAGACACGAAGAGGAAGCAAAAGCAAATTTTGATGCTTGGCATGAAACGCCTGAATTAAAGTCTCCTTCCCCTTTTGAAAAACAATTGTTGTTAGTTTATACGCATGAAATCTATCAAAAGTTTCAGTTTGAGGTTTTGGGTGCTTCTGCTTGCCATCTAAAGAAAGAAAATGATGGCGTGATTACTACTTATGATGTGAAAGATTTTGAAAATAATCAGAACTACATGGTAGAATGGAACACATCAAACTCAGATATATGTTGTTCCTGTCACTTGTTTGAATATAAAGGTTACCTCTGTAGACATGCAATTGTTGTTCTACAAATGTCTGGTGTGTTTAGCATCCCGCCAAAGTATATATTGAAAAGATGGACAAATGCTGCTTTAAGTAGGTATCCTATTGGTGAAAAAAAATTGGAAGAGGTTCAATCTAAGGTCCGGAGATTCAATGATTTATGTAGACGAGCCATAATATTGGGTGAAGAAGGTTCTTTATCCCAAGAAAGTTACTATATGGCTTTAGGTGCCTTAAGTGAAGCTCTAAAGCAATGTGCAACTTTGAACAACTCTGTTGAGAATCCAGTGTTAGGTACCCATGTTGGTTGCAATGATGAAGAAGAGTATCAATCTATTACTACATCTAATGATAAGGTCTCTGATCCAAAAATGAATTCGGGTAAGAAGGCTGCGAGGACTGGTGTGGCTGGTAGGAGTCTTGGACGTGCTGTAAATATCGAAGGAAATAATAGAAAGGTCAGTTATTTTGATGATTACTGATTGATCTCCTTGTCTTCTTTCAAAATTGTCAATGACTTGGCATTCTTTATGTTATAGGTGCCTCAGCTTGGAGCAGTAAGTGGTAGCAACGACGGTTTTCAACAAATGGTATGTTATGCCCTGACTTTTTCTAATTAATCTATACTTTATGCTCCCTGTTATAACAATATTTTCTAGTTAATCTATACTTTATGCTCCCTATTCTGGTGAACAATACTCTAGTTGAAGCTGGTTATTTGGTTATGCTCGTGTTATGTTCTTGGGGAGTTTCAATACCCGACTCCTCAACATCCCATTAATGACTAATATATATTGGGATTAGACTTTGGGTTTAGAAGGGAAAACTTGGAATAGCAGGCTAGTTTAGTTTTCCGACCCAATAGTTTATGCTAGACTGTAACTTTTGCACATCTTTTCTCGTATATTGGCAGGCATTCAACATCTGTAATCTGATTAAGATCATTTTTATGAATTTTTATTGAATATTGGTGAAAGTACTTTTGTAGTATGAACACATGGTTCCGGATTTTTAATGTCTTTATATGCTTGTGACAGGAGCCTAATGATCTAAGGTCACATAATGCCATGCAAATGCAGTTTCACAGCATGGTACCGGTAGCTATGTTCCATAATGTTTCTTCCCCCTTTCACACTGCAACCTCAACTCATTTGCATGACAATCATCTTCCTCCTTAGCTGAATATAGGTTATTCTAAAGGATCCGAAGGCACCATGTATTGAACTGTACACACAAGACGCAACTTCTGAAAGGCACTGTACATAATAGACTTGATAGTATCTGAGTTTCACAGAGGCTAGGGGACTTCTGAATTTGATGGTTGCGCGCTGTCTTTAGAGCCATAATATTGGAAGGACTGAATCACCGTCGAAGTAGTTAATCATATGTTGGTTTTGTTTATTTTCAGTTGGATATATGTATATGGTGTTGATACAATTCTTTTGGGACTTAGAATTAGTGGGGAAAACCAAAAACTTCTGATAAAACATTTGTTAAAAGTGAAATATTTAAAAAGAAAAATGAAATTATTTAAAACTCTCATTTGAAGTCAAATTAATATGAGAGAGAATCTCTTCACGAAATAACACATGGAAACAAAAAATAAATCATAAAAGAATGGTGTGGGTGAGCATTTTGGGCCTTTTTATTGAAAACTTCAGAACACTGTTACACTAGACAAATAAACAAATTCTGATTGCTATTTGCTGAACTCAGAAAATCTGCAAAACAATTATTTTACTTTGGAAGGCTTAACGAATTTTCTCCTGCATTTCAGCAAATCTTGGCTAAGAACCATTTTAAATTTATACAAGACCCAATTATTTATTTTTTGCACATAGAGTAGTTCATCCACAGTTAAAATATAAATAAAAAAAGTTACATTATACAGACTAAAATATAAACAAATTATATTGATTTTTTATCATTTTTTGACTGGAATATTTTGAAGAATACACTCTTTTCTTTGACAAAGAATACATTTTTTTTGTTGGTATATAGACGAAATAGTAAATCAATGAAAACTCACACATAAAATAAATAAAATAGAGTTTAAACTTCGATTATAGAATCCAACCTAATCATTTCGACATTTATATAAGTTGAGCGAAAATTTTGTGGACAAAGAGTACAATCTTTTTATGAGTGTACATACAATTATTTATCCTTATATTAGTCAAGAGGATTACACCTCATGCTTGTTCGGATCACACTAAACTAATTGTTTATCGTAAATGAAAAATAAGTTAGTATTATCATGCACAAAACATTGCGTGACTGTAGTTTTGTTCATGTAACTAGATCGTTGGATTGGATAGGAAATAAATCGCGTAAAACCCTTGTAGAATGGCATGTTTTGTGTGCCTAAATAAAAATTTTGAGGCGGCCGGCATATCTTTAAGATATGTTGAGTCATATGCTATCAAGTTTATGTTATCGTATGATTGTTATTTATATTTATGCATAAAATTCAATAGTATTAGACATCAGACTGGGTGCTAATAGTTTCATATTGGTTGAAAGATGATTTAAAAGTGAAAAATGATATTTATTAAAAAAAAATGCATTTTATCTATCTCACAAATTCTTCTACCAAAATTATTTACCATTAAATGATTCATACAGTTTTTTCAAAAAAAAAAAAAAAAAAAGATTCATACAGTACCTTATAAAATACTAATACTAATAATTAAGAAAAACAGTTTGTTGTCTAGACAAGGGTTAGGACCAAAATGCTTTTTTAAAAAATTATTAAACTGGTTTTATCAATCCTATCCCCCAAAAATAGATCATTTAGAAAACAAAGGAGAATCCATGAACGATGACCAACCATCTTGGGGAGACAATTTCGCACATGAGTACACATGCTTGTTGAAAATCATCTCAAACAAAAACAATGGTGGGATCATGGGTTTTTGTTGTGTAGTGTGTATAGTTTCTATTAGTAGAGTGTTCGGTTTATATCGATTTTAAATAAAAAAAAAAACCATCTACTTTAATGATAAAATTATGTGTGAATTTAGTTTAAATGATCAAATTACAAAATTCAATCCAATTTAATGTTGTTTAATTTATATTGATTTTTGTATATTTGAATTAGAAATTGTCGACACTGATATTAATATTATAAAAATGAGGTAAGATAAAAAAAATCTGGTGAGGTAAGATAATATATTTGAAGCATAATATATGTATAATATATTAAAAACTAATATTGTAGAACAAAAATGATTTATTGTTTCTTTAACAAAAGTTTGATTATGTTTGAAACACATGAAATAGTAAAAATATATTTTTTTTAGACAAAAAGAGCAAATATATAAAAAATAAGAGAAAAGATACAGAGACCGAGGGCATTAAACCTGGATGAGTGTTATTTGAACACCCAAAAAGGTTGTCCCTTGTAGACAACCAATTTTTTCTTTCTATGCACGTAAATCGAAGCAGACCAAAAATAATAAAAAATAGCAAAAAGGTGGCGGGTCCCATGTTATGTGGTTGTTGGACAACTATTTAGTTGTCAAAATAACATTAGTGTTAAACCTGACCCGACTAAAATCCCAAAGAAAATAGATTGTGAACAAACAACCGGGTACAACAACCCTAAATAATATAACAATATAAACACTCGTCTTGTGCGTAACACAGCGAAATCAAACAAAAAGCTAGTATTATAAAATGAGAAATGCTAACAATTTAAGAATTTATATTTAGAATTATAAAAAAATTAGAAATATTTTCTTGAAAATTGTGTACTCAATATTTTAAAAATTTAGGTTTTTCAATATTTTTTTAAGGTTTTTTTAAATTTTAAATAAGTATTGTTGAGTTTCATGTGTGAACGGATAAGTTTCACATCAACTATAAATTATAAGACACTTGAATTTATAAGAGAGACAATCTATTAAGCTAATATTTTAAGATTTTGGGTAACAATATAAAACAAATAAATTTTAAATTTTACTATTTTAAACTTTTTAACATACGCAAATTTATACTCCCTCCGTTCCTTTTTACTTGTCTTTTTAGAATAGTAACACCAAATTAAGAAAGTGTATATTTGCACTTTATCTTCCTATTATACCCTCCTTTTATTTCACCAATAATTTTTTTTTTCACATACTTTCTCTTTCCAATAAATTTAATATATTATGTTAAAAAAAAATAAAAATTTAATATGTTATGTTTCAAAAAAAAAAAAAGTTTTCCAAATATTTAACATTAATTGGTTTTATTGAAATAGATAAGAGCAATTGACAAAGAGTATAATTGATAAATCATATCCGTAAAATACCAAAAAGACAATTAAATAAAAACGCTAAATCTAAGACAAGTAAAAAGGAACGGAGAGAATATATGATAGAAAAATCTGTTCTAATTGTAAAAAAAAAATAAAAAATCTTACCTAAGTGTCAGGTCCTGTGCAAAATCTGAGTAGAAACAAACAGAAAAGTCATTTAGAATATGTTTTTCAATTAATTGTTATTGAATTCATTTAGGAGTAGTTCCCATGACGAAGCACGGAATCTTGCAGATAAGGTCTGTTCTGGAACACTACTGGCATGGTTGGATTCTTGCTCTTCAATGCAGAACAACAAATCAAAATAATTCAAAGGTTCTCGTCCCGATGAGTGTTTTGCTTCATAATTGTGTAATACTGTACTTATTTTTAACAGATAGGAAACACAAGGATAATAGTGTTACTTCCTCTGTTTTGCAAATGAGTGATTCAGTTGACTATTTAAAATATGTAAATGCATAATTTTGATGATTAATATTTTTAATTGTATGATAGTGAAAATTTTTAAAAAATTTATATTATGAAAATATTCATCGAGACGAATCCAAAAACAACTTATATTGTTAATGTTTATTTTTATTTATTACTAGAAAAATATGGTTAAACTAAAATACTCTATCCCTCTCAAAATATAAACAAAAATAATTTAAAGAAACTTGATGTATGTGGTCCAAATTTTGGTTCAAATACATTCACTTTTATTGATCAAATTTTATTTATATTTTAGGACAGAAGATGTGTGTGAATAGTGCACAACAGTCACATATACTATTTAACTTTTTATTTTATTTCTACCATGTATGGATGGAGAATTGATTCTCCCAATTTTATTTTCCTCATATTCCTCAATTGTTTCAATCTCCACCTCTCATTTCAACTTTTTCTTTTCTCGCTCCTACCAAATCAATGACTGAAATAAAAATTTACTCTAACGTCGCTTGAGAGAATCCTCTCTCGTATGAATGCATCCAAATACAACGTCAATCAACTTTTGTCAAAGCCAATTTTCACTGTTTGTTTTTTACAGGGGTATTAAATTCATGTCATGAGGATGTTTACGATTATGGGTCTTATTTTCATGCCCATTTGTAGATGGAGGTAAAAGTACATGAGTCTCACAGCCCACATATTTGTTAGTGGTTCGTACTTCATAGGAGTGTGAGTGACTGTGTGACCACACAAAACATTAATATTTCAGTGGGAATATCTCAATATCACGTACGTACATTAGTTTACAGATTTCACGATACGGATCATCTACCGCAAACATCACTGCAGCCATATCTGCGGCACTATATTAGCGGTATGATCAATAGGATCCAAATGGTGAGAAACATAACAAAAAGACTCGTTATTACCCATGAGTATAGCTTAGCTGGTAGTAAGGCTGAAAATGAGCCGAGTTAGAACCTGTTAGAGCTCGACTCGATAAGAATTGATTTGGTTCAAAACTCAGTTCGAGTTCGTATCGAACTCTTTTTTCAGCTCGAGTTCGGTTCGTTTAGAGTTCGTGAGCAGTTTGATTCGGCTTGTTAGGTTCAGTTCATTTTCAACTTGAAATTCAACTCAATAATTCGACTTGAATTTTTTTTTCCTATTTATTCTCCATTTTTTATACACACTGCGATGTGAGACTATTTATTTTTAAATTCGTAAAAACATATTATTGTGTATGACGTTGTTTATCAATTTTAATGTTACTCATTTTTATTCTTTTATTGTTAAGTGTTTGTCTTAGTTTCTTTAAAGTATTGTATATATTATTAATTATCTAAATGCATAAAATCAATTATACTAATGTTAAAAAAAAATCAATTATATAAATGTATAACATCAAATATATAAATTTAGAGTTATTTTTGAAGTGTTATTTAAAAATATATTTTAAAGTGTTATATATATAATCGAGTCAACTCCTGAACCAAACAAGCCGAACTATATATAGCTCAAGTTCAACTCATTTAATTAACGAACTTGATATATCTTGATATTTAGTTCAAAGTCGGCTCATTTGGTTCACGAATTAGGTTCAACGAATCAATTATCGAATCCCGAACTTTGTTCAAATTGGTTCGATTCATTGTCAGTCCTAGCTGGCAGGATATTGCATCCGTGAGGTTAGATCGCTAAGCCTAAATAAAAATGGAAAAAGTTAAATATATATTTTTCTCTATAGAATTAGTAAATTTAATAAACAGCTGTGGGTGTGGGAGGAGGAGTTGCTGAGGGAGTGTCAGATGTTACTTCTTCCTGTGACTTTGCAGGTTGCCTATCCAGACAGGTGGCAGTGGCGACCGGATCCTGTTGCAGGTTATTCCGTGCGAGATGCCTATTAGATTCCGACTTCTCTAGATACAATTTCTTTCGGGGAAGTTGAAGATCTCATCTGGCACAAACAGGTTCCCCTAAAGGTGTCTATTTTAGCGTGGCGTCTCTTGCGTGATCGGTTGCCAACGAAGCTGAACTTGGTTGCATCGACACTCTTTCTCCAGACTTTGCTCTCTGTGCGACTGGTTGTGGTGGCGTGGAGTCTGCCCGACATTTGTTCCTCTCATGCGGCACATTTGGCACTATTTGGTCTCTAGTTCGGGCATGGATTGGTTTCTCGACGGCGGATGCTCATAGCCTCTCAGATCATTTTATTCAGTTACTCGGCTGGTGGGTTACGCGCTCGACGGTCTTTTCTGCAACTCGTCTGGCTCGCTTGTGTTTGGGTTGTGTGGAATGAGAGAAACCATAGAGTTTTCAGACATTCAGAACACTCCGTGCATCAGCTCTTGGACAAAGTGAAGATGTTCTCTTACCGATGGCTGAGGACATCAGATGTTACTTTAACTTTTAGTTTCCATTGTTGGTGGTCGAATCCATTGCTTTGTTTGAGATTCGACTGATCTTTGTATTTTCTTGCTTTTTGAATTATTCTGTAAACTTTAGTATGCCTTTTTAGCACATTTTGTGCTGAGGGGACTACCTATTTCGGTAGCTGATATATATATATATATATATATATATATATATATATATATATATATATATATATATATATATATATATATATGTTTGTGTGTTGGCTGCTTTTTGGTAAAACAATATGTTACTACAATGTTGGACACAATGTTTCAACATCTGGATACTAATTCAGGATATGCTGAAAGCGCGCCTCTTTAATGCGCTGTTGTCTATTTTTGGAATCCACGCCTTTATTCCAAGATCTTAGCTCGTATGCATGGTCAAAGTATCTCAAGCTTTTATTGCTCTATCGTATCTTCTTTTATGACTAAGGATACTCATGATACCTTGTGTTTATGTGACCTGGATTTTGTTGCTGAAGACTTGAAGCCCAACATGTGCAAATGCCCATTTCTAGACTTTGTATTTAAGCTACATTGTAAACCTAGCTAGGGTACGTGTGTGTATTGTATTGTGCTAAGTACAACATTTCTAGGGTTGTCAAGTGTTTTCTGTTGTGAGCCTATCTTGTTACTCATTTACAAGATTAGGACTTAGTTTGATTTGTATTTGTGTTTTACTTCTCCTAAGCTTTTAAGTACGGAGATAGTTTGTTTCTGAAAGTGTTTTCAAATCTCTATAGTTGTGTCAGTTACAATCACTTGTTCAGTGGTTGAGTAGGAGGTGAGAAGGGTTCTCAATCTTAGAAGTTCCTAAGGTGAAGTTTCATTAGATAGTGTCTAAGTCATAAGCGTAAACATGGGTGTTTGCTGAGAGCTTAGGATTAGAACTATCATAGTGGATTTCTCTCCTGAATTGGTATCCCCCAGACTAGGGCTTGTTTAAGCGCCGAACTGGGTTAACAAAGATATTGTGTCCTTTACTTGTGCCTTGTTTTTATTTTCATATATTACTGTCTGTTTGTGAACGTTCCAACATTGCATTCAACATCCCTAAGGTTGGAACATTGTATCAAACATCCTACTTCGTACCGGTGGAATTCCATATATATATATATATATATATATATATATATATATATTTCATCTTTGCTTGTTCAAAAAAGTTAGATTTTATTATTAAATTAATAAATTACACAATTTGATCAAATAAAAATATAAAATGATAAGACTAAAGACTTATTGATACAAAGTTAAAAATACATTTATAAATAATATAAAACTATTTTACTTATTAAAGAAAATCCATCCTTCTATAATCTATTACCAAATAGTGTCAATGTCTATGGTCTAGGAAATTTGTCACTTGCCTTTTAGCTGTGGTGGGGACTTCTAAGTGATACAAAAACTGCTCAAATAAACTGTCCATTTTCAACTGAGTTCTAGCTATTGTGATTAGAAAACTCTACTTACCATAATTGGGGGAAACAATATAAAAAAAAAACAGACAACGAAATAGACCCAAGTTCATTAGATTTGAAAACTCATAATTTTATATATTTTGGCAAAACTTATTTATTTATTTTTTATTTTAGCAATACACATGAATGTACTCACATATACAATGTTTTCTTTTTATTAGTTAATTTTTACTTGAATATATAGATAAGTTTAAAAAAATCAAACATAAAGAATTTAATGTATTAAAAAAAAAAACTCGTCAACATGCATACTAGTCGTATAAGAATGTACAAAAAAACATGAGAGATGTATACTACTCGTATTTGATATGCTTTAAATATGATTAATTTCTGCGAAATAAAATACTTTCCGTCTTAAATTATAAGAGACAAAAATTATTCTCTTTATTTCAAATTATAAGAGAAAAAAATATTTATCAGCTCTAATAATAGTTTTAAATTTATTGTAATTAAATTAAATAACAATTACATTTAATTTGCTATATTTTATCTTCCTCAATAGACAAATAGCTAACGTGTAAAAAAAAAGAACTAATCAAAATTATTTTTAGATCTTTTTATGAAATTAATTTGAAGACATAAAAAAATTCTCATTATGATATTTTTGTGTATTTTAATTTACTTTTCCTTACATACAAGACTAGAGAAAATAAGTAAATCAAAACTCGTATATATTGTAGAAGATAAACACCTATTATTCCTTTTTAAATTAATGAATTTGATATATTAAAACATCAATTAAAAAATGAATGAAATAAATTTCAATCTCTATTTTGAATCTGTAATTTTTCATTAAATTATTATTTGTATTATCTTAAAAAAATGAAGTAAAATTAATGACAGATAGTACTACCTGATTGAGTGAATATTTGTTGAGTTGAGTGAATCTAGAGAGAAAAAAATAAAAACCCTGTCATGTCACCCTCATAATTGAGTTCTGTGTACACCATGTGCATTCTTTAAACTCAAAATCTATTTGTCTGGCGCCATATTTTTTCTATCCCCACACATTTGCCCCAAGCTTATCCTCTTTCACAACTTCACCCCATTTTCCAAATTTTCTTCAACACTTCAACCAATTAAATAAAGAAAAATATTAAACAGTGCATTAGTTAAGCATATTAATATAGAAATATCTTCTTGAAATTTGTATATTTAATGTAAAATTTATCTTTTTAGCATTACTTTTATTTTATTTTTAAATATGCTTAACTAGTGCACCAGATGCAATGTTTAGCATGACCCTTAAATAAAAACAACAAAATTATTTGACCAAATAGTTCAAGATTTCACCAGATACGAACTATGTCAAGGGCAATTTCGTCCCAAAACTAAAATTATTTATCACTATATATTCACTCCATTGTCAGAACCATAAACTCAATCATCTCCATGCAAAACTGTTCTTAATTCACAAACACACCATAAATTAACTTCATATCATATACCATAACCATAGCATCTTCAATATCAAAATATCATTTCATATATCATATAGTATATGGTATAAATAAACTATAAACTATAGTTATTAAATTTAAATTTAAATTTCCATTTTCTAACCAAAATGAGTGGAGTTAGATTTTACCACGCTATAACCGTCGCAATACTTATACTATCACTCACAACCACCACCGTCCGGTCATGTCCACCGTCAGACAGGGCGGCGCTATTAGCATTCAAAGCAGCTCTCCACGAACCATATCTCGGCGTTTTCACCTCATGGACAGGCACCGATTGCTGCCACAATTGGTACGGTGTTAGCTGCGACAAAGAATCTCGCCGCGTCGCCGATATCAACCTCCGCGGCGAATCAGAAGATCCAATCTTCCAAAAAAAACACCGTACCGGTTACATGACCGGTTACATCTCACCGTCAATCTGTAAACTCACTCGTCTCTCAAGTTTCACCGTCGCCGATTGGAAAGGTATCTCCGGCGAAATTCCTCGCTGTATATCCACTCTTCCATTTCTCCGTATCATTGACCTAATCGGAAACAAACTCTCCGGTAATATTCCCACCGACATCGGTAGACTTCACCGTCTAACCGTTTTCAACATCGCCGATAATGATATCTCCGGTAACATTCCACCGTCGCTAACAAATATGAGAAGTTTAATGCATCTCGATATCCGTAATAATCGGATCTCAGGCTCCTTACCTATTGACTTCGGTAGACTTCCAATGCTGAGTCGGGCTTTACTGAGCGGTAATCAAATTACCGGTCAGATACCCGACTCAGTATCTCGTATCTACCGTCTCGCAGATCTAGATCTGTCCAGAAACCAAGTTTCTGGACCGATACCCGAATCATTGGGTAAAATGGCGGTTTTATCCACACTTAATTTGGATATGAATAAAATTTCAGGGACTATACCAATAAGTCTTTTTAATTCAGGAATAAGTGATTTAAATTTAAGCAGAAATGCTTTGGAAGGTAATATACCTGATGTGTTTGGTGTGAGATCTTATTTTACGGTTTTGGATTTGTCTTATAACCGTCTTAAGGGTCCAATTCCAAAATCTATGGCTTCTGCTTCTTATATTGGACATTTGGATTTAAGTTATAATCATTTGTGTGGTAAGATTCCTGTTGGAGATCCTTTTGATCATTTGGAAGCTTCATCTTTTGTCTACAATGATTGTCTTTGTGGGAAGCCACTTAAATCTTGTGCTAATTAAACTTACTTACTTACTTACTTTCATATCTTATGAAATTATATATGTATTTTTGTAATTTGTAATAGGATGAAGAGTGTGTGTGTGTTGTGTTTATTAATTAGTAGAATTAGTTGATTTTCATGTATTTGTGTTTGTAATTTTCTTCATCATCATCATCATCTATTACATTACATATTACATTATAAATGTGCCTTTAAGATACAAGCACTAGTTTGCATATATTTAATCTACTTTGAGAGTCAGTTCAGACATCAAATTGTTTGATTTTACATTTGAAATATCCATGATTTGATTTTAATATATTTGAATTTTTTTAGTAGAGTTGTTTTTTCTTTTGTAATTATATCCAAATTTCATAATACACGTTGGATGCACTGTTTAGTATATTTTTTTATTTTTATTTAAAGTTAAAATTTACATATTTTTATTAAGATAATAAATTTAAATGGCTAATGAACTCTCAGTAGGATTAATTGTTCGGGAGAATTCAAGTTCGATTCTTGGTGAAAACAATTTTTACACAAATTTTATTTATTTTGTAATCAAACTTTGAATTACCAGATCCTTTTACTTAAGACTTAAAAGTTAATAAAAAAAAATATAGTTCAACTTATTTTTAGATGTATGTATTTAATAGTAAATAATAAATATAAACTATTTTACTATGTACTTTTAAATAAATAAATTTTTATGTTCAAAAGAATAGTTAATTTTTGTTTCTCCTAAACCAAACATTTCACTATTATTTATTTGTTCTATATGTGTACGTCGCTTTAGCCTGATTTTGTACCTCCTGCCAACGTCTCATGGTCTTTGGTCTCTTGGAGAGTGATTTATCAACAAGGATAAATGTCTTTTTTTTTTGGTTACGTTAATTTTTGCCCTAAGAGCACATGTTAAGCTATCTAAAAATAGAAGTATAACATTTAATGATATAAAAAATTTAATGCTTAGAGAATATAATACACCACTAGTTCAATAAATTTTTTTCACATTTATTTTCTTAACATTTCCTTTTTTTTTTTTTTTTTTCATTCTTTTTCCTGATTTTAATATGTTTTCCTAATGATTTCTAAATCATTTTTCTTTGACTAAAAACAAATCTACTACAGTACGTATTCAACTAAGAAAAAGTTAAACGAAAGACTTAAACAGAGTTTTTAAGAAAGAATGATCTTTACCAAAAAAAGGAAAGAACGATTAATCTTAAATCCAAATTTTATTGGGCTCAACAACTACAGCATGCGTCTTTTAAAAAAAAAACTACGGCATGCTTTGTAAACAAATGGACAGCCATGGCCATGGAGCTCGAGGGAACTCGCCAGTATACAGTCACATATTATTTGATTAAGATCAGACGATTTAAAATTTAAGTTTAATAATTTAATGTGTTTTTTACTTTTTAGTATTTTAGATCGTTTGATCTTGTTCAAACAATCCAAATATTATTGATTGTGAAATGTCATACTCCTTCAATCCAAGACTCAATAAGCCGATAATGATAAGAGTAGAGTTTTTTCCTTCGTGATTTTTCTTCTTCGGTCTCTACTTCTCCAATCTTGGCAATAAATGTATTATGAAACCCTTCTTATTGTAAAATATTAGTCCTAGAAATAAGCAATGAAATTGGCAAAAAATATCTAACTTTTTCTTATGGGTTGGGCGAAAGTTCATTCGAACTGAATTTTAATTCCACAACCCAAACTCTCTCAAAAGTAGAATTTTATCGCACAAGCATACGATCGATTAAATAATGATGTACATGTTCGAACGAGTTCTTCAAGTTATGTTACACGCATAACACACTTTTCTGTTAAAACACCTAATTAAGTTGTTAGACTATATAAGGAAAACTCTTCATCCAGTCAAGGTATATATATTTTATACTTTTTACACCTAAACTCATTCACCTACTTACTTGAGTTTCCGAGTGCTTCAAACAATATTTTTAAAATCAAATCAAATCAGCAAGTTTAATTGGTTGAACCGAAAATCGACAAATTTGACGGTTGGTTTGGTCTATCAAGAACAATAGGTAGTAGATATCTCTCCGATTGAAGCTCACTTTAAATTTTTAAAATATTTGCTTGCAAATATACAATCACCCCATCAGAGAACTCACACACTATCATATATCACATCCTAGACGCTTTGATAAGCTTTCGAAGTTCAACTCAGATAACTTTTTATTATGAAAATGTTTTTCAAACACAAAATCCGACACTAACACTGTGTAGTCGAGTTTTATATTGTTATGTCTCTTCTCTCTTTGAATACTACACACATCTAAATTGTATTTTATACTCCCTTCGGCCATATCTATAAGTATATTAAAAACCGAACCAATATGAGATCATATAAATCCAAATATCTCCACACTCATATGCACATGAAGAAAAAGAGCAAATAAATTAATATGCCCGATTGAGCGACAAAATGTGTGGATAATATTAGAGAGATGAAGGACACCCCAAGTGGAGAGAAAACGACATAATCCTTAGCTGTGCATTGCATTGTAGGAGCCTCCCACATGTTTTCTTTTTTCTTTTTCTAAGAAAACCTCTCACATGATCATTTGTTGTAACTAGTAATCAACTCGTCATTGCTAACTTATATTGGTCGAATTATGCACGTACTATAGTTTCTTATGGTATCTCCAAAACCGTTAATCGAGTATGTAAGTGTATCAGAGTTCGAACTTTAACGTGTACATGATATATATAATGTTTTTATCAACTGAATTATACTTACGAAAACGATTTATTATTAGTTTTATGAGGATATAATGTTTTTCCTAAGGCAGATGGTCCAGGTCCACTACTAGTTGCATGGTACTACATTGAAGACATCATTATTTTCTTCTCTCTAAACACATGGGAATGTAAAATATAGTGAATGAGACTGCTCAATTTTCTTTTCTATTTTTATTTCTAGTGAAAATATATAACCAATTGATTTTTTTCTGTTAGGTTTGTTTGGGCTCAAATGGGCTTGTGATGGATTTACACTAAGCCCAATCACCCTTGTCTAAGTGTTGGCCTATATAATGGCTTGTAACTTGTATGAGAAAATAATAATGGTAATCCCATTTCAACGAGTGGTATCATCGTAGCCGTTCGTTCCTTGGCTTCAAAGCGCGCGCGCGCGTTTTCTTGCTTCTTTGAACTGCAGTTCAAAATTCCGGCGACCGTTACAGTAACCGTTTCAACTGTTACACCTGTAACTGTCTTCTTTCTTCTATCTTTCTTCCCCATTCGATCCGTTTTTCACCAGCGATTATGGCGGAGAGCTCACATTACGTTCAACAATCCATTCCCAAATTTGATGGGTATTATGAGCATTGGTCGATGCTCATGGAGAATCTTCTCCGATCAAAGGAATATTGGGATCTGATTGAGACGGGCGTCGTTCTTGCTCCGGCTGAGGCTACGGCGGAGCAACGGAGGCTTGCTTCTGAGAGCAAACTTCGTGATTTGAAGGTAAAAAACTATCTCTTTCAAGCGATAGATCGATCAATCTTGGAAACTATTCTAGTTCGTGACACTGCAAAGGATATCTGGGATGCTATGTCAAGAAAGTATCAGGGCTCTACCAAGGTTAAGCGAGCTCAATTGCAGTCTTTACGCCGTGAGTTTGAGGTTCTTGCAATGGGGGAAGGAGAAACAGTAAATGAATACTTTGCAAGAACTCTTGCGATAGCAAATCAAATGACAGCACATGGGGAAACTGTTCAACAAGTTATGGTGGTTGAAAAGATCATGAGATCTATGACTTCAAAGTTCAACTATGTCATTTGTTCAATTGAAGAATCAAATGATGTCACTGCTCTTTCCATTGATGAATTGCAGAGTAGCTTACTCGTGCATGAACAAAGGATGAAGGGCCAGAAAGATCACAAAGAACGCAGTGAAGAGCAAGCTTTGACTGTATCTAACACTGGCAGAGGTAGGGGAAGGAGTTCATCTCGTGGTAGAGGCAGAGGTAGACAAAGCAAAGCTCTTGTGGAATGTTACAAGTGTCACAAGCTGGGTCATTATAGAAATGAGTGTCCAGATTGGGAAGAAAATGCAAATTTTGCTGAAAATAGTTATGAAGAAGAGACTCTTCTAATGGCACATTCTGGTAAACAAAGCAAAGCTCTTGTGGAATGTTACAAGTGTCACAAGCTGGGTCATTATAGAAATGAGTGTCCAGATTGGGAAGAAAATGCAAATTTTGCTGAAAATAGTTATGAAGAAGAGACTCTTCTAATGACACATTCTGGTAAAAATGATGAGAGTATAGAGGAAGCATGGTACCTAGATAGTGGATGCAGTAATCACATGACTGGCACAAAGCTTTGGTTGTTCAATTTTGATGAAAGCTTCAGAGAATCTGTGAAGCTTGGAAATGATTCAAAAATGGCAGTGATGGGCAAGGGCAATGTGAGACTAAGCATTGGAGGTAAGATTCATGTTGTCACTGATGTTTACTACCTCCCAGGACTAAGTAATAATTTGTTAAGTATAGGCCAGTTACAACAAAAAGGGCTCACTATAGTGTTTAGAAATAATGTGTGTCAATTATTTCATGATGAGAAAGGTTTGATAGTAACCACTGAAATGACATTGAATAGAATGTATATTGTTCTAGCTACAGTATTGATCCCTAAATGCTTAGTTACCAAGGTTGAAGAATCACAGCTATGGCATAATAGATATGCACACCTTAGTTTGAAGGGTTTGAAAACTCTCAGCAAGAAGCAAATGGTTAAGGGCTTACCTGAGCTAGGAAACATGGAAGACAAGTGCTCAGATTGCTTGTCTGGCAAGCAACACAGACAAACAATTCCAAAACAAGCTAACTGGAGAGCTTCTCAGAAATTGGAACTTGTACACTCAGATATATGTGGTCCTATAAACCCTAAATCCAATGGAGGCAACAGGTACTTTATAACTTTCACTGATGATTTTTCTAGAAAGACTTGGACTTACTTTCTGCAAGAAAAATCAAATGCTTTTGAAGTTTTCAAGAGGTTTAAATCTCTAGTTGAGAAGGAGTCAGGATGTGAAATTCATTGTCTTAGAACTGATAGAGGTGGGGAATTCACTTCAGCTGTGTTCAATGATTTCTGCAGTTCACAAGGTATCAAAAGGCAGTTAACTGCAGCTCACACTCCACAGCAAAATGGAGTGTCAGAAAGAAAAAATAGAACCTTGCTTAATATGGTGAGAAGCATGTTATCAGCTAGAGATGTTTCAAAGAAATTCTGGCCTGAAGCTGTGAACTGGGCTACATATGTGATGAATAGGTGTCCCACATTTGCTGTGAAAGATGTAACTCCTGAAGAATCTTGGAGTGGAAGTAAACCATCTGTTCATCATTTTAGAGTTTTTGGGTGCTTAGCTCATGTACACATACCAGATGTGCATAGAAAGAAGTTGGATAAAAAGAGTATCAAGTGTATTCTTCTTGGCATTAGTGAAGAATCCAAGGCTTATAAGTTGTATGATCCTGTGCAAAGGAAAATCATCATCAGTAGAGATGTTGAATTTGAAGAATCAAAGGGATGGAGTCGTGAAGACAAAAGTAATGATAGTCAGAAGCCTGCAATTGTTGAGTCTATAAGTGACAATGATGAAAGAGGTGAAGCAGAAGCTGGTGATGTAGAGGTAGATGCTGAGAATATTGGCACAGATGAGCCTGAAGAAATTGTGCCTGACACTGACAGTGAAAGTGACAATGATGAACTACCTCCAAGAATTAGAAGACCCCCAGCTTATCTTAGAGACTATATCACCAACTCTGAAGGTGTAGAGAATGAAGTTGATCAGTTACAAAATCTGGCTATAGCTATGTTTAGCACAAGTAATGATCCTACTAGCTTTGAAGAAGCTATTAAGTCCTCTGTCTGGAAAGCAGCTATGGATAGTGAAATTCAGTCCATAGAAGCTAATGATACATGGAAACTAGTTACTCTTCCTGCAGGAGTTAAGCCTATAGGTGTCAAGTGGATATATAAGACAAAGTTTAATGAGAAAGGCAAGGTTGAGAAGCACAAGGCCAGGCTTGTTGCCAAAGGATACTCTCAGAAATATGGAGTTGACTTCAGTGAAGTTTTTGCACCTGTGGCAAGATGGGAAACAATCAGAGCTATCCTAGCCTTGGCTGCCTATGAAAGATGGTGTGTGTTTCAGCTAGATGTTAAAAGTGCTTTCCTTCATGGTGAACTAATGGAAGATGTATATGTTGAACAGCCTATGGGATATCAGAAAGGGAACAGCAGAGAAGTGTACAAGCTCAATAAAGCATTGTATGGATTGAAACAAGCTCCCAGAGCTTGGTACAGTAAGATTGAATCTTACTTTGTTGCTGAAGGCTTTGAGAAGTGTCCCTATGAACACACCCTATTTGTCAAAACCCGTGATAAACTCAAATTTTTGGTCTGCAGTATATATGTAGATGATCTGATATACACTGGGAATAATGCTGAGATGATGATTGATTTTAAGAAATCCATGAAAGAAAAGTTTGCCATGACTGACCTTGGGAAAATGAAATTTTTCTTAGGTATTGAAGTGATTCAGTGTGAACAGGGAATTTTTATTCATCAACACAAATATGCTTTAGATGTGTTGAAGAGGTTTGGCATGGAAGAATGTAACAAGGTGTGTAGCCCTATTGTAACTGGATGTAAGCTTGTTAAAGATGAAACTGGGAAAGCTGTCAATGCCACTGAATATAAGCAGATGATAGGTTGTTTAATGTATCTTCTAGCAACTAGACCAGATATGACATTCTCTGTATGCTTGGCTGCAAGATATATGGAAAGACCAACTGAGCTTCATGCAGCAGCAGTCAAGAGAATATTGAGATATTTGAAAGGTACATTAAAGTTTGGAATTCTGTATAAATGCAACACAGGCAAGGAAATGGTGTTACAAGGGTGGAGTGATTCAGATTATGCTGGAGATAATGATGATAGGAAGAGTACCTCTGGCTATGTGTTTACAATGGGAGAAAGTGCAATTTGTTGGTCCTCCAAGAAACAGCCAATTGTCACTTTATCTACCACAGAAGCTGAGTTTGTAGCAGCTGCTTCCTGTGCTTGCCAATGCATTTGGCTAAGGAATGTTCTGAATTACTTGCATGTGAAGCAAAGTAAGAGCACTGTCATAAACTGTGACAACAACTCCTCCATTAAGCTTTCTAAGAATCCCATTATGCATGGAAGGTGCAAACACATTGATGTAAGATTTCATTTTCTCAGAGACTTGTGCAGAGATGAAGTGGTTGAACTTAAGTTTTGCAGGTCACAAGATCAATTGGCTGATGTTATGACTAAAGCTTTGAAGCTTGATACCTTCTGCACATTAAGGGAGGGGTTAGGAGTTTTTGACAGATCTTGTGTTGAATGATGTTTCACGCTAGTTAAGTTTTTTTGTTTGAGCCTAGCTTTGTTTTTTTTCTGTTTGTGTATAGCTTGAGTCTGTTTTAGCTACCTGATGGTTTGTGTCAGGAGCTAGTTAGGAGTTGTGTCTTTAGAGCAAATAAGTTGATCAAGGTATGTTGATCAAATTAAGGGAGGGTTTGTTAGGTTTGTTTGGGCTCAAATGGGCTTGTGATGGATTTACACTAAGCCCAATCACCCTTGTCTAAGTGTTGGCCTATATAATGGCTTGTAACTTGTATGAGAAAATAATAATGGTAATCCCATTTCAACATTTTCCCCATAGGAAACCGGTTAAAGAAAGTTCAAAAATCAATAGCAAATAGAGACAAAATCAAATTTTAGATCTCAAAGGGTTGAAACTCAAATAGGATAGAATAGTATCTGTATTTTTTTTTTTGTTTTTATAGTACTTGTACAAAATTTGTAAGTTAATTATTTTCAACAACATGGAAAGTGCTTTTGCAGCCACCTTAGTAGTAACATCAATAAGACAATAACTTGTGCATTACTTTTCGTCCCATTCTCCTGCACAAGAAAATTTCAAAATATTTCTTTACAATATATTTGTCAAAAAATATACCGACACAATTTTTTATTATTATGAATTATTATGGATGTTTATTATGAAAACATTCTCATTTTGTATATTAGTCATGATTGAACCATTGTTAAATGTATTTTTATATGCTTTATAATTGAGTAAAGAATTCCTAATATATCAAAACTGAATATGAGAGGTAGCTTCAGATAAGTGGCTTCTCATTAGTACGATAGACATGATGAAATTTTATTTGTAGGCCAACCTAAATTCGGACGTAATATGCTATGATTTTTTTTACTGTATACTTGTATTATATTTATATAATATATATTACTATTGAGCATATAAAATTACTAGTTTGGACACCCGTGCCAAGCACGGGCTAGAAATTCATTTTTTTTTTTTGTATATATATATAAAATATATAATTTTTATTTTGAAACTAATTAATATTTTATAAGTGAAAAATTCCCGCGTTATATATGAGTTAGCTTTCATTCATACAAATATATTGATTTTGGAAATTTTTTGTTAGAATTAATGATTTTAGATTTTAATATGCACATATATTTATTTTATTCTTATTTTGGTAGAAAATTCAATTAATCTGTCAAAGGGTTTTGTTCTAATGGAAGAGTATAATCTTTTATGGGATGAAGAACTCATTCAAGAGCATTTAACCTTAAGCCTTGTATCTTGACTATTAGGTAAAAAAATTTCTAAATGTATTTGATCTAACGGAAAGAACTAAATCAAGCCGGTGTAAAAAGTAAAACATAATTGAAACCAAAATCTTAAACCTCGCATCTTTATTATTTTTTGTAAAAAAGTTCAATTAAAATATTCAAAGAGATATCCTGTCAAACGGAAGTGGCGTAATCTTTTAAAGTGTGAAGAACTAAATTAAACTCACATAAAAAATTAAGAAATTGAAACGATATCCTTATATCTCGAATCTTAGTTATTTTTATAAAATGTTCAGTTAAAATATTAAAAGAAGTTTGATCTAACAAATGAGGGTTAATCTCTTACGATAGAAAGAACTAAAATCAGGCCTGTATATAAAAATAAAGCAATTGAGACCATAATCTTAGGTCTTCTTAATTGTTTTTGTAAAGAGTTCAATTAAAATTTTAAGCGGGATTACATTTAGCTAATAGAAGAATGTAATTTCTTACAGTGTGAAGAACTAAATTAAGCCTCTGTAAAAAGTAAAGCTCGTAATCTTTTACATCTCAGTTGTTCTTATAAAATGTTAAATTAAATTTTCAAGAGAGATATGAACTAACGGAAGAGTGTAATCTCTTACAGCGTGAAAAACTAAATAATGTTCGTGTTAAAAGTAAAGTAATTGAGATCATAACCTTAGGTCCTGCATCTTAATTATTTTTTTAAAACTTCAATTAAAATATCAAGAAAAATTTATTCTAATGGAAAATTGTAATCTCTTAAGGTGTGAAGAAATAAATAAAGACCGTGTAAAAAGTAAAGCAATTGAGAGTTTATTCTTAGGTCTTGCGTCTTAAATTTTTATTTTTTAAAAGTTCAAGTGAAATTTCAAGATTTGATGTAATAGAAGGGAGTAATTTTTTAAGGTGTGAAGAACTAAATCAAACATGTGTAAGACGTAAAACAATTGAGACCATAACCCTAGGTCTCACATTTTAATTATTTTTGTAAATTTTTTTTATTAAGATATCAAAATGAATTTCATATAACATAAGAGAATAATCTCTTACAGGTGTGAAAAACTTATTCAATCTTGTGTAAAAAGTAAATCAATTGAGACTATAATATAAGGTCTCGCTTTTTTTATAATACTTGTAAAAAGTTCAATTAAAATTTCAAGAGAGATTTGCTCTACAGAAAATGATAATTTATTACGGTGTGAAGAACTAATCAATCTCGTGTAATAAGTAAAACAACTGGACCATAACCTTATGCCTCATAACTTATTATATAAAATGTTCAAGTAAATTATTCAAAGAGATATGATCCAATGGAAGAGGGTAATCGCTCTTACGACTTGATGAACTAAATGAAGTCCGAGTAAAAAGTAAAGCAATTGATATCATAACCTAATGTCTCAATTATTAATTATTTTTGTAAAAACTTCAATTAAAATATCCAGAGAAATTTTTTCTAACGGAAGACGATAATCTCTTACATTGTGAAGAACTAAACCAAACATGTGTAAAAAGTAAAACAATTGAGATCATAACCCTAGATATCACATTTTAATTATTTTTGTAAATTTTTTATTAAGATATCAAAATGAATTTCATATAACATAAGAGGATAATCTCTTATAGGTGTGAAGAACTTATTCAAGCTTGTGTAAAAAGTAAATCAATTGACACTATAATCTTATGTCTCGCTTTTTTATGATACTTCTAAAAAGTTCAATTAAAATTTCAAGAGAGATTTGCTCTAACAGAAAAGGGTATTTTACTACGGTGTGAAGAACTAATAAATCTCGTGTAATAAGTAAAACAACTGGATCATAACCTTAGGCCTCATAACTTATTTATTTATATAAAATGTTCAAGTAAATTATTCAAAGAGATATGATCCGATGGAAGATGGTAATCGCTCTTACGACTTGAAGAACTAAATGAAGTCCGAGTAAAAAGTAAAACAATTGATATCATAACCTAAGGTCGCAATTATTAATTATTATTGTACAAACTTCAATTAAAATATCCACAGAAATTTGTTCTAACGGAAGATGATAATCTCTTACATTATGAAGAACTAAATCAAACATGTGTAAAAAGTAAAACAATTGAGACCATAACTCTAGGTCTCACATTTTAATTATTTTTGTAATTTTTTTTATCGAGATATCAAAATGAATTTCATATAACAATTCGACCGTAACCTTAGGCCTTATAACTTATATATATATATATAAAATGTTCAAGTAAATTATTCAAAGAGATATGATCCAATGAAAGAGGGTAATCGCTCTCATGACTTGAAGAACTAAATGAAGCCCGAGTAAAAAGTAAAGTAGTTGATATCATAACGAAAGATCTAAATGAAGCCCGACCTAATGATCTCAATTATTAATTATTTTGGTAAAATTTCAATTAAAATATCTAGAGAAATTTGTTCTAACGAAATATGATAATCTCTTACGGCGTAAAGAAATAAATATAGTTGTCAAAAGTAAAACATATGAGACAATATTCTTAGGCATTTCTTGATCAAATAGTTCAATTAAAATATCTTGTAGAAAGTTCAATTAAAATTTTAAGATGAATTTGATCAAATAGAAGAGAGTAATTTCTTGCGCTGTGAAAACAAAATCAAGCCCGTGTAAAAAAGAAAAAAAATTGAAACTATAACCTTAGGCCTTACATCTTATTTTTTTTACAAAATTTTCAATTAAAATATCAAAAAGGATTTAATCTAACAGAAAGGGTAGTCTATTACGATGTGAATAATTAAATCAAACGTACATAAAAAGTAAATACAATTGAGACTATAATCTTATGTCTCGCGTCTTAATTATATGCGTAAAATATTCGATTAAAATTTCAAGAGATATTTGATCTAATAGGAGAGAGTAATTTCTTATAGTATAAAGAACTAAATCAAACACGTGTAATATATTAAGCAATATGAACATAACTTTAGGTCTCACATCTTAATTATTTTTATAAAATGTTCCATTAAAATATTCAAAGATATATGAACTAACGGAAGAAATTTATTTCTAATTGCTTAAAGAATTAATAAAACTCGTGTAAAAATTAAAATGAAGTTTGATTAAAAGAGGAAAATGTATGTTTTAATATTAGGGGAAGAGGGATGAAATACAAATTTCTTTCGAGGGAGAGAAGAGTAATTTTCTCTAATATATTTTGTATAAGAGGGGAGGAAAATATATATTTTAACATAAGATGTGAGAGTAATGTAATTTAAGCACCTCTCAAGAGAGGGTAATGTAATTTACTATAATATATATTATCTTTTAATTAATTTTTGTTTGTTTTTTATTTTGTAAGATTCATTATTATTTTTTAGGGCAATACATTGAATAATTGGTAAAAAAAAAACAAATCAAGGCAATTCAATTTTTTTGTTTGACAATAGATTCTTTTTTTTGTACTTATCCTATAGAATTCATCCCAATCTTAATATCTATATTATTTTTTTGTTTCACAATAGATTCAATAATCGGTAAAATAAAATAAAAAGCAAGACAAAACAAGAAAGACAAAAAAAATCATAAAATTAATATTTTGTTGTCAGTGGGAATTGAACCGTGCCCCTATAGGTCGTAAAGAGAAGACACGTAGGCGCCACATAGACGCCACATTATTAAAATAATGCCACATATGAATTTGCTCCTTGAGAAGTAACATGAGGACGCCAAGTGTACTTTTTACTTTGAGGAAGGCAAATAATAATAGTATAGATTTGATACTGTAGTATATTTTTTGAATACATTGTGATTAAAGTCTTTATTCAAGTAAGGCGAAGTTAGTCAAAATCTTACGAAGAAGTTAAATGTAAAAATAAAATATTTTATGAATTTTATCTTGATAACTTTTTTTTTTTTTTTTTTTTTTTTTTTATTGAAAACACTTTTGATGTAGTTACTATAGAGACCACTGTGTCAAGAAAAAATGTATATCATTAAGTTAAAACTTTTTATTTTCCATATTAAATTATATTAGCTTTTCATAAACAAATTTATCTATGGCAGATAAAGGATTAACTCATGCATAACACATAAGGTTTGTTTGGATTAGCTTATTTTTGACCTTATACAAACATTTTATGCAATATAAATTAGCAGATATATTACAAATAAATAAGATAAAAAAATTGTATTGAAAAAAAGATAGACGAATCTGTTACAAATAAATAAGATAAAAAATTTCTGATATAATTTTGTCTAAAAAAAGTTAAACAAAATTAAAAAAATGGGGATGCCAATGATTACTTTTTATAAGGTTCGCATCCTAGATAGCGAGCACCGTTTGCTATCTAGAAAACAAACTCTTTTTTCCTCTATTTTTGCTATTTACACACTCGCATCCCAAATAGCGAGAAAGATAAATTGAGTATGTCATGAGATGCGTATGAGAGGCCAAAGTTATTATGCTTAAACATTATACTTATGCAGGGTGCATAAGTAAATATTAGCCACCAGATCCCTCTGCCACGTGTTATGATCATAGCCATCCCAGCAGTTAACGGAATTTTCACACGCGCGGGTAACAGTTTCTCCACACAATTGACGGAAGTTCACACGCAGCTATCCGAGCTCTCCTCCGACGAGATCCGACGGCGAAATCATCATCACCGTCTCCGGAATCATCATCTTCGTCACTAATTGCATCGTTCATCGCCATCGCCGCCAATTTTCTGGAATCACGTTAAGGTTGGTGTTGCACAGAAAATTGATTTCAAATTTGATTTTGATTTATTATGTTTGTTTTTCTTTTTGATTTAATTTCTGGATGCTTGTGGTTATTTGTTGATTTTCATGAGGAGGTATATGAATCATTAGGTTGTTGTTTTTTTGCTGATTTGAGGAGATATAGGAATTGTTGTTGAAGATGGTAAAACTAACACTAATACACAACAATTTGTAGTTAGTACTGATTGTGATGTAACTGATGTTAATAGACACAATGAATTTGTATTAAGTTGTTTATTTGTGAAACCTAAATCCAAAGAGTGAAAATGGGATTGAGTAGTAAAAGGTTAGCAGCTTCTCAGACCACAAAACTTCAATAATTCCCAAGATGTGAAAATGGGATTGAGGTGCAAGTCTCTCCTGTAATTTTTTTTTAGTATTTTGATTCCAACAAATTTGAATGAAGGGAGAAATCATAATTTTGTATCAATATGCCCCATTAAGAAGATACTTAAATGCTTTATACTGATTTTTGGGGTTGATTTATATGGATATGTAGAAGTCATGCTGCTGTAGTTGGATTAAGATACTTGTTAGGAGAGTGATTATGTCATAGCAAAGATGGAGCTTACAATTTCAATTGTAATTGGTGAGGAGTTGCTTTGCTCCAAGCCCTTACATTTTATTGTATCTTCTTCTTCTTCTTCAAATTTTGCTTTTGATCTCAAAAAACATGTGTAGAGACACGGGAGATCCTGTGAAAGTGAAACCTTCAATTTAACTATTTCAAGTATCAATGCAAAACCAAATTCTACATGCTTAATGTTTAATGTCGATGAAATTTAAGTGGATTCATTGTGTAACCTTCAATGAATTGTAATGTTGATTAATTTTGGGCTGTAGGTCTTCATAGTAGTGGATTAATTGTAATGTTTCATTAGCAACATATTGTCATATGTTTAAATTTATATGCAACCATAATGATTGTTAAATGGTTTCCAGCTGTTATACCTTGAAACCATGAATATAGAGGAATGGTTTCAAGAACAACAATTTTCTATGTAAATGATTTTTAAGTACACTACTTTATGCATGTTACTTTGGTTGTTGTTCTAGTGGTTAACTAAATTTTACATGATCTTTGTTTATAGGGATTGTTGCTGTTTTTAATGGATTCGATGTCAACTTCATCTGAAATACTCCCATTGTCCGTTGTTGATAGTTCAAACACACAGGCTGATAGTTCAAGAACACTTCTTGATACATTTCAATGTTACTCTCCTACTAAAAAAGAAACTTGGGAGTCTCTTGCTTTTAAATCTGTTGAAGAAGTTGAAAAATTTTATGGTGACTATGCATTTAAAAGTGGGTTTTCAGTTCGGACTTTGTTGAGATCAAAAAAGAATTCACAAAATAAGCCATCTGATAGATATCACTATCTACGTTATGGTTGTAACAAACAAGGTTACAAGAAAGGAAGTTTGTTGGATCCAAAGAACAAGCCAAAATCAGAGAGTCCTGTTGTTGTTGAATTTGAGAAAGTAAAAGAAAAAGCAGAGGAAAGGATTGGTTGTACAGCTGCGATTTCTTTAAAGTTGGATGAAACTCTGAATGTTTACAAGATATATAAATGGGATGTGGCTCATTGTCATCAGTTACATAAACCAGAGCATGGACGTTACTTGAGATCATTTAGGGAAGTTAATGAAGTGCAAGGACAGCTCGCTGTAATCAATTCGAAAGCTGGGATGTCAATGAGAACTTCATATGAGGTCATGGGTCAGGGTGTTGGAGGCACAGATAACTTGCCTTTTCGATTTTCGGATTTAAAAAATTATTTGATGACAATCCGTTCGAAAGAGATGGTGGTTGGTGAGGCAACTGTGATTCAAGAATTTTTTAGGAATGAAGCTTTGTCGAAACCATCCTTTTATTATGATATTCAAGTTGATGCAGCAGAAGATATAGCTAGTATTTTTTGGGCAGATGGGATTATGCAGCTTGATTATGCTTTATTTGGTGATGTTATAAGTTTTGATACAACTTACCGAACCAACAACCAGTATCGCCCTTTAGGTTAGTTTTTTTGAACTTCTACCTGGTTAAAAATTATTGTTTTTATTCCATTATGTTATATATTGTGTTGCCATGAATAGTATAGGTAAGTTGAATATGTTGAAACCATTTACCAATAATAATGGTTTCTTTGTATATCATACTGAAACCATTTATCATTAGTAATGGTTTCACTTGTTAACATGTTGAAACCAAAATAACCCTTTTATGGTTTAAATGTTTTTTATAATATAACTGAAACCATAATTTTGATATCTGCTGTGTGTCCTTTTAGTTGCTCCATTTTATATTTCAATGATAGTGTGACATTTGTTTGATAGTTTCAGTACCCAACATAATCAATTATAAGTAGCAGTTACTAGTAATTAGGGATTCAATTTATCCTTATGTAATTATGATTGATCCTTGCAGTACATGTTCCTGCTGATAGTGTGGCAAAATGGTTGTTTTATTTGGTTTTTATGTTGTTTGTGAATTCAAAACCAATGAGAAACCATAAGTGTAGCTTAATGGTTTCACTGAATGTGTATCTGAAACCAAAATAGCCCTGTTATGGGTTCACTAGGTTTTATAATATAACTGAAACCATAAATGTGACTGAATGGTTTCACTGTATTTATTTCTGAAACCAAAGTAGCCACCTTATGGTTTCACTGGATATGTATCTGAAACCAAAATAGTCTCCTTATGGTTTCACTAGGTTGTTATTAGCTGGGGATTATATTTTTGATCTCAATATTAATGGTCCTTTTATATATGCATTTTCCCCCTGATTTGGTTTATTTACATTTCAGCTGCATTCATGGGCTTTGACAATCATCGGACAAGTGTTTTATTTGGTGCTGCCCTTTTGTATGATGAGACTTCAGCAACTTTTGATTGGTTGTTTACGACTTTTTTGAGGTGTATGTCTAATAAGAAACCACAATCCATATACACAGACCAGGCGCCTGCATTGTTGAAGTCAATTCCTAATGTTTTTGAGGGTGTTTTTCATGGCCTTTGCTCATGGCATATGTCAGAGAATGCAAAAAAAAATCTGGGGTCTCGTGCAAATGCTGCATTTTTCAATGAGTTCAATTATTTGATTTCAAATGTTGAGACTGAATCGGATTTTGATTACAACTGGGATCAGATGATGAAAAACTGCTTTGGTGGAAGGCCAACTTCTGATTTTAGTTGGCTTGTTCAAACACACAAGAATCGTATGCACTGGTCGTCAGTTTGGGTCAAGTCGCATTTCACAGCTGGTTTGAAAACGACCCAATTAAGTGAGTCCTTTAATGCGTTTCTTCGTGGTTTTCTGCAACTTGACCATTCTCTAGTTCAATTTTTTAGCCATTTTAATATCATGGTTCAGAGATTGAGGGATAAGCATGCTGAGTTGGATTTTAAGGCTGCAAACACTAGATCAAAAAACAATTATCCCAATAGTCAACTGATGCGGTCTGTTGTAAACAAGTACACCCCAGCATGTTTTGCATTCATTCATAGACAGTATGATCTTTCCTTCAAATACTTCTATGAAGAGGTCACAACTCAATGTTCTGCCTTTAACAAGGTTTTCAAAGTTTTTACAATTGAACAGCTTGATGAACCTGAGGAAGTAGGTGGTCCTAATTATGATGATGATGCTAATGATGGGCATTCAGACCGCAATTTTTTGGATGAAGAAATTTCTGAAAACCTTTCCCCAAATTTTGAACAGCATGATCGACTTGATGAAAGGGTTGTGACAATCGATATTAGGACGAAACATATTAGCTGCACATGTCGTATGTTTGAGAACAGGGGTTTTTTATGTCGGCACGTTTTTAAAATATTGGAATTTTTAGGTGGTTCTGTGCAATATCATAGTTTGAAGACGATACCTGCAGAATATGTGTTGAAGCGGTGAACTAGAGATGTTCGTCATTCGATTGATAAGCTCAAACCTACCATCAATGCTGGCACTGAAGGCACGACTCAAGCACAAAGATATCAACAAATTTGTGCTGTTACAATCCAGCTTTGTACACGTGTTTGTATAGACCCTGAGGCTTCTCAAGTTTTCCTTAATGGTGTACTTGAAGCTGGGAAAAAGGCAGAGGAGTTGCTTATGTCCAAAGGTTTTCAATATTTTCTTTTGAACTATGTTTTTTACCTTGGCTGTCTGTGTGTTATAACTGAAACCCTAAGTATGGCTGAATGGTTTCATTGTCTTTGTTAGTGAAACCAAAGTAGCCTTCTTATGGTTACAAGTGCTTTTGTTGTGTCATTTGTTTTGAGGGTTTGAGTATTCAATTTATCTGCACAATGATTGATGAATTTTTTTGATAATTGTATAGGTATTCATACAGAACCACCTGTTGTGACGCCATCTAAGTTTTCCAATACAACTACTGTTGGTGAACCATCCGATGGGGTAAAGTCTACTGCTCCAAAGTTCAAAGTAAGACCAAATCCAATTAGATCAAAGAGGCGAATGAAAAGTGATTATGAAATTGTTAGGGAACGCCAGAAAATGAAATTAGAGCGGAAGAGACAACAAAGAGAGGATGAAGCTTTAAAGGAAAAAGAGGCTAATGATTGATATTTTTACATTTGTTTTTGTTTTTTTATTTTGTTTCATGTTAACAGTTTGCACTAGACTTTGTTACAAAACCATTAGACTTGTAGGAATCGTACTTCGTCATTTTCATGTTCTTTGTTGGTATGTATTGATGATTATAAGATATCGATCATTAGACATATATTTTATTTGTATTAGATAGAATGATTATCATCATTTATGTCTGTTATACTTGAATGCATACTTGTTTGGTATAATATAAATGAAACCATAAGTGTGGCTGAATGATTTCACTGTATTTATTTCTGAAACCAAAGTAGCCATCTTTTGGTTTCAATGAAACAATGAACATTTACATACGTATTTTAATATATCATATAAGTAATTTCTTTAAAAAAATCAAATATACAGTCATAATTTCTTTAAAAAAATATGTATATTCAAATATTATTGAAAAAAATTTCTTTACCAAAAGCATTATTATTGTTGAATGGGTTGGGAAGCCATAATAAACTCATTATCTAACATGTCGAATAATTAAATGTAATCAAATAAAATCATAGATTATTGTTATTATACAAATAATCAAGACTATTCATATTATATAAATTATTTTGATATCATCATTTATGTCTCTTTATACCTGAACCCATCCTTGTTTGGTATAATGTAACTGAAACCATAATTGTGGCTGAATGGTTTCACTGCATATATTTCTGAAACCAAAGTACCCCTCTTATGGTTTCAATGAAACAATGAACATTTATATATGTATTTTGATATATCATATAAGTAATTTCTTTAAAAAAAATCAAATATACAGTAATAATTTCTTTAAAAAAATCTATATATTTAAATTTTATTGAAAAAGAATTTTTTATCAAAACCATTATTATTGTTGAATGGGTTGTGAAGACATAATAAACTCATATTATCAAACATGTCGAATAATTAAATGTAATTAAATAAAATCATAGATTATTGTTATTATACAAACTAGCGCCCGTTTGTGTGACCTTTGTTTATTAGTTTGCTAACATATATAAATTATACATAGTGATTTATTATAAATTTGGTTTTTATAATAATTAATATATGTATTTTTAGTTTCTCTCAAAATAAAAAATGTACTTTACATGCATTAATGGTCCAAACCATAGGTAACTTATCATAGTTACATATATAAATGATTTAAAAAAAACAAAGTTGGTTTTGAAAGTTTTTTTAGTAAAATGTTGGTTTTTGAAAGTTAAAGGGTATTATTGGAATTCCAGAAAAGGCTACACCAAAATGGTGTTTTGCCTTTATCTATTAGTATAGAAATATAGATAATCAAGACTATTGAATAATTAAATGAAACCATAAGTGCGGCTGAATGGTTTCACTGCATCTATTTTTGAAACCAAAGTATCCCTCTTATGGTTTCAATGAACATTTACATACGTATTTTAATATATCATATATAAAAAAATCTATATATTTTAAATTTTACAATTTGATAGTTGTTGAAGCTTGTTTTTAAACAGTGAAAACTACATTTTCATGTGTGTATATTATATGGTACGACTAAAGTAAAGATTGATTAAGAATTAAATTTCATAATCTACAAAGAGCAATTTATTAAAACTAATCATTAAATTGAACATAACTTGTCCAAAAAAGAAAAAAACATTAAAACAATCCATAAAATCAGCAACAGAGTGTTTTGTCAATTAAAGTGTCCTAATGACCAGAAGAGAACAAACTATGAATACAACCCTATCAAAAGATGCTGAAACCATTTTGCAATACCAATGGTTTCAAGATAAAGCACCTTGAAACCATTTAACAGTACTAATGGTTTCTAACAGAACAACTTGGCATCTTTTGAAGCAGCTCTTCATAGTAGGAAATTGCAAGCTTTTTCACTTCATCTTTCATTGAATTGCTTGGATGGCTTAAGATTTCTGAACATATATCGATCCGAAGATCCATAATTTTTGCAACCTTTGCATGCTTTTTGAGTCTAGACCAACCTTTGAAAGATTGTATTTCACCTCCCCATTCAGCTAGAAACTTCATGCAGAATACACCACAATTGTCCGAATCAATCTGTGTAGGAACCTTTGGTGTATCCCAAGTGAATGTGATGAAGGAGAAAGGCATTTTCATTTTCCTTTGGTTATACAATTCAGCCACAAATGCTTCTACCTCATTTACCCAGACATCATATAGCTTCTTGTATGAGGTTGGTTCACCATCCTTGGTTTCCAATTTTTCTCCTACACCCGTCAAACTGTTCAGGAATTGGAATTTCTGGTGTTTGAGATTGACAACGAAGTAGACATAATGGCTTCCTGGGTTACCAACTATTGCTGGTGTCATGATCTGTTCCACCATGGCAAACATAGTATTAGAATCACATTATTTAACTAAAATTTTAATACTAAAATCATTATCATAAACCATGTATCTGAAAGGTTTTGAAAAGAGACTTACGTATTCTAGCTTTTCAGGGTCAATGGCCTTCCATTCCATGTATTTGAATTGGTTGAGTCTCTCGAGGAATCTCCAGCATGCAATATTTCTACTTACAGGAGGCATTCTTTCCTGGTCAAACTGTTTATATAAAATGAGTAAAATAAACAATATTATGTAAAATAAACAATATTATGTAAATTTTTAATATTAATGGATTGTGATACATACATAAGTAAGTAATGGTGTCACCAGTTTTGTCATGCTACTCTGTTGATCCCAATTCAGACAATTAACCCAGCTGTTTATGACCAGACATGACACCCATTCATCCTTTTGAACGGTCCATAAAGCATCTCTTTGTAGAGAATAAAAATGAGCCTTGTTGTTGGAGCAGTACATAATTTCATACCTATATAATAATTAAGCATTTAGTATTGGTAATAATATTTAATCTGAGAACACTAAAGTAAGCTACACTTATGGTTTTTTATTAGAACCTATACAATAAGTAAGGCCAAATAATTAAAAGCTAGTGAAACCATAAGGAGACTTTTTTGGTTTCAGATACATATCCAGTGAAACCATTAAGCCACACTTATGGTTTCACATTGGTTTTGAATTCACAAACAGCTAATTTTAAAACATTATTCAAACAACTGATTAAAAACCAAACAAAACAAATACAAGGGTCAATCACAATTATTGTTTCATTTATATTTGATTATGTTGAGTGCTGAAACCATCGAACAAATGCCACATTATAACTGAAACCATAAGGGGGCTACTTTGGTTTCAAAAATCAATACAGTGAAACCATTCAGCCACACTCATGGTTTCATTTATATTACACAACCTAGTGAAACCATAAGAGGACTATTTTGGTTTCAGATACACATTCAGTGAAACCATTAAGCTAAACTTATGGTTTCTCATTGATTAAGAATTCACAAACAACTTCAAAACCAAATAAAACAACCACATCTGCACTAAGCTAAATAAGAAACAGTTTTTTACTTACTGATCAAGATCTGGGCTCCAAGCATATGTTGACAATTGTTTCTGCAACTCAGTTGTACTAGACTCATGGACAGCGTCATCATACGGACTTGCAAGGTATTTTGATTTCTTCACCACCCGTCGACGCTCAGGGTACGTCCTATCAGAGTAAAGCACATTATGCCTCTTTCTTTTCTTTGGTGTGACATTGTCGATGTCAATTATTTCATCTGGAAGCATTGTCTTTATTGGAGTTGCACTGTGAAATAATATTACATAATAGTGTTATTTTTTGCAGAATTTAAATAATATTAGACTTATCACACTGTTTGATTCTTACTTTATGACAGTGTCTGAGTCACATTCTTCAGACTTCTCCCCTTGCGACACATTTGGTACCAACACTAGCGCACGACATTGATTGGGTACTTCAAAATATTGCGGGAACTTCAGGATTGTTTCATTTGTGGCTGATTCTGTGTCTTGTGACACTGAAATTTGTGGTACTGGAGCATCTTTAATCAACCTGAAACAATCAAAACAATACTTTAGTTTTCAAACATCTTATATGAAAATCATTTGACAAACGATTTTAAAGTTAAGCTGTCTTACTCTGCATCAAAAAACTCAGGAAACTTCAACATAGTTTCCAATGTCGCTGATTCAGCCCCCTGTGACACCGAAACATTTTTGTTAGAAGCTTCAGCCCGATCAAAAAACTCTGGAAACTTCAAGATAGTTTCCTGAGTTAATGTGAGGCCTGCATTCGGTGTCAGCTTCACCGAATGATCAGTGATGTTGCATGCTGCCATCACTGCATCATCAATGATTTTTGGAGCGATCTCATCTTCTTCATCTTTCTCTTCATAGTTGTCATGTTGCATGCTGCCTGCATCATCATTAGGTGTTACTTTCATTGAATCATCAATGATGTTGCATGCTGTCGGCACTGCATCATCAATGAGATTGGGACTGATCTGATCTTCTTCATCGTCGTCCTCATCCTTGTCATGTTCAACTTTGTCATTGTCATCTTTGTTGCTATTTTGACCAATGCTTTTGTCATCCTCTTCATCATTATCATTACTTAACCTACATTATTGAATTTTCAGAAAGTCACAACACAACTCCCAATCATAAAGCATTCAGAAACAACATTTTAATGTAGAATTAAATAAGAATATGTATTGGAAACCATAAGATGTGTATTTTGGTTTCAGAAACAACTATAGTGAAACCAATAAGTCACACTTATGGTTTCAGTTATATTATTTATGTTGTATACAATATGAATAAATATATTAAGGAAAGTTCCTGAAACCAAATTAAATGCAGTACCTCTCTTCCGGTTGAGTTCTTTTTCCAACATCATCATCATCATTCAACTTGGAAATCATTAGTGTGAATTTTCATAAACTAATGCAGCAAAATTTAATTTTCATAAAAAGTTAAATTAAATGCAGTACCTTCCAGTTTCAGGTACAATACCAATATTGGAACTTTTATTCCTCTCATTTTCACCTTCTACTTCAATTGGATTATCTTTTCCTGAAGTTCCGGCATTTGCTTCAGTTATTCTTCTTTCCAATGTTTCTGCGGTTTTTGTATAGACATTTATACAAGACCTACAGTGAGTAAGATACATCTCTGCCTGCCAAGGACAATTACAAGTTAAACCATTAAGAAACATCTATGGTACGATTTCCAATATTTTATCTTCAATTAGCATTTGAAAAGAAAATACAGTACATGAGAATCAATAACAATCACCTTAGATAGTGGACAAGTGTCTGCATCAAAGCACAATACAATCGGACTTCCTGCGGTTCTGTTCAGACTTGGTAACCCAGCTGGGAGTCCATTATCAAGTCTTGTTACCCCGGCTGTCAGTCCATTCTCAAGTCCCATAATATCATGGATCTTTTGAAGTTCTTGGTTTGCCAGCTTGACATCCCAATCACGGAGTGATGGCCGATTGTATTTTCCTGTCAAAAATGGACTTCTTTTCCCCATTTTCTCCATGTAATTAATCTGCAACAATTAGTTAATATTGTGTCACATCACAACTCCCAAGCATAGATCATAAATTAGAATATTTGTATGTTGAATAGAATTTGAATATTTAATGGAAACCATTATAGGCCTATTTTGGTTTCAGATGCAAATACAATGAAACCATTAAGACACACTCATGGTTTCAGTTATAAGATATAAGATATAAAGGATAATAACAGCAATTAGCAATTAAACATAGGTTATTGCAAGTAGTTCTAAAATATCAATATTTAATGGAAACCATTATAGGCCTATTTTGGTTTCAGATGCAAATACAATGAAACCATTTAGACACACTAATGGTTTCAGTTAAAAGATGTAAGATATAAAAGATGCAAATACAATTAGGAATTAAACATAGGTTAGATCATTACCATTAAAAAGTGGAAGTCTGCTAGTGGATTCAAAACATCTGGAGATTGCAAGCCTTTTTTCATATAGTCCAGAACATGTGAGCACTAGTTATATGAAGATACTCCAGTTGGATCTTCCAAAATATCTGCATACTGGAGAGACACATTGCCTCTATTAGTTGGGCACAAAATGTTGTGAATGATGTAACAAATTGCACCCTTCACCCATGTTCTAGGTTGCTCTATTGTCTTCAGTGAGCTTTCCAATTCCGCAACTTTCACAATTGGAGAATAATCTCCAATCAATCCTAATTCCTTCCTCAGCCTTTTAATTGCTCCATCAGAGCAAAGGTCAATGTCTATTTTCTTTCCAGCCGTTGGTAGTTCATAGACTCTATGCACATCATCCTCTTTCAACATCAGAACCTCTGTATCACTCAGCCTTATCCACATATGCTCATGTTCAAATCTCTTAACAACCCAATCCACAAAAAAGGTGTGGATCATTTTCCAGTTGCATATATGCATTATCCCTCCAAAGCCACACTCGTGTAGTTGGTCAATTATTTCCTGTTTCCTTTTTTTGGCATTTACTGAATTCATAAGTTCGTAGACCTTAGGTACACTCATCTTATGCCTCAGTCTTGCATCCGCATCAGGATCTTTTGTCACAATAACTTGTTTCACATTTTCTTCACCCGAGCTTGCTTCATCAGAATCTTGTGTTGCCATTGTTGCTCTCTTTTTACGACCACGAGATGTAGAAGCAATGCTCTCACCACGTTTTGTCTGTTCATTCTTTTTTTGATTCTTGTTTTTGCCACGTCCCCTCTCATTTTTTTGATCACTACCAGATAACGAATCATTCTTATTCCTTTTATCGTCATCTGACGGTGTCAATCCAATACTAAATGATGGCATTTGCTGTAGTTCCTTTGATTCTTTCCCCTGTATCAAATGAAACTATTAAGTATGGTTTCATATGGCAGAAAATAAGTCAAATACTATAAGTTTTTCATATCATGGTAGAACATAAGTTAAATACTCTAAGTATAATTTAAATTCATTGAAACCATAAGGGGGCTACTTTGGTTTCAGATACGTATCAAGTGAAACCATCAAGGCACACTTATGGTTTCAAGACCAAATTACAGTCAAATAGTTTTATCTAAATTACATATGCACTTAAAAAAAGTAACATTAATACAAACCAACTTAAAAAAAAAACAACTATGTACATAAGCTTGACTCACCAAGACCTACCACACAAACACATACAACTACATTCTATATACTGCTGATTGTTTAACATATTCAAGCAAAGGTCAAATAGCAACTGCTAACGCAACAAAACGTATTGAAATATTACTAAGGCCAACCAAAATTGTCAAGATCAACATCTATTATAGTCTAGTACTGAAAAAAAAAATTTAAATAAATTTGATCTTCTAATGTAATGTGCTTGAGGCATAAGGCATAAGGGAAGTGTATATTTCTTAATACATTGAAACCATAAGAGGGCTAATTTGGTTTCAGAAACAAATACATTGAAACCATTTAGCCACACTTATGGTTTTCATGACAACAAACAGGAATGCTCAAACCAAATTAACATGTAAACCAAATGAAGCAAAGTAACTCATCTCAACAAAGAAACAAATATTTCAGCCCAATCATTTTTTAATTATACATAAATTATTTCATTTCCAAACAAAAATAGCAAAGTCAGTCAAAAGAATTCATTGAAAAATTAACACTGTATCAGTCAAAAGAAACCATTCAAAAATAGCAAAGTCATTGTTGTAACCTATATCACTAAACAAAAATCATTGAGAAATAACACAATCTGATACCAAACAAGTGTTATTTTTGTTCCATTCCTACTCAATCTGAAAATAGCTCTGAAACTATCTTTTGTTTAGCTATCATTGAAACCATAAGAGGGCTATTTTGGTTTCAATGATAGCCTAGATCAAAAAAAAAAAAAATTACCAGCATCCAAATAATATATACAATTTGTAAACTATATCATTTCAGTATATGATTTCCTCCAAATCAAAACTTAGGTTTACACACATGCAATTACTTTACAAATTAAACAAAACGATTTCAAACTACTAATTAAACTTTCAAAAACCATTGATGAAGTTCAAACCTGTTTTGATTTCTTCTTCCTAGTATGTGCAAGTGTATCGTTGATAATGTTGCTTTCTTTGCGTATAGATGGTCCCTGATTACGTTGCTTCCGTTCCATGGTGATGATGAACAATGATGATGAAAAGTGATGATGATGATGATGACGATGATGGTTGCGCGACACTGATTACGTGGTTTTCAGGTGACGGCGAAGGCGATGACGAGAGGTGGTGTTGGTTTTGATTCCGGCGAAGGCGATGACGAGAGGTGGTGTTGGTCACGAAAACGACGTGTATGAAGAAATGGGAAGTAACCGTTAGTTGGATGATAACCGTTAGTTGAGTTGGTGAGGGAAGCAGGTGTATCAGCAAATGGGTGAGGTGGGCGCAGTAATTTAGTTGGGCTGGGCTTCGCTTATGCAGCGTGCATAAGGATTCCTTAAGCACAGTAACCGGACCCCGTATGAGACTCGCAGGTACGAAAGAAAAGATTCATCGTATTTTAAGATGTTGTGTAAGGCCCAATAAGAACAAATGGGCCACATTGTTCTATTGAGAAAATTTCTTTTCACGCCCCCATATTTTCTTGTGCGTCTTGCAATTTTATTAAAAGATTCCACTAGCAATTCAATATGCTAACATAGTTCACATAATTGTTTGGTCAGTCTTACCGCTCATTAAAAGTGAGGGGGATAAAACATTTAAATTTTTTATAAACATTTAAATTTTTTATAAGGTTTGCTATTAAAGTGCGAACCATATTTTTAGGATTTGTATTTTTATAAGGTTCGCTAGTTAAATTACATGTAACTAAATTTGTTGTATAAGCTTTGATGGTCATTGAAACAACTATGATATAGTATCAACCAACCATACACATCCTAGAATTCTATAAATTAAAACCTTTTTATTTTTCACTCACTCACTCACTCATATTGTGTTTCAATCATAATATTTTTATGGAGAGGTAGAGGGATGGGAAAGGGTTCACGTTCACAATTGAACTTGCAAACAATGTTTCATTTAAAATATTTTCATAGGGTTAGGGAAGGGTGAGACAAGAAAAATGATTAGATTTTAATAAGGTTGGCTTGTTCACGCTTTAAGTAACAAACTGTTTTTTTCCTTCAAATTTTGTATTTTTACAATGCTCGCTATTTAAAATGAAGGTGTAAAAATAAAAAACAAAGAGTGTGCACAATAAGCATAGAGGCGCGATAAGAAATTCCATTTTCCACTTGGGTTGATTACCTCTTAAATGGGCTTAGTGGCTACTCCAAATTCAAATATACTGGGCTGTGTTCGAAGTTTTATGGAACTATGAGAAAATTTCAAGTAATTAAGATTTTTTTTGTTTACTTCGCTATGATCAAATTCATAATACTATATTACTGGAGGAGGTAAAAAAATACATTCCTAAAAAACACATTTTTTTTTACTAAAAAACACATTTCTATTTGTCCCTCTTTTATGTATATTTCTATCTGGTGATATTGTCCTATTGCAATAAAATAAGTACGAAGTTTCCATTACATATAAAGTTTTTATCATCATTTTAACTAATTTTTGTCTAAGAATCAGTGAGACAGACACACAAAGTGAATTTATCCTTTTAATTGATTTTTTTTTATATGCAGAAATAAGACATCAAACTTAGAGATGGCAAAAATATATGTAATCGTGGATATCTGCTGATAAAATCCGCAATGGATATGAGAGCTGTCAAAATGGGCGGCCCGACCCTAAACGGGCCGGCCTGATCGGGCTTCGGGCTATGTCGGGCAGGGCTAAAAAAGCCCGGATGGTAAATGGGCTAAAAAATAGAGCCCAGGCCCGGCCCGGTACGGGCTCTCGGGCTTTCGGGCCGGCCCTTTTTTTTCTTCTTTTTTTTTTGCTATTATTGATCAATTAATAGTAAACAACCTGTTTTGAAAAGAAAGAAAACAAAAAAACTACAAAGAACATGATAATATGTCTCAGTAGGATTTCATAACTCATAAGTGTCCTTAACTTGCACTATAGTAGCATGGAAATACATATGAGTATAGTAGTAAGCCACAAAACTAGATAATGACCCAAATAGCAGAGTTTGACATGGAAAGAATTTGAATAATAAGCGTGTCTGATATAGACATTTTTTAAGCTTAAATCACATGAATTCATTTGCTGCAATCACAGTACTAGGCAGTCACACATTTATGAATTATTCCAATTCAACATCTTCAATCAATTGACAAACAAAAATAAGCAACATGCAAAATTCAGACAGGACTATGTAACTAGTGCTCAAACCAGCTGAAATTTCAGAATCTCTTGTTTATGTTTCACCGCAAACAAACAGGAAAAGCACTTTCGGGAAAATATCAAAATTAGTATGATACAGTGAGTGGCAAAATTAGTATGATATAGTGAGTGAAAAAATACAGTGAGTGGCTCTACTTATCAATGTTTTAAACCTAGTAACATAACTCAAATTAAAATGTTCTAATAACGTGTACAGATATTATAATTATTGTACAACATTACAAAACTACCTACCTAGGAATTTAATGATAATATCTACTTCAGTTGCTTTAACTGAATCTCAACAAACTAAACCATAAGATTCAACAAGCTAAACCATAAGATTTGACTAATGATATATTAACTGAATTTGATTTAATGAACACTAAACCATAAGATTCAACAAACTAAAGTAACATGTGAGAATTCATAACCATAAAACTCAAACGCTAACTAACAACTAATTAGCTAATCCCTATAGTTTTCACCTAAGTTGCTAACTAACATGTTCACTTTTTTTATAAAAAAATTATTCGGGCTTTCGGGCAGCCCACGGCCCATTCGGGCTAGCCCATATTTTTTTCGGGCCACATCGGGCCGGGCTAAAAAGGCCCGGATTAAATATGAGATGAAATTATAAGGCCCAGGCCCGGGAAAAAATCGGGCTATTCGGGCCGGCTCATTTTGACGGCTCTAGATATGGAGCGGATAATTTAATGGATATGAATGCGAGTTTAATACTATCTGCGTCCGCGGATATCCACACCAACTAAATAATTAGTACAACTATTTAAATATTCATACTTAAATATAATTATAGTATTTTTCTTGTATAAAAAAATAGTATTATTATATTTTATGTTTTTTTTTATATAGAGATAACTTTTCATATTCATTTTTCATTTTCAAGAAAAACTTTTTAGTTTCTTACATATCCCTCATTTTTTTTTTAATAAAATTCTCTTTTGCGTTTTTTTTTTTCAAAAAGAGTAAAATATATGAATATTATGTGTTAAAGTATTTTGTCTAGGGGTGTTTGCGGTGCGGTTCGGTTCGATTTTGAGCATAAAAGTCATCCTAACCGCGAGATAAAATGGCATGCGGTTCGGTTGATAGAAAAGTCATCCAAACCAAACCAATGCGGTTAGGTTTGGTTCGGTTACCGCGGTTTATCACGATAGAAAAAATATGACAATATTACCAACATGTTACAAAATAAACATCGAAAATTTTAATATATTTTATTGTTTACATGATATAATATGCATGTACATAAATTGTATACATAAGAACTTATTTTAAATACTAATAGTATAGTTTTGAATCGCGTGAAATTATATGTTTTGACAACTTACTGTTTTATGGACTCAATTTGGGTTTGTCTTCTTAAGTTTAACTAGGTAATAGGTTGATTGCTAATAGTTGATATAGTTAAATTAACTTTTGCGGTTTGGTTTGGTTCGATTTTCTAAAATGAAAACCGCAAACCAAACCATGCGGTTTAGAAGAAAAATCATCCATGCGGTTTAAACTAAATGCGTTTTTTTGCAGTTTTCGGTTTTACTTTTGGATTGGTTCGGATATGACCACCTCTAATTTTGTCTTAAAAAAATAAACTTCTTTTTTTAATAAAAAAATATCATCCAAGAATATCTGTTAATATCCGTAGATATCTCAATATTCATGGATTATCCACTTAGTGGATATTTGCGCGAATATGGAGAAGACATAGATTCATATTTGTCCAACGAGACAGACACAAATATCATACTATCCGCATCCATAAATATCCATTGACATCCCTAATCAAACCTCTAAGAGATTCAAAACTCTTCCAACTTGAATAATTAATTATTGGTGAAGGATGATAGATATTCCCTGTATCTATACACAACAAACCATTTACATTGCACAAAAACAAGGTTCAAATAAACTTGTAATGCCAAGTGTGATGGTCAAAAAGAATGAGAGCACTTTTATTTGATAAAAATTTAGAATGATTGATTGATTGATTTAATTTGTTTTAGTTGTTTTAACGGCAAAAAACATAATTTGGGGAATTACAGATTACTTACAATTAATGAAGCACATATATAGGCTTTCTATATCCATTATTAAAAGGTAATACTCTTTTCTCTAAAGTGCTTGGACTAATTTCTTCCAAAGTTATAATTATACCAATAGCTTTCGGCAACTTACCCCTTCAATTAGGTAATCTTACAATTATATAGTACATTATACTATTGTAACAGTAATAATATAAAGACTTAAGGACCACTCAAAAAAAAAAAAACATAAAGACTTAAAGAGCCAAATGATAAGTCAGAAATCAGAACAGCTTAGAAGATAGAAACAAATAGTTGAAAGCACCCATCGAGCATTGTTGATTTTTGTTGTTTGTTGAGGGAAATACAATACAAAACAATAAATAGTTTATGGTCCACTCTATACAAGTATCTATCATGCATGAGTCACTATTTTTTTTAAGATAATATTAATACGAAGTTTTCATCGATAAGCAGTTGTGGAGCACCGGAGCTAGCATATAAGCTGAATCATCTCATCTTAAACGAATTTTTTCATACACATGAATTAAAATTTAAGAATTTAACCCTTAACTATTTACTTAAGAGACATGCATCCCTTAACGCTTAAACCGATAATTTTTGGTAGTCGTGACTTAGTACTAACAAATTGAAAATATGAAAATATTGCACTTAATTAGCAAAATGAGTTGAAAACAAGAGTTATAACTTATAAGCTTGTACATTTGATTTAAAATGGTAGATCCTTTGATCTTAGACGTGGGTTTTCTCTATTAAAGTAATTACATATCCTATGAAGACAAAATTTAGCCGACATAAGGAATACTTGTAGGGGAACTTGTTCCTATTTTAATCCCTTATTTACAAATGAGCACCAGATTCTTTGCATAAGGGACAATTAATTGAAGTGACACATCAAGGATGTGCTCACCGTTTGTACTTTAGACAAACATACATGTACATTACTTAACATCTGTTTGGTGTGGTAAAAATTGATTCTATAAAATTGATTTTGTCCAAAATTGATTTAAAAATAAAGTGATTTATGTTTGGCTATATTCATGCAAAAGTGAGTTGAAAAAAAAATTTGAATGTAAAAATCAATTTCTAGAATCAGAAGCTACGATTTCTAGCTTCAATTAGAATCAATTCTGGAGGCAAAATCAATTATGCTTTTGAGAAATCAAACAAGTCAGAATCAATTCTACACGTCCAGAATTAATTCTGGCTACTTCAGAATTGAAACCAAACATACACAGATCTAACAAAATTCTCAATTATATAAACTAGATGAATGTGTAATTTTTATTTGAACTTTTTTACAAATCATATTTATTAACAAATCATTATATGCGTTTACGCAATCATTGTCTTTGTGTCCTTGTGATGATATGAGTATAAGCAGCCCGATCCATATAGTGATCGGATCAATTGACACAAAGACATGCATTGCGTAAACAAATCTAAATATTTGATTCAATAAAGAAAGAACGGAAAATAATACATATCAAAAGAGATGATATTGTGCGAAAGATTAGACATCTAACATAAAGGATTTTGAAAGATTAGGCATGTCTCCACCGTTCTACATATTGGAAGAATTATCCGAGTCACATGCGCCACTCCAACAATCTTAGATATCAAGGGTACATGCGGGTAACATCTATCATGATATGGCCGCAATGGTCATTCGAGTGAAAAGGAACAGTCTAGAGCGTACTAAAGCTCAAGATCGCTATAACTATATGGTTCATACCACTGCCCCCATATATTATCATCTTTACACTAATTTAAACTCGATTCACACTATACTGTACTTTGACATCGAGTGTTTGTAAGCACACGCCTCATTTTGTAGAAGAACTATAGGCGTGAAGATCATACCATCGATCAAGGTGATTCCTTACGTAGTTGTGTTCAAACTCACAGAAACAATTTTAATCCTATTTGAAATTGCATTCTTGCGGTTGTAATTTAGAAAAATACAAAAAAGAAAGAAGTTTTTAATTATCTCACAAGCTTTTGATCTGTCAAAAAGAAAAAGCTCAAACTTTTGATTACAAAGAGAAGAAGCTTCTTCTCTGTTTTCATACTTGCTTAAGAGAAGAACAAGAAGCTTGAGCACATGTTAAGGAATTATGTAATGTATGTATACAACTTTTGTGTTATTAATTTAATTAAAATGCTAATCTTTGTTCCAATGTAACAGTGTCACACTAAGAATTAGAATCATTGGTACACCTACTAATATATGCTTAATCTTGTCAAAAGAGAAATTCCTTTAGTTTTTAGCCCTAAATTATTAGGGAATCACACACACACACATCAACATCAATCAACACACTGCACTAGTAAGTGTGAAGTCTTCACTAAGACAAATATATAATCTCTTTCACTAAGACAAACATATATAAACAAACAGTGATAAGTATAATCTGCTCCATATATAAACAAACAATGATAAATAACTTAATACGATTGATTGATTCATTAATGGTCAAATTTTATAACTATTTCGAGTACATTTCTCACTAAAATAAAATCTACAGATCAACCACTAAATCTACCAAAGGTAAGCAAATACGTATACAGTCATGTCAATTAAAATATTTTAGTTTAAACACAAGTATTAGCATTTAGAATATAGACAATTATTTACTAAACCTAAAAATAAATTATCTCTTATTGTTTCGGACTATAACCTAAGTTCATCTCGGCGTTGCGCATGGCCTATTTAAGCACCGAACTTAATCAGTTCAACAACATGCTAGCCTAAGATCATAGTACATCTTTGTCTAACGGCTTTAGGAGTTGTCGCTTTTGTAACGACGGATATCAAAACCATTGCTATTTATTATGAATCTTGATTTTTCAATCGTTATTCCAACAACTATCCGCCTAACATTGATACGCTTAGCTCTGTGCTGGAAACTATATATACAATTCTCGAGAAAGTCTTGGTTGGGCACAACACTAACACCTCATATTTAGGCACACACTCATAAATAAATAAAATTAAAAAAAAATAAAATAATCACATCAATCAACATAACTTTAATTATTTTTTCTTTAATTTTTTACATATAATGTGAGTGTGTCTAAGAGAAAATCATTTGGGTTACTGCCCATATTAAAATTTCCCATGCAAACAGGTTAGGTAATCATAATCCAGCTACTTTCTAAACTTTCACTCACCAATTTGCAAAAAAAAAAAAAAAACAAAGCATTAAAGGAAAAAGTGTTGTAGTATTATTGTACAATTCTATATACGTATTTTGTACTAGTATACATAACTTTGTGACCACAAAATTCCAAGTAATTATTACACTAACGCCGCTTATTCACGTCCTACCGTTATTCTCTATACAAATTGTACAAAAATATAACTAACTCCGTCTCATCACACGTGCAAAACCCCACACGTGCGTCAGAACTCAGCAAAAGAAACACTATCCCGAAACTCAGAAGACGGTGACCGTAACGGTGAAGACGGCAACACCACCGGAGATTTCAACTTCTCAAAATAATCACTTATATTAACTATTCCCTCACCAAATTTATCCGCCGTTAAATAACCGTCATCTTTTGACGGAATAAACGGCGGCCGTACAACCTCCGTTAACATTTCCCATTTTACCCCTCTAAAAAACTCATGCTCTTTTATCTCACTAGCACCACCACCATAACCCAATCGTTTCAACGGATCCTTCTCTAACAACCGTTCGATCAAATCCGTTAACGCCGTTTTTCTTCCAACAAACTCCGGCGACTTGAAAAGCACGTTTCTAAACGTTTCCTTCTTATTCTTCCCCTTAAACGGCGTTTTCCCATACAACATCTCATAAGTCAAAACTCCAAAAGCCCACCAATCAACGGCGAATTCATGTCCGTCGCCGCGTATAACCTCCGGCGCTACGTACTCCGCCGTACCGACAAACGAGTTAGACCTTTCACCGTCGGAGAAACTCACCCCGCGTCGACTCACCGGAATAACTCGTGCTATCTTTCCGTTAGCCTCCGTGAGTGGGACCCGCCACCGCCGAGTTTTGCGGCGAGTTTCATGAACGCTGTTATCGATAACTGTTTCAATTTTAACGGTTTTGTGAGAGAGTTTACGTGAGAGATCGAAATCAGTTAAGGTGACGTGGCCAGATTGTTGAATAAGAACGTTTTCAGGTTTAAGGTCACGATAAGCGATGCCCATGGTATGAAGATGGTCGAGAGCGCAGAGAATTTCTGCTATATAGAAACGGATTACTGTTGTTGAGAAGACATGATCCGTTTGGTGGTAACGGAGCACATTGAGATCCCCTCCTGGGCAGTAAGGAACAGCCCAACCTAATAATTGGGCTGTTTCGAAGCAGCCCAGAAGGGAAGGGAGAAATGGATGGGATAGAGTTGATAAGACTTGGATTTCCCATCGGGCGCGACGTTCGGCGTCGTGAGTGGAGGATTTATCAACTACTTTGAGTGCCATGTTGTTGTCGTTGTTTTGTTGAATGAGAAAAACTGTTCCCATTGCTCCTTTACCTAAGATTTTGAGTGGTTTGAGGTTGTTGAGGTTAAGGTTTTGTTGAGTATTGGGTGATGTTGGTGAATCCATATTCTGTCTTCAGTGGGATAGTGAGGGGAAGGTGTGTTTGAGAGACAGATAGAAAATTATAGAGATGAGTACTTGTGATTGTTGCCAATTTGGCTTTTATAGCAAGATGTTTTATCTTTTTGTTTATTTTGGCTTTTTATTTCCTTTGTTTTGTTTTTTGCTCCTCAGTGTGTCCCTATTTGCTTGTTTTGTTTGTTGATTGCCATAGGAGTACTATTTCATGGGATTTGGTTTTGCTAAACACGCAGTTTTCATGCTGTTTTGAATTTTGGGCGTTCATTTCTGATCAGACGATTTATATTAAATACAGTCAAAAGTAGCCACTTTAAATTTGATTTGTCGGATTGTTGGACGTTTTGAATTCAATATTGAGTCATGCAGTAACCGCACCAAATCTATTTCCTATTTCATGGGCTTAATTTGCTGTACTACTTTCAATTTCAAGTTTACAACACTAATATTCTTTGAAGCATTTGTAAATTTTGTAACTTGTGTGAATTCTTAAAATCTGTTCTTTGTAAAAGACATTTTCTTGAATTGACACGAGTATGTTGTTTATAATTTATCGCTAGTCTAGATTAAGGGAGTTTGGCTTCTCAACCATTGTGTGTGGCTTAAGGCTCACAAACGATGCTAAAGTTATAACCTCATATTCACATCATCACATTTTTGAGCTATTGACTTGTCTTCAAGTTGCCAAGATTCATTTTTCTTTTTCATATTTTTCTTTTCCTACATGACAACTCTCCAACCATCCATGCTTGCTACATTTGCATCACCCAAAAGATTGATCATAGTAACATTGCACATTTCAAAAATTTCAGCAAGAGAAATCACACTCGTTTCAAATGTTGAAATAGACCAAATTTTCGCCGCAACAAATGCAATCAACCGGACCATATTGTAAAATTTTGCAAAAATGAAAAACAAACATTTGTTGATATCAAGAAGAGAAGAGAAATCACATGAATGTATGTAATCACACGTGTGAGACCCATAAAAAGACTTAGTATCAAACAATAATGCCAACTTGCTAAACAAAATGACAAAATGAATTGGTCGTACGGTTATCACACGGGGCTTCCCTATATTTCTAAGTTGTTTTTGGGTAAAGGCAAAATGCATTAAAAAGCAATAATCCAAATAGAACGTGAACGTGCACTTCCTATGTTACAACACTCAATGTTGGAACCTTTTGTGACCTTGTCATTTACTAATCCATTCTTAATTCTTTTATATATTACACTCTTTCTTGTATTAATAAAACAGAACATTTCACTCACCCTTCATCATATGCCACTTTAAATTCTTAATATGCTTACTATTGATAAACCATGCGTACTCCATTTACATCACATTTATTGTCAAATTGACTTTTTATTATTGAAAATTCAAATTTAGATGCATACTCATTGCTACAATCAGTTTTGAAGTTAATTATTTGAGGCTTCACTTATAATTGGTTTTTTGTGTTTAGCCTAAAGATGTGATATTTGAATAGTATGCTAAAGGTCTTGAGGATTTGATTATCACTTCATTATAAAAAAAAAAATATCGTTTTTGTTTGGTTTTGCATTAAAAAACTTTGAATATAAGTTTACATTTAATCTCTGAAACAGAAAATCCATTTGTACGTAAAAACAGTGTGTGTCTATTTTCCAAATAAATTAAATAAAAGACAAATTATATTTTAAAATTATTTATAAAGTTGATTATACAAATTTCAAAATAAAGTTCTCAGATTTAAATCCAGCATTTTCCATAATTTATCTAAGAAAAAAGTCTATGTTAAATCAAAATAAAATTTTGCACATTGCTTTCAAGTTGGAATTTTAAACCATAAACATGGGTAAACCACATAAATTGAAGAGGAATACTGTTGTCAACGAAAGACAAAGCATTAAATGTCGTGTCACACATCACATGTTCATTGTTTTTTTTTTTTTTTTGGTGCAACATGTTCATTGTTCTTTAGTTGTAAGTCACTATTAATTTTGTTAATTACTTTGTTGTATATCATACTAATTCATACACATCCAAAAAGATAAGAAGAAATATCCATTCTAGTGTCTTTTATATAAAAAAAATCTACTATATCCAACAAATTTTAGGACGAAAATTTGTCTCTAAATACAAATTTAATTTTAAATTATTTGATTTATTCTTTTGAAAAAAATACTTTTAATTAACATCACTAAATGTGTTAGGTTAACTACAAACATATACTATAAAATGGTTTTTTTTTTCAGTATGTCTATACATAAAATAAAATATACATTAATTTTATTGTATTTTTTGAATTTTCTTTTATGAAAATTTTGCTTTCACACAGATAATTAGATTTCAATTGCTTTTTGAAACCAAATCCTAACCACATATATGAATTTAATACAGTACTTATTTATTTTATTATTAGTATGAAATCTTGTATTAATTCATTATTTGTTATTTTTTGGTAGAATTTTTTGTTAAATTTTTAATGATGCTTATTTGTTTAATATTTACTTGTATAGTCATTTATGTGGTTGTTCTTGGTTCAATATTATCTATGAGTTTTTGAGCCTCCCTCAAGATCCAGCAAGAGTACTAGAGCTAATAGCTCGAGTAATTTTTTGTATCGAAAGTCTTCTTAATAATCGTGATCATGTCGCATGTTCTCTTAAGTGCAACATGAACAACAATATAAGTGTATGTTGATTAAAAAGACTACCGCTTAAAGTAGATCATATATTAAATTTATGGGCTTGGACAAAAAAAATAATTATTGTAGCAAATGTGAGCAAGAAATTCCAAAGTAGCTAGATGAAAAATTAAATGTTAAGTAATTAATTTTTTGGTTGGTAAGCAATTTTTTTTATTAAATGTTAAGTAATATGTATGTTGTTAGGCCTAGTGCAAGCATTCTAGACGCGTGCTGAGCCAGGCATGTCGAAGCAAGGCACAGACGCGGGCGCGCCTCAGCTTGGGTTAGCTTGTAGTTAGTTTGCCTAGCTTGGTAGTTACTTGTTAGTTAAGCAATTGTAATCACCTCTTGTATATTGCCTATATAAGGCCTTAGTGTGAATAAGAAAATCAAGGAGTATCATTTACTCAACAGTTGGTATCAGTTTACCGGTTGAATCGATCCATTCTTCGCGTGCAATAACTGCAGTTAGTTACACAAAGCTTCGTTTCAAGAATCCATGGCGGATTCGAGCAATTTCATGCAACCATCAATCCCTCGATTCGATGGTTACTACGATCACTGGGCCATGTTGATGGAGAATCTCTTAAGATCCAAGGAGTATTGGAATCTTATTGAGACTGGTGTTGTCACTGCACCTGTAGGTGCAACTCAAGAACAATTACGATCAGCTGAGGAGAGTCGTTTAAAGGATCTGAAGGCAAAGAACTACTTGTTTCAAGCAATTGACAGATCAATTCTTGAAACAATTCTTGAGAGAGATACAGCCAAAGACATTTGGGATTCTATGCGTCAAAAGTATCAAGGATCCACAAAGGTTAAGAGAGCACAACTTCAAGCACTTAGAAAAGATTTTGAAGTGTTGAACATGAAGATTGGTGAATCTGTGGAGTCTTACTTCTCAAGAACTCTTACTATAGCTAACAAAATGAAAGCTCATGGTGAAGTCTTGACCTCAGGTAACATAGTTTCAAAGATTCTTCGCTCTTTAACCTCAAGATTCAATTATGTGGTTTGCTCTATCGAAGAATCCAATGATGTTACTACAATGTCTGTGGATGAGCTACAAAGTAGCTTGCTCGTGCACGAGCAAAGAATGAGAAATCTGAGGGAGGAAGAACAAATTCTCAAAGTTTCCTATGGTGGTAGGAGTACTAGAGGTCGTGGCTCAGGCTCAGGTAGAGGTAGAGAAGGAAGAGGGGGAAGAGGAGGCAGAGGTGGTGCAAAACTCAACAAAGAGAATGTTGAGTGCTATAAATGCCATAAACTTGGCCATTTTCAATCTGAATGTCCTAGTTGGGAAGAGGATACTGCAAATTATGCTGAGTTTGATGAAGAGCAAGAAATCTTGCTCATGGCTCAAGATGAAGTGATGAAAAATGAAGCCAGTTCAGGCCAAGAAAGTAATATGAAGCAAGAATTATGGTTCTTGGATTCTGGGTGCAGCAATCACATGGTTGGGAACAAAGATTGGTTGTTTGATTATGATGACACATATAAAGATTCAGTGAAGCTTGGTGATGACTCTAAGATGACAGTTGAAGGCAAAGGTAACTTGAGGCTTCACATTGGAGGATATGTTCAGGTTCTTTCAAATGTTTATTACCTGCCAGGCTTAAAGAATAATTTGATCAGCATAGGTCAATTACAACAGAAAAATTTAACTGTAATCTTCAAAGATGATATGTGTAAGGTTTATCATGAGAGCAAAGGTATTATCATGTCAACACATATGTCTCTAAATCGTATGTATGTGATCAAAGCTCCAGTAATTTTTCCCAAGTGCTTCAAATTGACTGCCACAAATGATAGCCAGTTATGGCACCAAAGATATGGCCATTTGAGTTACAAAGGTTTAGGAATTCTAGTCAGCAAAAATATGGTGCTTGGTCTACCAAAGCTTATTGAACCTTCAGAGAAATGTAGTGATTGCATGAAGGGAAAACAACAAAGAGAATCTATTCCTAAGAAGAGCACCTGGAGAGCAGAAAAGGCTTTGGAACTAGTTCATTCTGACATTTGTGGACCCATAAATCCTGAATCAAATGGAGGAAAAAGGTACTTGATCACTTTCATTGATGATTTTACTAGAAAAACATGGGTATATTTCCTTAGTGAAAAGTCAGAAGCTTTAGTCATATTTCAAAGATTCAAGGTGATGGTTGAGACTGAGTCTAAGAATAGGATTAAATGCTTTAGGACAGATAGAGGAGGAGAATATACTTCTACAGCCTTCAATGAATTCTGTGATGTAAATGGCATAAGAAGGCAACTCACAGCTTCCTACACACCTCAACAAAATGGGGTATCTGAAAGAAAAAATAGAACAATTTTGAATATGGTTAGATGCATGTTAGGAGATAGAAATGTTCCTAAAAGATTTTGGCCTGAAGCAGTTAACTTAGCAGTCTACATACTCAACAGGTGCCCTACATTTGCAGTCAAAGATATTACTCCTGAGGAAGCTTGGAGTGGAAGAAAACCCTCAGTTGGTCATCTTAGAGTATTTGGTTGTGTAGCTTATGTTCATATCCCTGATAATCTCAGAAAGAAGCTTGATGACAAGAGCAAAGTATGTGTGTATTTGGGATTAAGTGAAGAATCAAAGGCTTATAAATTGTTTGATCCTGTCAAAGGGAAAATAATTGTAAGCAAAGATGTGAAATTTGATGAAAGTAGACAATGGAATTGGGATAAAAAGGAAATTGAAGGTAGTAATATTCCTAAAGCATTAATTGATGATGAAGAGTGTTCCACAAGCAATCAGGGAAATGAAGATACTGAGGAAACACAGGTAGTTGATAATCATGATTTTGAGCCTGACAATGATAATACCACTTTGCCAGATGTAATACCTGACTCTGAAGATGATAGTAATGATGAAGGGGAGGATTTAGGCAAGAGAGTCTCAAAAAGGCCAGGTTATCTAGATGATTTCATTACTGAAACAGATGAAGCCTTCAAAGCTAGCCAATCCTTACAAAACTTAGCTGTGTACACTCCATCAGAGGATCCAACTAGTTATGAAGAAGCATCAAAACATGATATATGGAGAAAAGCAATGGATGCAGAAATTGAGGCCATTGAAAGGAATAACACCTGGGAATTGACTGAATTACCAAAACATGCTAAGAAGATTGGTGTGAAATGGATTTACAAAACAAAATACAATGAACAAGGAAAGATAGACAAGCACAAGGCCAGGCTTGTAGCCAAAGGATATTCTCAGCAATATGGCATTGATTATAATGAAGTGTTTGCACCAGTTGCTAGATGGGATACAATCAGGACAATTTTGGCAGTAGCAGCAGCCAACAGCTGGCTTGTGTTTCAACTTGATGTTAAAAGTGCGTTTTTGCATGGTGAGTTGGAAGAAGAAGTATATGTAGAGCAACCCCTAGGGTATCAAACTAACAGAAAAGATCAAGTGTATAGGTTGAAGAAATCACTCTATGGCCTGAGACAAGCACCTAGAGCTTGGTATAGCAAGATAGAATCCTATTTTAATACTGAAGGATTTGTGAAATGCCCTCATGAACCTACTCTCTTTGTGAAACATGATGTGGAAGGAAAAACTATAATTGTGAGCCTGTATGTGGATGATTTGATTTTCACGGGAAATGATCAGAGAATGTTTGATGATTTCAAACATTCCATGGAAAGAAATTTTGCCATGACTGACCTGGGCAGGATGAGATACTTCTTAGGAGTGGAAGTGAAGCAAACTGAGCATGGTATCTTCATACATCAACAAAAATATGCTGTTGAAATTCTCAAGAGGTTTGGAATGAGTGACTGCAACAGTGTAAGTAATCCAATTGTGCCAGGCTGCAGGTTAATGAAAGATGAAGCAGGCAAGCCTGGTGACTCAACTTACTATAAGCAAATGGTTGGTTGTCTTATGTATCTGCTAGCCACAAGACCAGATATGGCCTATTCAGTTTGTCTAGTTGCCAGGTATATGGAGAGACCTACAGAGATTCATCTAGCAGCTGTGAAAAGAATTCTCAAGTATCTCAAAGGAACAATTAGCCATGGAATTTGGTATGAAAGAGGCAAGGGAAGTGCTTTGACTGGTTGGTCAGATTCTGATTATGCAGGTGACATTGATGATAGAAGAAGTACTTCAGGCTTTGTATTCATGATTGGAACCAAGGCCGTATCTTGGTGCTCTAAGAAACAACCTATTGTGACCTTGTCTACCACAGAAGCAGAATTTGTTGCTGCAGCTAGTAGTGCTTGCCAAGGCATTTGGTTAGCCAGGATTCTGAGCCTGATTGACAAAGGAAGAAGGGATAAGTGTATCATCATCAACTGTGACAATAGCTCTTCTATAAAGCTATCCAAAAATCCTGTGATGCATGGTCGAAGCAAACACATAGATGTGAGGTTTCACTTTCTTAGGGATCTCACCAATGATGGAGTTATACAATTGGTACATTGTTCATCCATGGATCAAGTGGCAGACATTATGACAAAAGCTCTAAGCCTTGAGAGCTTCAGTAGACATAGAAGCAAGCTTGGAATACAAAAGTTGGAGATTGTAAACTGAGTTTTTGAAAATGTTCAGTTTAGGGGAGGACTTGTTAGGCCTAGTGCAAGCATTCTAGACGCGTGCTGAGCCAGGCATGTCGAAGCAAGGCACAGACGCGGGCGCGCCTCAGCTTGGGTTAGCTTGTAGTTAGTTTGCCTAGCTTGGTAGTTACTTGTTAGTTAAGCAATTGTAATCACCTCTTGTATATTGCCTATATAAGGCCTTAGTGTGAATAAGAAAATCAAGGAGTATCATTTACTCAACATATGTGAGATGATCTTATATATACTCATCATGACCAAAACAATATCACATTGTTATATTAATCTTTGAAAATCAAATGACTTTTCAACTAAAAATTAAATTAATCCCAACTAAACCTAAAAAATATCCCTTTGTAAACACTAAAAAAATGATCAATTAATTAATCAATCTATATGAAGCCATTGCCATGTTAATGATTTATTATAGCTAGGTGGGTGCTTAATTAATTATTAATGGCTATATTGTCAAAAGTGAGGGCTTTATGCAAACATAAAAGATGTTAAAAACTAGTAATAATAATATATTAAGTCTAAACTAATACAGTTATTTAAATTAGAACTAGAGTAGACAAGTGGTGGACACGATGATTATGCTTCCTTTAACACTAACAACAAATTAGCTTTTGATTTGCAAATATTCTAGTACTTGAAACTGTGAATTTTAGGAGAGAAAGTAATATATTCACAAAAGAAACGACCTCACGTATAAAACAAGTCATTTTAAATCCTTTTTACAATTCACAAAAGATTATAAAATATAACTTGGAATTGTGATATGTGTACAAGTTAGGTGATCTTCCATGATAACATTTACAAATAAAGAATTCCCTATGTCCACTATTCATACAATTTCACGTGCTAATAAATTTGGATTGTTGATTTAAAATTAAACAGTTTAAATTACTTATGCAGTAAAACAATTTCAACCGTTTGATCAAATCAGACAATTAATAACTATAATTTCATGATGCAGTTACAACAGGAAATTCAAACCGAACATTTACCTATCAAAACTAAAAAAGGTTATAGAGTTAGCAGCAGTAGAGGAAAGGAATTAATACTTCAATCTCTAGTTGGTTTGGTGGCTCAATTCTTATTACTTAAGTTAATTCCGACTATATACATGTTAATTATGATATACTTATATTCTTTATAATATTCTCTTGTATATGATAGTTAGATATGATTCCAAAGTAAGATTATCACAACCCCTCGTACATGCATGGCATTGGCAGATGCTTACCGGATTTCTGAGGACATTAATTAACGTCTACAAATTAAGATATATTTCCTCGGGTCATTATTCTCGAGTCATTATTATAAGGAAAAATTTACTTTTTAGAGATATTAAAAAATAAATGTATTTAATCTATATTATATACCAAGTATATTAACTTTTTACTGAATTTAAAAAATGATTTTTTTTTCTTATAATAGTGACAAGAAGGAGTATCCGTCTAAAATTGTACACGAATGTGTTTTTTTCTTCAAATACTAACATATGCTATGTATCAAGTAGCATCAATTTTCTCTCCAATGATTTTTTTTTTTTTTTTTTTTTTTTTTTTTAAATTCAATAATTGTTAAATTATAAAGAATAAAATAATACTTAAGAAGAGAGAGAAAATAAACAAATGAATTGTTAATATCACATTGTAGAGAAAACATTAGAAATAAAATTGGAGAGGATCAAAATTCATGTTTATGGACACTAGTTTAGAAATTAAATTTGTACAAATGTCTCAAAACTTGTATAATTCATTTTTTGAAAATATAAAAAAAATTCCTACAAAAAAATTATTATTTTTAATTTGCTTAACTAATAGTCTAATACTTCAAGAATACCCCCTTCGGTCACATTTATAAAAAAAAAAAACTTTAAATTTTGATCATTATTGTAAGCAAAAATTAACTTCTTTTAAATTAATTAATACCGTTATTACTAATATATCCTTACTTTTCAAGTGCATGTGATTTCTAAGAAAAATAAGGCTTAATTTAGTAAATTTATTCAGACTTCATTTTAAATTAGAAAAATTAATTACATTTAACTAAATTTTTTAAATATTACATAAGTAATTGTTTTCCCTATAAATATAACCGAAGGAGTGCTAATTAGCACGACCCATTTAATTTTATTATGGTTGCATCCACGTGGAAGTCTGAGTTGCATAGTCATGAATCATGATGCATAGTGCATAATTAGTAATTACACAACCCGTTGCACCCGCTTTATTTGTGGTTCCATTTGCAAATGCACCACTATACAAAATGGTGGAAGCCTTGCTTTCACTACTCTATCATTCAGATTCAGCTTTATTTTACTATTTCTTGTTGGGGATTTAATTATTATCATATTATTATACTATTATTTCTTTGACAAAATCTATTACTATTATTTGACTTGTGAACATTGATCTAAACGAAATTCAATTATGTCAATTATGATAGGAATGTTAGAGAGTTTGGACACAATTTTAATTGCAAGCTTAACGGAAAAATTTCTAATTTTTCAGAAATCGTAGATAATGTCAAGTGCACTTTTTGGATTTGAGTGTGTTTTTTAGGCTGGATGGAGTATAAGCCTACATTTAGTGACTGAATCAATTGTCCCATTACTTGTATTCATAAAATGTAATCTTACTTTGTTAAGGGTTTGAGTACCCCTTGTACTCACATTAATACAAGTTTTTCGCTTATCAAAAAAAAAAAAAAATTGCAAGCGGCAAATTTTCTTTCCAAGTCTTTGATATGGTGAATGTTCGTATAATATCAATATCATTAAGTGACTCGAATATCTCTCGTTCGGTGTAACATATCATCAAGTCATTGAACCACTCATCGTTGATCTTGTTGCACAATTTATTTAGACATAATAATATTCATTGCAGAAAAAACCCTTTCAATAAATGTCGGTAATATATCAAAGCCAACTCAATAAGTTTGTAAGATCAATGAAAATACTAAAGTTTATCTATAAAATTAAATAACAGTTCCAAAATGCAAACAATTCCAATTTATAAGCAAAAAAATATATTTTTTCTTGTTACAATTATATATATATAAGCAAAAATAACTCACTTTTATATCATTTTTATGATTTATTTTTAATTATTTTTATGAAATTTAATGCAAATTGCATTTAATTTATTCTCTATTTTTTTCTCTATACTCAATACTAACCAATAAAAATTCTTTTTAGATTTTTTCGTGTAATTTATTTCAAAAAAACACAAAAATCATACTTTAAATTTTTAAATTTTGTTTTTTAATATGTGTGAAATACTTTTTTATTTATAATATTAGACGGAAAGAAGTAGCGTAATGTGGCTACATATGATATGTATGTATCATGTATGTTTCTATTTTACTAATCATCGTATGAACAGGTGAAGTAACAAGTGTACTACTGTCTACTACTACTACTACTGTATCGTAATACAAAATTTATTGGACAATGATTTTTGTTTCTGGAAATATAAGAGTAAGTTTTCCTCCAAAGCTAGCCATGGCCCATGGACGTGGAGTGGAAGTAAAGGAGAAACGGGTAATCCACTTTTCATAGGGCGGGCAACTGGTTGCTTTCTGCACGAATGTTTCCCTGCACAATATAGGTTAGGACTTCTACTTCTGCCGCCCTAGTAGTTACTCTCGCATCCTATGTTTTTTTCATTTTGACTTTCCGCTATTTAAATAGCGGATGACGTTATAAAAATAAAAATTGGTAGGGTATTTTTAGAGGGTATCTGCTACTTAAATATCGGATAGACGTAGTTTGATAAATTTGTACGACGCACAAGAAAAGGATTACAGTGATAAAAGCGAATCGCATAGGTCAGAATATTGGATTGTGTAAATGACCGGCCCAGGATTGTTTAAAAACATTTTTCTTAAAAACTACCGTAGTATATTTTATTGGATGGTTGTTCGTCGTTCTTTCTAAATTGATCAGAATTCTTCCTTCTAACCCATCTATCCGAAGATGCTACTTGATAGTATAGCTTTACTAAGAAATATTTTTGGTAGTGCAAATTTAATCGGCAAAATCTTCTAATAATGTAAATCTTACCAAAATATTTCCTTATCCCGATAAGGTTTTCTTTTAGTGAGTAATGTAGAAGTGCTAAGAACAACCATCATATTTTTTGCATGGTTTGCGATTTGTAAAAGTTTCCCCATGAATATTTTCTAGCTGGGCATACCTTACCCTGTGGCCCAATTCTTCACCTCTTGCTATATCAGAAATTCAGAACCTATTCATGCATCAAGTAATTGATTATTAAGTAAACAGTCACATCAAATTAATGACATATATAACATTAATATATTTCTTCATTGATTTTTTTTCCCTCATAATTTGTTTACTGTATGTCTACTAATTACGATATTTTTGGACAAATCTATACGTACAATTTTGGTACCACTAAGATGGGTCAGCACATTTCAAGCGGGCCTCAAGCTTCACATGATCGCTATCGCTTTCTCATTCCACCCCCACAACTCTTTTTCCTCTCTGGTTTTCCAATTTTATCCTTGATTCAAAAGTTCGGAATGTGTTTTTCGAAATTTTCTAAGTGCAAATTTGACAAAATTTTTGAAAAACACAATCCAAAGTTCGTTTTTAAGGCAAAAAAAAGTTCGGAAAACGCGTTCCGAACTTTTTTACTAAGGGCAAAATCAGAATATTGGGGATGAAAAAGTGGTGTGAGGGGTGGAATGAGAAAGCTTCCTATCAAACGTTACTGGGTGTGATCTGGGCTTTACCAAAGTGTGGCCTTCATATTCACAGGTTATATATGACTTTTCACACCCCCTATTTTTATTAGGCACAATACACCTTTTATTTCTTTGTACAATATTTTTTAGTTTAACTTTGATACATTGTGCCCTAAAATTTCATATTTTTCGAAAAGTATGTATTGCAGGTGCCACAATTTTACATGTTAACACAATTTCAACAACCATAATTGCCATGTTACTCTGTATGTTGTGAATAGGGTGTACATGGGCCGAATTAGATTTGATTCTTTGCTTCAGCAGTGAAATTCTTTGTCTCATGCATAAAACTCTTCAGCATTGCCTCTAGTTGACTACCAGGCTATTGAGAAAAACCTGGAGGTGTAGCAGGTGCATTTTGCTGATTTTGTGCATTAGCCCAAGAGAAATTAGGATGGTTCCTCCAACCAGGATTATAGTGCTCGCTATATGGGTTGTTGTTCTTGTTGAAATTGTTGACATAGTTGACAGACACAGGGTTTGCAGAACATTCTTCATAGAGGTGAGCTCCACCACAATAAACACAAGTTACTTCTGATGAGTCTATAACTACTTTGACTGGCTCACATGCAACTGCAAGCAAGGCAGGTGGTGTGAGCAGAGTTTTTAACATGTTGTGCATCTGACCGACTTGAGCAGCAAGGGTTGTTGTTTCACTAACTTCATGAACACCAGCTGACTTCTTTGACTGAGTATGAGCAGGGTTTGCTCTAACTATAGGCCACTGATATGTATTTGTAGTGATACTCTCTATGAGATCAAAACCTTCTGGTATGACTTGGAAATTAAGGCTCCTCCTGATGATGCATCCAACATATTCGTTGATCAAGGCACTAAACCATTATAGAAAGTTTCAAGTTGAATACAAACAGGGATACCATGATGTGGACATTGTCTCAGCATCTCTTTGTACCTTTCCCAAGCATCAAACAAAGTCTCATCCTCTCCTTGTCTAAATTAAGTAATGTCATTCCTCATCTTTGCAATTTTGACATGAGGGAAGTATTTGGCTAAGAACTTCTCAGCTAGAGCATTCCAAATTGCAATGGAATTAGACTCTATAGAATTTAACCAACTCTTGGCTATATCCCTTAGTGAGTAAGGAAAAAGCCTTAGTCTGAAAGCATCATCCGTTATTCCAGATATTTTAAAATTGCTAGCCACTTTAAGAAATTGTTTCAAATGGAGGTGAGGATCTTCATTAGCAGCACCAGAGAACTGACCAACAGTCTGAAGCATCCGAAACATCATTGGCTTGAATTCAAACTGAGCAGCTGTGATCTCAGGTCTTACTATCCCAGTGTTCATTGCATTTGGGTCAAAAATGGCATAGTCTCTTATATTCCTTCCTCTATCATTAGCAATGCATATGATGTCAGGCATGGTTCCTGGTGGATTAACTTATGTCATTTCTTCCTCTTTTGGTCTGAGTTATGAAAATCATCTTGTTCAGCTAGATTCACACCCCTTTGATTATTTCTTTTTCTATTTCACCTTAGAATTCTGATTGTTTTTTCAATTTGGATCTGCTCTGAATTCTGGTGACAACAATCTGTGCATACAATGTTTTGCGCACCTGTCTTGACAACACTTGACAGTAAACAAATTAAATCTCAAATAAGCTAAAAACTAAATAAACCAAAAATGGAACTTAAATCCGCACAATCCCCGGCAGCGGCGCCAAAAATTTGTTGCTTGAAATCAATGTTCAATAAGCATGTGCAAGTATACACAGTCTTATATGTAGCAAAAGTAATAAGAGAAAGTATCGTTCCCGCAGGGATTGTGATAAGGGATTTTCGTTCCAAGACTAGCTCAGTCAGTTTCAGGCTTATGAGTGATTAAGGTAACAAAATAACATTTAGGGTTTACAAATAATAATAAAGAAAAAATCATTAAAAAGGTTTGAGAAATAGTAGTGAAAGCATGTTGAAACTATGATCCATCTAAATCCGGTTTAACAAGTGTGAGTGATGAGATAAGTGCAGGCAAGACTCCAGCAAGCAACTCTTGCCTTGTGATGTATGTCTACAGCGTTATATTATGCAATGCGTGATAAGATTGGTCCTATGTCTAGGTCAAACTTACTTCATTAAAGTTCAGAAATTCATGGTTGTATTCTTACTATGGCCCTAAAGCTTATGTCTAAGTTTTTAAGTAGAGAATATATGTCTATACCTCACTTAACCATATTAGTTCATTAAATCCATTTATCATTAGATGTCACATAACTATCGAAAAGAATAACTTGTTTTACGATCTTTTTTAGAATTGTCTATACAATACATTTACTGTGTCTCTGGATCCATTTAGGCGATAATTCAATGACATTTTATTTTTTTTAACGAGTTTTGAAAAAATACCAAAATTCCTAGTCTATAACCCACGAAAACTGTAAAAAAAACTATCAAAATGACTAAGTTGTTTTTCGATCAATTTTTTTAAAGAATCTTATATCCAACACTTATAGTGTGTCTTCAGATCCCTTTAGTCAAGAATTCAACGAAATTTTTTATTTTTCACTAAGTTTTGAAAAAAAACCAAAATTCGTAGTCTATAACCCACAAAAATGTTAAAAAAACTATCGTAATGAATAAGTTATTTTCCGATCCATTTTTTTAGAGAATCTTCAACCTAACACATATAGAGTGTCTTTAGATCCATTTAGTCGACAATTCAATTGCATATTATTTCTTTCAACGAGATTTGAAAAAATACCAAAATTCGTAATGTATAATCCACGAAAATTGTAAAAAAAAACAAGCGAAAAGAATAACTTGTTTTTCGATCCTTTTCTTTAGAAAATTTTCTATCCAACACATGAGAGTGTATTTCAATCCATTTAGGTGAGAATACAATGACATATTATTTTTTTTTCTGCGAGTTTTGTAAAAATATCAAAATACGCTGTAACCCTTAAAACAATAAAAAAAATTATAAAATATAATAACTTGTTTTCCGATCCTTTTCTTTTAAAAATTTTATACAAACACATGTAGAGTGTCTTTCAATACATTTAGGCAAGAATTCAATGACATTTTATTTTTTTCAAGTTATGAAAAAATCCCAAAATTCGTAGCCTATAACCCACGAAAACTGTAAAAAAAAACTATCAAGATGACTAAGTTGTTTTTCAATCCATTTTTTTAAAGAGTCTTATATCCAACACCTATAGTTTGTCTTTGAATCCATTTAGTCAAGAATTCAATTACATTTTTTATGTTTCACTGAGTTTTGAAAAAAATACCAAAATTCGTAGTCTATAACCTACGAAAAATGTTAAAAAAAACTATCAAAATGACTAAGTTGTTTTTCGATCAATTTTTTTAAAAGAATCTTATATCCAACACTTATATGAAATTTTTTATTTTTCACTTAGTTTTGAAAAAATACCAAAATTCGTAGTTTATAACCCACGAAAACTGTGAAAAAAACTATAAAAAAGACTAAGTTGTTTTTCGATCAAATTTTTTTAAAGATTCTTATATCCAACACTTATAGTGTGTCTTTGGATCCATTTAGTTAAGAATTCAATTACATTTTTTAATTTTCACCGAGTTTTGAAAAAATACCAAAATTATTAGTCTATAACCTACGAAAAATGTTAAAAAAAAACTATCAAAATGACTAAGTTGTTTTTCGATCATTTTTTTTTAAAGAATCTTATATCCAACACTTATAGTGTGTCTTTAGAACCATTTAGTCAAGAATTCAATGACATTTTTTATTTTTCACTTAGTTTTGAAAAGATACCAAAATTCGTAGTGTATATAACCCACGAAAAATGTTAAAAAAACTATCGTAATGAATAAGTTATTTTTCGATCCTTTTTTTTAGAGAATCTTCAACCTAACACATATAGAGTGTCTTTGGATCCATTTAGTCGACAATTCAATTGCATATTATTTCTTTCAACGAGATTTGAAAAAATACCAAAATTCGTAGTGTATAACCCACGAAAACTGTAAAAAAAAAAATAAGCGAAAAGAATAACTTGTTTTTCGATCCTTTTCTTTAGAAAATTTTCTATCCAACACATGAGAGTGTATTTCAATCCATTAAGGTGAGAATACAATGACATATTAGTTTTTTCTTCAAGTTTTGTAAGAATATCAAAATACGCTATAACCCTTAAAACAATAAAAAAATACTATAAAAAATAATAACTTGTTTTTCGATCCTTTTCTTTTAAAAGTTTTATACAAACACATGTAGAGTGTCTTTCAATACATTTAGGCAAGAATTCAATGACATTTTATTTTTTTTCAAGTTATGAAAAAATCCCAAAATTCGTAGCCTATAACCCACGAAAACTATAAAAAAAAAAACTATCAAGATGACTAAGTTGTTTTTCAATCCATTTTTTTAAAGAGTCTTATATCCAACACCTATACTGTGTCTTTGGATCCATTTAGTTGAGAATTGAATGACATTTTATATTTTTCATTGAGTTTTGAAAAAGTACCAATATTCGTAGTTTAAAACCCACGAACACTGTAAAAAGAACTATCGTAATGAATAAGTTATTTTTCGATCCATTTTTTTAAAATAATCACCTATCCAATACATATAGTGTGTTTGGATCCTATTATATGAGAATACCATTGCATATCATTTTTTTCACGGAGACTTGAAAAAATACCAAAGTACGTAGTGTATAACGCACGAAAACTGTAAAAAAAACTATCAAAATGAATAAGTTGTTTTTCGATCAATTTTTTTAAAGAATCTTATATCCAACACTTATAGTGTGTCTTTGGAACAATTTAGTCAAGAATTCAATGACATTTTTTATTTTTCACTTAGTTTTGAAAAAATACCAAAATTCGTAGTGTATGTAACCCACGAAAAATGTTAAAAAAACTATCGTAATGAATATGTTATTTTTCGATCCATTTTTTTTTAGAGAATCTTCTATCTAACACATATTGAGTGTCTTTGGGTCCATTTAGTCGAGAATTCAATTGCATATTATTTTTTTCACGGAGATTTGAAAAAATACCAAAATACGTAGTGTATAACCCACGAAAAAATGTAAAAAAAATATCGAAAAGAATAACTTGTTTTTCGATTTTTTTTTGAGAATCGTGTATATAATACATTTATTCTGTCTCTAGATCCATTAAGGCGAGAATTCAATGGCATTTTACTTTTTTAACGAGTTTTGAAAAATAACAAAATTTATAGTCTATAACACACGAAAACTGTAAAAAAACTATCAAAATGACTAAGTTGTTTTTCGATCAATTTTTTTAAAGAATCTGATATCCAACACTTATAGTGTGTCATTGAATTCATTTAGTCAAGAATTCAATTACATTTTTTATCTTTCACTGAGTTTTGAAAAAAAATACCAAAATTCGTAGTCTATAACCTACGAAAAATGTTAAAAAAAAACTATCAAAATGACTAAGTTGTTTTTCGATCAATTTTTTTAAAAGAATCTTATATCCAACACTTATAGTGTGTCTTTGGAACAATTTAGTAAAGAATTCAATTACACTTTTTATTTTTCAATAAGTTTTGAAAAAATACCAAAATTCGTATTCTATAACCCACGAAAACTGTGAAAAAAACTATCAAAAAGACTAAGTTGTTTTTCGATCAATTTTTTTTAAAGAATCTTATATCCAACACTTATAGTGTGTCTTTGGAACCATTTAGTCAAGAATTCAATGATATTTTTTATTTTTCACTTAGTTTTAAAAAAATACCAAAATTCGTAGTGTATATAACCCACGAAAAATGTTAAAAAAACTATCGTAATGAATATGTTATTTTTTGATCCATTTTTTTTAGAGAATCTTCTATCTATCCCATATTGAGTGTCTTTGGATCCATTTAGTCGAGAATTCAATTGCATATTATTTTTTTCACGGAGATTTGAAAAAATACCAAAATACGTAGTGTATAACGCACGAAAAAATGTAAAAAAAACTATCGAAAAGAATAACTTGTTTTTTGATTTTTTTTTGAGAATCGTGTATACAATACATTTATTCTGTCTCTAGATCCATTAAGGCGAGAATTCAATGGCATTTTATTTTTTTAAAGAGTTTTGAAAAATACCAAAATTTCTAGTCTATAACACACGAAAACTGTAAAAAAACTATCAAAATGACTAAGTTGTTTTTCGATCAATTTTTTTAAAGAATTTGATATCCAACACTTATAGTGTGTCTTTGAATTCATTTAGTCAAGAATTCAATTACATTTTTTATCTTTCACTGAGTTTTGAAAAAAATACCAAAATTCGTAAACCTATGAAAAATGTTAAAAAAAAAACTATTAAAATGACTAAGTTGTTTTTCGATCATTTTTTTTTAAAGAATCTTATATCCAACACTTATAGTGTGTCTTTAGAACCATTTAGTCAAGAATTCAATGACATTTTTTATTTTTCACTTAGTTTTGAAAAGATACCAAAATTCGTAGTGTATATAACCCACGAAAAATGTTAAAAAAACTATCGTAATGAATAAGTTATTTTTCGATCCATTTTTTTAGAGAATCTTCAACCTAACACATATAGAGTGTCTTTGGATCCATTTAGGCGACAATTCAATTGCATATTATTTCTTTCAACGAGATTTGAAAAAAATACCAAAATTCGTAGTGTATAACCCACGAAAACTGTAAAAAAAAAATAAGCGAAAAGAATAACTTGTTTTTCGATCCTTTTCATTAGAAAATTTTCTATCCAACACATGAGAGTGTATTTCAATCCATTTAGGTGAGAATACAATGACATATTAGTTTTTTCTTCAAGTTTTGTAAGAATATCAAAATACGCTATAACCCTTAAAACAATAAAAAAATACTATAAAAAATAATAACTTGTTTTTCGATCCTTTTCTTTTAAAAGTTTTATACAAACACATGTAGAGTGTCTTTCAATACAATTAGGCAAGAATTCAATGACATTTTATTTTTTTTCAAGTAATGAAAAAATCCCAAAATTCGTAGCCTATAACCCACGAAAACTATAAAAAAAAAACTATCAAGATGACTAAGTTGTTTTTCAATCCATTTTTTTAAAGAGTCTTATATCCAACACCTATACTGTGTCTTTGGATCCATTTAGTTGAGAATTGAATGACATTTTATATTTTTCATTGAGTTTTGAAAAAGTACCAATATTCGTAGTTTAAAACCCACAAACACTGTAAAAAGAACTATCGTAATGAATAAGTTATTTTTCGATCCATTTTTTTTAAATAATCACCTATCCAATACATATAGTGTGTTTGGATCCTATTATATGAGAATACCATTGCATATCATTTTTTTCACGGAGACTTGAAAAAATACCAAAGTACGTAGTGTATAACGCACGAAAACTGTAAAAAAAACTATCAAAATGAATAAGTTGTTTTTCGATCAATTTTTTTAAAGAATCTTATATCCAACACTTATAGTGTGTCTTTGGAACAATTTAGTCAAGAAATCAATGACATTTTTTATTTTTCACTTAGTTTTGAAAAAATACCAAAATTCGTAGTGTATATAACCCACGAAAAATGTTAAAAAAACTATCGTAATGAATATGTTATTTTTCGATCCATTTTTTTAGAGAATCTTCTATCTAACACATATTGAGTGTCTTTGGGTCCATTTAGTCGAGAATTCAATTGCATATTATTTTTTTCACGGGGATTTGAAAAAATACCAAAATACGTAGTGTATAACCCACGAAAAAATGTAAAAAAAACTATCGAAAAGAATAACTTGTTTTTCGATTTTTTTTGAGAATCGTGTATACTTATTCTGTCTCTAGATCCATTAAGGCGAGAATTCAATGGTGTAACACCCCGATTTTCAAAGACCAAAAAGGGGCATTATTTTTTTTTAAAAAAACAAAACAGAGCGCGCATAAATTTGTGACGAGCCGACATTAATCATATAATAGGACTAATTATCTATTAGTACAACCCAAACATCGGCATAGTACTAATTATACATAAAAGTGCTTCTAAGAAGCAAAGTGTGTATCTGAATATTTACAATCCAAAAGACAACCGTCTAAATCAAATGTATAAGTACTCAAATACAATTTATCCAAAAGAGTCAAAATACTACGCCAAACCAAAAGCACGGTGTACAAGACACACCGGCACACAATCTAATTAGATCAGCCACGCCACTCGATCACTGAGGGCTCAAGAAGCCACCGTCGTCCTCACGACCCACGGTCTCGGACAGGAATCCATCGTCTAGGTGGGGGTAACCCGTTCATGTTTCATTGTAAGGGTCACCACAAGTAACACATAATACACATAACAATTATGGGAAAAACGAATAATAACACATAACAATTTCACATCACATGCATAATATAATTAGGTGTACACACAGCCTATCGATGCAGACTCTACATGATCGTGATCACCCTACCCGGGACTGTTTCACATGCATGAATTCCGGAATTTAACCTCTCCGCAGAGAGTTGTAGGTCCAACCTACTAATAATCAATAAAATCCCGAGGGATTAAGGTGGATCCACTCACGCAATCACACCATGTGGTCCACTCACGCAACCACTTATTAGACTCAATAAAAATCCCGCAGGATTAGGGTGGGTCCACTCACGCAACCGCACCCCGTGGTCCACTCACGCAACCACGTACTATGAATGCATGAGCATACGATTCCCCATATATGCTAATGCAACAAATACATACCTTTCAAGCATATGTAAATCAAACACAACAGTCATACATATAATTCCAATCATATGTAGACAACCATAAATATTCATACATATATTTCCAATCATATGTATTCAACGCACGTATTGTAAGCAATTTCTCATCTCGAGAATACATCACACATACATGTCAAGCACACAAACACATCACATCAACAAACATATCGTCATGCCAATAGCGGAAAATAATGACGGAAATAAAGGTGCCCTTACCTCGGCAAGCTTCCACAACTATTTCTCGCTCAACTCTACAAATCGCGCTTCCTAAAATTTAAGCAGCGTAAAGTCAATAAAATACTCCCACTGTATTCTATCGAAACGAAACTAAAACCCAAAAATCTAGAGGGGTCTAAGGTACTTTCTAACACTCTCGGATAGTGATTACGAGACCTCCCTATATTGATAAAAAATTCATGAAGTTAAATACACTATTTTCACTACACGAAAATATTTTCGTTTCAAATCAAACTATGAAATACTTTTTTTTTTAACATCAAAGCAATCAATTCCACACACTAAAACCATTTGAAAACAGCCCAACAACTCTTCGAAAAATTTCACCGAAAATAAAGTTTTCTTGCAACACAAGTTACAAGTTTTTACTTCTCGAATAAAACAGTCATAACTCATTCAATTTTTATCCGATCGAGACGAGCCATACGCCAAAATCTTCGTCTCGAAAAGAAGAATTAAATGGTCAGGTTTCTAGGTCACAAAAACAATTTTAAAATGACCAGAATACCCTTCAAAATTTCGGCCAGAAATGAAATCACACCCTAAATCATTTTTCTTTCATTTCAAAAGCATAGCATTAACCAATTAGTTCCCAAAATTATTTAATTGATCAAACAAAACATTTCCAAAACATAATCCACAATTCAAAATAGTTTTCACAAAAATTCTCAAGAACACACAAAATATTTTTCTTGTTTCTTAAAACAAAGTCACTTTCCACACATCCATTTTCATAAAAGGTTCAAAAGCAACATCATTTTCACAATCAACAACCAACAACTCATGTTCTTGATCAATTAGGAATTTTCATCAAACCCTAACTCACAAATCTCTTGAGAACCTAATCAATCTTTGGAAATCAACACATATAAGCCTAAACATGTTAGTTCATCACTTAAGAACAACTTCTAAGCAATCCTAACAAACATTATACAACTTTCTAGCAAAAACCTCTCAAGAACATAATCTAAAAATCCACTAAAATTCTTGATTTTGGCTAGTAAAGAGAAAGGAATGGATGAAGTTACCTTAGAAAAAACTTCTATGTAACTTCCCCTTGATGTTCCAAGCTTGAAATGAGATCAAAAGGTGAAGAAATGAAAATTTGTGAAGGATTGGAAATGGAAAAGAACTCACGGCAATGAGAAGAGAATGAGAGAGTTGTGTGATATTTTTCTAAGTCAACAAAAGCCTAACCTCCTTACTATTAACTTGTCTTGTTGCCTAATGACCTTTGGATCAAATACTAAAATGCCATGATCAACCCTAGCCCTTGGATCAAATACTTGGCCAACTAGCAATCTAACATAAATATCTAGATATTATGAGCTTGCCAACCCAACTCGCTCAGCTCTCACGCGCCGCGACGAACTAAACTTGCAAAAATAGAAAATCCACGGAATAAAAGTCCGTCGTAAACCGTTTCCAAATATTATCACTAAATCTTTTTCCCCGACTGTGATTTTCTTCCTCACTCTCTAAAAATATTCTGAGGTCGTATTCTAACTCATGCCGATATATAAAACTCCCATCTAAATTTCTACGGATTTCGGAAATCGTAAAAATTTCCAACAGCGGGTAAGATTTCGACTCGTTTTTCCAAAAACAAAGAAAAACCAAAACTCGTAATTCTGACTTCGCAGAAATGTTCCCATAGCCAAATGAAGACTATGAAACAAAAGTTTGTGCCTTTCCAGCGCACGAGCACAAAATAGGCTCCAACTCAGCAAAAATGCTATTATTGCGACGATACTCACAAAACCACTAAACAAAAGCCCTAATATTCTAAGCCAATACTTATTTTCCTTACACAAAAGGTACCATGGAATTACGGGTCTTACAAATGGCATTTTACTTTTTTAACGAGTTTTGAAAAATACCAAAATTTATAGTCTATAACACACGAAAACTGTAAAAAAACTATCAAAATGACTAAGTTGATTTTCGATCAATTTTTTTAAAGAATCTGATATCCAACACTTATAGTGTGTCATTGAATTCATTTACTCAAGAATTCAATTACATTTTTTATCTTTCACTGAGTTTTGAAAAAAAATACCAAAATTCGTAGTCTATAACCTACGAAAAATGTTAAAAAAAAACTATCAAAATGACTAAGTTGTTTTTCGATCAATTTTTTTAAAAGAATCTTATATCCAACACTTATAGTGTGTCTTTGGAACAATTTAGTAAAGAATTCAATTACATTTTTTATTTTTCAATAAGTTTTGAAAAAATACCAAAATTCGTATTCTATAACCCACGAAAACTGTGAAAAAAACTATCAAAAAGACTAAGTTGTTTTTTGATCAACTTTTTTTAAAGATTCTTATATCCAACACTTATAGTGTGTCTTTGGATCCATTTAGTTAAGAATTCAATTATATTTTTATTTTTCACTGGGTTTTGAAAAAATATCAAAATTCGTAGTCTATAACCTACGAAAAATGTTAAAAAAAAACTATCAAAATGACTAAGTTGTTTTTCGATCAATTTTTTTTAAAGAATCTTATATCCAACACTTATAGTGTGTCTTTGGAACCATTTAGTCAAGAATTCAATGATATTTTTTATTTTTCACTTAGTTTTGAATCAATACCAAAATTCGTAGTTTATATAACCCACGAAAAATGTTAAAAAAACTATCGTAATGAATATGTTATTTTTCGATCCATTTTTTTTAGAGAATCTTCTATCTATCCCATAATGAGTGTCTTTGGATCCATTTAGTCGAGAATTCAATTGCATATTATTTTTTTCACGGAGATTTGAAAAAATACCAAAATACGTAGTGTATAACGCACGAAAAAATGTAAAAAATACTATCGAAAAGAATAACTTGTTTTTTGATTTTTTTTGAGAATCGTGTATACAATACATTTATTCTGTCTCTAGATCCATTAAGGCGAGAATTCAATGGCATTTTATTTTTTTAAAGAGTTTTGAAAAATACCAAAATTTCTAGTCTATAACACACGAAAACTGTAAAAAAACTATCAAAATGACTAAGTTGTTTTTCGATCAATTTTTTTAAAGAATCTGATATCCAACACTTATAGTGTGTCTTTGAATTCATTTAGTCAAGAATTCAATTACATTTTTTATCTTTCACTGAGTTTTGAAAAAAAATACCAAAATTCGTAAACCTACGAAAAATGTTAAAAAAAAAACTATTAAAATGACTAAGTTGTTTTTGGATCAATTTTTTTAAAAGAATCTTATATCCAACACTTATAGTGTGTCTTTGGAACAATTTAGTAAAGAATTCAATGACATTTATTTATTTTTCACTTAGTTTTGAAAAAATACCAAAATTCGTTGTCTATAACCCACGAAAACTGTGAAAAAAACTATCAAAAAGACTAAGTTGTTTTTCGATCAACTTTTTTTAAATATTTTTATATCCAACACTTATAGTGTGTCTATGGATCCATTTAGTTAAGAATTCAATTACATTTTTATTTTTCAATGAGTTTTGAAAAAATACAAAAATTCGTAGTCTATAACCTACGAAAAATGTTAAAAAAAAACTATCAAAATACCTAAGTTGTTTTTCGATCAATTTATTTTAAAGAATTTTATATCCAACACTTATAGTGTGTCTTTGGAACAATTTAGTAAAGAATTCAATGACATTTTTTTTTTCACTTAGTTTTGAAAAAATACCAAAATTCGTAGTCTATATAACCCACGAAAACTGTGAAAAAAACTATCAAAAAGACTAAGTTGTTTTTCGATCAATTTTTTTTAAAGATTCATATATCCAACACTTATAGTGTGTCCTTGGATTCATTTAGTTAAGAATTCAATTACATTTTTATTTTTCACTGACTTTTGAAAAAATACCAAAATTCGAAGTCTATAAACCTACGAAAAATGTTAAAAAAAAAAAACTATCAAAATAACAAAGTTGTTTTTCGATCAATTTTTTTTAAAGAATCTTATATCCAACACTTATAGTGTGTCTTTAGAACCATTTAGTCAAGAATTCAATGATATTTTTTATTTTTCAATTAATTTTGAAAAAATACCGAAATTCGTAGTGTATATAACCCACGAAAAATGTTAAAAAAACTATCGTAATGAATATGTTATTTTTCGATCCATTTTTTTAGAGAATCTTCTATCTAACACATATTGAGTGTCTTTGGGTCCATTTAGTCGAGAATTCAATTGGATATTATTTTTTTCATGGTGATTTGAAAAAATACCAACATATGTAGTGTATAACCCACGAAAAAATGTAAAAAAAAACTATCGAAAAGAATAACTTGTTTTTCGTTTTTTTTTTTGAGAATCGTGTATACAATACATTTATTCTGTCTCTAGATCCATTAAGGCGAGAATTCAATGGCATTTTATTTTTTTAAAGAGTTTTGAAAAATACCAAAATTTCTAGTCTATAACACACGAAAACTGTAAAAAAACTATCAAAATAACTAAGTTGTTTTTTCGATCAATTTTTTTAAAGAATCTGATATCCAACACTTATAGTGTGTCATTGAATTCATTTAGTCAAGAATTCAATTACATTTTTTATCTTTCACTGAGTTTTGAAAAAAAATACCAAAATTCGTAGTCTATAACCTACGAAAAATGTTAAAAAAAAACTATCAAAATGACAAAGTTGTTTTTCGATCAATTTTTTTAAAGAATCTTATATCCAACACTTATAGTGTGTCTTTGGAGCAATTTAGTAAAGAATTCAATTACATTTCTTATTTTTCAATAAGTTTTGAAAAAATACCAAAATTCGTAGTCTATATAACCCACGAAAACTGTGAAAAAAACTATCAAAAAGACTAAGTTGTTTTTCGATCAATTTTTTTTAAAGATTCATATATCCAACACTTATAGTGTGTCCTTGGATTCATTTAGTTAAGAATTCAATTACATTTTTATTTTTCACTGAGTTTTGAAAAAATACCAAAATTCGTAGTCTATAAACCTACGAAAAATGTTAAAAAAAAAAAAAACTATCAAAATAACAAAGTTGTTTTTCGATCAATTTTTTTTAAAGAATCTTATATCCAACACTTATAGTGTGTCTTTAGAACCATTTAGTCAAGAATTCAATGACATTTTTTATTTTTCAATTAATTTTGAAAAAATACCGAAATTCGTAGTGTATATAACCCACGAAAAATGTTAAAAAAACTATCGTAATGAATATGTTATTTTTCGATCCATTTTTTTAGAGAATCTTCTATCTAACACATATTGAGTGTCTTTGGGTCCATTTAGTCGAGAATTCAATTGGATATTATTTTTTTCACGGTGATTTGAAAAAATACCAACATATGTAGTGTATAACCCACGAAAAAATGTAAAAAAAAACTATCGAAAAGAATAACTTGTTATTCGTTTTTTTTTTTGAGAATCGTGTATACAATTCATTTATTCTGTCTCTAGATCCATTAAGGCGAGAATTCAATGGCATTTTATTTTTTTAAAGAGTTTTGAAAAATACCAAAATTTCTAGTCTATAACACACGAAAACTGTAAAAAAACTATCAAAATGACTAAGTTGTTTTTCGATCAATTTTTTTAAAGAATTTGATATCCAACACTTATAGTGTGTCTTTGAATTCATTTAGTCAAGAATTCAATTACATTTTTTATCTTTCACTGAGTTTTGAAAAAAATACCAAAATTCGTAAACCTACGAAAAATGTTAAAAAAAAAACTATTAAAATGACTAAGTTGTTTTTCGATCATTTTTTTTTAAAGAATCTTATATCCAACACTTATAGTGTGTCTTTAGAACCATTTAGTCAAGAATTCAATGACATTTATTTATTTTTTCACTTAGTTTTGAAAAAATACCAAAATTCGTTGTCTATAACCCACGAAAACTGTGAAAAAAACTATCAAAAAGACTAAGTTGTTTTTCGATCAACTTTTTTTAAATATTTTTATATCCAACACTTATAGTGTGTCTATGGATCCATTTAGTTAAGAATTCAATTACATTTTTATGTTTCACTGAGTTTTGAAAAAATACAAAAATTCGTAGTCTATAACCTACGAAAAATGTTAAAAAAAAACTATCAAAATGACTAAGTTGTTTTTCGATCAATTTATTTTAAAGAATTTTATATCCAACACTTATAGTGTGTCTTTGGAACAATTTAGTAAAGAATTCAATGACATTTTTTTTTTCACTTAGTTTTGAAAAAATACCAAAATTCGTAGTCTATATAACCCACGAAAACTGTGAAAAAAACTATCAAAAAGACTAAGTTGTTTTTCGATCAATTTTTTTTAAAGATTCATATATCCAACACTTATAGTGTGTCCTTGGATTCATTTAGTTAAGAATTCAATTACATTTTTATTTTTCACTGAGTTTTGAAAAAATACCAAAATTCGTAGTCTATAAACCTACGAAAAATGTTAAAAAAAAAAAACTATCAAAATAACAAAGTTGTTTTTCGATCAATTTTTTTTAAAGAATCTTATATCCAACACTTATAGTGTGTCTTTAGAACCATTTAGTCAAGAATTCAATGATATTTTTTATTTTTCAATTAATTTTGAAAAAATACCGAAATTCGTAGTGTATATAACCCACGAAAAATGTTAAAAAAACTATCGTAATGAATAAGTTATTTTTCGATCCTTTTTTTTAGAGAATCTTCAACCTAACACATATAGAGTGTCTTTGGATCCATTTAGTCGACAATTCAATTGCATATTATTTCTTTCAACGAGATTTGAAAAAATACCAAAATTCGTAGTCTATATAACCCGCGAAAACTGTGAAAAAAACTATCAAAAAGACTACGTTGTTTTTCGATCAATTTTTTTAAAGATTCTTATATCCAACACTTATAGTGTGTCTTTGGATCCATTTAGTTAAGAATTCAATTACATTTTTATTTTTCATTGAGTTTTGAAAAAATACCAAAATTCGTAGTCTATAACCTAGAAAAATGTTAAAAAAACACTATCAAAATGACTAAGTTGTTTTTCGATCAATTTTTTTTAAAAAATCTTATATCCAACACATATAGTGTGTCTTTGGAACTATTTAGTAAAGAATTCAATGACATTTTTTTTTTCACTTAGTTTTGAAAAAATACCAAAATTCGTAGTCTTATAACCCACGAAAACTGTGAAAAAAACTATCAAAAAGACTAAGTTGTTTTTCGATCAATTTTTTTTAAAGATTCATATATCCAACACTTATAGTGTGTCCTTGGATTCATTTAGTTAAGAATTCAATTACATTTTTATTTTTCACTGAGTTTTGAAAAAATACCAAAATTCGTAGTCTATAAACCTACGAAAAATGTTAAAAAAAAAAAACTATCAAAATAACAAAGTTGTTTTTCGATCAATTTTTTTTAAAGAATCTTATATCCAACACTTATAGTGTGTCTTTGGAACAATTTAGTCAAGAAATCAATGACATTTTTTATTTTTCACTTAGTTTTGAAAAAATACCAAAATTCGTAGTGTATATAACCCACGAAAAATGTTAAAAAAACTATCGTAATGAATATGTTATTTTTCGATCCATTTTTTTAGAGAATCTTCTATCTAACACATATTGAGTGTCTTTGGGTCCATTTAGTCGAGAATTCAATTGGATATTATTTTTTTCATGGTGATTTGAAAAAATACCAACATATGTAGTGTATAACCCACGAAAAAATGTAAAAAAAAAACTATCGAAAAGAATAACTTGTTTTTCGTTTTTTTTTTTGAGAATCGTGTATACAATACATTTATTCTGTCTCTAGATCCATTAAGGCGAGAATTCAATGGCATTTTATTTTTTTAAAGAGTTTTGAAAAATACCAAAATTTCTAGTCTATAACACACGAAAACTGTAAAAAAACTATCAAAATAACTAAGTTGTTTTTTCGATCAATTTTTTTAAAGAATCTGATATCCAACACTTATAGTGTGTCATTGAATTCATTTAGTCAAGAATTCAATTACATTTTTTATTTTTCACTTAGTTTTGAAAAGATACCAAAATTCGTAGTGTATATAACCCACGAAAAATGTTAAAAAAACTATCGTAATGAATAAGTTATTTTTCGATCCTTTTTTTTAGAGAATCTTCAACCTAACACATATAGAGTGTCTTTGGATCCATTTAGTCGACAATTCAATTGCATATTATTTCTTTCAACGAGATTTGAAAAAATACCAAAATTCGTAGTCTATATAACCCACGAAAACTGTGAAAAAAACTATCAAAAAGACTACGTTGTTTTTCGATCAATTTTTTTAAAGATTCTTATATCCAACACTTATAGTGTGTCTTTGGATCCATTTAGTTAAGAATTCAATTACATTTTTATTTTTCATTGAGTTTTGAAAAAATACCAAAATTCGTAGTCTATAACCTAGAAAAATGTTAAAAAAACACTATCAAAATGACTAAGTTGTTTTTCGATCAATTTTTTTTAAAAAATCTTATATCCAACACATATAGTGTGTCTTTGGAACTATTTAGTAAAGAATTCAATGACATTTTTTTTTTCACTTAGTTTTGAAAAAATACCAAAATTCGTAGTCTTATAACCCACGAAAACTGTGAAAAAAACTATCAAAAAGACTAAGTTGTTTTTCGATCAATTTTTTTTAAAGATTCATATATCCAACACTTATAGTGTGTCCTTGGATTCATTTAGTTAAGAATTCAATTACATTTTTATTTTTCACTGAGTTTTGAAAAAATACCAAAATTCGTAGTCTATAAACCTACGAAAAATGTTAAAAAAAAAAAACTATCAAAATAACAAAGTTGTTTTTCGATCAATTTTTTTTAAAGAATCTTATATCCAACACTTATAGTGTGTCTTTGGAACAATTTAGTCAAGAAATCAATGACATTTTTTATTTTTCACTTAGTTTTGAAAAAATACCAAAATTCGTAGTGTATATAACCCACGAAAAATGTTAAAAAAACTATCGTAATGAATATGTTATTTTTCGATCCATTTTTTTAGAGAATCTTCTATCTAACACATATTGAGTGTCTTTGGGTCCATTTAGTCGAGAATTCAATTGGATATTATTTTTTTCATGGTGATTTGAAAAAATACCAACATATGTAGTGTATAACCCACGAAAAAATGTAAAAAAAAAAACTATCGAAAAGAATAACTTGTTTTTCGTTTTTTTTTTTGAGAATCGTGTATACAATACATTTATTCTGTCTCTAGATCCATTAAGGCGAGAATTCAATGGCATTTTATTTTTTTAAAGAGTTTTGAAAAATACCAAAATTTCTAGTCTATAACACACGAAAACTGTAAAAAAACTATCAAAATAACTAAGTTGTTTTTTCGATCAATTTTTTTAAAGAATCTGATATCCAACACTTATAGTGTGTCATTGAATTCATTTAGTCAAGAATTCAATTACATTTTTTATCTTTCACTGAGTTTTGAAAAAAAATACCAAAATTCGTAGTCTATAACCTACGAAAAATGTTAAAAAAAAACTATCAAAATGACAAAGTTGTTTTTCGATCAATTTTTTTAAAGAATCTTATATCCAACACTTATAGTGTGTCTTTGGAGCAATTTAGTAAAGAATTCAATTACATTTCTTATTTTTCAATAAGTTTTGAAAAAATACCAAAATTCGTAGTCTATATAACCCACGAAAACTGTGAAAAAAACTATCAAAAAGACTAAGTTGTTTTTCGATCAATTTTTTTTAAAGATTCATATATCCAACACTTATAGTGTGTCCTTGGATTCATTTAGTTAAGAATTCAATTACATTTTTATTTTTCACTGAGTTTTGAAAAAATACCAAAATTCGTAGTCTATAAACCTACGAAAAATGTTAAAAAAAAAAAAAACTATCAAAATAACAAAGTTGTTTTTCGATCAATTTTTTTTAAAGAATCTTATATCCAACACTTATAGTGTGTCTTTAGAACCATTTAGTCAAGAATTCAATGACATTTTTTATTTTTCAATTAATTTTGAAAAAATACCGAAATTCGTAGTGTATATAACCCACGAAAAATGTTAAAAAAACTATCGTAATGAATATGTTATTTTTCGATCCATTTTTTTAGAGAATCTTCTATCTAACACATATTGAGTGTCTTTGGGTCCATTTAGTCGAGAATTCAATTGGATATTATTTTTTTCACGGTGATTTGAAAAAATACCAACATATGTAGTGTATAACCCACGAAAAAATGTAAAAAAAAACTATCGAAAAGAATAACTTGTTATTCGTTTTTTTTTTTTGAGAATCGTGTATACAATTCATTTATTCTGTCTCTAGATCCATTAAGGCGAGAATTCAATGGCATTTTATTTTTTTAAAGAGTTTTGAAAAATACCAAAATTTCTAGTCTATAACACACGAAAACTGTAAAAAAACTATCAAAATAACTAAGTTGTTTTTTCGATCAATTTTTTTAAAGAATCTGATATCCAACACTTATAGTGTGTCATTGAATTCATTTAGTCAAGAATTCAATTACATTTTTTATCTTTCACTGAGTTTTGAAAAAAAATACCAAAATTCGTAGTCTATAACCTACGAAAAATGTTAAAAAAAAACTATCAAAATGACAAAGTTGTTTTTCGATCAATTTTTTTAAAGAATCTTATATCCAACACTTATAGTGTGTCTTTGGAGCAATTTAGTAAAGAATTCAATTACATTTCTTATTTTTCAATAAGTTTTGAAAAAATACCAAAATTCGTAGTCTATATAACCCACGAAAACTGTGAAAAAAACTATCAAAAAGACTAAGTTGTTTTTCGATCAATTTTTTTTAAAGATTCATATATCCAACACTTATAGTGTGTCCTTGGATTCATTTAGTTAAGAATTCAATTACATTTTTTATCTTTCACTGAGTTTTGAAAAAAATACCAAAATTCGTAAACCTACGAAAAATGTTAAAAAAAAAACTATTAAAATGACTAAGTTGTTTTTCGATCATTTTTTTTTAAAGAATCTTATATCCAACACTTATAGTGTGTCTTTAGAACCATTTAGTCAAGAATTCAATGACATTTATTTATTTTTCACTTAGTTTTGAAAAAATACCAAAATTCGTTGTCTATAACCCACGAAAACTGTGAAAAAAACTATCAAAAAGACTAAGTTGTTTTTCGATCAACTTTTTTTAAATATTTTTATATCCAACACTTATAGTGTGTCTATGGATCCATTTAGTTAAGAATTCAATTACATTTTTATGTTTCACTGAGTTTTGAAAAAATACAAAAATTCGTAGTCTATAACCTACGAAAAATGTTAAAAAAAAACTATCAAAATGACTAAGTTGTTTTTCGATCAATTTATTTTAAAGAATTTTATATCCAACACTTATAGTGTGTCTTTGGAACAATTTAGTAAAGAATTCAATGACATTTTTTTTTTCACTTAGTTTTGAAAAAATACCAAAATTCGTAGTCTATATAACCCACGAAAACTGTGAAAAAAACTATCAAAAAGACTAAGTTGTTTTTCGATCAATTTTTTTTAAAGATTCATATATCCAACACTTATAGTGTGTCCTTGGATTCATTTAGTTAAGAATTCAATTACATTTTTATTTTTCACTGAGTTTTGAAAAAATACCAAAATTCGTAGTCTATAAACCTACGAAAAATGTTAAAAAAAAAAAACTATCAAAATAACAAAGTTGTTTTTCGATCAATTTTTTTTAAAGAATCTTATATCCAACACTTATAGTGTGTCTTTAGAACCATTTAGTCAAGAATTCAATGATATTTTTTATTTTTCAATTAATTTTGAAAAAATACCGAAATTCGTAGTGTATATAACCCACGAAAAATGTTAAAAAAACTATCGTAATGAATAAGTTATTTTTCGATCCTTTTTTTTAGAGAATCTTCAACCTAACACATATAGAGTGTCTTTGGATCCATTTAGTCGACAATTCAATTGCATATTATTTCTTTCAACGAGATTTGAAAAAATACCAAAATTCGTAGTCTATATAACCCACGAAAACTGTGAAAAAAACTATCAAAAAGACTACGTTGTTTTTCGATCAATTTTTTTAAAGATTCTTATATCCAACACTTATAGTGTGTCTTTGGATCCATTTAGTTAAGAATTCAATTACATTTTTATTTTTCATTGAGTTTTGAAAAAATACCAAAATTCGTAGTCTATAACCTAGAAAAATGTTAAAAAAACACTATCAAAATGACTAAGTTGTTTTTCGATCAATTTTTTTTAAAAAATCTTATATCCAACACATATAGTGTGTCTTTGGAACTATTTAGTAAAGAATTCAATGACATTTTTTTTTTCACTTAGTTTTGAAAAAATACCAAAATTCGTAGTCTATATAACCCACGAAAACTGTGAAAAAAACTATCAAAAAGACTAAGTTGTTTTTCGATCAATTTTTTTTAAAGATTCATATATCCAACACTTATAGTGTGTCCTTGGATTCATTTAGTTAAGAATTCAATTACATTTTTATTTTTCACTGAGTTTTGAAAAAATACTAAAATTCGTAGTCTATAAACCTACGGAAAATGTTAAAAAAAAAAAACTATCAAAATAACAAAGTTGTTTTTCGATCAATTTTTTTTAAAGAATCTTATATCCAACACTTATAGTGTGTCTTTGGAACAATTTAGTCAAGAAATCAATGACATTTTTTATTTTTCACTTAGTTTTGAAAAAATACCAAAATTCGTAGTGTATATAACCCACGAAAAATGTTAAAAAAACTATCGTAATGAATATGTTATTTTTCGATCCATTTTTTTAGAGAATCTTCTATCTAACACATATTGAGTGTCTTTGGGTCCATTTAGTCGAGAATTCAATTGGATATTATTTTTTTCATGGTGATTTGAAAAAATACCAACATATGTAGTGTATAACCCACGAAAAAATGTAAAAAAAAAACTATCGAAAAGAATAACTTGTTTTTCGTTTTTTTTTTTGAGAATCGTGTATACAATACATTTATTCTGTCTCTAGATCCATTAAGGCGAGAATTCAATGGCATTTTATTTTTTTAAAGAGTTTTGAAAAATACCAAAATTTCTAGTCTATAACACACGAAAACTGTAAAAAAACTATCAAAATAACTAAGTTGTTTTTTCGATCAATTTTTTTAAAGAATCTGATATCCAACACTTATAGTGTGTCATTGAATTCATTTAGTCAAGAATTCAATTACATTTTTTATCTTTCACTGAGTTTTGAAAAAAAATACCAAAATTCGTAGTCTATAACCTACGAAAAATGTTAAAAAAAAACTATCAAAATGACAAAGTTGTTTTTCGATCAATTTTTTTAAAGAATCTTATATCCAACACTTATAGTGTGTCTTTGGAGCAATTTAGTAAAGAATTCAATTACATTTCTTATTTTTCAATAAGTTTTGAAAAAATACCAAAATTCGTAGTCTATATAACCCACGAAAACTGTGAAAAAAACTATCAAAAAGACTAAGTTGTTTTTCGATCAATTTTTTTTAAAGATTCATATATCCAACACTTATAGTGTGTCCTTGGATTCATTTAGTTAAGAATTCAATTACATTTTTATTTTTCACTGAGTTTTGAAAAAATACCAAAATTCGTAGTCTATAAACCTACGAAAAATGTTAAAAAAAAAAAAAAACTATCAAAATAACAAAGTTGTTTTTCGATCAATTTTTTTTAAAGAATCTTATATCCAACACTTATAGTGTGTCTTTAGAACCATTTAGTCAAGAATTCAATGACATTTTTTATTTTTCAATTAATTTTGAAAAAATACCGAAATTCGTAGTGTATATAACCCACGAAAAATGTTAAAAAAACTATCGTAATGAATATGTTATTTTTCGATCAATTTTTTTAGAGAATCTTCTATCTAACACATATTGAGTGTCTTTGGGTCCATTTAGTCGAGAATTCAATTGGATATTATTTTTTTCACGGTGATTTGAAAAAATACCAACATATGTAGTGTATAACCCACGAAAAAATGTAAAAAAAAACTATCGAAAAGAATAACTTGTTATTCGTTTTTTTTTTTTGAGAATCGTGTATACAATTCATTTATTCTGTCTCTAGATCCATTAAGGCGAGAATTCAATGGCATTTTATTTTTTTAAAGAGTTTTGAAAAATACCAAAATTTCTAGTCTATAACACACGAAAACTGTAAAAAAACTATCAAAATAACTAAGTTGTTTTTTCGATCAATTTTTTTAAAGAATCTGATATCCAACACTTATAGTGTGTCATTGAATTCATTTAGTCAAGAATTCAATTACATTTTTTATCTTTCACTGAGTTTTGAAAAAAAATACCAAAATTCGTAGTCTATAACCTACGAAAAATGTTAAAAAAAAACTATCAAAATGACAAAGTTGTTTTTCGATCAATTTTTTTAAAGAATCTTATATCCAACACTTATAGTGTGTCTTTGGAGCAATTTAGTAAAGAATTCAATTACATTTCTTATTTTTCAATAAGTTTTGAAAAAATACCAAAATTCGTAGTCTATATAACCCACGAAAACTGTGAAAAAACTATCAAAAAGACTAAGTTGTTTTTCGATCAATTTTTTTTAAAGATTCATATATCCAACACTTATAGTGTGTCCTTGGATTCATTTAGTTAAGAATTCAATTACATTTTTATTTTTCACTGAGTTTTGAAAAAATACCAAAATTCGTAGTCTATAAACCTACGAAAAATGTTAAAAAAAAAAAAAAACTATCAAAATAACAAAGTTGTTTTTCGATCAATTTTTTTTAAAGAATCTTATATCCAACACTTATAGTGTGTCTTTAGAACCATTTAGTCAAGAATTCAATGACATTTTTTATTTTTCAATTAATTTTGAAAAAATACCGAAATTCGTAGTGTATATAACCCACGAAAAATGTTAAAAAAACTATCGTAATGAATATGTTATTTTTCGATCCATTTTTTTAGAGAATCTTCTATCTAACACATATTGAGTGTCTTTGGGTCCATTTAGTCGAGAATTCAATTGGATATTATTTTTTTCACGGTGATTTGAAAAAATACCAACATATGTAGTGTATAACCCACGAAAAAATGTAAAAAAAAACTATCGAAAAGAATAACTTGTTATTCGTTTTTTTTTTTTGAGAATCGTGTATACAATTCATTTATTCTGTCTCTAGATCCATTAAGGCGAGAATTCAATGGCATTTTATTTTTTTAAAGAGTTTTGAAAAATACCAAAATTTCTAGTCTATAACACACGAAAACTGTAAAAAAACTATCAAAATGACTAAGTTGTTTTTCGATCAATTTTTTTAAAGAATTTGATATCCAACACTTATAGTGTGTCTTTGAATTCATTTAGTCAAGAATTCAATTACATTTTTTATCTTTCACTGAGTGTTGAAAAAAATACCAAAATTCGTAAACCTACGAAAAATGTTAAAAAAAAAACTATTAAAATGACTAAGTTGTTTTTCGATCATTTTTTTTTAAAGAATCTTATATCCAACACTTATAGTGTGTCTTTAGAACCATTTAGTCAAGAATTCAATGACATTTATTTATTTTTCACTTAGTTTTGAAAAAATACCAAAATTCGTTGTCTATAAACCACGAAAACTGTGAAAAAAACTATCAAAAAGACTAAGTTGTTTTTCGATCAACTTTTTTTAAATATTTTTATATCCAACACTTATAGTGTGTCTATGGATCCATTTAGTTAAGAATTCAATTACATTTTTATTTTTCACTGAGTTTTGAAAAAATACAAAAATTCGTAGTCTATAACCTACGAAAAATGTTAAAAAAAAACTATCAAAATGACTAAGTTGTTTTTCGATCAATTTATTTTAAAGAATTTTATATCCAACACTTATAGTGTGTCTTTGGAACAATTTAGTAAAGAATTCAATGACATTTTTTTTTTCACTTAGTTTTGAAAAAATACCAAAATTCGTAGTCTATATAACCCACGAAAACTGTGAAAAAAACTATCAAAAAGACTAAGTTGTTTTTCGATCAATTTTTTTTAAAGATTCATATATCCAACACTTATAGTGTGTCCTTGGATTCATTTAGTTAAGAATTCAATTACATTTTTATTTTTCACTGAGTTTTGAAAAAATACCAAAATTTGTAGTCTATAAACCTACGAAAAATGTTAAAAAAAAAAAACTATCAAAATAACAAAGTTGTTTTTCGATCAATTTTTTTTAAAGAATCTTATATCCAACACTTATAGTGTGTCTTTAGAACCATTTAGTCAAGAATTCAATGATATTTTTTATTTTTCAATTAATTTTGAAAAAATACCGAAATTCGTAGTGTATATAACCCACGAAAAATGTTAAAAAAACTATCGTAATGAATAAGTTATTTTTCGATCCTTTTTTTTAGAGAATCTTCAACCTAACACATATAGAGTGTCTTTGGATCCATTTAGTCGACAATTCAATTGCATATTATTTCTTTCAACGAGATTTGAAAAAATACCAAAATTCGTAGTCTATATAACCCACGAAAACTGTGAAAAAAACTATCAAAAAGACTACGTTGTTTTTCGATCAACTTTTTTTAAAGATTCTTATATCCAACACTTATAGTGTGTCTTTGGATCCTTTTAGTTAAGAATTCAATTACATTTTTATTTTTCATTGAGTTTTGAAAAAATACCAAAATTCGTAGTCTATAACCTAGAAAAATGTTAAAAAAACACTATCAAAATGACTAAGTTGTTTTTCGATCAATTTTTTTTAAAAAATCTTATATCCAACACATATAGTGTGTCTTTGGAACTATTTAGTAAAGAATTCAATGACATTTTTTTTTTCACTGAGTTTTGAAAAAATACCAAAATTCGTAGTCTTATAACCCACGAAAACTGTGAAAAAAACTATCAAAAAGACTAAGTTGTTTTTCGATCAATTTTTTTTAAAGATTCATATATCCAACACTTATAGTGTGTCCTTGGATTCATTTAGTTAAGAATTCAATTACATTTTTATTTTTCACTGAGTTTTGAAAAAATACCAAAATTCGTAGTCTATAAACCTACGAAAAATGTTAAAAAAAAAAAACTATCAAAATAACAAAGTTGTTTTTCGATCAATTTTTTTTAAAGAATCTTATATCCAACACTTATAGTGTGTCTTTGGAACAATTTAGTCAAGAAATCAATGACATTTTTTATTTTTCACTTAGTTTTGAAAAAATACCAAAATTCGTAGTGTATATAACCCACGAAAAATGTTAAAAAAACTATCATAATGAATATGTTATTTTTCGATCCATTTTTTTAGAGAATCTTCTATCTAACACATATTGAGTGTCTTTGGGTCCATTTAGTCGAGAATTCAATTGGATATTATTTTTTTCATGGTGATTTGAAAAAATACCAACATATGTAGTGTATAACCCACGAAAAAATGTAAAAAAAAACTATCGAAAAGAATAACTTGTTATTCGTTTTTTTTTTTTTTGAGAATCGTGTATACAATTCATTTATTCTGTCTCTAGATCCATTAAGGCGAGAATTCAATGGCATTTTATTTTTTTAAAGAGTTTTGAAAAATACCAAAATTTCTAGTCTATAACACACGAAAACTGTAAAAAAACTATCAAAATAACTAAGTTGTTTTTTCGATCAATTTTTTTAAAGAATCTGATATCCAACACTTATAGTGTGTCATTGAATTCATTTAGTCAAGAATTCAATTACATTTTTTATCTTTCACTGAGTTTTGAAAAAAAATACCAAAATTCGTAGTCTATAACCTACGAAAAATGTTAAAAAAAAACTATCAAAATGACAAAGTTGTTTTTCGATCAATTTTTTTAAAGAATCTTATATCCAACACTTATAGTGTGTCTTTGGAGCAATTTAGTAAAGAATTCAATTACATTTCTTATTTTTCAATAAGTTTTGAAAAAATACCAAAATTCGTAGTCTATATAACCCACGAAAACTGTGAAAAAAACTATCAAAAAGACTAAGTTGTTTTTCGATCAATTTTTTTTAAAGATTCATATATCCAACACTTATAGTGTGTCCTTGGATTCATTTAGTTAAGAATTCAATTACATTTTTATTTTTCACTGAGTTTTGAAAAAATACCAAAATTCGTAGTCTATAAACCTACGAAAAATGTTAAAAAAAAAAAAAACTATCAAAATAACAAAGTTGTTTTTCGATCAATTTTTTTTAAAGAATCTTATATCCAACACTTATAGTGTGTCTTTAGAACCATTTAGTCAAGAATTCAATGACATTTTTTATTTTTCAATTAATTTTGAAAAAATACCGAAATTCGTAGTGTATATAACCCACGAAAAATGTTAAAAAAACTATCGTAATGAATATGTTATTTTTCGATCCATTTTTTTAGAGAATCTTCTATCTAACACATATTGAGTGTCTTTGGGTCCATTTAGTCGAGAATTCAATTGGATATTATTTTTTTCACGGTGATTTGAAAAAATACCAACATATGTAGTGTATAACCCACGAAAAAATGTAAAAAAAAACTATCGAAAAGAATAACTTGTTATTCGTTTTTTTTTTTTGAGAATCGTGTATACAATTCATTTATTCTGTCTCTAGATCCATTAAGGCGAGAATTCAATGGCATTTTATTTTTTTAAAGAGTTTTGAAAAATACCAAAATTTCTAGTCTATAACACACGAAAACTGTAAAAAAACTATCAAAATGACTAAGTTGTTTTTCGATCAATTTTTTTAAAGAATTTGATATCCAACACTTATAGTGTGTCTTTGAATTCATTTAGTCAAGAATTCAATTACATTTTTTATCTTTCACTGAGTTTTGAAAAAAATACCAAAATTCGTAAACCTACGAAAAATGTTAAAAAAAAAACTATTAAAATGACTAAGTTGTTTTTCGATCATTTTTTTTTAAAGAATCTTATATCCAACACTTATAGTGTGTCTTTAGAACCATTTAGTCAAGAATTCAATGACATTTATTTATTTTTCACTTAGTTTTGAAAAAATACCAAAATTCGTTGTCTATAACCCACGAAAACTGTGAAAAAAACTATCAAAAAGACTAAGTTGTTTTTCGATCAACTTTTTTTAAATATTTTTATATCCAACACTTATAGTGTGTCTATGGATCCATTTAGTTAAGAATTCAATTACATTTTTATGTTTCACTGAGTTTTGAAAAAATACAAAAATTCGTAGTCTATAACCTACGAAAAATGTTAAAAAAAAACTATCAAAATGACTAAGTTGTTTTTCGATCAATTTATTTTAAAGAATTTTATATCCAACACTTATAGTGTGTCTTTGGAACAATTTAGTAAAGAATTCAATGACATTTTTTTTTTCACTTAGTTTTGAAAAAATACCAAAATTCGTAGTCTATATAACCCACGAAAACTGTGAAAAAAACTATCAAAAAGACTAAGTTGTTTTACGATCAATTTTTTTTAAAGATTCATATATCCAACACTTATAGTGTGTCCTTGGATTCATTTAGTTAAGAATTCAATTACATTTTTATTTTTCACTGAGTTTTGAAAAAATACTAAAATTCGTAGTCTATAAACCTACGAAAAATGTTAAAAAAAAAAAACTATCAAAATAACAAAGTTGTTTTTCGATCAATTTTTTTTAAAGAATCTTATATCCAACACTTATAGTGTGTCTTTAGAACCATTTAGTCAAGAATTCAATGATATTTTTTATTTTTCAATTAATTTTGAAAAAATACCGAAATTCGTAGTGTATATAACCCATGAAAAATTTTAAAAAAACTATCGTAATGAATAAGTTATTTTTCGATCCTTTTTTTTAGAGAATCTTCAACCTAACACATATAGAGTGTCTTTGGATCCATTTAGTCGACAATTCAATTGCATATTATTTCTTTCAACGAGATTTGAAAAAATACCAAAATTCGTAGTCTATATAACCCACGAAAACTGTGAAAAAAACTATCAAAAAGACTACGTTGTTTTTCGATCAACTTTTTTTAAAGATTCTTATATCCAACACTTATAGTGTGTCTTTGGATCCATTTAGTTAAGAATTCAATTACATTTTTATTTTTCATTGAGTTTTGAAAAAATACCAAAATTCGTAGTCTATAACCTAGAAAAATGTTAAAAAACCACTATCAAAATGACTAAGTTGTTTTTCGATCAATTTTTTTTAAAAAATCTTATATCCAACACATATAGTGTGTCTTTGGAACTATTTAGTAAAGAATTCAATGACATTTTTTTTTTCACTTAGTTTTGAAAAAATACCAAAATTCGTAGTCTTATAACCCACGAAAACTGTGAAAAAAACTATCAAAAAGACTAAGTTGTTTTTCGATCAATTTTTTTTAAAGATTCATATATCCAACACTTATAGTGTGTCCTTGGATTCATTTAGTTAAGAATTCAATTACATTTTTATTTTTCACTGAGTTTTGAAAAAATACCAAAATTCGTAGTCTATAAACCTACGAAAAATGTTAAAAAAAAAAAACTATCAAAATAACAAAGTTGTTTTTCGATCAATTTTTTTTAAAGAATCTTATATCCAACACTTATAGTGTGTCTTTGGAACAATTTAGTCAAGAAATCAATGACATTTTTTATTTTTCACTTAGTTTTGAAAAAATACCAAAATTCGTAGTGTATATAACCCACGAAAAATGTTAAAAAAACTATCGTAATGAATATGTTATTTTTCGATCCATTTTTTTAGAGAATCTTCTATCTAACACATATTGAGTGTCTTTGGGTCCATTTAGTCGAGAATTCAATTGGATATTATTTTTTTCATGGTGATTTGAAAAAATACCAACATATGTAGTGTATAACCCACGAAAAAATGTAAAAAAAAAACTATCGAAAAGAATAACTTGTTTTTCGTTTTTTTTTTTTGAGAATCGTGTATACAATACATTTATTCTGTCTCTAGATCCATTAAGGCGAGAATTCAATGGCATTTTACTTTTTTAACGATTTTTGAAAAATACCAAAATTTATAGTCTATAACACACGAAAACTGTAAAAAAACTATCAAAATAACTAAGTTGTTTTTTCGATCAATTTTTTTAAAGAATCTGATATCCAAAACTTATAGTGTGTCATTGAATTCATTTATTCAAGAATTCAATTACATTTTTTATCTTTCACTGAGTTTTGAAAAAAAATACCAAAATTCGTAGTCTATAACCTACGAAAAATGTTAAAAAAAAACTATCAAAATGACTAAGTTGTTTTTCGATCAATTTTTTTAAAGAATCTTATATCCAACACTTATAGTGTGTCTTTGGAGCAATTTAGTAAAGAATTCAATTACATTTCTTATTTTTCAATAAGTTTTGAAAAAATACCAAAATTCGTAGGCTATAACCCACGAAAACTGTGAAAAAAACTATCAAAAAGACTAAGTTGTTTTTTGATCAACTTTTTTTAATGATTCTTATATCCAAGACTTATAGTGTGTCTTTGGATCCATTTAGTTAAGAATTCAATTATATTTTTATTTTGCACTGGGTTTTGAAAAAATACCAAAATTCGTAGTCTATAACCTACCAAAAATGTTAAAAAAAAACTATCAAAATGACTAAGTTGTTTTTCGATCAATTTTTTTCAAAGAATCTTATATCCAACACTTATAGTGTGTCTTTGGAACAATTTAGTAAAGAATTCAATGACATTTTTTTTTTCACTTAGTTTTGAAAAAATACCAAAATTCGTAGTCTATAACCCACGAAAACTGTGAAAAAAAAACTATCAAAAAGACTAAGTTGTTTTTCGATCAACTTTTTTTAAAGATTCATATATCCAACACTTATGGTGTGTCCTTGGATTCATTTAGTTAAGAATTTCAATTACATTTTTATATTTCACTGAGTTTTGAAAAAATACCAAAATTCGTAGTCTATAACCTACGATAAATGTTAAAAAAAAACTATCAAAATAACTAAGTTGTTTTTCGATCAATTTTTTTAAAGAATCTTATATCCAACACTTATAGTGTGTCTTTAGAACCATTTAGTCAAGAATTCAATGACATTTTTTAGTTTTCACTTAGTTTTGAAAAGATACCAATATTCATAGTGTATATTATAACCCACGAAAAATGTTAAAAAAACTATCTTAATGAATAAGTTATTTTTCGATCCATTTTTTTAGAGAATCTTCAACCTAACACATATAGTGTCTTTGGATCCATTTAGTCGACAATTCAATTGCATATTATTTCTTTCAACGAGATTTGAAAAAAATACCAAAATTCGTAGCGTATAACCCACGAAAACTGTAAAAAAAAAAAACAAGCGAAAAGAATAACTTGTTTTTCGATCCTTTTCTTTAGAAAATTTTCTATCCAACACATGAGAGTGTATTTCAATCCATTTAGGTGATAATACAATGACATATTTATTTTTTCTGCGAGTTATGTAAAAATATCAAAATACGCTATAACCCTTAAAACAATAAAAAATTACTATAAAAAATAATAACTTGTTTTTCGATCCTTTTATTTTAAAAATTTTATACAAACACATGTAGAGTGTCTTTCAATACATTTAGGCTAGAATTCAATGACATTTTATTTTTTTCAAGTTATGAAAAAATCCCAAAATTCGTAGCCTTTAACCAACGAAAACTGTAAAAAAAAACTATCAAGATGACTAAGTTGTTTTTAAATCCATTTTTTTAAAGATTCTTATATCCAACACCTATACTGTGTCTTTGGATCCATTTAGTCGAGAATTGAATGACATTTTATATTTTTCATCGAGTTTTGAAAAAGTACCAATATTCGTAGTTTAAAACCCACAAACACTGTAAAAAGAACTATCGTAATGAATAAGTTATTTTTCGATCCATTTTTTTTAAAATAATCACCTATCCAATACATATGGAGTGTGTTTCGATCCATTTATATGAGAATACAATTGCATATCATTTTTTTCACGGAGACTTGAAAAAATACCAAAGTACGTAGTGTATAACCCACGAAAACTGTAAAAAAAACTATCAAAATGAATAAGTTGTTTTCCGATCAATTTTTTTTTAAAGAATCTTATATCCAACACTTATAGTGTGTCTTTGGAACAATTTAGTAAAGAATTCAATGACATTTTTTTATTTTTCACTTAGTTTTGAAAAAATACCAAAATTCGTAGTCTATAACCCACGAAAAATGTGAAAAAAACTATCAAAAAGACTAAGTTGTTTTTCGATCAACTTTTTTTAAAGATTCTTATATCCAACACTTATAGTGTTTCTTTGGATCCATTTAGTTAAGAATTCAATTACATTTTTATTTTTCATTGAGTTTTGAAAAAATACCAAAATTCGTAGTCTATAACCTACGAAAAATGTTAAAAAAACACTATCAAAATGACTAAGTTGTTTTTCGATCAATTTTTTTCAAAGAATCTTATATCCAACACTTATAGTGTGTCTTTCGAAAAATTTAGTAAAGAATTCAATGACATTTTTTTTTTCACTTAGTTTTGAAAAAATACCAAAATTCGTAGTCTATATCCCACGAAAATTATGAAAAAAAACTATCAAAAAGACTAAGTTGTTTTTCGATCAACTTTTTTTAAAGATTCATATATCCAACACTTATAGTGTGTCCTTGGATTCATTTAGTTAAGAATTTCAATTACATTTTTATTTTTCACTGAGTTTTGAAAAAATACCAAAATTCGTAGTCTATAACCTACGATAAATGTTAAAAAAAACTATCAAAATAACTAAGTTGTTTTTCGATCAATTTTTTTTAAAGAATCTTATATCCAACACTTATAGTGTGTCTTTAGAACCATTTAGTCAAGAATTCAATGACATTTTTTAGTTTTCACTTTGTTTTGAAAAGATACCAATATTCATAGTGTATATTATAACCCACGAAAAATGTTAAAAAAACTATCGTAATGAATAAGTTGTTTTTCGATCCTTTTTTTTAGAGAATCTTCAACCTAACACATATAGAGTGTCTTTTGATCCATTTAGTCGACAATTCAATTGCATATTATTTCTTTCAACGATATTTGAAAAAATACCAAAATTAGTAGCGTATAACCCACGAAAACTATAAAAAAAAAAACAAGCGAAAAGAATAATTTGTTTTTCGATCCTTTTCTTTAGAAAATTTTCTATCCAACACATGAGAGTGTATTTCAATCCATTTAGGTGATAATACAATGACATATTTATTTTTTCTGCGAGTTATGTAAAAATATCAAAATACGCTATAACCCTTAAAACAATAAAAAAATACAATAAAAAATAATAACTTGTTTTTCGATCCTTTTATTTTAATAATTTTATACAAACACATGTAGAGTGTCTTTCAATACATTTAGGCAAGAATTCAATGACATTTTATTTTTTTCAAGTTATGAAAAAATCCCAAAATTCGTAACCTTTAATCCACGAAAACTGTAAAAAAAAAACTATCAAGATGACTAAATTGTTTTTCAATCCATTTTTTTAAAGAGTCTTATATACAACACATATATTGTGTCTTTGGATCCATTTAGTCGAGAATAGAATGACATTTTATATTTTTCATTGAGTTTTGAAAAAGTACCAATATTCGTAGTTTAAAACCCACAAACACTGTAAAAAGAACTATCGTAATGAATAAGTTATTTTTCGATCCATTTTTTTTTAAATAATCACCTATCCAATACATATAGAGTGTGTTTGGATCCATTTATATGAGAATACAATTGCATATCATTTTTTCACGGAGACTTGAAAAAATACCAAAGTACGTAGTGTATAACCCACGAAAACTGTAAAAAAAAACTATCAAAATGAATAAGTTGTTTTTCGATCAATTTTTTTTTAAAGAATCTTATATCCAACACTTATAGTGTGTCTTTGGAACAATTTAGTAAAGAATTCAATGACATTTTTTTATTTTTCACTTAGTTTTGAAAAAATACCAAAATTCGTAGTCTATAACCCACGAAAAATGTGAAAAAAACTATCAAAAAGACTAAGTTGTTTTTCGATCAACTTTTTTTAAAGATTCTTATATCCAACACTTATAGTGTTTCTTTGGATCCATTTAGTTAAGAATTCAATTACATTTTTATTTTTCATTGAGTTTTGAAAAAATACCAAAATTCGTAGTCTATAACCTACGAAAAATGTTAAAAAAACACTATCAAAATGACTAAGTTGTTTTTCGATCAATTTTTTTCAAAGAATCTTATATCCAACACTTATAGTGTGTCTTTCGAAAAATTTAGTAAAGAATTCAATGACATTTTTTTTTTCACTTAGTTTTGAAAAAATACCAAAATTCGTAGTCTATATCCCACGAAAATTATGAAAAAAAACTATCAAAAAGACTAAGTTGTTTTTCGATCAACTTTTTTTAAAGATTCATATATCCAACACTTATAGTGTGTCCTTGGATTCATTTAGTTAAGAATTTCAATTACATTTTTATTTTTCACTGAGTTTTGAAAAAATACCAAAATTCGTAGTCTATAACCTACGATAAATGTTAAAAAAAACTATCAAAATAACTAAGTTGTTTTTCGATCAATTTTTTTTAAAGAATCTTATATCCAACACTTATAGTGTGTCTTTAGAACCATTTAGTCAAGAATTCAATGACATTTTTTAGTTTTCACTTTGTTTTGAAAAGATACCAATATTCATAGTGTATATTATAACCCACGAAAAATGTTAAAAAAACTATCGTAATGAATAAGTTGTTTTTCGATCCTTTTTTTTAGAGAATCTTCAACCTAACACATATAGAGTGTCTTTTGATCCATTTAGTCGACAATTCAATTGCATATTATTTCTTTCAACGATATTTGAAAAAATACCAAAATTAGTAGCGTATAACCCACGAAAACTATAAAAAAAAAAACAAGCGAAAAGAATAATTTGTTTTTCGATCCTTTTCTTTAGAAAATTTTCTATCCAACACATGAGAGTGTATTTCAATCCATTTAGGTGATAATACAATGACATATTTATTTTTTCTGCGAGTTATGTAAAAATATCAAAATACGCTATAACCCTTAAAACAATAAAAAAATACAATAAAAAATAATAACTTGTTTTTCGATCCTTTTATTTTAATAATTTTATACAAACACATGTAGAGTGTCTTTCAATACATTTAGGCAAGAATTCAATGACATTTTATTTTTTTCAAGTTATGAAAAAATCCCAAAATTCGTAACCTTTAATCCACGAAAACTGTAAAAAAAAAACTATCAAGATGACTAAATTGTTTTTCAATCCATTTTTTTAAAGAGTCTTATATACAACACATATATTGTGTCTTTGGATCCATTTAGTCGAGAATAGAATGACATTTTATATTTTTCATTGAGTTTTGAAAAAGTACCAATATTCGTAGTTTAAAACCCACAAACACTGTAAAAAGAACTATCGTAATGAATAAGTTATTTTTCGATCCATTTTTTTTTAAATAATCACCTATCCAATACATATAGAGTGTGTTTGGATCCATTTATATGAGAATACAATTGCATATCATTTTTTCACGGAGACTTGAAAAAATACCAAAGTACGTAGTGTATAACCCACGAAAACTGTAAAAAAAAACTATCAAAATGAATAAGTTGTTTTTCGATCAATTTTTTTTTAAAGAATCTTATATCCAACACTTATAGTGTGTCTTTGGAACAATTTAGTAAAGAATTCAATGATATTTTTTTATTTTTCACTTAGTTTTGAAAAAAATACCAAAATTCGTAGTCTATAACCCACGAAAACTGTGAAAAAAACTATCAAAAAGACTACGTTGTTTTTCGATCAACTTTTTTTAAAGATTCTTATATCCAACACTTATAGTGTGTCTTTGGATCCATTTAGTTAAGAATTCAATTACATTTTTATTTTTCATTGAGTTTTGAAAAAATACCAAAATTCGTAGTCTATAACCTAGAAAAATGTTAAAAAAACACTATCAAAATGACTAAGTTGTTTTTCGATCAATTTTTTTTAAAAAATCTTATATCCAACACATATAGTGTGTCTTTGGAACTATTTAGTAAAGAATTCAATGACATTTTTTTTTTCACTTAGTTTTGAAAAAATACCAAAATTCGTAGTCTTATAACCCACGAAAACTGTGAAAAAAACTATCAAAAAGACTAAGTTGTTTTTCGATCAATTTTTTTTAAAGATTCATATATCCAACACTTATAGTGTGTCCTTGGATTCATTTAGTTAAGAATTCAATTACATTTTTATTTTTCACTGAGTTTTGAAAAAATACCAAAATTCGTAGTCTATAAACCTACGAAAAATGTTAAAAAAAAAAAACTATCAAAATAACAAAGTTGTTTTTCGATCAATTTTTTTTAAAGAATCTTATATCCAACACTTATAGTGTGTCTTTGGAACAATTTAGTCAAGAAATCAATGACATTTTTTATTTTTCACTTAGTTTTGAAAAAATACCAAAATTCGTAGTGTATATAACCCACGAAAAATGTTAAAAAAACTATCGTAATGAATATGTTATTTTTCGATCCATTTTTTTAGAGAATCTTCTATCTAACACATATTGAGTGTCTTTGGGTCCATTTAGTCGAGAATTCAATTGGATATTATTTTTTTCATGGTGATTTGAAAAAATACCAACATATGTAGTGTATAACCCACGAAAAAATGTAAAAAAAAAACTATCAAAAAGAATAACTTGTTTTTCGTTTTTTTTTTTGAGAATCGTGTATACAATACATTTATTCTGTCTCTAGATCCATTAAGGCGAGAATTCAATGGCATTTTACTTTTTTAACGATTTTTGAAAAATACCAAAATTTATAGTCTATAACACACGAAAACTGTAAAAAAACTATCAAAATAACTAAGTTGTTTTTTCGATCAATTTTTTTAAAGAATCTGATATCCAAAACTTATAGTGTGTCATTGAATTCATTTATTCAAGAATTCAATTACATTTTTTATCTTTCACTGAGTTTTGAAAAAAATACCAAAATTCGTAGTCTATAACCTACGAAAAATGTTAAAAAAAAACTATCAAAATGACTAAGTTGTTTTTCGATCAATTTTTTTAAAGAATCTTATATCCAACACTTATAGTGTGTCTTTGGAGCAATTTAGTAAAGAATTCAATTACATTTCTTATTTTTCAATAAGTTTTGAAAAAATACCAAAATTCGTAGGCTATAACCCACGAAAACTGTGAAAAAAACTATCAAAAAGACTAAGTTGTTTTTTGATCAACTTTTTTTAATGATTCTTATATCCAAGACTTATAGTGTGTCTTTGGATCCATTTAGTTAAGAATTCAATTATATTTTTATTTTGCACTGGGTTTTGAAAAAATACCAAAATTCGTAGTCTATAACCTACCAAAAATGTTAAAAAAAAACTATCAAAATGACTAAGTTGTTTTTCGATCAATTTTTTTCAAAGAATCTTATATCCAACACTTATAGTGTGTCTTTGGAACAATTTAGTAAATAATTCAATGACATTTTTTTTTTCACTTAGTTTTGAAAAAATACCAAAATTCGTAGTCTATAACCCACGAAAACTGTGAAAAAAAAACTATCAAAAAGACTAAGTTGTTTTTCGATCAACTTTTTTGAAAGATTCATATATCCAACACTTATGGTGTGTCCTTGGATTCATTTAGTTAAGAATTTCAATTACATTTTTATATTTCACTGAGTTTTGAAAAAATACCAAAATTCGTAGTCTATAACCTACGATAAATGTTAAAAAAAAACTATCAAAATAACTAAGTTGTTTTTCGATCAATTTTTTTAAAGAATCTTATATCCAACACTTATAGTGTGTCTTTAGAACCATTTAGTCAAGAATTCAATGACATTTTTTAGTTTTCACTTAGTTTTGAAAAGATACCAATATTCATAGTGTATATTATAACCCACGAAAAATGTTAAAAAAACTATCTTAATGAATAAGTTATTTTTCGATCCATTTTTTTAGAGAATCTTCAACCTAACACATATAGTGTCTTTGGATCCATTTAGTCGACAATTCAATTGCATATTATTTCTTTCAACGAGATTTGAAAAAAATACCAAAATTCGTAGCGTATAACCCACGAAAACTGTAAAAAAAAAAAACAAGCGAAAAGAATAACTTGTTTTTCGATCCTTTTCTTTAGAAAATTTTCTATCCAACACATGAGAGTGTATTTCAATCCATTTAGGTGATAATACAATGACATATTTATTTTTTCTGCGAGTTATGTAAAAATATCAAAATACGCTATAACCCTTAAAACAATAAAAAATTACTATAAAAAATAATAACTTGTTTTTCGATCCTTTTATTTTAAAAATTTTATACAAACACATGTAGAGTGTCTTTCAATACATTTAGGCTAGAATTCAATGACATTTTATTTTTTTCAAGTTATGAAAAAATCCCAAAATTCGTAGCCTTTAACCAACGAAAACTGTAAAAAAAAACTATCAAGATGACTAAGTTGTTTTTAAATCCATTTTTTTAAAGATTCTTATATCCAACACCTATACTGTGTCTTTGGATCCATTTAGTCGAGAATTGAATGACATTTTATATTTTTCATCGAGTTTTGAAAAAGTACCAATATTCGTAGTTTAAAACCCACAAACACTGTAAAAAGAACTATCGTAATGAATAAGTTATTTTTCGATCCATTTTTTTTAAAATAATCACCTATCCAATACATATGGAGTGTGTTTCGATCCATTTATATGAGAATACAATTGCATATCATTTTTTTCACGGAGACTTGAAAAAATACCAAAGTACGTAGTGTATAACCCACGAAAACTGTAAAAAAAACTATCAAAATGAATAAGTTGTTTTCCGATCAATTTTTTTTTTAAAGAATCTTATATCCAACACTTATAGTGTGTCTTTGGAACAATTTAGTAAAGAATTCAATGACATTTTTTTATTTTTCACTTAGTTTTGAAAAAATACCAAAATTCGTAGTCTATAACCCACGAAAAATGTGAAAAAAACTATCAAAAAGACTAAGTTGTTTTTCGATCAACTTTTTTTAAAGATTCTTATATCCAACACTTATAGTGTTTCTTTGGATCCATTTAGTTAAGAATTCAATTACATTTTTATTTTTCATTGAGTTTTGAAAAAATACCAAAATTCGTAGTCTATAACCTACGAAAAATGTTAAAAAAACACTATCAAAATGACTAAGTTGTTTTTCGATCAATTTTTTTCAAAGAATCTTATATCCAACACTTATAGTGTGTCTTTCGAAAAATTTAGTAAAGAATTCAATGACATTTTTTTTTTCACTTAGTTTTGAAAAAATACCAAAATTCGTAGTCTATATCCCACGAAAATTATGAAAAAAAACTATCAAAAAGACTAAGTTGTTTTTCGATCAACTTTTTTTAAAGATTCATATATCCAACACTTATAGTGTGTCCTTGGATTCATTTAGTTAAGAATTTCAATTACATTTTTATTTTTCACTGAGTTTTGAAAAAATACCAAAATTCGTAGTCTATAACCTACGATAAATGTTAAAAAAAACTATCAAAATAACTAAGTTGTTTTTCGATCAATTTTTTTTAAAGAATCTTATATCCAACACTTATAGTGTGTCTTTAGAACCATTTAGTCAAGAATTCAATGACATTTTTTAGTTTTCACTTTGTTTTGAAAAGATACCAATATTCATAGTGTATATTATAACCCACGAAAAATGTTAAAAAAACTATCGTAATGAATAAGTTGTTTTTCGATCCTTTTTTTTAGAGAATCTTCAACCTAACACATATAGAGTGTCTTTTGATCCATTTAGTCGACAATTCAATTGCATATTATTTCTTTCAACGATATTTGAAAAAATACCAAAATTAGTAGCGTATAACCCACGAAAACTATAAAAAAAAAAACAAGCGAAAAGAATAATTTGTTTTTCGATCCTTTTCTTTAGAAAATTTTCTATCCAACACATGAGAGTGTATTTCAATCCATTTAGGTGATAATACAATGACATATTTATTTTTTCTGCGAGTTATGTAAAAATATCAAAATACGCTATAACCCTTAAAACAATAAAAAAATACAATAAAAAATAATAACTTGTTTTTCGATCCTTTTATTTTAATAATTTTATACAAACACATGTAGAGTGTCTTTCAATACATTTAGGCAAGAATTCAATGACATTTTATTTTTTTCAAGTTATGAAAAAATCCCAAAATTCGTAACCTTTAATCCACGAAAACTGTAAAAAAAAAACTATCAAGATGACTAAATTGTTTTTCAATCCATTTTTTTAAAGAGTCTTATATACAACACATATATTGTGTCTTTGGATCCATTTAGTCGAGAATAGAATGACATTTTATATTTTTCATTGAGTTTTGAAAAAGTACCAATATTCGTAGTTTAAAACCCACAAACACTGTAAAAAGAACTATCGTAATGAATAAGTTATTTTTCGATCCATTTTTTTTTAAATAATCACCTATCCAATACATATAGAGTGTGTTTGGATCCATTTATATGAGAATACAATTGCATATCATTTTTTCACGGAGACTTGAAAAAATACCAAAGTACGTAGTGTATAACCCACGAAAACTGTAAAAAAAAACTATCAAAATGAATAAGTTGTTTTTCGATCAATTTTTTTTTAAAGAATCTTATATCCAACACTTATAGTGTGTCTTTGGAACAATTTAGTAAAGAATTCAATGATATTTTTTTATTTTTCACTTAGTTTTGAAAAAAATACCAAAATTCGTAGTCTATAACCCACGAAAACTGTGAAAAAAACTATCAAAAAGACTACGTTGTTTTTCGATCAACTTTTTTTAAAGATTCTTATATCCAACACTTATAGTGTGTCTTTGGATCCATTTAGTTAAGAATTCAATTACATTTTTATTTTTCATTGAGTTTTGAAAAAATACCAAAATTCGTAGTCTATAACCTAGAAAAATGTTAAAAAAACACTATCAAAATGACTAAGTTGTTTTTCGATCAATTTTTTTTAAAAAATCTTATATCCAACACATATAGTGTGTCTTTGGAACTATTTAGTAAAGAATTCAATGACATTTTTTTTTTCACTTAGTTTTGAAAAAATACCAAAATTCGTAGTCTTATAACCCACGAAAACTGTGAAAAAAACTATCAAAAAGACTAAGTTGTTTTTCGATCAATTTTTTTTAAAGATTCATATATCCAACACTTATAGTGTGTCCTTGGATTCATTTAGTTAAGAATTCAATTACATTTTTATTTTTCACTGAGTTTTGAAAAAATACCAAAATTCGTAGTCTATAAACCTACGAAAAATGTTAAAAAAAAAAAACTATCAAAATAACAAAGTTGTTTTTCGATCAATTTTTTTTAAAGAATCTTATATCCAACACTTATAGTGTGTCTTTGGAACAATTTAGTCAAGAAATCAATGACATTTTTTATTTTTCACTTAGTTTTGAAAAAATACCAAAATTCGTAGTGTATATAACCCACGAAAAATGTTAAAAAAACTATCGTAATGAATATGTTATTTTTCGATCCATTTTTTTAGAGAATCTTCTATCTAACACATATTGAGTGTCTTTGGGTCCATTTAGTCGAGAATTCAATTGGATATTATTTTTTTCATGGTGATTTGAAAAAATACCAACATATGTAGTGTATAACCCACGAAAAAATGTAAAAAAAAAACTATCGAAAAGAATAACTTGTTTTTCGTTTTTTTTTTTGAGAATCGTGTATACAATACATTTATTCTGTCTCTAGATCCATTAAGGCGAGAATTCAATGGCATTTTACTTTTTTAACGATTTTTGAAAAATACCAAAATTTATAGTCTATAACACACGAAAACTGTAAAAAAACTATCAAAATAACTAAGTTGTTTTTTCGATCAATTTTTTTAAAGAATCTGATATCCAAAACTTATAGTGTGTCATTGAATTCATTTATTCAAGAATTCAATTACATTTTTTATCTTTCACTGAGTTTTGAAAAAAAATACCAAAATTCGTAGTCTATAACCTACGAAAAATGTTAAAAAAAAACTATCAAAATGACTAAGTTGTTTTTCGATCAATTTTTTTAAAGAATCTTATATCCAACACTTATAGTGTGTCTTTGGAGCAATTTAGTAAAGAATTCAATTACATTTCTTATTTTTCAATAAGTTTTGAAAAAATACCAAAATTCGTAGGCTATAACCCACGAAAACTGTGAAAAAAACTATCAAAAAGACTAAGTTGTTTTTTGATCAACTTTTTTTAATGATTCTTATATCCAAGACTTATAGTGTGTCTTTGGATCCATTTAGTTAAGAATTCAATTATATTTTTATTTTGCACTGGGTTTTGAAAAAATACCAAAATTCGTAGTCTATAACCTACCAAAAATGTTAAAAAAAAACTATCAAAATGACTAAGTTGTTTTTCGATCAATTTTTTTCAAAGAATCTTATATCCAACACTTATAGTGTGTCTTTGGAACAATTTAGTAAATAATTCAATGACATTTTTTTTTTCACTTAGTTTTGAAAAAATACCAAAATTCGTAGTCTATAACCCACGAAAACTGTGAAAAAAAAACTATCAAAAAGACTAAGTTGTTTTTCGATCAACTTTTTTTAAAGATTCATATATCCAACACTTATGGTGTGTCCTTGGATTCATTTAGTTAAGAATTTCAATTACATTTTTATATTTCACTGAGTTTTGAAAAAATACCAAAATTCGTAGTCTATAACCTACGATAAATGTTAAAAAAAAACTATCAAAATAACTAAGTTGTTTTTCGATCAATTTTTTTAAAGAATCTTATATCCAACACTTATAGTGTGTCTTTAGAACCATTTAGTCAAGAATTCAATGACATTTTTTAGTTTTCACTTAGTTTTGAAAAGATACCAATATTCATAGTGTATATTATAACCCACGAAAAATGTTAAAAAAACTATCTTAATGAATAAGTTATTTTTCGATCCATTTTTTTAGAGAATCTTCAACCTAACACATATAGTGTCTTTGGATCCATTTAGTCGACAATTCAATTGCATATTATTTCTTTCAACGAGATTTGAAAAAAATACCAAAATTCGTAGCGTATAACCCACGAAAACTGTAAAAAAAAAAAACAAGCGAAAAGAATAACTTGTTTTTCGATCCTTTTCTTTAGAAAATTTTCTATCCAACACATGAGAGTGTATTTCAATCCATTTAGGTGATAATACAATGACATATTTATTTTTTCTGCGAGTTATGTAAAAATATCAAAATACGCTATAACCCTTAAAACAATAAAAAATTACTATAAAAAATAATAACTTGTTTTTCGATCCTTTTATTTTAAAAATTTTATACAAACACATGTAGAGTGTCTTTCAATACATTTAGGCTAGAATTCAATGACATTTTATTTTTTTCAAGTTATGAAAAAATCCCAAAATTCGTAGCCTTTAACCAACGAAAACTGTAAAAAAAAACTATCAAGATGACTAAGTTGTTTTTAAATCCATTTTTTTAAAGATTCTTATATCCAACACCTATACTGTGTCTTTGGATCCATTTAGTCGAGAATTGAATGACATTTTATATTTTTCATCGAGTTTTGAAAAAGTACCAATATTCGTAGTTTAAAACCCACAAACACTGTAAAAAGAACTATCGTAATGAATAAGTTATTTTTCGATCCATTTTTTTTAAAATAATCACCTATCCAATACATATGGAGTGTGTTTCGATCCATTTATATGAGAATACAATTGCATATCATTTTTTTCACGGAGACTTGAAAAAATACCAAAGTACGTAGTGTATAACCCACGAAAACTGTAAAAAAAACTATCAAAATGAATAAGTTGTTTTCCGATCAATTTTTTTTTAAAGAATCTTATATCCAACACTTATAGTGTGTCTTTGGAACAATTTAGTAAAGAATTCAATGACATTTTTTTATTTTTCACTTAGTTTTGAAAAAATACCAAAATTCGTAGTCTATAACCCACGAAAAATGTGAAAAAAACTATCAAAAAGACTAAGTTGTTTTTCGATCAACTTTTTTTAAAGATTCTTATATCCAACACTTATAGTGTTTCTTTGGATCCATTTAGTTAAGAATTCAATTACATTTTTATTTTTCATTGAGTTTTGAAAAAATACCAAAATTCGTAGTCTATAACCTACGAAAAATGTTAAAAAAACACTATCAAAATGACTAAGTTGTTTTTCGATCAATTTTTTTCAAAGAATCTTATATCCAACACTTATAGTGTGTCTTTCGAAAAATTTAGTAAAGAATTCAATGACATTTTTTTTTTCACTTAGTTTTGAAAAAATACCAAAATTCGTAGTCTATATCCCACGAAAATTATGAAAAAAAACTATCAAAAAGACTAAGTTGTTTTTCGATCAACTTTTTTTAAAGATTCATATATCCAACACTTATAGTGTGTCCTTGGATTCATTTAGTTAAGAATTTCAATTACATTTTTATTTTTCACTGAGTTTTGAAAAAATACCAAAATTCGTAGTCTATAACCTACGATAAATGTTAAAAAAAAACTATCAAAATAACTAAGTTGTTTTTCGATCAATTTTTTTTAAAGAATCTTATATCCAACACTTATAGTGTGTCTTTAGAACCATTTAGTCAAGAATTCAATGACATTTTTTAGTTTTCACTTTGTTTTGAAAAGATACCAATATTCATAGTGTATATTATAACCCACGAAAAATGTTAAAAAAACTATCGTAATGAATAAGTTGTTTTTCGATCCTTTTTTTTAGAGAATCTTCAACCTAACACATATAGAGTGTCTTTTGATCCATTTAGTCGACAATTCAATTGCATATTATTTCTTTCAACGATATTTGAAAAAATACCAAAATTAGTAGCGTATAACCCACGAAAACTATAAAAAAAAAAACAAGCGAAAAGAATAATTTGTTTTTCGATCCTTTTCTTTAGAAAATTTTCTATCCAACACATGAGAGTGTATTTCAATCCATTTAGGTGATAATACAATGACATATTTATTTTTTCTGCGAGTTATGTAAAAATATCAAAATACGCTATAACCCTTAAAACAATAAAAAAATACAATAAAAAATAATAACTTGTTTTTCGATCCTTTTATTTTAATAATTTTATACAAACACATGTAGAGTGTCTTTCAATACATTTAGGCAAGAATTCAATGACATTTTATTTTTTTCAAGTTATGAAAAAATCCCAAAATTCGTAACCTTTAATCCACGAAAACTGTAAAAAAAAAACTATCAAGATGACTAAATTGTTTTTCAATCCATTTTTTTAAAGAGTCTTATATACAACACATATATTGTGTCTTTGGATCCATTTAGTCGAGAATAGAATGACATTTTATATTTTTCATTGAGTTTTGAAAAAGTACCAATATTCGTAGTTTAAAACCCACAAACACTGTAAAAAGAACTATCGTAATGAATAAGTTATTTTTCGATCCATTTTTTTTTAAATAATCACCTATCCAATACATATAGAGTGTGTTTGGATCCATTTATATGAGAATACAATTGCATATCATTTTTTCACGGAGACTTGAAAAAATACCAAAGTACGTAGTGTATAACCCACGAAAACTGTAAAAAAAAACTATCAAAATGAATAAGTTGTTTTTCGATCAATTTTTTTTTAAAGAATCTTATATCCAACACTTATAGTGTGTCTTTGGAACAATTTAGTAAAGAATTCAATGATATTTTTTTATTTTTCACTTAGTTTTGAAAAAAATACCAAAATTCGTAGTCTATAACCCACGAAAACTGTGAAAAAAACTATCAAAAAGACTACGTTGTTTTTCGATCAACTTTTTTTAAAGATTCTTATATCCAACACTTATAGTGTGTCTTTGGATCCATTTAGTTAAGAATTCAATTACATTTTTATTTTTCATTGAGTTTTGAAAAAATACCAAAATTCGTAGTCTATAACCTAGAAAAATGTTAAAAAAACACTATCAAAATGACTAAGTTGTTTTTCGATCAATTTTTTTAAAAAAATCTTATATCCAACACTTATAGTGTGTCTTTGGAACTATTTAGTAAAGAATTCAATGACATTTTTTTTTCACTTAGTTTTGAAAAAATACCAAAATTCGTAGTCTATAATCCACGAAAACTGTGAAAAAAACTATCAAAAAGACTAAGTTGTTTTTCGATCAACTTTTTTTAAAGATTCATATATCCAACACTTATAGTGTTTCCTTGGATTCATTTAGTTAAGAATTCAATTACATTTTTATTTTTCACTGAGTTTTGAAAAAATACCAAAATTCGTAGTTTATAACCTACGAAAAATTTAAAAAAAAAACCATCAAAATAACTAAGTTGTTTTTCGATCAATTTTTTTTAAAGAATCTTATATCCAATATTTATAGTGTGTCTTTAGAACCATTTAGTCAAGAATTCAATGACATTTTTTATTTTTCCCTTAGTTTTGAAAAGATACCAATATTCATAGTGGATATAACCCACGAAAAATGTTAAAAAACTATCGTAATGAATAAGTTATTTTTCGATCCATTTTTTTAGAGAATCTTCAACCTAACACATATAGAGTGTCTTTAGATCCATTTAGTCGACAACTCAATTGCATATTATTTCTTTCAACAAGATTTGAAAAAATACCAAAATTCGTAGCGTATAACCCACGAAAACTGTAAAAAAAAAAAACAAGCGAAAAGAATAACTTGTTTTTTGATCCTTTTCTTTAGAAAATTTTCTATCCAACACATGAGAGTGTATTTCAATCCATTTAGGTGATAATACAATGACATATTTATTTTTTCTGCGAGTTATGTAAAAATATCAAAATACGCTATAACCCTTAAAACAATAAAAAAAATACTATAAAAAATAATAACTTGTTAAGATTCTTATATCCAACACTTATAGTGTGTCTTTGGAACCATTTAGTCAAGAATTCAATGAAATTTTTTTATTTTTCACTTAGTTTTGAAAAAATACGAAAATTCGTAATGTATATAACCCACGAAAAATGATAAATAAACTATCGTAATGAATAGGTTATTTTTTGATCCATTTTTTTTAGAGAATCTTCTATCTAACACATATTGAGTGTCTTTGGATCCATTTAGTCGAGAATTCAATTGCATATTATTTTTTTCACGGAGATTTGAAAAAATACCAAAATACGTAGTGTATAACCCACGCAAAAATGTAAAAAAAACTATCGAAAAGAATAACTTGTTTGTTGATTTTTTTTTGAGAATCGTGTATACAATACATTTATTCTGTCTCTAGATCCATTAAGGCGAGAATTCAATGGCATTTTATTTTTTTAACGAGTTTTGAAAAATACCAAAATTTCTAGTCAATAACACACGAAAACTGTAAAAAAACTATCAAAATGACTAAGTTGTTTTTTGATCAATTTTTTTAAAGAATCTGATATCCAACACTTATAGTGTGTCTTTGAATTCAATGACATTTTTTATTTTTCACTTAGTTTTGAAAAAAATACCAAAATTCGTAGTATATAACCCACGAAAAATGTTAAAAAAACTATCGTAATGAATAAGTTATTTTTCGATCCATTTTTTTAGATAATCTTCAACCTAACACATATAGAGTGTCTTTGGATCCATTTAGTCGACAATTCAATTGCATATTATTTATTTCAACGAGATTTGAAAAAATACCAAAATTCGTAGCGTATAACCCACGAAAACTGTAAAATAATACAAGCGAAAAGAATAACTTGTTTTTTGATCTATTTCTTTAGAAAATTTTCTATCCAACACATTAGAGTGTATTTCAATCCATTTAGGTGATAATACAATGACATATTATTTTTTTCTTCGAGTTATGTAAAAATATCAAAATACGCTATAACCCTTAAAACAATAAAAAAATACTATAAAAAATAATAACTTGTTTTTCGATCCTTTTCTTTTAAAAATTTTATACAAACACATGTAGAGTGTCTTTCAATACATTTAGGCATGAATTCAATGACATTTTATTTCTTTCAAGTTATGAAAAAATCCCAAAATTTAGAGCCTATAACCCACGAAAACTGTAAAAAAACAAAAAAAACTATCAAGATGACTAAGTTGTTTTTCAATCCATTTTTTTAAAGAGTCTTATATCCAACACCTATACTGTGTCTTTGGATCCATTTAGTCGAGAATTGAATGACATTTTATATTTTTCATTGAGTTTTGAAAAAGTACCAATATTCGTAGTTTAAAACCCACAAACACTGTAAAAAGAACTATCGTAATGAATAAGTTATTTTTCGATCCATTTTTTTTTAAATAATCACCTATCCAATACATATAGAGTGTGTTTGGATCCATTTATATGAGAATAGAATTGCATATCATTTTTTTCACGGAGACTTGAAAAAATACCAAAGTACGTAGTGTATAACCCACGAAAACTGTAAAAAATACTATCAAAATGAATAAGTTGTTTTTTGATCAATTTTTTTTAAAAGAATCTTATATCCAACACTTATAGTGTGTCTTTGGAACCATTTAGTCAAGAATTCAATGACATTTTTTATTTTTCACTTAGTTTTGATAAAATACCAAAATTCGTAGTGTATATAACCCACGAAAAATGTTAAAAAAACTATCGTAATGAATAAGTTATTTTTCGATCCACTTTTTTTGGAGAATCTTCTATCTAACACATATTGAGTGTCTTTGGATCCATTTAGTCGAGAATTCAATTGCATAATATTTTTTTCACGGAGATTTGAAAACATACCAAAATACGTAACGTATCCCACGAATAAATGTAAAAAAAACTATCGAATAGAATAACTTTTTTTACATTTTTTTTTGAGAATCGTGTATACAATACATTTATTTTGTCTCTAGATCCATTAAGGCGAGAATTCAATGGCATTTTATTTTTTTAACGAGTTTTGAAAAATACCAAAATTTCTAGTCTATAACACGCGAAAACTGTAAAAAAACTATCAAAATGACTAAGTTGTTTTTCGATAATTTTTTTTAAAGAATCTGATATCCAACACTTATAGTGTGTCTTTGAATCCATTTAGTCAAGAATTCAATTACATTTTGTATCTTTCACTGAGTTTTGAAAAAAATACCAAAATTCGTAATCTATAACCTACAAAAAATGTTAAAAAAAATTATCAAAATGACTAAGTTTTTTTTCGATCAATATTTTTAAAATAATCTTATATCCAACACTTATAGTGTGTCTTTGGAACCATTTAGTAAATAATTGAACGACTTTTTTTATTTTTTTCACTTAGTTTCGAAAAAATACCAAAATTCGTAGTCTATAACCCACGAAAACTATGAAAAAAACTATCAAAAAGACTAAGTTGTTTTTCGATCATTTTTTTTAAAAGATTCTTATATCCAACCCTTAAAGTGTGTCTTTAGATCCATTTAGTTAAGAATTCAATTACATTTTTTTATTTTTCACTGGGTTTTGAAAAAATATCAAAATTCGTAGTATATATAACCTACGAAAAATGTTAAAAAAAACTATCAAAATGACTAAGTAGTTTTTCGATCAATTTTTTTTAAAGAATCTTATATCCAACACTTATAGTGTGTCTTTAGAACCATTTAGTCAAGAATTCAATGACATTTTTTATTTTTCACTTAGTTTTGAAAAGATACCAAAATTCGTAGTGTATATAACCCACGAAAAATGTTAAAAAAACTATCGTAATGAATAAGTTATTTTTCGATCCATTTTTTTAGAGAATCTTCTATCTAACACATATTGAGTGTCTTTGGATCCATTTAGTCGAGAATTCAATTGCATATTATTTTTTTCACAAACATTTGAAAAAAATACCAAAATACGTAGTGTATAACCCACGAAAAAATGTAAAAAAAAAACTATCGAATAGAATAACTTGTTTTTCGATTTTTTTTGAGAATCGTGTATACAATACATTTATTCTGTCTCTATATCCATTAAGGCGAGAATTCAATAGCATTTTATTTTTTTAACGAGTTTTGGAAAATACCAAAATTTCTAGTCTATAACATACGAAAACTGTAAAAAAACTATGAAAATGACTAAGTTGTTTTTTGATCAATTTTTAAAAAAATTTTATATCCAACACTTATAGTGTGTCTTTGAACCCTTTTAGTCAAGAATTCAATTACATTTTTTATCTTTCTCTGAGTTTTGAAAAAAATACCAAAATTCGTAGTCTATAACCTACGAAAAATGTTAAAAAAAAACTATCAAAATGACTAAGTTGTTTTTCGATCAATTTTTTTAAAAGAATCTTATATCCAACACTTATAGTGTATCTTTGGAACCATTTAGTAAAGAATTCAATGACATTTTTTATTTTTCACTTAGTTTTGAAAAAATACCAAAATTAGTAGTCTATAACCCACAAAAACTATAAAAAAGACTAAGTTGTTTTTCGATCAACTTTTTTTAAATATTCTTATATCCAACACTTACAGTGTGTCTTTGGATCCATTTAGTCAAGAATTCAATTACATTTTTTATTTTTAACCGAGTTTTGAAAAAATACCAAAATTCGTAGTCTATAACCTTCGAAAAATGTTAAAAAAAAACTATCAAAATGACTAAGTTGTTTTTCGATCAATTTTTTAAAAAGAATCTTATATCCAACACTTACATTTTGTCTTTGGATCCATTTAGTCAAGAATTCATTGACATTTTTTATTTTTCACTGAGTTTTGAAAAAAATACTAAAATTCGTAGTCTATAACCTACGAAAAATGTTTAAAAAATATCATAATGAATAAGTTATTTTTCGATCCATTTTTTTTATAAAATCTTCTATCCAACACATATAGAGTGTGATTGGATACATTTATATGAGAATTCAATTGCATATCATTTTTTTCATGGAGACTTGAAAAAATATCAAAGTACTTAGTGTATAACCCCCAAAAACTGTAAAAAAAAAAAAAAAACAAGCGAAAAGAATAACTTGTTTTTCAATCCTTTTCTTTAGAAAATTTTCTATCCAACACATGAGAGTGTATTTCAATCCAGTTAGGTGAGAATTGTAATACCCCACATTATTATCTAGAATATAATGTAAGATATTATAAATAGTACTGAGTTCATTACAATTACATTATTCAAATTTTGCACGCGCAGGTGCAGAAATACACACGAGATAATAAAACATAGCGGAAAAACAAGAACAACACGATAAGATATTGAGAAAAGCATAGAAAGACTAAAGATGCGATCCTCCAACAGCAGCAGCGACTCCAACACCAAAGCTTACCTATTCAACTTGTTTGCCTGTCTCAAATAGGGAGTGGGGTAAGACAGTCACTTCGTCCCAGTGAATTCTACTACCCTCCTAGGCTATAAAGTCGGGGCTCCTAATCAGTCATATCATAATCTAATTCATAACATAATTATCATAAGCAATATAAATAAAGGTGTATCACAAAGTTAATCTTGTTGATTTTAAACCGCAAACACTCTGAGGTGAGCACGTCTCAGAGGCTTGCCTTATCCGCGAACAGAAAGCGTTCCGGCATAAAGCTCACAAGGATTTCTAATGGAACATCTAAAACGAAGTCCACACTGATATCATAATCATATATTTAATTGACTGATTACTAAGTTCATAACATACTACCAATAATTCCCAAACCCGGGGAGCATACAATATTCTAATTCCTTAAGTTAAGGCCCTAAGAGTTCAACTGTAATTGACCTCCTGTTTAACATCACATTACATATATTTCTGCAGAACAACAATCTATAACGAGGATATAAAACGAGTGTTCTAATTACTTTTGAAAATGGAAAAAGGAGTCAATTCTGGGCTAGCTCGCTACGGCGAGTTACCAAGCTTGCCATGGCGAACTTACAGGTCCTGACCTAAACAACTCGCTAGGCTAGCAAATGCTCGCCATGGCAAAGTTCTTCAGCCCAGAACCTTGAGCTAGCAACTCGCTATGGCGAGTTCATGCAGAAAAGCCTCTGTTTTACGAAAATCATCAAATTTTACAAATAACACCTACAATCCTCATACAAGAAAGTGCAGTAACATATATTAAGTGATATAGAACAGAATAGAATGAAATTTGGGAGTTAATTTCACACATACAGTTATTCGTATGAATTTCCTAAGTTTGCATGCATTTTCATAATTTGGGAAAACTAACTAAATTAGCCTAAGAACCCACCTGGAGATTGAAGCTTTACTTGCTCCTGGGCTCCTCTAAACAGCTACTGCACCCTCCCAGCTAACCCACGAACTCTGGACAGAAATTGGAACTCTTAACACTTGAAAACCCTTATTTTTGCTCTACGAATTTGAAGTGGAATTGATGATTGTTCAGCTGAATTGGGTGTGTATTTATAGTGTGATTTCTAATATTGAAACAGTATCTAAGTTGGCTTGGTCTTTGGTTGCATGCAATGCTATTGGCCTAAGAAGTGGTGAGGTGAAGTTGTTGTTGTTATGTATCATGTGAGAGTTTTGGGGAGCTAGAGTTATTGTGATTCAGAACTGAGATGATGTGGATTCAGAGCTGTGAGAATCTCTGAAGGGAAATAGAATGCATGTGAGTAGTGAGGTCAAGCCTTGGTGTTAATGGAAATTGAAGATTTTGGAAACTAGTGATTGTTGGTTGTTGTTGGCGTGAGAGGGAAGAGAAGAGAGAGAGCTTGAGCTTCAGATTTTGCTGAAGTGAGGTGTGAAGAATGAAATCATTTGCATGCATTATGAGTGGTATGATACATGTGAGAAGGTGTAGCTTCCTAGTGGAACAATGACTCATATCTAGAGATTGAGGTGTTAAGCCAAGAGAGAGTGAGTCATATGAGGGAGGAAGTTTTGAATCCTAGTATTAATTAATCATAAGAGTATAGTTAAGGTGTTAATTGTGTGACTTAGATTTAATGGGAATCACTAAACCATACACATAAAACTCTTAATTCCTATGAGTTAATTAATTAATCACCCAAGTTAATTCTAACTTTATTAGATGGTTTCTGCTTAAAATTAATTAGGCAAATTTTAGAATTTGGGGATGTTACAAGAATGCAATGACATATTATTTTTTTCTGCGAGTTTTGTAAAAATATCAAAATACGTTATAACCCTTAAAACAATTAAAAAATACTATAAAAAATAATTACTTGATTTTCGATCCTTTTCTTTTGAAAATTTTATATCAAACACATGTAGAGTTTCTTTCAATACATTTAAGAATTCAATGACATTTTATATTTTTCAAGTTATGAAAAAATCCCAAAATTAGTTGCCTATAACCCACGAGAACTGTAAAAAAAAAAAAACTATCAAGATGACTAAGTTGTTTTTCAATCCATTTTTTTTAAAGAGTCTTATATCCAACACCTATAGTGTGTCTTTGGATCCATTTAGTCGAGAATTGAATGATATTTTATATTTTTCATTGAGTTTTGAAGAAATACCGATATTCGTAGTTTAAAACCCACGAACACTGTAATATCCCCAAAATTCTCATCAAATTTAATTAATTTTAATTAAATCTCTATTTTATAAATACGAGTTTAATTGTGGAAATTAATTAAGTGAACCTTAGAAAATTCAAATGTCTCATAACTAGAAATTATCATGAGGGAATTAATCAATGGTAGAATTGTGGATTAATTAAACTATGAGTCATTGCTCCATGTGACTCACTCTCCTCTCTTGCTTACACCTCATCTTTCCACCCATTATCACCACCTAAGCTACATGCAACTAAGCTCATCCTTCACATTCTCAACTCAGCAAAAATCAGAGCAATTGATACTCTCTCTCCCATGTCTCCCTCACGAGCAACAATAACACAACAACATACTTCCAATTTTCCCACTTCATTAAACACAAGAGTTTGGAATTATTTATCACATGCAATGTCCCAAGCCATCAGTCTACCAAAGATTCTTTCATCTGCATCTGAACCTATAGAGAATCCAACTGAAATCATTTAACCTCTCCCATGTGAATTCATCAAACAACAACAATGCCAATCACACCTTTTTCTCAACCACTAATAACACATGCATGTCTGAACCAGAACAAACCCCTCCCTGTTTGAGTATCAGAAATCCTTCTATAAATACCCTCAACCCTCGGTGAATCAAACAAGTTCCAGAGTTAGAATCACATTTAGAAGCCATTTCTCATCAAAATTCCAAATTATGGTCCTGTGGTCGTGGGTCTTGCTAGGAGGTTGCAGTATCTATTTAGAGAGCCCAGAAGCAAGGTTTAAAGCTTCAATTCCCAGGTGGGTTCTTAGGCTAGGTAGTTAGAAATCCCCAATTTCAACTATGCATGCAAACTTAAGGAATTATTAGGGAATAGCTGTGTGAGGGAAATTAGCTCCCAAGTTTCTCTCTATTCTGTTCTATATTATATATTTTAAGTTTCTGCACTGTCTTAGATGAGGATTGTAGGTGTAGCTTTTAAAATTTGATGAATTTCGCAAAACAGGGGACTTTCTGGATGAACTCGCCATAGCGAGTTGCTAGCGAGTATGCATGGCGAGCTGGGGTTTTTGGGCTGATGAAACTCGCCATGGCGAGCTCCTGTTCGCATAGCGAGTAGATTTAGGCCAGGACCTGTAAGCTCGCCGTGGCGAGCTGGTGACTCGCCGAAGCGAGCTAAGTGCAGAATAACTCTTTATTTTCACTTTCTAAAATATTTTCAAGCACTCGTTTTATATCCTCATCTGAGATAGATCATTTGCAGTTATATAACTAATATAATGTTAAACAGGAGGTCATCACAGTTGGAATCATAGGGCTTGACTTAGGAATTTAGAGATGATGTATGCTCCCCGGGTTTGGGAATTATGGTAGTATGAATTAATCAGTATTAGTCAATTATGTGCGATTTGTGATGTTGCTTTATGGACTTCCCTCGGAAGTATCCATCAGGATATGTTTTTGTGAGTTGTATGCCGGAACACCTCATGTTCGTCGGACAAGGCAGGCCTCTGAGATATGCTCACCTCAGAGTGTCCTTGCGGTTAAAATCAATAAGAGTTGTTTATCAGTGATCCACCTTTATTTATTATGCTTTATGATATTATGTTATAATTATGAATATGCTATGATTGATTAGGAGCCCCGGCGTAGTCGCCATTAGGAGGGTAGTAGGACCCACTGAGACTTAGTAGTCTCACCCCACTTCATTCAATTTTTTTTCTTCAGATAAGCAGGTTCGCTAAAGGTATGCTGGTTGGTGTGCTCGTGGCTGTGCTTTGGATGGCATATTTGTTCATGCTTTCTAGTTGTTGTGTCTTGATTGTACTAGTTTTCGTTTAGTGTTGTCATCATGTTGTTTCCGCTGTATTTCGTGAACTCTGATTGTATTTGGCACCTGCGTGTCCGTAATTTCTCATTGTAATAATATTGGACTTATTACCGATAATAATATTCCACTATTAATCCATATTTATATGTGGGGTGTTATAAACACTGTAAAAAGAACTATCGTAATGAATAAGTTATTTTTCGATCCATTTTTTTTAAATAATCTTCTATCCAATACATATAGAGTGTGTTTGGATCCATTTATATGAGAATACAATTGGATATCATTTTTTTCACGGAGACTTGAAAAAATACCAAAGTACGTAGTGTATAACCCACGAAAACTGTTAAAAAAACTATCAAAATGAATAAGTTGTTTTTCGATCAATTTTTTTTAAAAGAATCTTATATCCAACACTTATAGTGTGTCTTTGGAACCATTTAGTCAATAATTCAATGACATTTTTATTTTTCATTTAGTTTTGAAAAAATATCAAAATTCGAAGTGTATATAACCCACGAAAAATGTTAAAAAAACTATCGTAATGAATAAGTTATTTTTCAATCCATTTTTTTAGAGAATCTTCTATCTAACACATATTGAGTGTCTTTGGATCCATTTCGTCGAGAATTCAATTGCATATTATTTTTTTCACGGAGATTTGAAAAAAATACCAAGATATGTAGTGTATAACCCACGAAAAAATGTAAAACAAACTATCGAAATGAATAACTTGTTTTTCAACTTTGCTTTTGAGAATCGTCTATACAATACATTTAATGTGTCTCTAGATCCATTAAGGCGAGAATTCAATGGCATTTTATTTTTTTTAACGAGTTTTGAAAAATACCGAAATTCCTAGTCTATAGCACACAAAAACTGTAAAAAAAACTATCAAAATGACAAAGTTATTTTTCGATCAATTTTTTTAAAGAATCTGATATCCAACACTTATAGTGTGTCTTTGGATCCATATAGTCAAGAATTCAATGACATTTTTTTATTTTTCACTAGGTTTTGAAAATATATCAAAATTCGTAGTCTATAACCCATGAAAAATGTTAAAAAACTATCGTAATCAATAAGTTGTTTTTCGATCATTTTTTTATAGAATCTGATATCCAACACCACTTATAGTGTGTCTTTGCATCCATTTAGTCAAGAATTCAATGACATTTTTTATTTTTCACTGACTTTAAAAAAAAAAAAAAATTCGTAATCTATATCCACGAAAAATGTTAAAAAAAAAACTATCAAAATGACTAATTTGTTTTTCAATAAATTTTATTAAAAGAATCTTATATCCAACATTTATAGTGTGTCTTTGGATCCATTTAGTCAAGAATTCAATGACATTTTTGATTTTTCACTAGGTTTAGAAAAAATACCAAAATTCGTAGTTTATAACCCATGAAAAATGTTAAAAAAACTATCGTAATGAATAATTAATTTTTCGATCCATTTTTTTTAGAGAATCTTCTATACAACACATATAGAGTGTGATTGGATCCATTTATATGAGAATTACATTGTATATCATTTTTTTCACGGAGACTTGAAAAAATACCAAAGTACGTAGTGTATACCACGAAAACTGTAAAAAAAAACTATCAAAATTACTAAATTATTTTTCGATCAATTTCTTTTAAAGAATCTTATATCCAACACTTATAGTGTGTCTTTGGAACCATTTAGTCAAGAATTCGATGACATTTTTTTATTTTTCACTTAGTTTTGAAAAAATACCAGAATTTGTAGTCTTATAACCCACGAAAAATGTTAAAAAAACTATCGTGATAAATAAGTTATTTTTCGATCCATTTTTTTAGAGAATCTTCTATCGAACACATTTAGAGTGTCTTTGGATCTATTTAGTCGAGAATTCAATTGCATGTTATTTTTTCACGGAGATTGATCACGGTCGTTTCGTGATCAAAATAAGTAATTTAAAAGTAGTAACAAGGTAAGTTAACCTCGGTCGTCTCACAAGGACCTCTAATTTGATAATTAGCAAAACTAACAACGATGAATAACACAATTAAATGGGGATTTTTGGTTTGGGAAAATAATTCAAGAGATGGTAATTTCAATCAATAGAAAAGCAATCAATCCGTTGGTTTTAGGTAAACTTCATTCATCATCTATCGTAGGTTTCTAGAAAATATACTTTTCAGTTTCTATTCTTGATTGATCGTGAAACTAACTAATCAAGCGTCAATTAGTTTTACAGAAATTTGGACTGAATTAACAAGCGTAAAACAGTTGTTTGATCGATCATGAAAGTAAACAAGCGTCACAAAACATGATCGAGGTCATTACGTAAATTTAATCAATCCTATAAACAAGCGTTATAGACTCTATCAATTTCTATTCGAATTAAATTAAACAAGCGATAATCAATCCGAATAACCTCACTAGAATAATTGCAATCCGAAATTAAACAAGCGATAACTACGAATTGCATTCAAATTAATCAAGAGGCAACGAAATTGAAAGAGAAAGAATTAGAACATGAACTGGAATTGCATTAATATCCAAACCTCAAGATTATGAATTGAAGTGCCTTAACCAACGAATCGACTTAGAGTTTTAGTTTCTCATAATTCGTTTGCACAAATCCTTATTTTTTCGTGAATGACTGAATTAATAACCCTAGGGGCGGAATTAGGTTTTTATAAGTAAAGCAAAAACGGGCCACAAAACAATTGGGCCGAAAATTATAAGTTGTGCTGAAAATAATTAAATCTCGTCAGTCTGGAACATTGACGAGTAAATATGACTCCTTTGCGCTCTGAATTAGCTTTCTACTTCAACATGAAAGTTGTAGCTCTTTGTCTTAGCTTTCCAACGCAACTGACCGCGTCTCAATCCGATATACCTAGCTCCAGTTATGGTCTGCGCAATGAGAAGGTGTCAATTTATTATTTATTTAGAAAATAAGTGCGAAAATAAAATAAAGCTATAATTATACTTAAATATAAAAACACACTAAAATAGTAAAAATAGTAAAATAAACTATAGGAATACATGAGTACAATAGTAGAAGAACATGCATTAAAATGCACTGATCAGAGATTTGAAAAAACTACCAAAATACGTAGTGTATAACCCTCGAAAAAATGTAAAAAAAACTATCGAAAAGAATAACTTGTTTTTCAATTTTTTTTTGAGAATTGTCTATACAATACATTTACTGTGTCTCTAGATCCATTAAGGCGAGAATTCAATGGCATTTTATTTTTTTTAACGAGTTTTGAAAAATACCAAAATTCCTAGTCTATAGCACACGAAAACTGTACAAAAATATCAAAATGACTAAGTTGTTTTTTGATTAATTTTTTTAAAGAATCTGATATCCAACACTTATAGTATCCAACACTTATAGTGTGTCTTTGGATCCATTTAGTCAAGAATTCAATGACATTTTTTTTATTTTTCACTAGGTTTTGAAAAAATACCAAAGTTCGTAGTCTATAACCCACGAAAAATGTTAAAAAACTATCGTAATGAATAAGTTGTTTTTCGATCAATTGTTTGAAGAATCTGATAACCAACACCACTTATAGTGTGTCTTTGGATCCATTTAGTCAAGAATTCAATGACATTTTTTATTTTTCCTTGACTTAAAAAAAAAAAACCAAAATTCGTAGTCTATAATCTGTAACACCCTAAATCTTATATTTTATTATATTTGATTGATTGATTTTATTTAATTAATTGGTGTGTTTTGTATGCATTAATTAGTCGTTATTCTTATGTTTGTAAGTAATGGGCTTTTATTAATATTTGGCTTAATTGGAATGAATAAGAGTTTGTGATAGAAATAAGGGTAATGTAGTAATTTAGTATGAGTAGTGGATTGTGTAGAGATAAAAATGACACTTTGGTTATTATCTAAAAGGATAGAGTATCTTGGGGAGGAAGTAGTGGCAATTGAGTAAATAGTACGATAATTAGTGGTAAGAGTAAAGTTGAGTTTGTGATTGAGATTTGTAGAGAAAATAAGGGTAATATAGGAAATTGACCCTAACTTAAGTGGAGAGTATATAAAGGAGTAATTTTTATGAGGACTAGAGTTGTGGTTTCATTTGTCACAAATTTGAGAGAAAGGGAGGTAGAGAGAAAGTGTAGAAGACCAAAGCTTGAAGATGTAGAAGGGAGCCCAAGTGTAGAGCTTAGAGATGTAAAGCTTCAATCTAAGGTAAGAGGTTTAGATAATATAATTTTGGGTGATCAAAGAGAGGGGAGTTTGTCTATGATTCCACACCCAAACTCTCTTCACTCATTTTTGGGTTTAGGGAAGAAAATGGGTTTTGGGAAGGTGTTTATCTATATGATTTAATGTTGATTGAATGATTCTAGATAATTATTCATGTTTAGTAAATTGATTAATATGAGAAAAATCTATACTTTGTATGTTAATTGTGTTGTTATGAAGTTTTGAATAAATATATAAATAATCCATGATTCTTACCTTTTTGGTATTAAATCATGTTTATAGTTATACTTCTGAACTTATATGATCTTTATATGCTTAAAGCTGATGGCTTTAATGATTTATATGATGAAAAATGACATTTTTATGTGATTTTAAGTTGAAACCCGAAACAGGGATAATTTTCTGGGCACGCTCGCTGAGCTAGGTACCAAGCTCGCTGTAGCGAGCATTCATAGCTCCTGGAAATTTCCAGAAATTTACATGGTCGCCCAGCGATCGGCTAGCGACCAGCTAGCGACCGTTGTAGCTGTCAGCTAGCTGGTGGTGACCAACAGTCTATAACTGCTCGCTAGGTGCTCGCCAGGTGGTAGCCCAGCGACCAAACCTAAATTCAGTTTTATTTAAAGGATCAATTTGATGGATTGTATACTCATAACATGTTAGAATTATGATCTTTTGATTATAGGGTAACATGATTGAATGAATATGAACCTAGTAATGAGGAATTATTAGTATGTGATCAATAGAATGATGGATTGATTAGAATGAAGAGTTATGTTATTGAATTAAATGAACCATATGCTTATAACATGTCTTAATTATGATCTTTTGATTATAGGATGGCATGATAGCTTACGTATGAGTAGTTTGAGAGATAATAGGTTATGATAATTAAGTTATTATTGAACCATGAGTATGTGATTATGACAATGATATGCTTACCTATGTGTGATTGAAACATGTATGTATATCTTATTTGTGAATGATTAATGATGATGATGATCTTGAATGTATGATCAATTGAGAAGATTAATTAATGTGATTTATATTATCCTTGTATGTTGAGCAGATACTTTAGATGAGCCCTAAAGTATAGCAGATATTTTAGTAGCTGCGGTTGACTAAAATATGTAAACCATATGTTTGTTAATTGTACATTCATGCACTCATATTGTATGTTGAGCAGATACTTTAGATGAGCCCTAAAGTATAGCAGATATTTTAGTAGCTGCGGTTGACTAAAATATAATTGGAATAAGTTTTCCAATGAATTGATGAAATGGTACCACATGCATTAGTCGTGTCTAGGGTGACATGACATGAGTAATTGACATTAGTTGCATTAGGAATATGTGATTAAATGTGATATTTGGTAATTGGCATTGATTGGTAATTCTTATCTTAAGTGATTAAGTGTATTATGAATTGTGTGCTAAATGATTGATAATTGGTGATGATGTGTATACTTGGTCAATTGATTGAGAATATGATAATATTGCGATGTGTTGTATTTGTATGATTATGTGATATGAATGACATGAGATTAATGTATGTTTATGATTTGAATTGTTGGACATGAACATACTATGTCCTAAGTGTTAAGTGTGTTCTTGCACTTAGTTCCTTTTCTGGTTATATTATATAATCCTCTGTTTTGTGTATGTGCTGAACCTTTGGGGGTTCAGGTTCTCAGGTTATATCTGTGACTAAGTCGTTGGTGAAGCTCCGCTCTGATCATGACACGGGGATAGGGATCCTTAGAATGTATATGTACTTAGAGTCTTGTTCATTATCTTAATTTATTTTGAAGTTGTATCATTTTGAAAAGTATTTGTCCAAGTTATGTTTTAACTAATTAAGTTATTAGTTATATTTTAATGAAGTTTGTAGTACTCGAACCGTATTAATTTTATAAATCAAGTTTTATTTTCCGTTGCATATTTGAAAAATATCTTAAAGATAGTATTTTAATTAAATACAGGTTGGGTGTTACCTAATCCACGAAAAATGTTTAAAAAAAACTATCAAAATGACTAATTTGTTTTTCGATCAATTTTTTTAAAAGAATCTTATATCCAACATCTATATAGTGTGTCTTTGGATCCATTTAGTCAAGAATTCAATGACATTTTTTATTTTTCACTAGGTTTTGAAAAAATACCAAAATTCGTAGTCTATATAATATAACCCATGAAAAATGTTAAAAAAACTATCGTAATGAATAATTTATTTTTCGATCCAATTTTTTTTAGAGAATCTTCTATCCAACACATATAGAGTGTGATTGGATCCATTTATATGAGAATTACATTGTATATCATTTTTTTCACGGAGACATGAAAAAATACCAAAGTACGTAGTGTATACCACGAAAACTGTAAAAAAAATATCAAAATTACTAAATTGTTTTTCGATCAATTTCTTTTAAAGAATCTTATATCCAACACTTATAGTGTGTCTTTGGAACCATTTAGTCAAGAACTCGATGACATATTTTTATTTTTCACTTAGTTTTGAAAAAATACCAAAATTTGTAGTCTATAACCCATGAAAAATGTTAAAAAAACTATCGTGATGAATAAGTTATTTTTCGATCCATTTTTTTAGAGAATCTTCTATCTAACACATTTAGAGTGTCTTTGGATCCATTTAGTCGAGAATTCAATTGCATATTAGTTTTTTTTCACGGAGATTTGAAAAAACTACCAAAATACGTAATGTATAACCCACGAAAAAATGTAAAAAAAACTATCGAAAAGAATAACTTGTTTTTCAATTATTTTTTTGAGAATCGTCTATACAATACATTTACTGTGTCTCTTGATCCAATAAGGCGAGAATTCAATGGCATTTTATTTTTTTTAACGAATTTTGAAAAATACCGAAATTCCTAGTCTATAGCACACGAAAACTGTAAAAAAATATCAAAATGACTAAGTTGTTTTTCGATTAATTTTTTTAAAGAATCTGATATCCAACACTTATAGTGTGTCTTTGGATCCATTTAGTCAAGAATTCAATGACATTTTTTTTATTTTTCACTAGGTTTTGAAAAAATACCAAAATTCGTAGTCTATAACTCACGAAAAATGTTAAAAAACTATCGTAGTGAATAAGTTGTTTTTCGATCAATTTTTTAAAGAATCTGATAACCAACACCACTTATAGTGTGTCTTTGGATCCATTTAGTCAAGAATTCAATGACATTTTTTATTTTTCCTTGACTTTAAAAAAAAACCAAAATTCGTAGTCTATAATAATCCACGAAAAATGTTAAAAAAAATATCAAAATGACTAATTTGTTTTTCGATCAATTTTTTTAAAAGAATCTTATATCCAACATTTATAGTGTTACTTTGGATCCATTTAGTCAAGAATTCAATGTAATTTTTTATTTTTCACTAGGTTTTGAAAAAATACCAAAATTCGTAGTCTATCTAACCCATGAAAAATGTTAAAAAAACTATCGTAATGAATAATTTATTTTCCGATCCAATTTTTTTTAGAGAATCTTCTATCCAACACATATAGAGTGTGATTGGATCCATTTATACGAGAATTACATTGTATATCATTTTTTTCACGGAGACTTGAAAAAATACCAAAGTACGTAGTGTATACCACGAAAACTGTAAAAAAAACTATCAAAATTACTAAATTGTTTTTCGATCAATTTCTTTTAAAGAATCTTATACCCAACACTTATAGTGTGTCTTTTGATCAATTCGTAGTCTGTAACCCATGAAAAATGTTAAAAAAACTATCGTAATGAATAATTTATTTTTCGATCCATTTTTTTAGAGAATCTTCTATCTAACACATTTAGAGTGTCTTTGGATCCATTTAGTCGAGAATTCAATTGCATATTATTTTTTTCACGGAGATTTGAAAAAACTACCAAAATACGTAATGTATAACCCACGAAAAAATGTAAAAAAAACTATCGAAAAGAATAACTTGTTTTTCAATTTTTGTTTTGAGAATCGTCTATACAATACATTTATTGTGTCTCTAGATCCATTAAGGCGAGAATTCAATGGCATTTTATTTTTTTTAACGAATTTTGAAAAATACCGAAATTCATAGTCTATAGCACACGAAAACTGTAAAAAAACTATCAAAATGACTAAGTTGTTTTTCGATCAATTTTTTTAAAGAATCTGATATCCAACACTTATAGTGTGTCTTTGGATCCATTTAGTCAATAATTCAATGACATTTTTTTATTTTTCACTAGGTTTTGAAAAAATACCAAAATTCGTAGTCTATAACCCACGAAAAATGTTAAAAAACTATCATAATGAATAAGTTGTTTTTCGATCAATTTTTTAAAGAATCTGATAACCAACACCACTTATAGTCTGTCTTTGGATCCATTTTGTTAAGAATTCAATGACATTTTTTATTTTTCCTTGACTTTAAAAAAAAAAACCAAAATTCGTAGTCTATAATAATAATAAATTCTTCCTTGTGTTATTTTATGGAATATGTGTATTTGATAAATAGAAAATTTATCAATTTTGGATCAAAAATTCTTCCTTGTGTTATTTTATGGAATATGTGTATTTGATAAATAGAAAATTTATCTCTTCGTAATGTTATGATGGCTCATACATAGGTGAAAAACTACCGATTATTCATACAAAATTTACATTTATATAAAATTGTTGATGTAGACAAAATATTTATATCTCTTCCACAAGCTTGGTGTAGCAAAATATTTATATAAAATTGAATTAATCATTAAATTTGAGTGTATAATTCACATTTGAGTTCAAAAACTACAAATTTTAGTTTTAAATTAGAATTAATTGTATATACAAAATCAATTTTAATAGTTAGCAACATTTTCTAGAGAGAGAGGGATATTCTTGTTACCTTTATTTTTTTCCTCCAATTTTTGTTTCATTCCTATAATTTCTATATTTTCCCCTCCATTCTTAGGTATGAACAAATGAGTTTAATATCTATAATAATAATAATAATAATAATAATAATAATAATAATAATAATAAATTAATAATATTATCAATATTCACTTCTGTGCATAGATTTAGATGGATGGTGATTTCCTTTGACTGTGTAGGAATTTTATGCTTTTGTCTAGTAGTAATTTTGAAGAGGTAGATAAGTTAAAAGGTGGAATCAAATTAAGCGAGAGAAGTGGGAGTTTGCTCCCTTATTGTGGTGCACTTTGGTCAAATTTCAGTTTTGTTTATGTCAAAGAATTTGGCGGGAAACGTGCATTATCAACAATGTCAGGTTATTTCTAATTGTTTTGTGTTTCTACTGACAACGCCACTTACTTATTTTTATTACTATTTTTTTTATATTTATTTATACTATATGAGAAAAAAAATATAAAACATGAGTTTATAAACTTATTATTTCGTAAATCAGTTTTGTAAAATAATGTTCTGTGAACTTAGCTAAGTCGGTAGGATAATGAATTATACATGCAATGATGCAAACTACTCATGCATCATATGCATCATATGTTCCGTGAATTTAGCTAAGTCGGTAGGATAATTCCAATCATCCATTTATCTAGCTTAAAAAGTTGAAAATTCTAAAAGTTTCGTAATCAAACTACTCAGATACGCTTCAAATGTTTAGATTTAGATGTGAGAAGTGATGTTTTGGACATAAACATAAATTTATAAGAGAAATCAGTCATCAGATTCTTCGATATATACCGTTATTTTATAAATGGGTAAATATGTCTTTACCCCCTTGTAATACAGGCAAATTTTGTTTTTTCCCTTGTAATTTTTTTTATTGTGATTTGCCCCTTGCAAAGTAAATTTTTTTTATTTCCCTTCTTGGGTGTAAGAAATTTGCACTTTTTAAATCGGTTGAACAGATTAACTAATTTAAAAAACAACACTTTTTAAATTGGTTTGGACAAAATAACCGATTTAAAAAGTGCATCCAAGGGACGAGTCCAAAAAATTCAACATTACAGGGAGCGAGTCACAAAAATAAAAAAAATTACAGGAGGAAAAAACAAAATACACCTACATTACAGGGGTATAAACCTATTTACCCTTTATTAGAATTTATGATGCCTGAACAACCTGGAACGTGGAATCAACAAAGGGTGCCCCAAATATGGGAAGTCTCCACAACAAACGGATCTAGAATAGGCTCTGATACCATATTAGAATTTATGATGCCTATACTTAACCATAAAAGCTAGCTTGAGAGTTGAGGTTTGCATTATATTTATAAAGGATATCTATGCCATATATCTAGTCAATGTGGGACTTCTAACACCCTTTATAAATTGATATTAATTTACTATATAATTAAACTATGGATTACTATTTTGGCTGGGTTAGGTCCAAAGCGTGCGATGATTCAATAATGAATAGTATCTGGCAGACTAACTAATTAACTTTGTTGTAGCTAGTTTCTATAAATATTGATTCACTGGCTTCTCTGCAGACAAAGAGTATAAATTTAGAAAATTGCATGTTATGCTATTCAAACGGAATCGATAAGTAAACTATTTTAAAATTGTATAGAATTGCATCCATGACATAAATGTGATCCATTCATTCTCATGTCAAAGACAGTGGAAAAGATATAATTATCTGTGTGTGTTAACATCCATGCTAAAGCATACTTTCATTTTCATAGGTAACTTGATTAGTGAGTTAAAAAACTATTAATGAAGGTGATTTTTTTTATATCGTCAATGTTACTAGTAGTAATTAGTCAGTACTAAATACTTGTAATTTTCCCGTCGAAAATAATCGGCATATATTTATAAGTTTTTTTTCTGCGGATTTTATCATTCAAATTCTGATATTTTAGGAAATTCTACAGGTATTCTCAAGGTTTTTCCTGCGAATTTTGGCTCCTAGCTGCAAATTCTACTATTCCAGAAAATTCTGCAAGTAATTACTTTCATAATTTTTTTTATTTCAGAATTTTATAATTTTTAATAAAATGTTTAATTTTATAAAACTCTCAATTTAATGAAATAATTTAATTTTATATTTCAGTTAATTTTTAATAAAATGTTTTAATTTTATAAAACTCTAAATTTAATTTGACTAAAAATATTTAATTTGACTAATTTAATTTGAGATTTTTTTGGTCAAATTAAATTGAGAGTTTTATAAAATTAAAATATTTTATTAAAGGAAAAAATTTGAGACCTCAGTCAACTTTCATCGTTGCTCACTTGCTCACACACTAACCAGAACCCTAAAAATCCATTGCCGCTCTCATCCCTCTCCTACGTTCACATTCTCGTCCCTGTTCATGGTTCTCGAATCGTTCAACGTTCTCACGCCGTTCAACATTCTCATCGTGCATTCTTTCAACGCCAATAGTGATCTCTCTTCGATCTAACTGATTTAATCTCACAGGTTCTTTTTCCTTTCTTGATCGCTTTATAAACAAATTTCAAGTTAGATTTGGACTCATATATCTTCTGCTTGTATTTTACATTTGATTTTTTGCAGTGTTTGAAATCATTTTTATGATAATAAGATTTACGACCTAGGTTTTACATTCAATATTTATGGACCCGCAGAAGCAGATTATAGATAAAAATCCTCCCAAAAAGGAGACTTAAATAAATACCATTTGTAAATATATTTTCCTCCCCGTTCTAAATATATTACTTGTGGTTTTACCTTAATTAACATACAATTACCTACAATGGTATTAGCCGAGTACCAGAATTTTTGGAAAATATGAATTTGTTATTCTTGTGTACTAGTGTGAATTTAGAAAATGATATTTTGACACAATTTTTTTAAAATTAATTTTGACACAATTTTGACAACAAATAAAATTGTTAACACATTTTAAATATATTGTTAATTCAATTCAATTAAAACTGCTGTAGCTTATTAATCATCAATTGATACAATTAAATCAACCACGATTTTCAAATGCTAAAGTTATTAGAAATGGTAATCACGGGAAAGAGGGGAATGACTTTGATCAGTTAAAGTTAAGAATAATCTCCATATTAATTAAGGTGCAATAGTGGAAGTGGTTTCTCACTATTGCAAATTTGCAACCCTTTGTGTAAATTTTGGTTCTTAGGGTCCTTTTTTTTAACAGCTAAAATAAATTGAAATATCTCAAAATCAAACGCAAGTCGTACCCTATTTTTTCATTCTTTGGAGCACTTCATTTCTAACATTGTTGGTAGTGACGTGATTTTTGACTAAAAACTAGGGAGGAGTATCTCTTGTATTTTATTTTTTTTTAAATTATTTTCCATTAAAAAAGCTTTTTTAAACAAATAAAAACATATATTAATATAATTGTACCAAAAAAATCCATATATTATGTGTGTTAGTGTATACTGTATATATATAAGACACATTTTCATTTTAGTGGATTTGTGCCCCAATTACGGTAAGTTACGGGATCCAAGCCTAGGTTGAAGCCTTGTCCCACTACTTCTACTATACTTGAACATTCCTTAAATTATTGAGCAATAGCTTAATAAACCAAACTTAGACATTCCATAAAATACGAGTTTCGTGCCATGTTCTGTAATCATTTCATTGGACATATACTATAGATGAAGATGCACTTGGTCAGAAATCTTACTTAGAACTGCTAGATGCATATGATGCATGGTTAACACGATCTTTAAATTTGGCATCCTAGATTTGGGCCTCATAGATTGAACCTCAAAAAAAGCATAGCATATCATAGTATCATACCATATACAAGTGTTTTTTTTTTTTCTTTCACCACTAGTTTAATCTTATTCGAAAATCAGTTCTGAAATCAAGTAATTCTAGTCTTCTCCCAATCGCAGTTATGAGGGATCGAACTGTTGTTCTCCCTATCAAATTTAACGCCAATTATCATTGAACGAACTAACGACCGATACAATATACAAGTTTTAGTGCTAAGTTCTAAAGTGTGTATGAGACATGAACCTGACGAGTCATGCTTTATTATTAATATTTTTAATTTATGAGTACTTAATTATTTGAAACTAGCTAGTGGCCTTTTGACTAGAACAGAAACCGAGTATTTGGTCAACAGATTTCTACTTGGGGGAACAAACGAAATCCTATAAATTATATTTCTTAACTACCATTCAATTGAATCATGTTAATTAATTAATATTACTTGGAGTAATATGGAACACAGCTTGGTGTTATATTTTGAAAAGGAGTAATTCTTACTCTTTCTTTTACTAGTTTTAATATTTAATATGTAGGATTTTTTCATATAATATTTCATATCCGTACACATGCATCTTTAACACATGCAAGACTAGGGGATCCACAAATTGGGTTCCCTATAGGAAATGTATGTATACATATTTAAGGTTTTTCTTAAATGAGGCAATTGGATATTTAAATTGTCACATGTATTTATCAAATGGGAACTTACTTGTGTGAATGGCAAGAAAACCTTGTGAGAAGAATGATCAAACTGGCTAAGATAATATTCTCAGACTTTTTAAGATGGGGCTAAGTTTGACATTTAGTTATGTGGTTTATTTGAAAATTATTTAATAATTTAATTTTTTTCGGAAGACTATGACAATTTGAATAATTGGTTGATCGGGTAAAATTTTACTCATAAAAATATTTTTAGGTAAGACTGTTGGACATTCTTGTACTTACTATGAGAGAGAGATCGTAGAATGTTATTTGTGGTCGAGAGGATTTGTGAAGGAGATTGGACCAAAGGGATTCAATTTTTTGTTGATTGTTTGACTGTTTTCTATTTCCATTCTCTAACAAGTGTTTCAAGTTATCGTATTCTGATTGATTGAAGAGTTTGCCCGATGTCTAACGAGCTCCTTGTATTTTTTGTAGAATTAGTTTTCCTTTTATATGTTCTTTATTTCACTTTGTTATTTAAATTAAAATATTCTTAGTAATGTTTTGATTATCTTATATAATTTTGTCATTCAATAAAAAGAAATAGAATTTTGTTGAAAAATTTAAAGGACAAGATTTAACAATGTTGTCCAAGACTAAAACATGTCATGTGTAAATATATAGAGATTTACCAATGGGTCGGTAGTGTAATTAATTAACTTTATACTACTAGAATAGTTGATTAGAAACTTAGAGATGATTTAGAGAGTGTGGTAATGCTGGGCTTTAAGCAGTCATTAATATCACAAAACGAGGAGTAGAGTTCCAATAAACCAAGTGGGTCGACTGAGAAAAAGTATACTATTCTAGGCTTGGATTGGATTTTTCCATTTGGAATGCTGGCTTTGTCTGAAGTCATAGTTTCAGAATAACACTTGTGTTTTCATCTTAGATAAATAGTATTATTTTAATAATCATTGTAGGCAGATTATATCTTTGTTTCTTTGTGTTGGAAACTAATAGAAAATGGGTCATGTTCTACTATAATTAAAAAACTAAACCTTCACCATAGGGGTGGGATTAGGCAAACACAGCTCATTTTATAATGTTATTTTATTTTCAAGTATTTGAACATCAAAATATTGATATTGTATATATATTTGTTTCAATTATTTTTTTACTTTCTACATTTTACCTACATTTTGAAAATATATACAAAAATATTTGATTATAGCACTATATTTTACTTCAAAGTTATGATGTTTAAATATTATTTCTCTTTTATTTAATGTTGCATTCTTTCTTAATCCTTTTAATTTTATACATAGAAAAATGTTGAGCCAACAAAAATTAATATATTATTGAATTTTAAGTGTGGGTGATTAAGTTTCATATAGATTATAAATAAGAAGAATGTTGGTTTTATAAGAGAATCGACTCATTAACCTAATAACATTTTAAGGTTTTGGATGGAGATATGGTGTCTCCCTCTCTTGTGGTCCTGAAACATTTGATCCGAGCTTTCCGAACTCCCCAACAAATGGTATCAAAGTCGTGATTCGGTTTAACGGAAGAGTTAAGATTTTGGATAGAGATATGATATATCACTCTCTTATAATCTTAGAGCATTTGATCTGATGTTTCTCCCGAGCATCCAAAATTTGCCAATATATATCTATTCAAAATTAATGGTTATTGATCTATTTCTTTGTCTTATATTTAGGACTATAGAGGGACTAGGAAGCAAGGTAGGGTGCACTTTAAATATTATGTCCCTTCATCTAAACATTTTCTTTTTCAGCCTCTCTTCTTCCCAACCCCTTTTATATATCTTGAGCTAGTAACTTACCAAGAGCTTTAAACCCTAGCCAGTCTTCTGGTAAACCTTATATCACTCTTTTTTCATTACTTTCTATTCCATTTCCACACTCCTCTTTCCCTCAAAAAGAATATTTTCAAATATTTACTTCATATATTTTGTATCTCTTCTTCTCATTCTTCTATTTTTTAGATGCAGGTTGTGGTTAATTTGTATTGAATATGGGATCAATGAACACAAACAACTGGCTTTCATTTCCACTTTCTCCAACTCATCCTTCTTCATTACCACCTCATCTTCAACCAACTCAATCTCAATATCATCACTTTTCTCTTGGAACATTAGTCAATGACAACATGTTGGAAACCCCTTTTCAAAATCATGGTAATTTAATTAATGTTTCCTCTTTCATTTCTACGTTTGTCTCTTTCTGTGTTAAAAAAGTTCCACATCAGATGTAAGATGGTCTGAACATGTAAATATGTTCAGTTTACATGTTCAGGCCTGCCATCTCACATCACATCCGATGTAAAATGACCTGAACATGTAAACATGTTCAGTTTATATGTTCAGGTCTGCCATCTCACATTCGATGTGGGACTTCTTTAACATTCGGCTTCAATATATTTATGTTTGTTGATTATTTTATTGATGAATATAAACAGATTGGAACCTAATGAGTACTAGTCACAGTCAGAGCAGCAATGAAGTTCCAAAGGTTGCTGATTTTCTTGGTGTGAGCAGCAAAATCAATACTGAAAATGAGTCAGATCTTGCAGCCTTTGATCATTCTTCAGATAATAATTACCTATTCATGCCACCATTACATAATAACTCAGCTATAACAACTTCTAGCAACAGTTATGATCAATATCAAGAAAATGGTAACAATAATCTGCAATCATTGACATTATCAATGGGAAGTGGAACTACTACTACTACTACTAAGGAATCCATATGTGAAACAAGTGGTGACACTAACAGTACAGTTGAAGCAGCTGCTACACCTAAAAGAGCTTTGGATACCTTTGGCCAAAGAACATCTATTTATCGAGGCGTAACAAGGTTCGAAAATATAATATTGCATGTCTTGTTTATATAATATCGAAAGAATCAAGTTAGTTACGATTTATAATTTGTTGTGTTTAGTTATTTAGCCGCAATAATGTTTTACAGTTATTCATTTCGTAATAGACATACATATCAAGGTGATTTTGTCTAATATTTTTTTATGCAACAAAATCAAAATCTTTAGACATAGATGGACTGGAAGGTATGAAGCTCATCTTTGGGATAATACCTGTAGAAGGGAAGGACAATCAAGAAAAGGTCGTCAAGGTAATAATTAATCAACTTCAAACTAATAAATATACTAATTAAGATTATTTTTTTCCTTAATTTTTTTTGAAACATTGGCTAACACATTTTTATTTTTCCTCATTTGGGATTTTAATTTGCTTCTTATTATCATCATCAGTCTATTTAGGTAAGTCTATCTTTCTTTCAAATTATTTCCCACACTCTCCTCTTAATTTTTTGTTATGGTTTTGGTAGATTAATAATAGTGAATAATATATGTGTTTAATCAATTTATAAACTATATTATGGTAGGTGGATATGACAAAGAAGAGAAAGCAGCAAGGGCTTATGATTTAGCTGCACTAAAGTATTGGGGAACATCCACTACTACAAATTTTCCAGTAAGTTCATCCTGTTAATTACTTAATTAGGCAACTAATTTGCCTGATTCAGGTTCAATTAATCACACCATATATTAATTAATTAATTAATTGTCTTTCAGATCACTAACTATGAAAAGGAAGTTGAAGATATGAAGCACATGACTAGACAAGAATTTGTTGCCGCCATAAGAAGGTAACCATTTTTATTTATTTGGAGACCACATGGATATAGTGTGTTTGTTTAAACTTATAAAAATTATTTTATTTTAGAAAGATTTTTTTAGGGATTTTTTAATAAACTTTGAAGTTATTTTTTGTTTGTTGACTATCTAAGAAAATCATTTTTTTTTTTTTTTAAATGTGTTTCCTACACCAAAGTTCTTTGTTCTTTAAAAAAATAAATTTTTTTTTTTATTAGAATTAGATTTTCATTTTAAGGTTCAACAAAATAAGTTTTTAAAAAATCTAAAACAAACACATATTATTTTGATAAAAAGAAAAAATAAGGTGGTTCAATCATATCTCATCAATCTCTTGATAAATTGCAGAAAGAGCAGTGGATTTTCAAGGGGTGCATCAATGTATCGTGGAGTCACAAGGTATCAAATCAAATAGAACTACTAATTAATCAAATTAAGCTTTCGTTTATTATAAACTAAATACTTAATTTTCTTTATTAATTTCTTAGTATATATTTATCATGAATTCGAAGTTGTTTTAAAAAAAAAATTATTGAATGAACTTAGATTTAATTTATTATCCTCCTGTCTTTTTTTTAAGAGATAATTTTTTTTATATATATTCAATAATTGATGTATTTGGTTTATATTATAGCTTATATATATTAATTATTGAATTAACTTAAAAAGTCAATTGTCTCTTATAAAAAAAATCGGTGAAAGTATTAATTTATTCCACTTTTAGGCGGACTTAAACGGGTCAATCCGTTTTGTCATCCTTAATTGTTGTTCATTTACATCTGCATCTAACCCAAAAATGTTTTATCGAACGCATGAAAATGTACCCATTGATCTTTGTTTATATATCAAAAATATCTTTATTAATTTCTTAGTATATATTTTTCATCATGATTTTAGGCATCACCAACATGGAAGATGGCAAGCAAGAATTGGCAGAGTAGCAGGAAACAAAGATCTTTACCTAGGAACTTTCAGTAAGCAATTTAATCATGCATATCTAACCTCCATGCATGCACAACACAAACAAAAAATATTAAATTATAATTATAAACTGTAGGTACTGAAGAAGAGGCTGCAGAAGCTTATGACATAGCTGCAATTAAGTTCAGAGGATTAAACGCGGTAACAAATTTCGACATGAATCGTTATGACGTGAAAGCAATTCTTGAAAGTAATACTCTTCCAATAGGAGGTGGTGCTGCAAAACGGTTAAAAGAAGCTCAAGCTCTAGAATCTTCTAGAAAAAGAGAACAAGAGATGATAGCATTAGGCTCTAGTACTACTTTTCAATATGGAGGAATAGGAGGAGAAGGATCATCAAGTTCAAGTAGGATGCAATTACAAGGTTACCCTTTAATGCAATTTGAACCTTTATATGAGAGTAGTATTCAAGATTCGACGTCGTTTAATCAGCAGAGTTATATTCAAACTCAGCTTCAGTTGCATCAACAACAGCAAAATGGTGGATTTTATAATTACAATGGGAATTACAATATTCAGAATCAGCAGGGTTTGATGAATATGGGTATGATGGAGAATAATGGTGGTGGAGGAGGGTATAGTGGGAATAATATTAATGTAGGTGGAAGTGGAGGGGAGGAGGTTGGATTTGTTAAGGTTGATTATGATGACATGGGTTCTGGAGGCTATGGAGGTTGGTCCGCGGCGGATGCTTCAAATGCTGCAGCTGGTGTTTTTACAATGTGGAATGATTAACTTTAAGAGTTTCTGGTTCGAACTCTAACTCTGACTTATATTGTAATGTTTTTGTTAACTGAGCTATGCTCGCATAGATGAGTTTAGAGTTCTCTGTTATGAGGGGAAAGAGAAATGAGGGAACTATAAGCTAGCTAACCAATGTGTGGCCATTGGTGCAACTATGCCATACAATTTAATTTCTTTGTTTTTTTCATTTAATTTTTTGTTATGCTACATTATCACAACTGAATTGCTAGAAAAAGGAATTATGAGTTAACTGTTGATACTTGATTAGTTTAATTTTCTATGGATTGTTATCTTATGTGTACTACTGATCAGGCTCTAATTAATGTACAATTAGTTTGCTAAATGAGCTTCTTTGGTGGTTATGCTTGATGTGGGTCAATTATTGAAGTGCTAATTACTGACTAGTGTCTGCAGTGAAAAATTCTCCTCCCATTGGAAAATGTGCTTAGAAATCTATAATAGAATCCGATCATAACCATCCCAGAAAATGTTTTTCAAATTTTTTATAGTGTAAATTTCAGCAAAATTTACACCGAAAAATCCAACTTCAAAACATTTTTCGCACTAGGAGAAAAGAGTCATGGGGTGGGAAAGAAACCATTATCTACAGTATGTTCAATATGGGCTAGTCTTGCTTAATAAGGCCATGGCCCATATAGTCAAATTGTGATCTCTTTTTCCCCATCTATCTCGAAGATTTCTCTTCCCACCCCGTCTTTCTTTTTCACTCCATTGGTTTCCATTTATACCTTTAAAAAAAACTTCTGTAAACACGTATCAAAGTTATAAACGATGTAAAACATATGTTTTTCTATATCGAAAAACTTCGGTAAATGAAAACCAAAGTTTTGAGGGATAAAATTAAGGGTAAAATTGAAATTTTGAGGGGGTGAAAAAGAGACGTGGGGGTGGGAAGAGAAATCTTCACCTATCTCGCTCCCCTAAAACTCCAATTGTACCCTTGTGTTCGAATTCTAGAATATGCAATCTGTTAAAGGAAACCAAGATGCAAAATATAAACATAAACATTTTATTAAGACAAATTCAACAACATAATACATCAAGAACAACATAAATATAAATATCAATTAAAAATATTAGTTAAACACAACAAAATCATGGACGATTTAAACTAGTTACTTTTTCTAGTTCATCTAATTCAACTATGCACCCCGCAATTTCTTTAAAGGTTTGAGACGAATCAAATTTGAATAGATTTTACTAAGGTCGCATCTAACTCAATCCCTTGGGAAGATCATCATTATTTTAAAGTTGTATATTGGTGAATCGAATACCTCCATCTGAGTTGATCGATGGACGGAGATACTCAATGTTATCCACCCTTCTTGTATCGTCGTAGTTGAAACAACCATTCAATTTGTATGCTTAATCTTTTAAACCACAAAATGTAACATTGATGATATTGATCCAAATAAAATTTTGTTTCCCTTTTTTATAGTGCAACTATGTTAGATGTAACACCCTAACCCACTTATACTATTTACTTAGCTTAAAATAAATACAATACAAGCAATTAAGGCGTTACAAGAAATAAAATCATTCAAAAGCATGCATATATATTCATTTGTATCGCAACGGAAGCATTTAATAATTCATATGAATATAACATAGATTCATAAAGCTCAAATCCAAGCATGCATGGTCATAAGACATATTACAAATCCATAGGGTTTTTCGTATAAGAAGACCTACTCATAACATTAACAAGTCTTAAGATAATAAAGTACAAAATAGCAAGGTCTTAATACATAAGTTCAAACAAACGAAGCTATAACACTAAATCCCAACAGTGTTACAATATCAGAGCAATCCTAAACTCTAGGGAACCTAGGATAACTCTACACCAACTCCTTACCAAGCTAGACTAACTTGGCCACCAAAGCGATCTCCTAAGTCTCAAGTAGACTCCTCAAGCGAAGAATCTGGACCCAAACCATACACAAACACAAAATAGAGAGTTAGTTACAAATTCAAGTTCATAATCATAAGTATAGGGTACACTTATATTATGGAAATAGCAATAATATGACTAAACAACTAAATTGTCTAGTAACTTACATTTCATACTCATTAAATAATGATAACTCATGATCATCGCCATTTAATTAAACACATAATCATATTCACATTCATGTCAATCAAGCACAATCATAGTAAGCATAATATCAATTACCAATTACCACATAATCACGTAATCCCTAATGCAACTAATGCCACAATTATATGTCGTGTCACCCTAGACATCACTAGATGCATGCGGTACCATTCACCTCATTTAGGATAAACTTATATCTCATTCACCTCATTTACATTTTTAAGTCATGAAGGACTCACCACAAATAGACTTATGATGCATGTATGTACATATACCTAGACGATAATCACCACAATTCCCCTAATGAAATATAGTACTACACAACCTATATTCATTCCAATTCACCTCAAACATATCATCACTAGGTCATACACACAATACATACACACACATCATATATATACATATATAAGTTCATTTCATACTCCATGTCAATTAATCACTAAACAACCATGCAATCTCAAGCATGTATCTTCAATTTTTAATTAATCTAATCTTATATCATGTTATAAGAACATAGCTCAATCATAGTATAAACATAAATCCCTTTTAGTCTCCAAAAATCACTATTCATACTGATACAACTCGCCTAGACGAGCTCATGGCGAGCTCAAGTCAGAGAGCAGCTAAAACAGCTCGCCTCCAACTCGCCTCAACCTTGCCATGGCGAGCTCAACTCGCCAGCCAGCTCGCTATCACTCGCCATGGCGAGCTCATGGTTTCTGGGCAACGCCAAGAACTATGAATACTCGCCATAGCGAGTACTATGCTCGCCCTAGCGAGTTGCTGCAGAGGAGAAAACTCTGCTTTCGGATTTTAGTTCAAATCCATCAAAAATCCCATTTTTCAACATACAAACCCCTAAAGCTATCAACTTTAAGCACATATAACTCATACAAGCTTAGAAGTACAATCTTTATCATCATCAAGCATCATTTCAAACTAAAAGTACAATAATTTCATATTTTTCTTAAAAACTCATTCTTCAAATAAAACAACAACAATTCATACACTTAACATATTATTGATCATGGAAATTCGTGTTAAAATCATGCATAAACACATATTCATAAACAACAACACATTTGAAGAATTTAAAACACCTTCCCATAACCCAATCCCCACCAAAATGAGATGAGAGAGTTTGGGTGTGGAGAATAGTCATCTCCCATCTCTTAGATCATCTCTATGAATTAGTAACTACTCTCTTACCTTAGAAGGTGGATGAAATCTCTAGCTCTCCCTTGAACTTTCCTTCTCTTCCCCTCTACCTCCTTCTTCTCCAAGTCTCTCTCTCTCTACCTCTCTATGTTTGTTATGTTATGAGAACTCTACTTCTCATTCCCTCATACAATTCAAAACCTAGCCTAACCAAAGACAATAATGCTCCTCCTTACTCACTTAATCCAAATTCACTAAACTCCAAACATTTCCTTAAAATACCTCCACTCATAACTTTCTTCTTCTTATCCTCTACTCTTTCCTCTTATAGCTAATACTATAATTATTTACTAAACTACACTAAATTACTCTAAGAAGACAAATTAACCTCTAACCAAACAAAATAAATCTAATTAAATAAAATAAATAAATGCGGGTGTTACATTAGAGTTTATGGTCTTTTGTACCGTGAACAAAAATGAACCAAACACATCAATTTAGACAAGTTTCTGCATATTGTAGTGCAGATAAACTACTAGGACACACACATAATAAAATACGTAAGTATTAACTTACAAAAATGAATTTATTTAATTTTTTATTATATTTTTATTAATACAAAATGTTTATTCTTATTCATCTATTTTTAAAAGAAAAATACTAACTAATTTCTTTGGATCACTAATAAAGTAGTCAAATATGATAAAGTTTTCTTAGAACTTGTATAGTTAACATTTTTAAATAGGCAAAATGTATCCATAAGTCCTTTAAGTTTTATGTTTGTAACAGATTGATCCTTTAAGTTTTTTAAGTAACAAATAAGTCCTTTAAGTTTTTAAAGTAACAAATAGGTCCTTTAAGTTTATAATATGTAACATCTAAGTCCCTCAATTACTTAAAAAATAGGACTTAAATGCTACAAATTACAAACTTAAAGGACCTATTTGTTACTTCAAAAACTTAAAGGACCTATCTGTTACTTAAAAAACTTAAAGGACCTATCTGTTACAAACGTTAAACTTAAAGGACCTATAGATGCATTTAGCCTTTTAAATATATAAAAAATATTATTTTGTTTCCTTAACTTGTGACATAGAGACACTAGTTAGTTAGTAGTTAGTACGATCTTTTTAAAATTTTAAGGTTATAATAGTTATCTTTTTGTTAATGATATCTTATTTGTTTTAGTCTTAAACTAATGAAGAGATAGTAAATTGACCAATAAAATATAAAAAAATAATAATTATAAAATTCAAAATTTGTTTAATAGAAAAATACTAATAGTTAATTTTATTTATTTATCAAAATAATTAATTTTTTGGATTAATTACCCTACATACACAGACGATGTAAAATATTTTTACACAACCATCTAATTAAATTAAATTGTTATACCATGTTTATATCTAAAATATCTCTTCAAATATCTACATATCATATTTTCATTGGATTCATGTGTAAAATTATTTTCATTGCTTGACCAAAAAAGTAATTTATTTTCATTGTATACATATTAAATCCTTAATTTATTTTATTCTATTTAAGATTATTCACTCATAAAAGAAGTCAAAACTCAAAAGAGACATAGAATTGTTTTTAATCAAGTAATTTGATGGGTAGAAATTTCATCCTTAAAATTAATAAATGAATAATGAGTAAACTCTCAAGATAAAAATAATAGATTTTTTATTTTAAGCAAAATGAATTCATTGCATTTGAATTGATATAATAATAGAAGAAAAAAGTAGATGATTATTATATCATTTTTATTTTTTGACTAATTCATTTCATTTGTCATTTTCTACTTACACGTTTTTGTTACTTTTCTTTCCCTTACTTTTCTTGTCGGAACCAAACAAACCATTAGGAAATCTCCGTGGCGGCGAGAGATTCAGTAGAACGGCCAGTCGGCCAGCAGCTCCACCGTCTTCGTTCTCACAATCTGGTACGCTCTTATTCCTTAATCTCCTCCATTCATTCTGTTTCATCCGATCTAATCATCAATTTAATCCATCACTAATCCTTGATTTAAACTCTTAATTAACCATTTCTTAGATATTTTTACACTTTCTGAAAAACTGAATCAATCATATCTCATTAGGTTAATCAAATCAATTAGCATAATGGTGAAAGCATACAAACAAGAACATGTGTATAATCATCCATGGGAACGAGTAACCTCTGCATCATGGCGAAAATTCACCGATGCAGAGAACAAACGAGTTTTATCGCATATTCTAGATGTAAACACATTAAACACAAGTCTTGATTCTTCCTCCGGGAAGCTATACGCAACACGCGCGATAACTGTTCGATGTCCGTGGCTAGTAAGAAGAATTATTGGTGAAGAAATTTGTCACTGTGTTGAATCAACTGTCGTCGATGCTAAATCGCGTTCGATGATGATTAGTTATAGGAATATTAGTATGGAGAAGTTTATTGAAGTGGAAGAGAACACTAGGTATGATCCTCATCCGGATAATCCTAATGGTTGGACTGTTTGTCAGCAGGAGACTCGGATTCGGATTAAGCCGCTGTCTGCTTTGGCTTCTATGGCGGAGAAAGTTGAGCAGCGATGTGCTGATAGGTTTCTTCAGAATAGTGCTAAGAGTAGAGATGTTATGGAGAGGATTTGCAAATATCTTGAGGCTGAGTCTAGCTCATTTTCTTTGTGATTCGGATTTGGATTCTCTGCAGTCACAAGGGTCGTTAAGAAGATTAGATGATTTGGATTCTCTATGATGTAACTTCGGATCATATGATCTAGGTCTCATGACCCTGTTGTTCATGTTTGTTAATTGGATTCTAAAGCATTGAATATGATTAGTGGCTCTTTTTGATTTATGCATAGTTGAAGGTATAAGTGATTATTTGTGATGGCTTATAAGGTATTCCTAAGGGATAAACTTGTGTTTATCTGTTTTTTAATAATCTTTTGAGAATAGATGTTGGATTGCTATTTTGTTTTCCATGCCACCGCTCAATATTGACAGTGAGCAGAATGAAAATGAAGTTATAGTTGATGATTAAGTAAAGTTTAGTTCTATGGTAGCAAAATAATTGATTTTGTTTGAATTGATTTTGATTATTAGTTGATAACTTAGAGCTGTTTGTTTTTCTCTTTACATATTCTTGAAACTCGTTATGATCTGCATCCGGACAATCCAAATGTCCGAGAATTATCTGTGCATGCTTAAAGAGTCTTCTCTTCGACTTTCGCCTAGATTGAAGAGTGTTTGAAGAGTGAGATTTTGATTGTATCATTTGCCTTGGATTTTTACGAGGTTTATGGTGAAATAACCTCTGATAAAAAAAAAGTGAAATAAACTTGTGTCACTAATTCAACTGTGCAATTGTAGAATATGTATATATACACTATTTTTTATTTGCCAATAGATTGAACAGCTTCATTAGATCTTGTGGTGGACTGACAGGAATTTATGGTATCTTTCTCTTTACCTCTCGCGCTAATATATTCACCTATCGTCTCAATTCCTTTCTCACTGTTGCTCGTTGTATTTTCCGAATATCAACAATATGCAACTCACCCAAAAACAAGTTTGAACTTCAATTTTAAAATGGGTATTCTATGAGTTAAATTCAAGATTGAAAAGGTGAGTACAGAAAACTTGATTGACTCGATCTCTAACATTATATTGACGAATGTTATATTTGAAATGAAAATATTGGTTGGTCATGAAAGGAAGTGAATGGAACTTTGCGTTCTAGGTCTGCCAACATGTAGAATGGCGATGTTTTAAATATCTAAGAATATGTAATCCAACGTCAAACAAAGCATCGTTCGCAACTTTGTTTCCATACATGGCCCATGGTCGTGCTACATTCAAGAGAATGGAGAGGGAGATTGGTGAAGGGGAAGAAGATGGAGTATGTTTTATGAATATGTTCTAATGATAACGTGCATGATGCACCTTTTGTTTGGGAGAATTAGACTCATTTTTATATGATTCTTTGCTTGAAATAATAATGTCTTCAAACTTTGTTAATTATATTTTTACACAAGAAATTTATAGCATTTCCCTTATACATGTAGGAAATCACTGAAAACTAGTTAAAGATGTAGTCACTCTAATAAGATTATGAACAATCTCATTTATCTGTACAATTTTTCTTTCCCCTACGTCTCACTTCCTAAATTTTTTAATTTTATAGTCAGCAACAATAACAAGCAGCACCATAATGTTTAAGATATATTACCAATTTTCTTACACCGATTCTCAAATCCTCATTATATATTACCAGTTTCCTTTTTAGTTTTATTTGAAGATATACCCAACTTTGTAAATTTAATACTTGAAAAATAGTGAGCCAAAGCAATTCCAAATATTGTACCTAGAGAAATTATATGATAGCCATAAAAACCATAATAATATACAATCTACTCATGTCTATGGATCCTTCTGAAATCAACTGTCAATTGCACACACCATTTTGACATGTACTATTACAGAGATAGATAGGGAACAGAAAATATAATGCTGACACCACCAACTTCCAGCAAACTAGCAGAGATTTAAAGACTTAAAAACATGGGCATATATTTTCGCCATTCAAAAGAAATGCAATCTCTCAAACTGCAGAGATAATACTCCAAGTCCCCCATCACATAAAATTATAATAAGAACGCCATTAAAATATGCAGGAAACTCGGATCATCTCATGATGATATTGAGCATAACAGGAGACATGAAACTTTAAAACACCAAATCTAGATCTTGTCAAGCTTCTCAGCCTTGACAACCGGGTTTGCTTTTGCTATTGCGTCCCTTCCAGCAGTGCGGTAATCAAATGGACAATCATGCTTGTCTGAGTAGCGATGCACAGCACAGAAAAGGTTACCACATCGACAATTAAATCCTGTCAAACCAACCCGCTTATTACAGTTGGTACACCGTTTAGGACCATCCTTGGGCTTCTTCTCCGCATTCTCCTCTGAGCCGGAAGCAACTAATGGTTGGGCAGAGATGGTTTTGGGCTCCACTGAATCGACTGAGATCTCCACATTGGCAGCAATAGCAGGTTCAATTTCACTGCTGCTTGATGACCCATTCATAATGTTCTCGATGGAAGATGCTGCAAGAGTGGCCTGCTCCTGTTTCAGCATCATGTCTTTGTGGCACTTAGAGCACATGTTCTTTGTAGCTGCACTTCCGAAAAATCCACAGTTGTTGATGCACAACATAGGACCTTCTGGGGCTGCTTCACATCCAGTCTGGTCATGGTCCATCTTTTTTCAACTTTCCTGCACAAAGGAAACTTAAATACTAAACGATCTAACCATAATTCGGTTGCCAAATTAATAATAAATGTCTGAGCATATATAACATTGAATTATGCATATTAACCAATTAATATATGTTACTAGCATAAATATGAAATAGGAGCATCCTTTCCAGATAAGTATTGTAAATTGTAAATAAGCCAAATGAAGACCAGAGAAATCGTGTCGTGATTATCTCTTTAAGCATCCATATGCAAAAACTCGTATATAAAGATAACACCCGGTCCCTGGTTCTATTGAAACACACGAAAATAAAGAGGAATGAAACGCTTTTATGTTGAATACAGATATGATAAATGGATAAAAGAATACATTCTTAACACTCCCACACACGGCTTAAAATATATCGATGAACAATAGAAAACAAGCTCAATAAATGTTATATGACAACGCAAAACAGCGAAATATTCTCATATTTGTCGTACTCATAAACCTATTTAACTCATCCATTAAATCACAAACATTCTTAGATCATGTAGATTAAATCATTATTGTTAGAACTCACAAAACCTTATATACCAAAACAAAACAACATTAAAAACAAGATCATTTGAAAAAAGTAAAATAAAAAAAAAAAATGTCATCTACCAGTTGACTAACATGAAAGAAAAAAGTTTGATCAAAACTTCAAAAAATCAAAAACATAAACACAAAAAAATAATAACAAATCCCTATAACATTCGATTATCAATTATTATTACCAGAATTCAAAACTTAAATTTATAAATTAATAAAAAAAATCAATAAGCTAACCCTAACATAAATCTGCATGTATTACCAATAATCTCTAATTTTTCCCCTCAACCTCAAAGCTAATATTAAATTCAAAAAAAAAATCCTTAAAAATAACAAAAAAAAAAAAACTGTACAAAAAATCAAAAATATATCTAACCGTGTAGCCAGAAATAAAAAAGTAAAAATTAATGGAAGAAACCAAAAGCTTCAAGTCGATCTACAAGATCACAATCGAATCGAACAATGATCAAATTGAAAAATTTAAAAAAAATTAATAAATAAAATTGAATAATGAAACAATTAAAACAACAAAAATAAAGCTAATAAAATTAGAAGAAAAAGATAACGAAATACTTGAAATGGAACCCTAACCTTTGATAGATTTGGGATCGACGAGGAGAGAGAAAGCAAAGGCGAAGAAAGAAGAGAGAGAAAGAAATGAAAATCAGTGTTTTTTGTGAGTGTTGTTTTTCTCTCTCTCTCTCTTCTTTTTTTTTTTTGTGTTTGAAAAGCTTTGTTTCTTCTCTTTGTTATGCCAACGAAAGCTCTTTGGTGGTGATTGGTGGCGACGTGGGTTATGGTTATTGGGGGGTGAGGTTTTTTGGTGAATTTACTATATTGTCCTTTTTGGTAATGCTGTTGGCGGTTTTGCCAGGTAGAAATGTTTGGGTGGTATGGGTATGATGGTCCACTTAAATATTTTATGGAGTGTTTGTTACGTTAAATAAATTAAATTAAGTGGAAGATTTGGTGAGGGGGGTAAGGTTTTATTTTTTATTTTTTCTATGGGTTGAAATGAAACTTTGGTTAGTGGTAAGGTTAATCATGCAAAATCACATGTAACTTTTTTTTAATAAAATTAAAAATTAAAAAACTTTATGTAAATAATAAAAGAAAAATAACTTTCTTTATTTTATGGTTGAATTTTAGATTACAAGACTTCCTCTCTTTAAGAATTAAAAGATTAAAAAAATATTATAAAAAAAAGGATTAAAAGAAAATGTTTGTTATTTTTAAAGTTTGACGGTTGAATAAGAACCACGATTTTAGGTTGATAATATCGGGCAGTTTAAACTTTAAAATGTCCATTTTTTAAATCTTAAAAAGTTAAGTTTATATTAAAATTTAAATTATTTGATTTCGATTTAACGATTAGAATGCACTGATATGTGAATATATGAAAATATTGACGGTAAGAGTCTAATTTCATTGAATAGGTCTTAAGTTTGTTTTTCTTTTTTGTAATTTATGTTATATTATGTCAGTAATGTTAGTCATTTTAACAATTTCGTTAAAAAAGTTGTACATGTCACATTTTATTTACATCTAAAATTAATTTAGTTGTTAGTAAAAACGGTTAACAATCGGATTAAGTTTAGTCAATGTTTAGATATAGTCGAACCAAGAATGATCGAATATGGACAAGGTGGAATCCTTTTTTAAGACTAAAGGGTCTCATAAAGACCGTGATGGTTCATAGTCAATTAAAGGCTAGTGAAACTTGACAATTCAACTACTCTTATAACACTTGTATTTCATGTTTTTAACACCATGAACTAAAACAACTATTTTTCTGGAGCATGACTAGAAGCAGCAATGCACTCATGAATAAGGAAAATGTAAATGCTGCAAAATGAGAGAAGTCAAACTAAACGTACATGGTCGATCCAACAAATTTAACGTTTGAATCATTTTATGCTCAAAATCGAATCAACTCACATCATAAACACTTATGAATTAGACGGTAGCGGAACACATCCCACATAGCCGTTTGAAGACTGCTTATCGAGCGATTCTTAGATGGGCACAAACCCAAGAAAAATATATTTGGGCACACATACATACATAAGTAAAAAATAAAAGTTAAATAAAGTAGTCACATTATTTGTTATTAATATTTCTTTTATATTTAAATTTTTTAAAATTATGTGTGTACCTAAATATATAAATGTTGGGATTCTGGGCAAGATAGAATTTGCCCTTCTTATTTGGACCCAATGCACAAAAAAAAAAAAAAAAAAAAAAAAAACAGAGAAAAGAGAACGAGGAAACAAACAAAGCAATGTCCTGTCTCAATGTACATTAGGTCCCACTTCCAACCATTAAAGCATAGAGACGTTGCAATTCCAACGTATACATAACATTATTAAAGTGCAAACAAATAATGTAGTATTAATTAATTAATTTCAATAAGGTTGAGTTGAGCTTATAAATTGGCTAGCATTCTTACTCTTCCACATCACAAACTAATTAGTCTTCATTCTTCAATAACATCTCTATAAGTCTAAGATATCTAATTTTGTTGCTAATTTTTTGTAATTGCATATATTTGAAAAATGGCACAAATTAGTAGATGCAACATGAGCAAGGCAATATTGTTGATGGTATTCCTTGTGGGACTATTGTCCGGGGCAAGGGCACAAGATGGCGAAGCCGCGGCATCACCAGCACCATCACCGGCCGTTGGAGCTGGATTTTTGGTGACTTATTCTGGATCATTTGTTTGTTCTTCATTGCTCTTCTCTCTAGTTGCTCTTTTATTCCATTAATTAGATTTATTGGTTTAGTACATTTATTTGCATGTTATTTTTCTTTTTAAGATTCAATTCTCCTATATTTTTTCATTTTAATTTTAATAGGTGTGGTGATCGTATTCTTTATTTCTTCTATTGATTTTATTATTATTGTAATTGTAACATCTAAACTTTATCCCCTGATTATTGGTTAGGGTGTTATTATTCATTAATACAGTAGTACTATTTATTTACGGGTGACTTTTTTTATTATAAGCAAAATATGATTTATAAGAAGTATAATGGGTACTCGGCCCTTACAAATTAAAGAAAGTAATTCTACGTACTTTGGATACACTTTAGAGGATTATTACATCAATCGGAGAACTCTACTTTAACATTGGCTCATACTCGAGTAATAGATCAAAACCAAAAAATATATTTAATTTGATCCACTAAAGTAGAAGCATTTACGTAGTCACCTCTAAACAAAATGTTATTTCGCGATCCCCATATGCACCATATAGTTGCTAGCAAAATGATTTGCTTGAATTTCTTGCACTCCTTGCCTTTAAAAAACCCACCAAAACCAAGGAAATGTTGCTGCAATGAAACAGAATTAGAGCAGCAAGTACCCACCCAATTATAGAGGAAGCACAACCATAAATAATATTTATTTAGGCACACACATATAATTAAGAAAATTTAAATATAAAAAAATTTAGTCACATCACTTCATCATCTTTTCAATTATTTTATTCAAACTTTTGTATTTGTACTTAACATGTATTATTTAGGTTTGTGCCTAAGTAAATGTTACTCCGAATTATATATAGTTCTCCATACAGTGGCTGTCACGCAACATGTTAATAAATAAAATTGAATAATCAAACAATTAAAATAACAATTAAAATAACAATTAAAACAACAAAAATAAAGCTAATAAAATCTTAATCTTAAGACTATACAAATGAGACCAATTTTATAAGGTCTCATTAATTGCTTGCCTTCACCACATTGTTTCTTATAATTTTGTATTTAATTTTGCATTATAAAGGAAACAATTCAATAAAGGAAACAATTCAAATAATGGAAATAATTCAAATTCAAATTATAATTAAAAAGTATGATTAAAATATTCAAATTATTATTGTTTTCAACTTCAAATAATTTTGTTTTTCGTACATGATTAGAATAAAAATAATACTAGGACCAAATAAATAAATAATATTATAAATAAATTTTCTTGCATTATTTGTTTACTAGAAAAATTAATTTTAATTAAATAGATTATTTTAACGAAAACCTATTTTGATGCATGTTTTAAAACAATAAAGAGAAACTTTATCTTTTCAATAAAATTTAATAAGTCTAAAAAATGAAAGAATTTCTAAAATATATATAAATTATAAAATAATTTATATTAATCTCTCGCTAAAATATAACATAAAATATTATGTCTCTATAAAAAAAAACATAAATATTTTGTCAAAATTATATAAATAAATGATCCATTTAAATTGATTTTTATGTTTTTTTAGTGAATTAATATAAATAAATGACTTAAAATTTTTAAAAAAATAAAATTGGTCAAGTAGCCTAACTTAAAATTAATAAATTATTCAACTTTTATTTTGGCATTGCATTATGAGCATTTATTTATGAGCATTAAATTTTTTATCAGATTCTTTGCTTCTTCTTTCAAAAAGTTGTGTGTTTGATTGTTGATTTTCTTTAAAATTTTATGTATTGGGTAAATCCAAATATTCAGATATTATTAAATAGTTTAAGAAAACTAAAAAATATTAATTTTATTTAAGAAATTTAAATTTAAAAAAAAATGTTTTTTTTCTTATTAATTAAATAAGCATAAATAGTTTAAATTTTGAAACATAATTTTTTCTTTATCAAATAATGATATAAAAACTTAATATTTTATAGGGTCCCATAAATTTACATTTATATGCTCACGTAGAAAGATTAAGTAGTTCATATTCCCAATTTTAAATTTATATAGGGTCCCTTAATATATTGCTTCATATTTGATTTATTGTATAAAAAAATGGAATATACCTTACATTTACTTATATGCATTTTTTTCATATAGAATAAAGTATGCCTTATTTCATAACATATTTTTAAAAGTAAAAATGGAATCAATATATTTGTCTTTAATGTGTTTAATTGTATATTAAAGATAAAATTACTTATATGTCCACTTTTTCTCTCTATATATAATGTTTGTGTGAGCACTACATCTCACAATTTTCTAACTCTTTTATCTTTAGTTATTTTCTTTTTATCATTTGTTTATATTTTTATTTGTTATTTATTCTTTAGTTACTATTACAATTCTTTTTAATTCATCTATGTTTTTCTTCTTGTCTCAATTGTGATTGTTATGTAATAGAACCTATTATGTAATCCAAAATTACTTCCTTATTTCAGGATATGAGAGATCTTCTTCTTAACTTGATGGTCATGTTGTGGAAGTTATAAAAAAAATGTTAGCGGATGAATATATACACAATGAGTAGTTTTGGAGCAAGTTTCATTTCATATCAATGAAGATTTTGTCTTTTTTATTTATTTATTTAAATTTTTTGCAGATCTTATTAATGATGTCGATAAGAAGCAACTTTCAACTTTAATTTTTATGATTTATTTATCATAAATTCGGATTCATTAGTCTACCATTCGTCTCAAATTTGTTCTTTGTTTATTTGTGTATGGAGTTGCCCATTTCAACTGTGCAATATACATGGAATAATTTATATAATATAGTTTATTTTATTTACTCAATGTAATATCACTACAAGAAATATGATTTATGGCAACAACTTTTTTCGTTAAAAGTTGTTACAAGTCGCTGGCAAAACAATCAAAAGTACTTTTGCCAACGACTTGTAACAAAAAAAGCCGTTACGAAAAATCATATTTCTTGTAGTGTATATTATTATGTTTTTTACTTTACTTTATATCATAGCATATAATTATGGAAGCAAAATTCATTTGTGATCATCACACAAACATTTGGTTCGACAAAAATCATCATCTTTATATTATACAAACGAGACCTATTTTTTAAGGTCTCATTTAATGTTTTCTTTTTTAAATGATTTCCTCACATTCATCCTCACAAAATTGTATTAAATGCATACTTCAAAAAATGAAATATTTCAAATTCAATTCATTCAATTCAAATAATAAAATTTCAAACATATAATTATAATTATTATAATATAATTGAAATAATAAATTATAAATATATATAACAATAATAAATAAATTATATTATTATTAATTTTCGTGCATGCATTTTTTAAAAGAATTATATCTTTTTCAAACAACAAAAACTAATTTTATAATATACTAGCGTCCCGACGGGCACTCCTGTGTCCGTCAGTCCGCCTTTTTTTTATCCTGTTATTATTCGTGTCTGTTAGTTCGATCATTTTTGTTTAGTGGGCCACCGTGTCCGTTTGTGTGATGTGCATTTTTTATTGTGTAATTCGCATTCTCTATTTAGCTAATGTATATAAATTTTAAATAATAATTTTGTGTAAATTTAATTTTTATTTAAGTTAAATTAATTATATTAATATGACCCTAAACCTTTCTATTTTCACTCTTCTGTTTACAATCAAACATTTAAACGGAATGAAATTATTATTAAGAGCAAAATATAATTTCAGGCATCGAAAAATTTGTTACTTAATTACCATACCTAAGTCAGTCGTAAGTGCACATTTGAAAAATCCGTGTGAAATGCTTTCCTCCTTTTGGGTGATCTTTTGTCTTTATTTAATGCAAAAGCATCTAAAACTATGAAGAGAAAAAATGTGAGTGTTTGCAACCCCAAACAAAAATAGTGGATGCCAATATGAGTATCGGATAAAGGCCAAAAAAAAGCTATTAACATAGAAAATGAATGCTTACACTAGTCAGCATTTTTTACTTTTCATATGCCTTAAGTTCAAGTTGAGAGTTGTTGATCAAAATACATTTATAGGTGTTCATATATTTTGAGTCTTTCATACTTTGGTAAGTAAAACTCACTATTTCTCTCCCATTCCCATTTTATAAATCTTTGTTTGAACATTAAAACTCACCAATTTCTAAATATTTTGTCTTTGCCTTTAGTTATTTCTCTTTGATTTTTTTTCCTCAAATTTTTAAGAAAATGCCTCCAAAATATAACTCAATTTATGAAATAAGTCCTTCAAAAGAACCTTGGAATATATTGATTAGAGTTGTTCGTATGTGGATTATTAAGGATATGAATAGAGACAAGTTGTCATATTCTCTAGAAATGATTTTGATCAATATATATATATATATATATATGATCTTTGTCTGAACACTAAAACTCAAAAAATTTCAATTCTTTTCTCTTTAGTTATTTTTTTATATATAATTTTTTTCATTGTTATTTATTTACTCGAATTTTTGAAAATGCTTCCAAAATATAACTCAATTTCTGAAATAACTCATTCAAAAGAAACATGAAAATCTATTGATTAGAGTTGTTCGTATGCAGTTTGTTAAGGTCATGAATAGAGATAAACTGCCATATTCTTTAGAAATAATTTTGATGGATAAGAAGGTTAACTTACAACATTTTTTATATCTATTTTTTTTAGTAATTATTGTTCTAACTATTGTTTTTTCTTTCGTGTTTTTTATAGTGAAAAGATTCATGCCACGGTTCGCGCGACGAACATTAATATACAAATATGTAAAAGAATTCAACGAGGATCATGTGTATTCCATAAATAATTTTAGTGTTGCCACTAATATAGGATCATGTAGAACCATCGATCGGCTGATCATGCGTATAAAATCTTAATCTTAATACTATACAAATGAGACCTATTTTCTAAGGTCTCATTTAATGTTCTTTTCCAAATGTTTTCCTCACATTCATCCTCACAAAATTGCATTAAATACATACTTCAAAAAAGGAAATATTTCAATTCAAATTCATCCTCACAAAATTGCATTAAATACATACTTCAAAAAAGAAAATATTTCAATTCAAATAATAAAATTTCATACATATAATCATAATTATAGTAATATAATTGAAATACTAAATAATAAATATATAACAATAATAAATAAATTATATTAATAAAATATTATATATTATTTTTCGTGCATGCATTTTTTAAAAGAATTAGATCTTTTTCAAACAGCAAAAACTATATATATATATAATATAATATATATATATATATATATATATATATATATATATATATATATATATATATATATTACAATAATAGAAATTAAAATATAATTATGACCTAATAAAAAATAAATTGTCTTGGATGACATTAAAATAAAAATGAATTTTAGTAAAATATAATTTTTAAGAAGAAATTTATTTTTATGCAAGATAAGATGTAAAACGGCGAAAAGAATTATGAATATATTCTAAAAATTATAACCAGATTATATATATTATAAAAATAATATATTTGTAAAAAAATTTATTGCATAATTTTTTTATATGGACGAAATGATTAAGAAAAATAATTTATTATTTATTTTAGTAATTATTTTTTTGACAGAATTTTCAGTAGTTATTTTAAAACTAATAAATTGCTCAAACTATATTTTTGTACTCCATTTTGACCATTTAATTGATTCAAATCAAATTGATTGTTATTTCATGAAATTGTTGATTTTTTTCATACATTATTATCATTCAATTTAATTCAATTTTTATGAGATTATTTGCTTCCTTAAAAAGATTGTGTTAATTATTGACTTCCTACAAAAGTTTCTACATTAGTTAAATCAAATTATTATTAAATAAATTCAGAAAAAAATACAATATAACAAGAATAACAATTTTATTTAAGAATTTTAAATAATTAATAAATGATTTTTTAATTAATTTTAATATGATATTCGAAATAATTTTTTCTTTTTTTATTGGTACAAGAAATAAAAAAATTTGTATGTCAAATACCGATATAAAGATAAAATAAAATTAATAATGATATAAAAAATATTTTCAAACAACATTCCCTGAAAAAAGGAATCAATATATTTGTTATCAATAAGTTTACATAAATATTTTGGGTAAAGTTACTTATTTATCCATGTCTATTTTTCTATATAAATGATCTTTGGGTAACACTACAAATCACAAATTTTTCAATTCTCTTCTCTATAGTTATTTTTTTCTTTGTTCAACTTTTCTTATGTTGTGTTTTTTTTTTTGTGTGTGTCAATTCCTATTTTGCTTTATCATTCGTATTTTAGTTTGTTAAATATTCATTTGGTGTTTATATTTTTATTTATAAATACTATATTTTTTTTTTTACTCTTGACAGGAAAAACATTTGAGAGGCAAGAAGAAATGGAACACTTTCTCACTATGTGTTAGTTATTGGCTTCTTACAAAAGTTTCTACATTAGTTAAATTAAATTATTATTAAATGAATTCAGAAAAAAATAAAAAAATACAATATAACAAAAATAACAATTTTATTTAAGAATTTTAAATAAATTAATAAACCATTTTTTTAATTAATTTTAATATGATTTTCGAAAAAAAAAAACTTTTTTTTTTGGTACAAGAAATAAAATTTTTTGTATGTGAAATAGTGATATAAAAATTAAATACTACAACTCAAACATTTTTCAATTATTTATTTCTTAGTTGTTTGTGTTTAGTTGTTTTCTTTGGATGAGATTTCTTGAGAAGTTTGTATCTAAGAAAAATGTTAACAAGTATTTTTATGGCACATGTAACAGGTATCAAATGTGTAATTTATATATTAAAAAGTGTGCATTTAGTTTTTTCTTATTTAAAAAATTGTGATGATACATAAATGAAGATTCTATTTTTCTTCTGTTTTATATATCCAAACGAACTTTGTTATTTGTTTTCCTAGTCTATTTATATGTGATCTATATTTATATTCATATATTAATAAAATTTTTTTAAAAGAAATTATATGAGGTCTATATTTATACTCATATATTAATATAAAAACTTTTTTTTTTGTAATTTATAGGATAAGCAGTATTTATAGTCATATATTAAGACATCAATCGATTTTTTTTTCTATAATTTATACGGAGACTATATTTATATGATATTAAGACATTCTATTTTTAAAAAAAAATTATGAGACATATATTTATATTCATATATTTTTAACATGGGGAGCCTATATTTATACTCATATATTAATACAAAACATTTTTTTTTTTGTAATTTTTACAGGAACCTATATTTATATTCATATATTAATTCAGAAGTCTATTGATTATTTGTAATTTATACGAGTCACATCTCTTCGTTTTTTGTTTCTTAATACTAGACCTATCTTCATGCTCATATATAAATATGAAGCCTTTTTTAATTATATTAGGCCTATATGTATACTAATATATTAAATTGAAGGTTTTTTTTTTATTTTTTTATTTATACGGGACTTACATTTATACTCAATTTAATATAGGACTATTTATATGTAATTGCTACAAACATTTGTGTTCATATGTTAATATAAGGTGCATATTTTTTTTTTTATTTTGTATTTTATACTCACAAATTAATATATGTTCACTGCAATTTATATGTACGAGGGTCTGTATTTGTACTCATTTATTAACAAGTGGGATTCTTTTATAATTTGTATGAGAGATACTATATTTATACTCATATATTAGCAAAGGAGCCTATTTTTCTTTTTAAATTTACAAGCGGCATAAAATTTTTTAGTAAATTATATGGGGGGATAATACATACATATATATATATATATATATATATATATATATATATATATATATATATATATATATATATATATATATATATATAAGATTTTTATTTTGACAAATATTTAGTGTTTTCTTATATTGTCTTTACATTAAACATTCAAACGTAAAAAATTATGTGACTTACACTTTTTCACATTAAATATTATTTAAATTTAAAACAGTTACGATCTATTCTTCTCGATTTTTATGAATTGTTCAGACCGGTTATCCATTCAATATGTGGACCGGTCCAATTTTTAAAATATTAAATATTACTATTTATTTTTATGTTTATTTTGAATTGATTCTAAATTTATGGAAACTTATATGTAAAAATACAAAAATATATACTAATTTATGTAAATTTACAAAACATTTTTTACATTAAATTTTTAGATCGGTTGGTCTGATCAGTTGAACGAGGTCTATGTCCGGTCCCAGTTAGCTGGAAATTGATATGCCGCAAAATTTAAAAATCAACAGAATCGAAAGAAACCAACAGTTCAATTTATGTCCTCAATTTTATATTTTCTTTTTTGTTTTTTCTTAATAAAATCTTATATTATGAAAAAATTAAGGCTTAATTGCACTTTTGGTCCCCCTATTTTGTCAAATCTGCGATTTTGGTCCCCCTATTTTAAAATCAAACATTCTAGTCCCCCTATTTTGATTTTTGTTGCACTTTTGGTCCCCCATCCCATTTTTTGACTAAGTGGTAACCAAAACGCTTACGTGGCAATACATGTGGCAAATAAAACGGCCACATCAACATGAAATAAAACGGCCACATCAACATGCAAGAAATTAATTATAATATTAATTTTTTCATGTTCAATATGAAAGAAACTAATTTTTTATAAAAAATTAAATTTAAAAAAAAAATCTGGAAAACCATAAAATATAATTTTTTAAAAAATCTGAAATATTAATTTATTTTTAGAAAAAAACTCAAAAAACAAAAAATATTTTAAAAAATTGAAATATTAATTTTTTTAAATAAATATCTGAAAATTTGTTTAATATTTTTTTTAAAAAATAATATTTCAGATTTTAAAAAAAAAATTGGTTTTTTCAGTTTTTTTTAAAAATAAATTTAATTTTTTATCGATATAAAGATTTTTTAATATAATATTTCAAATATTATTTTTTTAAAAAAATATTGATTTTTATGAAAATCAGAAATATTAGCTTTTTAAAAGACTGAAATTATTATTTACTTTTAAAAATCTGAAAATAAAATATCATTTGAAATAAAACTGAAATATTAAATAATTTTTCAGATATTTTTAAAAAAATTAATATTTCAGATTTTTTTTAATAAATTAAATATTTTTTGTTTTTCATATTTTTTAAAATTTTTGGTGTTTTTCAGTTTTCTTAAATAAATTAATATTTCAGATATTTTAAAAAAAATTTATTTTTTGGTTATTCATGTTTTTTTTAAAAAATAATATTTTCATATTGGAAATTAAATACTTAAAATTAAAATATTTGGTGATGTTGCATTTTTTTTGCCACATGTATTGCCAGTTGGTTAAAAAATAAGATGGGGGACCAAAAGTGCAACAAAAATCTAAATAGGGGGACTGAAATGTTTGATTTTAAAATAGGGGGACCAAAATTGCACTTTTTGTAAAATAGGGGGACCAAAAGTGCAATTAAGCCAAAAATTAATTTCAAAATAAAAATAATAATATATAAATGATATGATATTTATTAAATTAAATTTATAAAAAAAAAAACAATTAGATGAAATAGTCCGTGCTTGGCACGGGTCTCACACTAGTTAATTTTCAATATGGAACTAAAATCAAACAATTTGATGACAAGTTAATACCTGCTATAACATATACGTGATCAATGATCCTCATACATGATTATTTGATAGATTTGTTCGTATTTAACAAAAATATCAACTTAATATAAATCTCCACTTATTCTTTGTTCCTTATCAATTTATTTTTTTTATAATTAATTGATAAAGTTTGATTTCTTCTAACACAATAACTCCATCAACTATATCTATTTGTTTGGTTCATATATAACATGAGCCTATTTTTTGTATTACGGGTCCTATGCTTTTCTTTTTCTTTTATTTTTTTAATTTATACCAAACCTTTTTTTTTAATTTATAAGACGTTTGTATTTATATTCATATACTAATATTAACAAGGAGTCATTTTTATTTATAATTTATATGGGACCGATATTTATATTCATATATTAATTTGAAAAAGATATTTTTATTTATATATGAATACATATACTTTTTTTATAAGTTATACGGGTTTCCTGTTTATTTTATTCGTAGGGTATTGATGTGAAAATTAAATAATATATGAAATATTGGAGTAATTGTTTAGGTTATTTTTATTTTATATTTTTTTTTGGGTGCGATATTTTATATTTATTTTACTATATATATTCTGAGATTAATTTAACTTTTTTTTAGGCTTTTCCTCATAAAGTTTATAGAAAAGTTTATATTTTTAATCATAAATTAATACGTTTAAAAAATTCATAAATTAATACAGGGACTGTTATTTTTTATTTATTTATAAATTATATGGGGCGTGTGTTACTTTTTGTAATCTATAAAAGGACTATATTTATATTCATATATTAAAACGGGACCCATTTTTTTGTAATTTATATAGGCCTAAAAGGACTATAAAAATTACTTAGTTGAACTCAATTGTTTGATTTTCTAAATATTGACCATTAACTTGTCATATTTTTTTTGTTATTATACTGACCATAAATTTTATTTAAATTATTTCTCTTATAAATATATATATATATATATATATATATATATATTCCCGTGCTTGGCACGGATATCACACTAGTTAGAAAAAAAAGATAACGAAATATGTAACACCCCGTTTTTCAAAGGCCCAAAGGTAGGCACTTTTTTTTTTTTTTAAAACACGAGACAGAGTGCGCGGAAAATATTTTACAAGAGCCGGCATTATTCATACAACAGGACTAAAGCAATAATAGTACGACCAACAGGGTGACTGAAATACTACTATATGCATCATAGTGCTTCTCGGAGAAGCAAAGTGTGTACCTGAATACTTACATCCCAAAATATCGCAGTCTAGACCACAAGTATAAATATTCAAATACAGTCATCCCAAAGAGTCAGAATTCTACTATAACCAAAAGCACGGTGTACAAGACACACCGGCACACCACCTAACTAGGTCCAACATGCCACTCGATCACTGAGGGCCCAGGAAGCCACCGTCGTCCTCACGACCCACAGTCTCAGACGGGAAACCATCGTCTAGGTGGGGGTAACCCGTTCATGTTTCATTGTAAGGGTCACCACACGTATACATACAGATAATTCACACAAGATATACACATACCAAATACGGAAAGCAAATAAACATTTAGCATTTCCTCCTCAACAGGCATTATAATTCAAATGCACACAAAGTCTATCAATGCAGACTCTACAATGAGCGTGGCACCAATCACTGGCTGCCACATGCATGAATTCCGGAATTTAACCTCTCCGCAGAGAGTCGTAGGTCCAACCCCTACTAAACCCCGTGGGGCAGGTGAAGCCACACAGACTATAACACCAAGGTGAAGCCACACAGACTCTAACACCAACTCAATAAAAATCCCGCAGGATTAGGTGAAGCCACACAGACTCTAACACCCGTACACGCAACTATGAAATGCATGAGCATATTTTATATTTCAGCATATATAGGGCAGTCACACAGACAAATCCCCGGTGAAGTCACACAGACAAACACCCATGTAGTCTCCACTGACATACATGTTCCATACATGCTCATGCAACAATCAATATACATACACAAATGTAATCATCTCCACATACCAATACATATATTCGCAAATCATATGTAAAGCATACGCATGTAATTTAAACACGTTCTCGTCTCGAGAATACATAATTCCAAGCACACAAACACATCACAGAACCAAGCATACACACATGTCATTAAAGATATAAGGCAGAGATAAAGGTGCCCTTACCTCAGCAAGCTTTCCTTAATCCTTTTCTCGTCTAATCTATTATACGCGCTACCTCAAGAAGAAGTGATCCTTGGCAAGCTTATGATCCTAGCAAACAATCCAAGCTCTTGAAGAAGGAGAATGAAATTTTTTCAATGGATGATAGTGAGGAAGAGTGGGTCGGCCGAGAGAGAGAAGTGAGGGGAGTATATATCATTTTGTCCTTTGATTCATTGTGACACAACATCCACACAATCATGGTCTTGGCAATTTGTGGCCTTTGGATCAAATAGCATAAAGTCCCTCTAGACTAACCCTAGCCATTAGATTAAATAGGTAATGATTACCTTTTGACAAAATATCTAGATATTTATTTGGCGCTCTCAGCTCTCGCTCGCAGGCGAGTCGTACTTCGCTAACGGCCTAACTTGCGAAAAATAGAAAACTTGCGAGGCAATTGTTTGTCGTAAAACATTTCCAAAAATTATCGCTAAACTTTATTCGCCGACTGAAATTTTAGTCCTAAACTCCCAAAAATATTCTGACTCCAGATTCTAACTCGTACAGATATATAAAGTCTGTAGTTAAATTTCGACGGAAAACAGAAACCGTAAATTTTCCAACAGCGGGTACCATTTTCTACTCGTTTTTCCAATAAACGGAGAAAGTCAAATCTCGAGATTCTGAAAGCACAAGAACGTTCAGATGAATAAATAAAGACTACGGCCAAAAGTCTGGGTTTTATTAATACATAGGGAAAAAGCAGGCTCCAACTCAGCAACTATGCTGTTATTACAATGATACTTACGAAATTAACTTACAGAAACCCTAAAAACTCTTAGCCACTACTCACGCTTATAACATGCGTACGATACAGTAGAATTTTGGGTCTAACAAAATACTTTGAAATGGAACCCTAACCTTTGATAGATTTGGGATCGACGAGGAGAGAGAAAGCAAAGGCGAAGAAAGAAGAGAGAGAAAGAAATGAAAATCAGTGTTTTTTGTGAGTGTTGTTTCTCTCTCTCTCTCTCTCTCTCTTTTTTTTTTTGTGTGTGTTTGAAAAGCTTTGTTTCTTCTCTTTGTTATGCCAACGAAAGCTCTTTGGTGGTGATTGGTGGCGACGTGGGTTATGGTTATTGGGGGGTGAGCTTTTTGGTGAATTTACTATATTGTCCTTTTTGGTAATGCTGTTGGCGATTTTGCCAGGTAGAAATGTTTGGGTGGTATGGGTATGATGGTCCACTTAAATATTTTATGGAGTGTTTGTTACGTTAAATAAATTAAATTAAGTGGAAGATTTGGTGAGGGGGGTAAGGTTTCATTTTTTATTTTTTCTATAGGATGAAATTAAACTTTGGTTAGTGGTAAGGTTAATCATGCAAAATCATATGTAACTTTTTTTTTAATAAAATATTAAAAAAATTTATGTAAATAATAAAAGAAAAATAAATTTCTTTATTTTATGGTTGAATTTTAGATTACAAGACTTCCTATCTTTAAGAATTAAAAGATTAAAAAAAAATTATAAAAAAAAGGATTAAAAGAAAATGTTCGTTATTTTTAAAGTTTGACGGTTGAATAAGAACCACGATTTTAGGTTGATAATATCAGGCGGTTCAAACTTTAAAATGTGTATTTTTTAAATCTTAAAAAGTTAAATTTATATTAAAATTTAAATTATTTGATTTCGATTTAATGATTAGAAGACACTGATATGTGGATATATGAAAATATTGACGGTAAGAGTCTAATTTCATTGAATAGGTCTTAAGTTTGTTTTTCATTTTTAGTAATTTATGTTATATTATGTCAGTAATGTTAGTCGTTTTAACAACTTTCGTTAAAAAAGTTGTACATGTGACATTTTATTTACATCTAAAATTAATTTAGTTGTTAGTAAAAGCGGTTAACATTCGGATTAAGTTTAGTCAATGTTTAGATATAGTCGAACCAAGAATGATCGAATATGGACAAGGTGGAATCCTTTTTTAAGACTAAAGGATCTCATAAAGACCGTGATGGTTCATAGTCAATTAAAGGCTAGTGAAACTTGACAATTCAACTACTCTTATAACACTTGTAGAGTTTGGATCCTCTCCAATGTTTTCTCTCCAATGTGATCATAACCATTCATTTGCTTATTTTCTCTCTCTTCTTAAGTATTATTTTATTCTTTATAATTTAACAACCATTAAATTAAGAAAATGAGAGAAAACATTGGAGAGAAAATTGAAGAGGATCCAAATCCACACTTGTATTTCATGTTTTTAACACCATGAACTAAAACAACTATTTTTCTAGAGCATGACTAGAAGCGGCAATGCACTCATGAATAAGGAAAACGAAAATGCCGCAAAATGAGAGAAGTCAAACTAAACGTGTATGGTCGATCTATTAGAATTTATGATGTCTATACTCAACGACAAAAGTTAATTTAAGAGTTGAGGTTTGCACTGCATTTATAAAGGTTATCTATGTCATATATCTAGCCAATGTGGAACTTCTAATGGACTCCCTCACGTCCAGAACCGAACAAGTTGGAACGTTGAATCAACAATGGGTGTCCAAATATGGAAGGTCTCCACAACAAACGGATCTAGAATAGGCTATGATACCATGTTAAAATTTATGATGCATATACTCAACCACAAAAGCTAACTTAAGAGTTGAGATTTACACTGCATTTATAAAGACTATCTATGTCATATATCTAGCCAATGTAAAACTTCTAACACGATCCAACAAGTTTAACATTTGAATCACTTTTACGCTCAAAATCGAATCAACTCGCATCACAAACACTTATGAATTAGACAGTAGCGGAACACATCCCACAAAGCCGTTTGAAGACTGCTTATTGGGACCCGATGCACAACAAAAAAACAAAGAAAAGAGAACGAAGAAACAAACAAAGCAATGCCCTGTCTCAATGTACATTAGGTCCCACTTCCAACCATTAAAGCATAGAGACGTTGCAATTCCAACGTATACATAACATTATTAAAGTGCAAACAAATAATGTAGTATTAATTAATTAATTTCAATAAGGTTGAGTTGAGCTTATAAATTGGCTAGCATTCTTACTCTTCCACATCACAAACTAATTAGTCTTAATTCTTCAATAAGATCTCTATAAGTCTAAGATATTTAATTTTGTTGCTAATTTTTTGTATTTGCATATATTTGAAAAATGGCACAAATTAGTAGATGCAACATGAGCAAGGCAATATTGTTGATGGTATTCCTTGTGGGACTATTGTCCGGGGCAAGGGCACAAGATGGCGAAGCCGCGGCATCACCAGCACCATCACCGGCCGTTGGAGCTGGATTTTTGGTGACTTATTCTGGATCATTTATTTGTTCTTCATTGCTCTTCTCTCTTGTTGCTCTTTTCTCTCATTAGATTGGTTTAGTACATTTACATGTTATTTTTCTCTAAGATTCAATTCTCCTATATTTTTTCATTTTAATAGGATATGGTAATCGCATTCTTTATTTCTTCTATTGATTTCATATTATTGCAACATCTATATTTACCCCCCTAATTATTGGTTAGGGTGCTGTTCATTAATGCAGTAAGTACTATTTATTTACTTGTGGCTTTGGGTTTCTCTTTTTTGTTTTATTTTCTTACCGGTGATATTTCCTTTCTTAATATTTGTTGATTGAGTTAGAAAATTAGACACCTGCAGAAAAAATAAAAATAGACTCATATTACATTTTTCTCTAAAAATAAAAATGATTGAGGCCACTTTACATTTGTTTCTCTTGTTCCTCTTTCTCATTTTAAATAAACACTCTATATATTTGAAGTACAAGGTATAACTTCTAAGTAAACTGGTATTAAATTTAATAGTTAGTGTTACATATATATTAAAAAAATTAAACTTTAAAAATTCAAGGATATTTGATATTACATTTGTCTCGAATATGCAATCAATGTGTATTCGGTAATCAAATTAATACTTTGTTAAAAGGGATTTTAACATAGATGTGTTCCGGTTTACACCACCTAAAAAATATTTTTGCATTCATTATAATGTAAAATATAATTATAAACAAAAGTATTTGAAAACAAAAATACTTACATTCTTGCGAAAGATAAATTTTGTGGGTGCGACTTATAGTAGCGATGAATGACATTCTAGCTCATGCCCACATTTGTAGTAGAACATAACATCATCCAACTTGAATAGCTTTGTTTATCAAAGAAAACTTTAAAGATTTATGTAACACCCCGTTTTTCAAAGGCCTAAAGGTAGGCACTTTTTTTTTTTTAAACACGAGACAAAGTGCGCGGAAAATATTTTACAAGAGCCGGCATTATTCATACAACAGGACTAAAGCAATAATAGTACGACCAACAAGGTGACTGAAATAGTACTATATGCATCATAGTGCTTCTCAGAGAAGCAAAGTGTGTACCTGAATACTTACATCCCAAAATATCGCAGTCTAGACCACAAGTATAAATACTCAGATACAGTTTATCCAAAAGAGTCAGAATAAAACTCCATAACCAAAAAGCACGGTGTACAACGCACCGGCATAAACCTAACTAGATATACCACGCCACTCAATCACTAGGGGCTCAAGAAGCTACCGTCGTCCTCACGACCCACGGTATCAGGCGGGAATCCATCGTCTAGGGTGGGAGGAGCCCGTTCATGTATTATGGCAAGGGTCACCACACATATACATATATATAATACACACCGAATATACACATACCAAATACGGAAAGTAAATAGACATTTAGCATTTCCTTCTCAACAGGCATTATAATTCAAATGCACACAAAGCCTATCAATGCAGACTCTACAATGAGCGTGGCACCAATCACTGGCTGCCACATGCATGAATTCCGGAATTTAACCTCTCCGCAGAGAGTCATAGGCTTCATGTGGACACCAATCACTGGCTGTCGCACACCTACTAAACCCCGCAGGGCAGGTGAAGCCACATAGACTATAACACCAAGGTGAAGCCACACAGACTCTAACACCAACTCAATAAAATCCCGCAGGATTAGGTGAAGCCACACAGACTCTAACACCCGGTGCTTAGGTGAAGCCACACAGACTCTAACACTCGTACACGCAACTATGAAATGCATGAGCATATTTTATATTTCAGCATATATAGGGCAGTCACACAGACAAATCCCCGGTGAAGTCACACAGACAAACACCCATGTAGTCTCCACTGACATACACGTTCCATACATGCTCATGCAACAATCAATATACATACACATATGTAATCATCCCCACATACCAATACATATATTCGCAAATCATATGTAAGACATACGCATGTATTTTAAACAACTTCTCGTCTCGAGAATACATAATTCATACATGCCAAGCATTCAAAACACACCACAACAACAAACATACACACATGCCATTAACGAAAAGTAAGACAGAAATAAAGGTGCCCTTACCTCGGCAAGCTTCCACAACTATTTCTCGCTCAACTCTACAAATCGCGCTTCCTAAAATATAAGCAGCGTAATGTCAATAAAATACTCCCACTGTATTCTATCGAAACGAAACTAAAACCCAAAAATCTAGAGGGGTCTAAGGTACTTTCTAACACTCTCGGATAGTGATTACGAGACCTCCCTATATTGATAAAAAATTCATGAAGTTAAATACACTATTTTCACTACACGAAAATATTTTCGTTTCAAATCAAACTATGAAATACTTTTTTTTTAACACCAAAGCAATCAATTCCACACACTAAAACCATTTGAAAACAGCCCAACAACTCTTCGAAAAATTTCACCGAAAATAAAGTTTTCTTGCAACACAAGTTACAAGTTTTTACTTCTCGAATAAAACGGCCATAACTCATTCAATTTTTATCCGATCGAGACGAACCATACGCCAAAATCTTCGTCTCGAAAAGACGGATTAAATGGTTAGGTTTCCAGGTCACAAAAACAATTTTAAAATGACCAGAATACCCTTCAAAATTTCGGCCAGAAATGAAATCACACCCTAAATCATTTTTCTTTCATTTCAAAAGCATAGCATTAACCAATTAGTTCCCAAAATCATTTAATTGATCAAACAAAACATTTCCAAAACATAATCCACAATTCAAAATAGTTTTCACAAATATTCTCAAGAACACACACAAAATATTTTTCTTGTTTCTTAAAACAAAGTCACTTTCCACACATCCATTTTCATAAAAGGTTCAAAAGCAACATCATTTTCACAATCAACAACCAACAACTCATGTTCTTGATCAATTAGGAATTTTCCTCAAAACCCTAGTAAAGATTTTCATGATCTCATCATCTAACAATGGAAAACATCACTACTGAGCCTAAACATGCTAGTTCATCACTCATGAACAACTTTCAAGCAACAAGAATCATCATGAACAATTTCTCACAAATTCCTCAAAAACTCTAGCTACTAACTTCATGAGAAGAGCATGGTTTTCAATCATGGAAATCTATCTCTAAGCATGGATAAACACTAGCTATCATGGATCAATAATACCAAAAAGGAGAAATCAAAATCTCTACCCACTCATAACCAAAAGGCCCACGGCCAAGGAAGGAAAATATAGGGATGAAGGTTTTCTTACCACTTTCCTTATGCTAAAAGCTTCACTAAGTTACAAGGATCAATTTCCATTCCAAGCTTTTCTCCTAATTCTTTCTAGATTTCTCTTAAGGTGAAGATGTGTGTTCTATCAACACTTAGAAAAATAAAATAAAAGAAGAGGGAGGAGAAGAGTTCACGTGAGAGAGAAGAGAAAATGAATGGAAAAAGTCTCATGACTTGCTTCTTATCTTTCTCCAATTTAATTCCAAGTCATTGGATCAAAAAGGATAAAGGTTCCTAGACTAATCCTAGCCATTCATCTCAATCTTGGTCACCAAGTAACTTAATATAAATATCTAGATATTTATGACTTCATCGCTCAGTCCCCGCGTTTGCTCTTAAACGAGTCATATCTCGCGTACCGACTAAAATCGCGAAAATAGAAAATCTACGAAATAAAAGTTCGCCGTAAACCATTTCTAAAAATTATCGCTAAACTTGATTCTCCGACTGAAATATTTATCCGAAGCTCCCACAACTATTCTGAATCTAGATTCTAACTCGCGCCGATATATAAAGTCTCTATTTAAAATTCGACGGAAAACAGAAGCCGTAAATTTTCCAACAGCGGGTACAGTTTTCTACTCGTTCTTCTAAAAAACGGAGAAAGTCAAATTTTGAAATTCTGAAGACACAGAAACGTTCTCATATATAAATAAAGACTAAGAAACAAAAGTCTGTGCATTTCCAGCGCACGAGCACAAAACAGGCTCCAACTCAGCAAAATTCTATTATCGCGACAATACTCACAAAACCACTTAACCAAAAACCCTAATATTCTTAGCCATTACTTACTTTGCTCCGTAATTCCACGGTACCTTTTGTGTGAGGAAAGTAAGTAATGGCTAAGAATATTAGGGTTTTTGGTTAAGTGGTTTTGTGAGTATTGTCGCGATAATAGAATTTTGCTGAGTTGGAGCCTGTTTTGTGCTCGTGCGCTGGAAATGCACAGACTTTTGTTTCTTAGTCTTTATTTATATATGAGAACGTTTCTGTGTCTTCAGAATTTCAAAATTTGACTTTCTCCGTTTTTTAGAAGAACGAGTAGAAAACTGTACCCGCTGTTGGAAAATTTACGGCTTCTGTTTTCCGTCGGATTTTAAATAGAGACTTTATATATCGGCGCGAGTTAGAATCTAGATTCAGAATAGTTGTGGGAGCTTCGGATAAATATTTCAGTCGGAGAATCAAGTTTAGCGATAATTTTTAGAAATGGTTTACGGCGAACTTTTATTTCGTAGATTTTCTATTTTCGCGATTTTAGTCGGTACGCGAGATATGACTCGTTTAAGAGCAAACGCGGGGACTGAGCGATGAAGTCATAAATATCTAGATATTTATGTTAAGTTACTTGGTGACCAAGATTGAGATGAATGGCTAGGATTAGTCTAGGAACCTTTATCCTTTTTGATCCAATGACTTGGAATTAAATTGGAGAAAGATAAGAAGCAAGTCATGAGACTTTTTCCATTCATTTTCTCTTCTCTCTCACGTGAACTCTTCTCCTCCCTCTTCTTTATTTTATTTTTCTAAGTGTTGATAGAACACACATCTTCACCTTAAGAGAAATCTAGAAAGAATTAGGAGAAAAGCTTGGAATGGAAATTGATCCTTGTAACTTAGTGAAGCTTTTAGCATAAGGAAAGTGGTAAGAAAACCTTCATCCCTATATTTTCCTTCCTTGGCCGTGGGCCTTTTGGTTATGAGTGGGTAGAGATTTTGATTTCTCCTTTTTGGTATTATTGATCCATGATAGCTAGTGTTTATCCATGCTTAGAGATAGATTTCCATGATTGAAAACCATGCTCTTTTCATGAAGTTAGTAGCTAGAGTTTTTGAGGAATTTGTGAGAAATTGTTCATGATGATTCTTGTTGCTTGAAAGTTGTTCATGAGTGATGAACTAGCATGTTTAGGCTTAGTAGTGATGCTTTCCATTGTTAGATGATGAGATCATGAAAATCTTTACTAGGGTTTTGAGGAAAATTCCTAATTGATCAAGAACATGAGTTGTTGGTTGTTGATTGTGAAAATGATGTTGCTTTTGAACCTTTTATGAAAATGGATGTGTGGAAAGTGACTTTGTTTTAAGAAACAAGAAAAATATTTTGTGTGTGTTCTTGAGAATATTTGTGAAAACTATTTTGAATTGTGGATTATGTTTTGGAAATGTTTTGTTTGATCAATTAAATGAGTTAGTCGCAAAGGAAGTTAGTCGTTGGGAAGACATGTTATGAATAAGTAAAAGAGAAGCACATGAGAATGTGGCTTATGTCAATTAAGGATTGGCGAAAGGATTCACACATAATTTGGAAAAATTATGATTGTGCGTGTATATTAAGGATTCAAAAGCACCACCTGAATGGATGTCATGGAGGTGTGTGTGTTGTATGTGGAAGTAAAAAAAGGGTAAGCAATTATCTAATGACAAAGTTTGGTGGAAACTAATAGAAATTGATTCATTGTAGTTGTTACAATAAGGATAGGCGTAACACAGAGGAAAATGCGCATTGAGAAAACTAATGATTTCGGTCGTTGACAGTAGAAGCGGTTGAACGGCGGTTGAGGTGAGAAATATCTCAAGATATGATTGAGTGTAGGAATTTACTCTAAGGGTAAGATGTTGGAACAATTAAGAATGGTCAGGGTGAGAAGCTCTTTTGAGTAAAAGTGAATTTAATGATAAGAGGAAGAAACTCAAGAGAGTTTAGAAATAGAATGAGAATACGACGTGGAATGGTTTAAGCCGACGATGGCAGTCAACGAGGAGAAATGTTTTATGCTAAGGCAGACAAGGATAAGCTAAGTATTAATTTGGAAAATTATGTGGGCGCCTGAAGGATTGAATTTTCGGGAATTTGAGATTTGGATAAAAGGAGTTACAGTGAAGTAGATGGTATCGTCTTGCATGCGCCAAGAAAATTTGAGGAGTTGTAATCACCAACCGAATGTTGGGGTGATGTCATTAAGCTTATGGTTAGAACGAGATTTGAAAGTGAAAGTGTACAGTTCAGCACGGTTATGAGATTAAATGAAAAAATTAAGGACTTATAGATATTGGTGAAATTGTGAAATTCTATAGAGATGACAACTTCTTTCGGAGTCTAATGGTATGGGTGGTACTTGCCTTGGTGGCCTTGTACTTACTGTTTTGAACGATACTAAACGGATGTTTCGTGAGTGGAAGCATGAGATTTTAAGTGTTGTGTTTGAGTATTGTGGCTCGTCGCCGAGATCGAAGTAGTAAGAGATTGAGGTAGTAAGAAATTGAGGAAAACAGTAAGAAAACTTCGAAGGAATTGTTAGACCCTTGTGCCTCGGATGACCTGGAGCACAAGTGGAAGGGAGCATTATGAAAGTTAGGTAGAGATGGTCTAAGCCACCATCATGATTGTTGGCTATCTATTGACAAATTGAGGAACTGATCATCCTTAATCTCTTGTTAGTAGTAGACGAAATCGTGTTGACTGGAATTGACCAGTTTTTGCTAGCTTTGGTGGTGCACAGAGAGTTTCAGTGTTTCTTTTTGGAGGGTAGCCGTCACCACTTTGTGTGGGCCTAGTGGAATAGGCTATGTCGTGGAAACGTAAGAGGTGACTTTGGAAATTTTGTGTGTGGACCCTAGGACATTTGGGGAACTAGAAGTTGTGAACCTTCGTAGTAAAGGTAATTTTGAGTGGGAAACTCGTTGTGTGATGTCTAGCTTGTGTCTAGAGTTAGAAACCAGTGCGACCTTGTTGAGGGTTGCGGTTGGTGCACGGTTGTGTCGGTGTGTTGGTGATAGTATCTGTGTGGCATCACCTGGTGTTAGCGTCTGTGTGGCTACACCTAATCCGATGGGATTTTCTTGTGTTAGTGATAGTACTAACTAGTTGAGTTGTTACTCTTACTTTTAGTTTCGAGGACGAAACTTCTTTTTGGAGGGTAGTAATGTAAGACCCGTAATTCCACGGTACCTTTTGTGTGAGGAAAGTAAGTAATGGCTAAGAATATTAGGGTTTTTGGTTAAGTGGTTTTGTGAGTATTGTCGCGATAATAGAATTTTGCTGAGTTGGAGCCTGTTTTGTGCTCGTGCGCTGGAAATGCACAGACTTTTGTTTCTTAGTCTTTATTTATATATGAGAACGTTTCTGTGTCTTCAGAATTTCAAAATTTGACTTTCTCCGTTTTTTAGAAGAACGAGTAGAAAACTGTACCCGCTGTTGGAAAATTTACGGCTTCTGTTTTCCGTCGAATTTTAAATAGAGACTTTATATATCGGCGCGAGTTAGAATCTAGATTCAGAATAGTTGTGGGAGCTTCGGATAAATATTTCAGTCGGAGAATCAAGTTTAGCGATAATTTTTAGAAATGGTTTACGGCGAACTTTTATTTCGTAGATTTTCTATTTTCGCGATTTTAGTCGGTACGCGAGATATGACTCGTTTAAGAGCAAACGCGGGGACTGAGCGATGAAGTCATAAATATCTAGATATTTATGTTAAGTTACTTGGTGACCAAGATTGAGATGAATGGCTAGGATTAGTCTAGGAACCTTTATCCTATTTGATCCAATGGCTTGGAATTAAATTGGAGAAAGATAAGAAGCAAGTCATGAGACTTTTTCCATTCATTTTCTCTTCTCTCTCACGTGAACTCTTCTCCTCCCTCTTCTTTATTTTATTTTTCTAAGTGTTGATAGAACACACATCTTCACCTTAAGAGAAATCTAGAAAGAATTAGGAGAAAAGCTTGGAATGGAAATTGATCCTTGTAACTTGGTGAAGCTTTTGGCATAAGGAAAGTGGTAAGAAAACCTTCATCCCTATATTTTCCTTCCTTGGCCGTGGGCCTTTTGGTTATGAGTGGATAGAGATTTTGATTTCTCCTTTTTGGTATTATTGATCCATGATAGCTAGTGTTTATCCATGCTTAGAGATAGATTTCCATGATTGAAAACCATGCTCTTCTCATGAAGTTAGTAGCTAGAGTTTTTGAGGAATTTGTGAGAAATTGTTCATGATGATTCTTGTTGCTTGAAAGTTGTTCATGAGTGATGAACTAGCATGTTTAGGCTTAGTAGTGATGCTTTCCATTGTTAGATGATGAGATCATGAAAATCTTTACTAGGGTTTTGAGAAAAATTCCTAATTGATCAAGAACATGAGTTGTTGGTTGTTGATTGTGAAAATGATGTTGCTTTTGAACCTTTTATGAAAATGGATGTGTGGAAAGTGACTTTGTTTTAAGAAACAAGAAAAATATTTTGTGTGTGTTCTTGAGTATATTTGTGAAAACTATTTTGAATTGTGGATTATGTTTTGGAAATGTTTTGTTTGATCAATTAAATGATTTTGGGAACTAATTGGTTAATGCTATGCTTTTGAAATGAAAGAAAAATGATTTAGGGTGTGATTTCATTTCTGGCCAAAATTTTGAAGGGTATTCTGGTCATTTTAAAATTGTTTTTGTGACCTGGAAACCTAACCATTTAATCCGTCTTTTCGAGACGAAGATTTTGGCGTATGGTTCGTCTCGATCGGATAAAAATTGAATGAGTTATGGCCGTTTTATTCGAGAAGTAAAAACTTGTAACTTGTGTTGCAAGAAAACTTTATTTTCGGTGAAATTTTTCGAAGAGTTGTTGGGCTGTTTTCAAATGGTTTTAGTGTGTGGAATTGATTGCTTTGGTGTTAAAAAAAAAGTATTTCATAGTTTGATTTGAAACGAAAATATTTTCGTGTAGTGAAAATAGTGTATTTAACTTCATGAATTTTTTATCAATATAGGGAGGTCTCGTAATCACTATCCGAGAGTGTTAGAAAGTACCTTAGACCCCTCTAGATTTTTTGGTTTTAGTTTCGTTTCGATAGAATACAGTGAGAGTATTTTATTGACATTACGCTGCTTATATTTTAGGAAGCGCGATTTGTAGAGTTGAGCGAGAAATAGTTGTGGAAGCTTGCCGAGGTAAGGGCACCTTTATTTCTGTCTTGCTTTTCGTTAATGGCATGTGTGTATGTTTGTTGTTGTGGTGTGTTTTGAATGCTTGGCATGTATGAATTATGTATTCTCGAGACGAGAAGTTGTTTAAAATACATGCGTATGTCTTACATATGATTTGCGAATATATGTATTGGTATGTGGGGATGATTACATATGTGTATGTATATTGATTGTTGCATGAACATGTATGGAACGTGTATGTCAGTGGAGACTACATGGGTGTTTGTCTGTGTGACTTCACCGGGGATTTGTCTGTGTGACTGCCTATATATGCTGAAATATAAAATATGCTCATGCATTTCATAGTTGCGTGTACGGGTGTTAGAGTCTGTGTGGCTTCACCTAAGCACCGGGTGTTAGAGTCTGTGTGGCTTCACCTAATCCTGCGGGATTTTATTGAGTTGGTGTTAGAGTCTGTGTGGCTTCACCTTGGTGTTATAGTCTGTGTGGCTTCACCTGCCCTGCGGGGTTTAGTAGGTGTGCGACAGCCAGTGATTGGTGTCCACATGAAGCCTACGACTCTCTGCGGAGAGGTTAAATTCCGGAATTCATGCATGTAGCAGCCAGTGATTGGTGTCACGCTCATTGTAGAGTCTGCATTGATAGGCTTTGTGTGCATTTGAATTATAATGCCTGTTGAGAAGGAAATGCTAAATGTCTATTTACTTTCCGTATTTGGTATGTGTATATTCGGTGTGTATTATATATATGTATATGTGTGGTGACCCTTGCCATAATACATGAACGGGCTCCTCCCACCCTAGACGATGGATTCCCGCCTGATACCGTGGGTCGTGAGGACGACGGTAGCTTCTTGAGCCCCTAGTGATTGAGTGGCGTGGTATATCTAGTTAGGTTTATGTCGGTGCGTTGTACACCGTGCTTTTTGGTTAGGGAGTTTTATTCTGACTCTTTTGGATAAACTGTATCTGAGTATTTATACTTGTGGTCTAGACTGCGATATTTTGGGATGTAAGTATTCAGGTACACACTTTGCTTCTCCGAGAAGCACTATGATGCATATAATACTATTTCAGTCACCTTGTTGGTCGTACTATTATTGCTTTAGTCCTGTTGTATGAATAATGCCGGCTCTTGTAAAATATTTTCCGCGCACTTTGTCTCGTGTTTAAAAAAAAAAAAAAAAAAAGTGCCTACCTTTGGGCCTTTGAAAAACGGGGTGTTACAAATTATGGTAGAATTGATTTTATCATAATTGATTTTAGCATAATTGATTTATGTTTGGATACAGTTATGTAAAAGTGAGTTAAACAATAAATTTCAGTGTAAAAATCATACTTAAAGCCAGAAGCTACAAATCATAGTTTCTAGCAGAATCAATTCTGGAGGTAGAATCAATTCTGCTTTAAAGTAACCAAACATCTAAAATCAATCTAAAATTAATTATACATCTCTAGAATTGCTTTTGCCTCTTCCAAAAGCTAAACCAAACACACACATATATCCCTGTCCCTTCATCTCTAGTTCTCAACAACACTACACGTCCTCATCAATATATCAACCATTCGAATTTCCACCGTCCCATGACAACCCATCAACATATCAACTATTTGAGTTCCCATCACTAAAAAAACAAAAAAAATTCCACCATCTCAAGTCCAATTAGGGAATGATTTTGACAATCCCTTTATCAAAAACTTGTCTGTGATGCTGATACTAATCCGTATTTTTTTGGAGTCATGACTCAATTAATGCAAGGTAGTCCGTCTATTGCACAATCTTAAGAATAATATGCGGAATCTAGTAATCAAAACATAAATGACGAAGAATAAGAAGAAGAGAAAGAAGAAGAACAACAAAAACAACTGATTACTCAAGTGCAAATATGTCGCGCACCCATTAAAATCATAGATCTTCGACGTGTGGCACTTAGACAAATTTATGCAAAAACACTAGTATTCCAAAATCCATAATTAGCACATTCTTTTTTAAAAACACTAATTAACACATCCTTTATATTTGTTTTCTCTCTCTTCAAAGTAGCAACTCTATTCCAAAACTTCACCAAATTTACATCAAGGAATCAACAAATTAAACATCCCCACACATATTGTGACATCAAGTTTATATTTATTGTAATAAAAATCCATGGCTTTGTCTCCACGCAGTTCTTTCTTAATTAAATTTATAATAATGAAGGTAGAATGCACAATCCTTGTCTTCCAACACAAACGAAAAGCATTATTCATGCATTTTCACAATGAGATATTACTAATTGAGTTGTATTACATCACTGCCGGAAAAATTTGAGTTGTATTACACGACTTATATTGGCAACACATGATTTAATACCAAACAACATATGAGAAAAAGTCATGTGTGCAATTGGTATTATTATTTTACTTTTCAAAACCATGAATGATTTTCACAGTCAAATTATTGAAAATTAGTGATTATTTGTTGGTACATTAATCTCTTTCACGAGCAATGACATTTCTCACAATTAAAATTTATTACTTTTTTTGTGTATATTTGTCCTGATAATTTTCCTATTTAAAAAATAGTAGTGAGAAAAGAAAACAAAACTATTTGGTGAGAAATTTAGACATTATCTTAGAAGTCAAAGACTCGATCATCAATTTCATTATAAATCAGAAAATAATAATAATATTTCATTTTTGACAATAGTATAATAATAATAATAATAATAATAATAATAATAATAATAATAGTAGTAGTAGTAGTAGTAGTAGTGTACCAAAAAATTAATATAAGGAAAATATTAAGATCAATAAAACAAGAAAAATATTAAACAGGGTCTCGGATACTGGTTAAACATACTTACAGTCTCTCAGATCATTTCGTTGAGTTAATGTTTTCAGCCAGAGGGCTCCGTGCTCGGAGGTCCTTTCTCCAACTTGTTTGACTTGCTTTTATTTGGGTGGTGTGGAATGAACGAAATCAGCGAGTCTTCAGAAATTCGGATACCTCTATGAACCAACTCTTAGACAAGGTCAAAATATACTCCTACAGGTGGATGCGGTCTACCAATGCTACTTTAGTGACACACTTGCATTCGTGAACCCATTTCTCTGTTTGGGCATCGACTGATTGTATTTTATATTCTTGTTTTTTGATAGAATCTTCTTGTAAACTTGTGTAGCCCTCTTTGGCACATCTTGTGCTGAGAGGTTTACTTGTTTTTTGATTATATATATATATATATATATATATATATTCCATTTTTGTTTGTTAAAAATAAAAACTTTATTTTAACTTTTTTTTTTTTTTTTATCAATTCTTAATTTTCTTTTTAAATATACTTAACAAGTATTCGGAGATCGGTTTACCACGATAAAACAAAATTAAATATACTGCGTATTCTTTGTTGGCTTAAAGACAGAGCTCAGTAGCAAGTAGGTGTTGGTAGCTGCGTTTATTGTTGTTGAAATTAAAATGATATGAATAATTAACAATTTTCTCTAATTTAATTCACTTGCGTCTTCTTCTATAGGTATTATATTATCCCAATTCTCAACGCAATCGTTGAGAATTGTGACCTAACTAACACCAGCCATCGATGGATTCTCAAGTAATGGTAGCTCTTGCTCTTTCACTTGTTGGTGGTCTCAGCACTTCCATCGGTATATATTACTTCGTTTCAACTTCTTCTATCCTATTATATTATTGTCTGCATTTTCATTTTCATTTTCAATCAATTTTGTATACTCTGTTACCTTCATTTTTAGTGTTCAATTGGAACTCTCAATAAGTTGTTTTTAGCTTATTTCCATAAGTTCTATAGGATAGCAACAGATAGCTAATGAAACTAAATTATAAGCCTGTTTAGATAAACAACTTATTTGCAGCTTATCATGATAAGCACTTATGTATAAGCTTCCCTGAACTATTTTTATAGCAAAAGATAAATTATTTTTATATATTTTACAAGGTGTTTTCGTAAACTATATTGGAGAACTTATGAAAATAAGGTGAAAATAACTTAATGCAAATTGTCATAAGTTGTTTTCATAAGCTCTTCCAAACAGTCTTATAAAATGTATGCCGGTAGATAAGCTCAAATAAGCCAATCCAAACAGGCTCATAGGTTATATGAAAAAGTTTGACTTTATTTTATATTTTTGTTATAGAAATAGCTTATACATAAGCACTTACGTATATGATAAACAATTATGCTATAATAGAGTCTCATGTACTATTTACATCATCTATACCTCTAGTGTCCCCGAACGAGTTCTAGTAGTGACACATAACAAATGATGTCAAGCCAAGAGCATCCTGATTTCTATATAATAGCTTCTATCTACTAGAAATAATGGTGAATGTAAGAATCCACAGGGTTTATTTTATAAAGATAATAAAATGGGACAAAGTAAAAAAATGGATTATTTCATTTCAACTAATGGAGTGGAACCATAGATCATTTGATAGAACAATGTGGCACCTTAATTTATTGTTGTTTTAGCTCTTGTGGAAACTAGAAAGACACTGATATCTTTGCTTGACTGCCAAAATCTTGAGATTTAGTAGCTGATCATTAGTTGTTGTTTTATTTTATTTTTAATTGTTTTCATTGGGTTTTAGTTATGTGTTTGTAATTGGAATCTAAGTTATCGTCATGAAACAGGTGCACTTTTTGTTATTATCAATCCAGCTCCCAATTTGAAGATGCTTGGACTATTACAGGTGGTTTTTTCTTTTTCAAAAACTATTTTTCATAGAATAACAACTCAGTTTATGTTGGTTCATTTATAATCTGTGTCGCTGTCATTTGTCCAATGTGATCAATGTTGTCAATCGTGGAAAATAGCGGTTTGTTTAAATCCTGCTTAGCATTAGTGTTACAACACCACTATTTGACAATTTTTTTTAAAGAAATGGTATATTGTGTAACAATTCCAATTTGTACAAGTTCTGCCACACTGTAGCGCTAGCGCTATTTAACTAAACTTAATATGATAAAGTGTATTCGAGTTTTTGATTTGGTTACTCTGGTCTATAGTCTGTTTTCTAAAATTATTTATTTCCGTGAAGGGTTTTGCTGCTGGTTTGATGCTGAGCATATCATTCTTCGATCTGGCTCATAATGCTATAAACTCACTGGGATTCTTGAAAGGCAACCTTTGGGTAAGCTGTTGCATTTGAGCTATCATAAAGTAATCTAGCAGTAACAATTTGTCTTGCATGTCGTCTTCTCTTATGTTAGTTCTGACGAAAATCTTCTATCTTTTCATTTGTGTAGTTTTTTGCTGGTGTTATATTCTTTGCCTTTGTAGCAAATTTTATCCCGGAGCCAACACTTGCTCCCACATCAGAAGTGAAGACTAGAAAGGTTTGAATCAATCATTTACTTAGAAATAATAGTTGTTATCACTGTTGTTGCAGCTACGCTATATACTACATAAATATAAATTTTTGATAGATATGGTGGCATTCTTGAAATTAGAAAAAAGGGGATGAAGGAGGCAAGGATAATTTGAAAAAGCATCGGCAGCAAGTTTTATTCAGTGGGATTATTACAGCTGTAGGTAGGACTGTCTGAGTACTTTTAAACTTAACGTCTTCCTTACAAAGTAGTTCTTGTTGAAACAAAATATTATAAGGGTAATATGAAAATTAATTTTCTTTTGAATGTTCAAGTAATATTAAAGGGCTAAAAATTCCATGCTAAATAAAGATTTGAGTATAATAAAGAACGTCAATTCTCATTTTCCATATTTCCTATTGTTCACCATTTCTTTACGTTTTACTAATATAGTTTTCTTTTTGTTCATTTCATAGGCATAAGTTTACACAATTTTCCTGAAGGAATGGCTGTATTCCTTGGATCCATGAAGGTATCCAAAACTCAATGATGTCATACTCATATGGTTCTTCAAATTATTATCATTAATGGTTGAAGGATTGGTTATATCCATACCAACATGTCTGTTAATGTCGCTTCCATATGATTTTCTAACATGCTTTCGTTCATAGGGCCTCCGCGTTGGCATCAACTTAGCATTGGCCATTGCTCTGCATAATATCCCAGAGGTATTATTCGTGATAAAACCTGTTTTACTCTTGATACAATAGTTTTGTTTGAGTAGTGCAATTAATAATAGAGGAAAATCAGTGTTCCTTGTGGTTTATTGGCCCATATTCTGAGTTTCATGTGACAAAATTTATTTTTCCCTACCCACATTATTAATGAAGATACACATATTTTTAAGATGTTATTTAAGTCTTATTGTAATTTTAAAAATCTTCTGCTTTCTAGGGTGTTGCTGTTGCACTTCCTGTTTATTTTGCGACACAAAGGTAATAGCTTTTAAAGTCTCTTTTTGGCTCAAGCTTTTAAAACATTTACAGGTTATAATTGAAAATTGAGCTTATGAAATACAGAAATAGTGAGCTTAACAAAGATTTATGCGAAGTAACAGTTGACTGTGAAATATATTTTCAGTGGCTCTGAGAAGATGAAACTGGAGTTTTCATCTAAATAGATTGTGATGTGAAGGTTGGCAATGCGTATGATTGCCATTTTCAAAAAACTTCACGTGTGGCAAAACCTTTTCATTTATGGCCATAATGCTACTATGAAGGCTATTTCGTTTTACTTCAGCATAAAAAATATTAGCATTGAACAGAAAAAAAATTGAATCTGTATTTGGATTTGAGTGCTGTTACATGTACAAATAAAATAGGTGCTGACGAACTTGGCTTACAGAGGATGCAATGATGGGTGCATTTGGAAATTTCAACATACTTGATGTCATATTTTGTAAAATAATAACGCATGGAATTAATAATTAATCTTGAATCTTGCTTTTTGTTAATATGTAGCCATGTCAATCAATATGCACTTGAATTTTAACTGTTACTTTTGTTTATTTCTTTTGTTCTGGGTGTGTCTTAGTAAATGGCAGGCATTCAAATTGGCAACACTTTCAGGCTTTGCTGAACCCTTGGGTGTTATAATCGTAGGTATGTCATCTGCTTTATGTTGCATTGCACAACATCCTTATTTCTTTAAGGTCAAGTGAGGCACTTTTGCCTATTTCACAATTCTGCCCATTGAATCTTCCTCTCTACTCCAGAGTAGGTTTTTATGCTTCAAGTATGTAGGGTCATCATTTTTTGACACTCGGTGTTTATTAGATATGTGTGTGTTACCTTAATCTGATGATTTCCTTTGCTTTCTCTGTAGCCTATTTATTCCCTAGCAGCTTAAATCCTGAGATTCTGGAAGGCCTACTTGGATCAGGTTTGCAGTCATATAGCTTTTTGATGTCACAATGGGATTTTCAGCGTTGAAATTATTATGCTAACTGGTTCTATGTTAATTACAGTTGGTGGAGTTATGGCTTTTCTGACCCTTCATGAAATGCTGCCATTGGCTTTTGATTATGCCGGTCAGAAGCAATCTGTAAAGGCTGTATTTTTTGGGATGGCTTTCATGTCTGCGAGGTAATAATCTCATTTCCAATGAAAATATTTTAATATATACTGTAATAATATTGTTCAACTTTTTTTGGGGATAAAGTATATGATGCATCTGAGTGAATTGAAGTGAGTAAATTATTTTGCATTTTGCACTTTAACTAGCAAGTAGCAACTATCAATGATAAGTATTGCATGCTGCAAAGTGAGGAAACGGAACTTTTATTGTAGAGACAAAAACGTGTTGTTGAGAGAGTACCACATCGGATGAGATATGACTTGAAAATTAGTTGATAAGTGGGAGACATCACTCACTTTACAAACCAATTAAGATGGTATTAGAGTCTATCTAAGATTCACTGGGCCACCCGCTATTGGGCCATTTGGCTCACACACCAGATGTTCAATTCTAGACCTAGTCGTGAGGAGGGTGTGTTGAGAGTTCTACGTCGGATAAGTTATGACATGAAAAGTTGTTTATAAGTGAGAAAGATCCTCTTGCAAACCGGTTTTGTACGGGTTGAGTTAGACCCAAAACAAATTCTAAGAAATGAAAACAGTTGGCCTTGTAGCATTTAGCCATTTAGTAGCTCTGAAATTTACTACATTCTATGTCTTCAATTTGTGTTCACTTTTTCTTGGGCTGCCTATCCTACAATGTGACTGATAGCCAGATTCATTTGTTTCTTGAGCCTGAACAAAACTCAGCAGAATTCAGCAAAAACATGAAAATTCAAATCAAAGGTGGTTGTAGGATAAATCAACATGGTAAGGGGTCTACTAATTTATCCAAGAGTTGATAATAATGTCGACTTATTCTTGCAAAAGAATTGTGACTCTTTAGTATGTCCCAATTCAAAAAATGCTTGTATTCCCAGATTCAGTATAAATATAGTCAAAACATTATTTACAACAATTAAGAATAGGCAACCTTATGATTGGAGTCTTGGACTTAAATTGCTACCTCTTTCTGTTAAAAATGGAAATGAAATGTCGTATAAGAACTTCCAAAAGGGGAAAAATTGGATGATATCTCTTTCTGTTTGTTTGTTTATTTATTATTATTATTTTTTCTAGCAAGTCCTTATTAATATTGCTGGATGTGCAGCCTGTATTTTCTAAATATCAGCTTACCAGAGGAGATAAGCTTGTAGACGGGAACAACCTCTTTTATTTTCTTAATTCATGAGCTCCACAGTATCATCGTGGTGTGTGTTTTCAGATTCTATCACCAATTGCAGCAAAATTATTTCAGTAGGAGTCTCACAAACTGTCCAATGACAATAACATACAGCCATCTGATGAGGTTAGCATTAGATATAGTATGAATATAGAGGGATACAATCCACCTATGATTGTGGTTTCCCCAAAGAATGTAAAGAAATTTAGATAATAAGAGTGTACTGTGTAAAATGTTTTAGGGGACCATCAATCATGTATCATGAAACCAAGGTCAGACTTTAAGTTGCAAAGTTGACTGACAATGTTTTATGTTCATTTATTTCTTCCTAGATGTATAAGAAACAATTATAAACAGCTATACCGGTGAAAAGGCTCCCCTTAAGCCAGTGTGCCTCGAGCATTCTTCCTTTGCTACTGGTATTAATATGGGATTCACCGAATTTGTCTGATTTGATTGCATTTTCCATATGGCTGCTTTGGCAATGTGTTAAGTTCTTAGTTCTCTTGTATAAAACACCTTATGTGAGTCGAAAATTGCATTTGGTTTAGAAATTGGAATTCGCCCTTTTGATTCTTTAAACTCGTTACCAAATAGTTGCAACCATGCGGCATCTATTGAGGATCTGTCCTGAGAGTTACATTGGCTAGCTTCAAAGTATTGGTGCAGGTGCAACCGTCTCATTTTTCAAAAGAACCGTCTTTTTTATTGCAAAGGCCAAACGAAGAGGTTTGTTAATTAATTAAATGAAAATTAGCTACATTGAGAAGTTAATAATAATTTTCTACGCTCGAACGAGATAACACTGGCATTTTTAGTCTTAACTAATGACCCGAAGTTTGAATTTTGACTTGAAAATGTAGTGATGTTAAAACTCTTAAACGAGAATTTCTTTCTTCGTGTTCATATCTGATTCCAGTCCCATATAAACTCTTTTTTTTTGACAATGTCCCATATAAACTCTTAAAATGTAGTAATGTTGCAATTGTGTGAGTGCTCAATTTATTTATATATAAAAAGTATGTGTTTGCTCTTTTTGTTTATAGTATTTAAAAGCATTATAAAGTAACAATAAAACAAAAATGTTAGATATGAAGATCAGCTTCAAATGGCAAGTTTATAATATAGTAATGCAGAATAAGATTCACATGCAAACAGAAACAAAATCTGTGTCTACGTTATGTCTTTCTAAAATATTACTCATAAACAACAATATATACTTTTATATAACTTTTTAGAATTTTGTCCAAAAACTGCCAAACAAGGTCCGCATACATTATTGTGCCTCTTGTTTTTTTTTTGGACAAAAATTTGTGCCTATGTTGTACTTGTAGCTTTTATGTTTTGAAGTAGAGAACAACTTTTTTTTTTGTTAAGAAGTAGAGAGCAACTTTAAGCACACCATTTGTAAAAAATTGCACAAGATTTTGGAAATATATATATGGATGGGAAATAATATGGTGTTTTTGTTTGGAAAAATACATCTGTACGACAGAATTTTTTTTTCCTTTCTTATGGATACTTTTGAAGTGCTTTTGGGGTAGAGAAAAACTCATCCTTTGAAATATGAAATATTATTTTGAAAGAAATGCATCAACTACTCAAGATTTCATAACAAATTACTACATAGTGTTGATTAAATGGAATGAAGAGTTGAAATTTTTAATCTTTAATTTTTAAAACTTTGTATAATAGGCAAATTTTAAGTTAGTATATTCATATTGATGTTTTTATCTTGTTAGTATTTAAAATCAACTTATGATAAGGATCCTGATAGGTGCCAGGTTTTTGCACAAGGTTGAGTATCCTATAGTCAGGTAATTAATAATTTTTCTTCAAAAGCAACCTTCTTTATTGAGTGTCCGTAAATAGGGTTAAACTTTTATCTTAAAAGTGGTTTTTAGGTAAAAACTTTGATTCCTTCTGTTCTTTTTACGAGTGGAGTATCCACCCTACTTTATATTGAGAGTTTGTTTGGGTGTCGTGTTGGATCTCGATGGGTCAAGGGGATTGGAGGCATTGCTAGTCATTTTTGTCCTAACCTATAGTTGATCTCTGTCTCTCTCTTCTTGTCGAGTATTCTTCTTCTCGTGGTGATGCCTACCAGAGGTTCTAATTTTTTTGGTGGTGTGCCTTCTTATTTTTCTTATGGTTTATTTTTCTTTTTGACTTAATTGCACTTTTGGTCCCCTATTTTGCCAATTCTGCGATTTTAGTCCCCCTATTTTAAAATCAAACATTCTAGTCTCCCTATTTTGATTTTTGTTGCACTTTTGGTCCCCCATCCCATTTTTTGACCAAGTGGCAACCAAAACGCTTACGTGGCAATACATATGGCAAATAAAAGTGCCACATCAACAAATATTTTAATTATAATATTAATTTTTTAATGTTCAATATGAAAGAGACTAATTTTTTTAAAAAAAAAAATCTGATAAACGAAAAAAATATAATTTTTTTAAAATCTGAAATATTAATTTAGTTTTAGAAAAAAACTGAAAAAACAAAAATTATTAATTTTAAAAAAGATGATAAAACAAAAAATATTGATTTTTTTAGAAAAACCGAAATATTAATTTTTTTAAAAAATATCTTAAAGTTTATTTTATATTTTAATTTTTTTTTAAAAATTAAACATTAATATTTCAGATTTTTTTTTCAGTTTTTTTTTAAAAATAAATTTAAATGTTTTTCGATTTTCAGATTTTTTTGATATAATATTTCAAATATTATTTTTTTATAATCTGTAATATATGTTTCTTAAAAAACTGAAATTATTATTTTCTTTTTAAAATCTGAAAATAAAATATTATTTGAAATAAAACTGAAATATTAAATAATTTTTCAGATATTTTTTAAAAAATTAATATTTTTTTGTTTTTTCATATTTTTTTTAAAAAAAATTTTGGTTTTTTTTCAGATTTGTTTTTAAAAAAATACATTTTTTGGTTATTCAGATTTTTTTTGTAAAAAAATAATATTTTTCATATTGGAAATTAAAATATTTGGTGACGTGGAATTTTTATTTGCCACGTAAGCGTTTTGGTTGCCATTTGGTTAAAAAATAGGGTGGGGGACCAAAAGTGTAACAAAAATCAAAATAGGGGGACTGAAATGTTTGATTTTAAAATAGGGGGACTAAAACCGCACTTTTGGCAAAATAGGAGGACCAAAAGTGCAATTAAGCCTTTCTTTTTTTATCTTACCTTAGAGATTGGTGGGTTCTTACGGAGTGTACTTCTTGTACCTAATTTATAAATTTTTCTTTTGTAATTCTTTCACTTTTATAATTATATTTATTATATTTTCCATTTAAAAAATAATTAATAAATTTTATGAATAAAAAATTAAACTAATTATAAGGGAAAATTGTATATTTTTTTTCAATTAAAAAATATTAGTTGCTTGTATTGTTGCACAAACACACACATTAGATAGTTCATATTTGCAGCACTCTAGGACAAAACGTCAATTTTACCCTTAAATATATTTGCATTGAATATACATGCATGTGCTTTCATGATCAGAGTTCATAAGGGGACAAAATTGTCCCACACGGACAGGAAAAGGAGCATAATGCATATTTCTCTGAGTTTTAATTTCATGTTTCTCTCTATCTGTCACTTTGTAATAATGCTACCAATTAACTTCAATAGTATCCATGATCAATTCTCAGACCTTGAGGACTCTCAATCAAGTAATAAAATAGTGCTTTTATAACTATTTGTTGCAAAATCATTATTTTTTTCAAAATCATTGTGGTGATTCATCCATATAAACTATGAATAAAACAAGTTTGTCCAAATCCAATTTATTCCACTAGTTTTATCCTGTTAATATACACTAGTTGTAATTGACGGATTTGAAATTATACATCTAACTGGCCGATTAAGACCATATATTTAAATATAAAACAGTTAGATAGTTTGATTAAATCTTCTTTATATTTGAATTGTTCGATCTTAATCGGACGGTCAGTTCTTTCCTAACTACATACAGTTTTAATTGCATACAATCTGAATCCCTAACTAACTAGTGTAATTAAATTTATCCAATTAATTACACCAGTTAGTTTTCTATAAATAAAAAAATACACTAGTTAGTTGTTGTTCTTCTTGTAGAATTAGTATTTAACTTACTTTTTTTTGGTATTCAGTATTTAACTTACTTTTAGTTCATTAATATTAATATAAACTAGTTTTGAGACCCGTGCATTCGCACGGGTCTATTGACTTTTATTTATAATTTTTTGTTAAATTATAAATGACGTCATTCTATTATTTTTTGTAAAATACATTAAATTAAGTCATTTTTTATTAAAGTAATTATCCCGTGTATGATTTTTGTATAATAAATTATAATAAAAAAATATTTACTATTCAATTTTTTTTTATTAAAGCAATTATTCCGTGTATGATTATTTTTTTTTTATTAAAGCAATTTTCCCGTGTATGATTAAAAAAAATTTACTAAAACAATTGTCCCGTGTATAATTAAATTTTTTATTAAACCAATTGTACTGTCTATGATTAAATATTTTTTATTAAAGCAATTATCCCGTATATGATTAATTTTTTTATTAAAGCAATTGTTCTGTGTATGATTAAAATTTTTTTATAAAAACAATTGTCCCGTGTATGATTAATTTTTTTTTTTTAAAGTATTTGTCCCGTGTATGATAAAAAAAATTTTATTAGAACAATTGTCCTGTGTATGATTTTATATATATATTAGTGATCAACACTTTCTTTCTTTTTTTGACAAAATTATTGATTAACACTTGTCCCGTGATGTTTTAAGTATAATGACAAATATTTGCCACGTAATTATTATAATATATATTTATCAATAATGCACTTCTTATGTATTTTTTATATAATAGTAAACAAAAATAGAGTAGAATTTAACTATTTTATAATAATATATTAAATTAAAAAATATAATTTTTTAAGGAAATAGAAGATTTGAAATATTTTTAAGAAATGATGATGACAAATTAGAATTTTTAGTAGTAATACCTTTTAATATATTGGGCTTGTTTGCATTTGGCTTATTTTTAAGCTTGTGAAAATAGTTTATGGTTATAATTTATAAATAAATTTTTATCTTAATTCATAAGTTTTTTTTACGCATGTTAATTCATAAGTTTTCGCTAATAAAAATTATATCTTTATAAATTATTTTCATGAACTAACTTAAAAAACCTATAATAATACATAAAAACTTATTTATTTGCATAAATTATTTCGCATAAACTCATAAATAAGTAAATTAAAACGGGTCCATTGTGTTTTTGTTTCTATTTTTATGTTCTTTTATTTTTAAGTTCATAAATAAGTATCTTCTTTTATTAGGTTATTCTATTTTTATATTTTATATATAAGTTTTTATATGTTAGATTAAGTTACTACTCTTTCATTAAAAAAAAATTACTATTATACTTAATAATATATTGGGCCTGTTAATTCAAAAAAAAAATATATATATTGGGCCTGTTCATATTTTTATATGTAAATTTTTTAATTAAAATTTTATAGGAAAATTTATTTGATGCTTATCTTTGTTTTTTCTTCCGTGTATTTTTTTTCTTAGAGATGTGGTTTTTAATGTTATTTTTATGGAAAGATTTTTTTTATGCTTATCTTTCTTTCCTATTCTTTTTTTTTTTTTTTATTATTATTATTAGTTTCGAGGTAAAATTTCATGTAAGGGCGTCAAACTTGGAACACCATTAAAAGTGATAAGGACAAACTTGGATTTTTAATAGTAGTTTCTTTTAATCGATATCTATATCTATATCTATATTATTATTATTTGCCTTACTCAAAGTAAAAAGTACACTTGGCATCCTCACGTTGCTTCTCAAAGAGCAAATTCATATGTGACATTATTTTAATAACGTGGCGTCTATGTGGCGCCTACGTGTCTTCTCTTTACGACCTAAAGGAACGCGGTTCGAATCCCACTAACAACAAAGTATTAATTTTATGATTTTTTATCTTTTCTATTTTACCTTGCTTTTTATTTTTTTAGCGATTATTAAATCTATTGTGAAACAAAAAAATATATAGATAATAAGATTACCATAAAATCTATCGGATAAATACAAAAAAAAAAAAAAAAAGAATCTATTGTCAAAAAAAGAAAAAAGAATTGCCTTGATTTATTTTACCAATTATTCAATGTATTGCCAACAAAATAATAACAAACCTTACAAAAATAGAAAACAAAACAAACAACAATTGATTATATATATATATATATATATATATATATATATATTATAGTAAATTACACTACCCTCTCTTGAGAAGTGCTTAAATTACATTACTCTCCCCTCTTATATTAAAATATACACTTTCCTCCCATCTTATACAAAATATATTAGAGAAAATTAATCTCTTCTCCATCGAAAGAAACTTGAATTTCCTCTCCCTTCCCGTAATATTAAAACATACATTTTCCTCTTTTAATCAAACTCTATTTTAATTTTTTACACGAGTTTTACATAGTTAGAAATAACTCTCTTCCGTTAGTTCATATATCTTTGAATATTTTAATGGAACATTTTATTAAAATAATTAAGATGTGAGACATAAAGTTATGGTTCGTGTTGTTTTGTATATTACACGGGTTTGATTTAATTATTCATACTATAAAAAAGTTACTCTCTCCTATTAGATTACATCCTTTTTGATATTTTAGTTGAAAATTTTGCAAAAATAGTTAAGATGTAAGGTTATAGTTTCAATTGTTTTTCTTTTACACGGGCTTGATTTTGTTTTTCACACCGCAATAAATTACTTTCTTTTATTTGATTAAATTCATCTTAAAATTTTAAATGAACTTTTACAAAAAATAATTAAGACGTAATGCCTAAGAATATTTGTCTCAATTGTTTTACTTTTGATGGCTTTATTTATTTCTTTACGCCGTAATAGATTATCATCTTCCGTTAAAACAAATTTTTCTAGATATTTTAATTGAAGATTTACAAAAATAATTAAGAATCGAGACCTTAGGTTATGATATCAATTGTTTTACATTTTACACAGACTTCATTTAGTTCTTCAAGTCGTAAGAGCGATTATCCTCTTTCGTTTGATCATATCTCTTTGAATATTTTACTTAAGCATTTTTTTAAAATGAATAAGGTAAAATTACACGTTTCGTCCTTTATCTTATTTTTTTGTAACATTTTGGTCATTTATCTTTCATTTGTAATATTTTGGTCATTTATCTTATCTTTTTGTAACACTCTGGTAATTTATCTTTTATTTGTAACACTTTGGTCGTTTAAAGAGCATATAAGAGATGAAAGAATTGATGATGATGAACATTTTCATCAAAATTATGAGTTTTATTTAATTTTAATAAAAATGTATTTTAACAAATAAAATTCAGCATTTTTTTAATAAAAAAAATATGAGAAAAAGGGTTTATATGTGAATGTTATAAAAGGAAAAGGACTAAAGTGTTACAAATAAAAGATCAAAGTGTTACAAATAAAAGATAAATGTCCAAAATATTACAAAAAACAAGATTAAAGACCAAACATGTAATTTTGCCAATAAATAAGGTATGAGGCCTAAAGTTATGGTCCAAGTTGTTTTACTTATTACACGAGATTGATTAGTTATCCACACTGTAATAAATTACTGTTTTCAGTTAGAGCTAATCTCTCTTGAAATTTTAATTGAACTTTTTATAAGTATTATAAAAATGCGAGACCTAAGATTATAATGTCAATTGGTTTACTTTTTACACGGGCTTGAATAAGTTCTTCACATCACACCTGTAAGAGATTATCCTCTACTGTTATATAAAATCCATTTTGATATCTTAATCAAAGAATATACAAAAATAATTAAGATGTGAGACCTAGCGTTGTGGCCTCAATTGTTTTACTTTTTACACATGTGTTATTTAGTTCTTCATACCGTAAGAAATTACCCCATTCTCTTACATCAAATCCTTCTTGAAATTTCAATTGAACTTTTAAAAAGAAAAATTTAAGACGCAAGACCTAATAATACAATCTCAATTGTTTTACTTTCTACACGATCTTTATTTATTTCTTCACACCTTAAGAGATTACAATCTTCCGTTAGAATAAATTTCTCTTGATATTTAATTGAAGTTTATTAAAAATAATTAAGATGCGGGACATAAGGTTATGATCTCAATTTCTTTACTTTTTACACGGACTTTATTTAGTTTTTTACGCTATAAGAGATTACACTCTTCCGTTAGTTCAAATCTCTTTTGAAAATTTAATTTAACATTTTACAAGAATAACTGAGATGTAAAAGATTACGAGCTTTACTTTTTACAAAAGCTTAATTTAGTTCTTCACACTATAAGAAATTACTTTCTTCTGTTAGCTAGATGAAATTCCTCTTAAAATTTTAATTGAACTCTTTACAAAAATAATTAAGAAGTGAGACCTAAGATTATGGTCTCAATTGCTTTATTTTTATACACGGGCCTGATTTAATTCTTCCTACCGTAAGAGATTAACCCTCATTTGTTAGATCAAATTCCTTTTAATATTTTAATTGAACATTTTATGAAAAATAACTAAGATTCGAGGCCTAAGGGCATCGTCTCAAATTTCTTAATTTTTCACGTGAGTTTAATTTATTTCTTCACACTTTAAAAGATTATGCCTCTTCCGTTTGACCGGATAACTCTTTGAATATTTTAATTGAACATTTTACAAAAAATAATAAAGATGCGAGGTTTAAGATTTGATTTCAGTTATGGTTTACTTTTTATTTCGGCTTGATTTAATTCTTTCCGTTAGATCAAATACATTTTGATATTTAATAGAAACTTCTTTACCTAATAGTCATGATACATGACTTAATGTTAGATGCTCTTGAATAAATTCTTCATCACATAAAAGATTGTCATCTTCCATTATAACAAAACCCTCTTCATAGATTAATTGAACTTTTTACCAAAACAAGAATAAAAGAAACATGCATATATGTGACATTAAAGTCTAAAATCATTAATTCTAAGAAAAAAAGTCCAAAATCAATATATCTTTATGATTAAAAGATAATTCCTATATAACTCGGGTAATTTTCCACTTCTAAAATATTAATTAATTTCAAAATAGAATTTTATATATATATATATATATATACACACACACACACTACACACATTTTTAAGATTTATAAAAAGAAAATTTAAATTTGTAGCCCGTGCTTGGCATGGGTGTCCATACTAGTATATTGTAAGTAGATTATCGTTGAGTCTTCTATTGTTTTAAAAACACTATTAGTGAATCGTTCATGTCCATTGATTTTTTTTTTTAATATTTAAGATTGATATTATACTAAAGTATAAAATTTATTTAGAATAAAATATTTAGAAATATTTGATAAAATATTTTTAAAATATAAATTGTGCAGTTTATATAAATTTATTAAATGACTATATTTGTTTTATTAAAGTTATTGTCCCGTGTATATTTTAATACTTCCCCCGTTCCTTTTTATTATTCTTTTTAGAATAGTAATATCAAATTAAGGAAGTATATTTTTGCAGATTATCTTCCTATTATACCCTCATTTTAATTTACAAAATAATTCGTATTTTTTTTTTTCACACACTTTCTTTTTCCAATAAATTTAATATATTATGTATCAAAAAATAATATTTAATATGTTATTTACCCATAAAAAATAAAAATCAAATATTTAGTTTTTTTAAATATATAACATTAATTAGTTTTATTAAAAAAGAGTAAGATAAATTGACAAAGAGTATAATTGACAAATCGTATCCTTAAAATACAAAAAAGACAAATAAAAAGAAACGCTAAATCTGACGACAAAAAACTAATAAAAAGAAACGGACGTAGTAATAAATTATAATTATCGGTGATAAATATTTATCCAATTTTTTTATGTATGAGTGAAAAATATTTGTCAATGATTTTTTATATTTATCGATAAGAACTACTTGTTTTGTTTAAAAAAAACTATTAGTTAATTTTTATACTTATCTTTAGAAGTGGTTTCTATTACTATTTTTATGAGTAAGTTTGTTTTATTCTCTTTCTTAATTTTTTTTATATTTTTTTATGAGTAGATTTGTTTTATACTTATCTTTTTTTTTTTTTATGAATAGATTTGTTTTATGTTTATCTTTTCTTTTTATGTTTGTTATTTTTGTTTTATATATTTTTTTTTTTGAGTTTAGAGTTAAAATTACTTTTAAGGGTATAAACGGTGAAATAATATTAAACGTGCAAAGGACAAAAGAGATTTTTTTGTAGTAGTTTCTTTTAATATATTGTAAATAGATACTTATACTACTGTAGTATAAGTAACTTTTACCTCTAATGTAAACCAGTGGACAATAACAGTCTAAAGTTTCAATAAAAAAAATGATATCCAAAATGTAAAAAAATATAAAACTTTTAGATGATGATAAATGATGATTATTCCATATTAGTTAATTTTTTGCGCCCACATTTTCATCTTTATGAGAAAAAAATATAAAAACTGGTTAATTAGATGGATGTAGCAATAAGGTTCAATCACATCTAGTATTATAAGTGAAGCTGACAGGTTTGTGGTGTTCTTGATTGAGTTGAAGATCTTATTATGACAGATTGACGTTACACTGTATTCAATAGCATCATAACAAGAAAAGAATCACATAATACCAATTCAGTGAATTTTTTGGTACACAATTTATTTGTATTTGAGATAGATACTGTAATTCTGAGTTTTGAATATATTAGAATTATCTATCTTAACAGTGTACCGATATATAGATTTGAATTGTATGCCGTCAAAATTGCATGCAGTTAAGAAGATGCAGTCAAAATTGCATGCAGTCAGGAAGATTTATGTCGTCTGATTAAGATTAGACAGTCTAAATATAAAAAAGTTAAATAAGATTGTATTATTATTTTATATCTAGACCGTCTGATGTTAATTGGACAGTCAAATCTTTTTGACTGCATACAGTTTTGATCGCATGCAATTCAGATTCACCGATATATATTTAAATAAAATGTGTAACTTGAATGTTGACCTAGTAATTATTAGTTATGGTTTTCAACACCCACATTTTTACTGTTATGTTAAATCTGAAAAATACAAAGATGAATAAATAGAGTACATAGATAGAAACCCTGGTAGCAGTGATAGAGCCTGCAGGCAGAAAAAGAAAGATGGAAAGAGAATTATAATTTAGTAATTAAGAAGAGAGAAAAAGAGACAGAGAACGTGGAGTCCCGTTTTTGTTGGTTGGGCTGATCAGGAAAAAATAGACACAAGAGTGAGTGAATAATGTGAATTAACAAAACAATGCTAGTAGCTAGCTACAATTCATAATATAGTAATAATATAATTGTACTTTGAAATGACATTTCGAACTTGTTCTGACCTTATTATTTCAATTTATTACTCCCTTCTCATCCTTTAAATGTGCCATCATATGTATATACAATTTCGAAATGGATTATAAGTAGTTACTACATTAACACAATAATTGTTTTTGACCGTTTGATTAGAAATGATGTGTAAAATTGTATTAAATGAATTATAATTGTTTGATCATTTTTCAATAGTCGAGATTAACTACTGTGTGAAACTGCATGCTGCTTTTACAATCACAAATCATGATTGATATAATTCATAGTCGATGAATGTTAGTTCTATTAGTAAAAAATTGACTCATAAGTTGTAAAAATATGAATTCAACTTATGTTGTCAATACGATGATGATTTATAAGTACTTTTATAATCTCTCTTTAACCATTGAGGTTTAACATGATTCTCGCGAGTTTTCGAAATGCAACTCATCTAATTTTTTATTTTCTTCATATTTTTCTCCCACTACATACCTTCCAAATACTAGCCCGGACATTAAATAATACTAATTGTTAAATATATTGTTAGTTTATACAAAATTAATTACTATTCTTTGAATTTTGTTCTTATAAACTTTTATTCAATTTTAGTCTTTGTTTTACTTTTATAGAGACTAAATACAAAAACTAAAATTACTCATTTGATGTAAAAATTAATAAAATTAGAGACTAAATATTATCCCCACTTACCATAAGTGTAGTATGTAGTTAAGGTTGTGACATTGAAGAAGTGTTAAGAAGAAGGTTTTTAGTTTGGCCCTCGCCACTAACAATTTTTTTTTTTCTTTCACCACCACTAGTTTAATTTGGTTCGGAGTCAATTCTAGCATCGAGTTGTTCCAATCTCTTCCCAATCGTAGTTGTAAGGGATCAAACCGTGATCGTTTCTATTAAATTCAATGTCAACGCTGAACCAACTAATAATTGGTGCTGCTAACAATTATTTTATTCTTCTAATATGTTATCAATAAAAAAAAGTAGTCATACATATAAATTTCTAGAGTTCGAATTAAAAATCTCTACCTAATAAAGAGGGCTACATATTTGAAACAATTAAATGTTTGTTCTAAATTTTCTTAAAAAATGTAATTGGTTGGGAACTGAAATCATTTAATATCAGAATTGATCTCCGAACTAAATTAGTCCGGTGGTGAAAACTATTAAAACAATACTATAAAGTTCAAAATATAAAAACTTTTTCTTGAAATTTATGTAATGAATTTTTTAAGCATATTGTCATGATTTTGATGGAAATGATTGTGGTGAGACTAAACATAGTATTTGATCGGTCCATCGTGGTGGACATAACAAAAGGGAAAGAGATGAGCAGTAACATAATCATAAAGCAGATCAATCATGACAGCCTCAAAAAGCTTCCAACCGGAAACTGCATTTTCATGACCTATGTTACATGTACACGTCCTAGTTACATTCATAATTTCCTCTTTAAAAATTTTACTGCGTACTTTCACAATTTGTTATTAATTCTAACTTTGTAGATCATGAATATTGTTGAATCAGTTAACTTTTCAAACTTAGCAAATCACAAATTTTAAAGATTTTGAATGCACGTGAGTTTCTCTGCAATTGGAATTTAAAAAGTATAAGTACAATCTCACTAACACTAGTGTAACTTATTACTTCCGCCCCGAAATAAATAATTTGTTTGATGATATTTACATTTGTCAATATATAATTTTGATCGTCAATATATTTAGTTATATATTATTAAAAGGCTTAATTTATACTTTGGTTACTTATGTTTATTTTAACTTTCAATTTGGTCCCTTATGTTTTAAAACACTCACGTTAGTCCCTTATGTTTTGAACGTTACTATTAAATGATCATTTCCGTAAAAAAAATTTAAACGTCGTTAATTTTGGCCACGTGTTAGACGGAAACGGGCTTAATTCATACTTTGGTCCCTTATGTTTATTTTAGCTCTCAATTTGATCCCCTATGTTTTAAAACACTTACGTTAGTCCCTTATGTTTTGAACGTTACTATTAAATGGTCCCTTCCATAAAAAAAAATTAAACGTCGTTAATTTTGGCAACGTGTTAGATGGAATGGACTTTTTTTACGCAGTCACCCGGCCATATCATTAAATTGGATTTAAAAAAAAAATAAATAAAAAACTAAATGAAACCCAGAATCCGTCTAGCCCGGCGACCACCGCACCGGATTCTGGGTTTCGTTTATGCATGAACATAGTTGAGAGTGAAAGAGAGACCGGTGAGAAGAAGAGAGGGGTTTTTTAGTTTCAAATGAAATTCTCTTTCACTAAAAACCTTTTGTACTTCTCCCTAATTTTCATTCACCCAAATTCTTATTAAGTTAATTTAGTTTTTTATTTTTTTTTTAAAATCCAATTAATGATATGGCATGGTGACTGTGTAAAAAATGTCCATTCCGTCTAACACGTGGCCAAAATTAACGATGTTTAATTTTTTTTTTTTACGGAAGGGACCATTTAATAATAACGTTCAAAACATAAGGGACTAACGTGAGTGTTTTAAAACATAAGGGACCAAATTGAGAGATAAAATTAACATAAGGGACCAAAGTATGAATTAAGTCTGTTTCTGTCTAACACGTGGCCAAAATTAACGACGTTTAAATTTTTTTTGACGTAAAAGACCATTTAATAGTAACGTTCAAAACATAAGGGACCAAATTGAGAGCTAAAATAAATATAAGGGACCAAAGTATGAATTAAGCCTTATTAAAAATTATAAAAATAGTATATTTTGAAAGTATTCGTCAAGATAAATCAAACAACGTTAATATTTTATATGTTAATATTTGCATGTATATATTAGTAGAACAATGTAGTCAAAAGAGAGCATATGAATACTATCATAAGTCAAAATTAAATCATTTATTTTAAGACGAAGAGAGTAATTACTAGAAACATGACATTTTTTTCCTACAGGTTGTATTGTTAGATCAAATCCTTGCAGCTACCTATCTAGTATGGTTAGAAGGGAGGGAGGGAGGGAGGGGCATTTTTCTTTTTCCATTTTTAAACATGCAAGTGAGTGTAGTATAAAAAAATGATGTACCATTAAAAAGGAAATGATGAGTGTTAAGGCTAGAATCATTGCATGAATCCCACACCCTTCTTAAATGAGTTAATTGGTGTTGAATCATTTGAAAAAACCCGCAACTAATTAAATGCAATATACACATTTTCTTTTATAAGAAAAATTTAGGGTGAGAGGATGATGGTCCGGCTTAAGATAGAAAAAATTTTAGGGCTTAAAAAGTGCTAATAAAAGTATTTATATTTATTTTCCTTCAAAGGCACTAGCGGAGCTTGAATCTGGGATCTCTCGGGTTTAAGATTTGTCTTTTTACCACTCGACCAAACCTTTGGAGTTACAATATATTAGGTCAGACTCCTTCCGTGACAAAATATAATTAAAATTCATCTTTTTAAATTAATTATACAATAAATCTAAAAAGATGAATTTTGTTTGTATTTAAGCTTAATATAATAAACTTAGTGAAATTATCTAAAAATAATTTATATATATAGACATGCCATAAGCTAATTTATGAAAACTATTTCATTCTTAGTTTTTATTTTTTGAGTAATTCATTTTTAGTTATATACAAATTAATTAAAGGTTGCATATTATATTTTTAACAAAGTAAATTTTACAATTTTTTTGTGAAAAAATTATTTGTCAATAAATCAAATTAATAATCGCTTTTCGAACTTTTTGTTACCCGTATAATTTGTCAAAAAAATTTCAACAAAATGAAAATTTAAAAGAAAAATAATACATCATCCTTCAAATGAAAAACTATTTTTAGTAGCTTTTTTGAAAAAATATATAACAATAACAATTTTAATTTCTTTTAAACCTAAAATTAATCTATAAATTATTGAGTATGAAAAATCATTGATTTTATAATCCATAACAAACTGTCTTATAGTAGAGAGATACCAAATCCAAATTGATAGGAAAAATTACCACAATATCCAAAGACATAACAAAATTAATAAAAGAAAAGACAAAATAAATTTAGTCATGGATGCAGTCTTAGTCAACATTATAATTAGTGCAAAACATGTCCACAGCTTTCAAATCAAACTCTCTATGACTGAAAAGATTCATTTTCTTGCTCAATTTCAGAGCCACCATGTTCATCATCTTGATCAAGACATTCATCAATTCCATAAGCTTTATGTCCATTTCCAAAAGCCTTGATATGATCTTTTAGTGATCTTTTATGCTTAAAATCGGACCCACAACAACAATACCAAAGTTTGCCACAATTTTTCTCATGAGTTCTCCAATCACCTCTCACTGCAAATGCTTTGCAACATTTTCTACACATAAATGGTTTTATTCCATGCTTTCTCTTGTAATGTGTTTGAAGTGTTCTAAAATCTTTTAGTGGTTTTGCTCTTGGATGATCAATGTTGTTCTTGCATCCAGGTGCACAACAAAAACATGGGAGTCTTAGCATTGCTGTTGGTTGTGTTCCTCTTAGTGATTCTGGTCCTTTTCTATATTGTGATCCATGCCCCCACATATGCATCTATAGATAAATTTGGAACAAATTAATTAGTATATCATTATAAGAGCAAATAATTAGTTGCTATCACTAGAAGAAATTGAATTTAAACAAAAATTAAAGATGATGGAAAAACTAGTTTTGGTCTCAAAATTTGACATCGATTGTGCATGTTTGGATTGACAGAATCACGGTGAGTCAGTACAATTTGTGACAAAAACTATAGTTTTAAAACTTTAACAAAATCACAGTGTCACTATGATTTTGACAAATTCGTTGCCAATTCAAAACTATTATAAGTAGCGAGAATCAAACCATGTACAGAGAAAATAGTTTTGATCACGATCAAACTTTGTCATTAGCAAGTGCATATTTAAATTGATTGCAAGATTGACAAAATCACAGTAAATCACTACAATTTGACGAAAAAATACATTTTATGAAACTTCAACAAAATCATAATGTTCCTATAATTTTGTCAAACTCATCGCCATTTCAAAACTATTATAAGTAGCATAGATCGAACCCTGAACTTACCACATAAATCTTAATTATATTTGCAATTAAAAATAAAACATAGATCTCCTAGTGTCTCAACCCATATTATTAACTTAATGAAATAATTAGAGATAGGTTTAATCATTTCAAGTTTTTTTTGTAAAATTTAACTTTTTTAGTACTTAGTGTCAAATAGAAGGTAGGGATGAAAGAATGAAAGCAACACTCACTAACTTACAAAAATAATTTTTTGGTACTATCTATACGGTCCAAAAGGTGCATTGTATGAAATGACATTTACCAAGTCTTTATCATATATTGCATGTAGAATTTTGTTAGGATTATTATGAATTTTCTTACCATGCCTAATAGGATGTGTATGATCTCTTAGAGCTTTTGTCCTTTTCAACGTGTTTCAATTATTTCTTAGGTGTATAGGATTAAAGGAAAAGGTGACAATATATGTAGGACATCCTAATAAAGAAGTAGTTCGTAAGCCCAACAAGAGAATATTGTACAGCTATTTATGCTTATTTTTATGGAGGTGAAAAATTTAATTCATTCCATGCGTGTTTCTTGTACTAGAGTTTCAAAATTAATTCATCATGTCTCATTTTATTTTTGTTCTTCCCGTGATGATGTTAACATTAACATTATTAATGTACCAAAAAAAACAATTAACATTATTAGTGTTGCATAGTATATAGTATATAAACATATATAAATAAGCCCTAGATATCAATTGTCAATTTTAGACACCCTGCATCAATTTTCTATCTAATACCACAAACAAATTGAGGTAATAATTTAGAAAATAATTAATTTTTGGATTGAGAGTTTAATTTTATCTTCTTTTTTTTTTTGGTTTAATTTTATCTAAGATATATAATAAAGTGTATATATATAAATATAAAAGGATAAAATAAAAAAAGGATGTGCAATAGTATGCACACACACACATGAGAAAACCCTAAATTATAAACATACACAAAACACCTTCAATTTCATGAATTAATGTAGACAATAAGATAATAAGGGGAAATTTAAAGTATATGATGCTAAAAAAAAAGAGTGCAAGTGTAACCACAGAATGTAAAATCATGAGCCTTTTCTTTTTCAGAAAATTTCCTCAAAAGTCATTAATTAAGATCTGGCAAAATAAAAAGTGCAAGAGAAAAAAGGGAAAAAGAAAAACATCCTTTTTCTTTTTTAATTTTTTTTTTCTATAAATATATCATTCATAGTGCTACCATACCTTCAATTTATGTCATAATGGTTTTCATAAAAAATAATTAAAATAAATAATATATGTTTCCAATATTATTTTTACTTTCATTTTCAACAAGAGTATGAATTGAAAATAGTGAAAAAAATAAATTAAATATATACCTGCATGTTGTTGTATCTATTGAAGGTTTTGAAACAAAGAGGACATGAAAATTGTGTTGGACCAATCAAAATCTGAGCAGGGGTAGGGATCCAATACTGACCCCTATTGATTTTATTCAGTGGACACTCAGAAGAAGAAATAGTTACTACTTTTTCATCATCTTTCTCTGAATCAACATACATATTTGAAGAAGCTAAATCAGCTGAGCTTAAACTTGGAAGCCCTAAATGTAAAGCCACAGTAACATCATCATCAATATCATCTAAAGAATTTGATGATATACTTAGTTGTTGTTCTTTCTCCTTCATATTCATTATTTCCATGGAAGAAGAACAAGTATAGGAAGATTCTTGAAGAAGAAGATCTTCATGTTTTGTAGGGCTTAGGTTAAGTAAAGGAAGAGCTTGTTTTTGAGGTGGAGATGAAGGTGAAGATGTAAAAGATATGTTGTTTTGATGGTAACTAGATGGAAAATTATAGAATGGAGGGTTATTTAGGTCAAAATAATTATTATAACCATTGAAGTTATTATTGGAGAAGTAGGGATGAGTACTCATGATGATGATGAGAGAAAGGAAAGATATATGATATGATTATGGTGGAAAAGGGTTAGGTTATTATAGACTAGAGCATACAAGGAAAAGGAAATAAAATATAAGGGTAGTGGAGAGAGAAAGTTGAGGAAAAAGATAAATTATTTAAGTTTTTTTTAAACAAAATAATGATTATAATAGCCTCTTTATAAAAAAAAAATTATTATAATAGCTTATGAAAGAGTATGTATCTGCGATCAGAAGGGGGCTGGAACCACTTAATGCTAAAATTGATCCCCGAACCAGATTCAACTGGTGGAGAAAACAAAAAGTATGAGGAGGTAAAAGAGTTGTAGAAATCCAATGTTGGTAAAGCTAACTCAATAAAGTAAAAAAAAAATGAGAGAGAGAGAGAGAGAGAGAGAGAGAGAGAGAGAGAGAGAGATATTGAAATCACTTGTGAAGTGTGACTTAACAATGGAGGAAAAAATGAAAAAAGAGAGAGTGGGGAAAAGTCATTGATCTGATTTGGTCGTATAGAGAAGGAGATCATCTTGGGACTTGAAAGAAGGTTTGTATGAACAGTGTGGAAAAAAGGGACAGAGATTAATATAGAAATTAAAAAATATATATACTATTTTCTTAGTTAAAAATTAAATATGGTCACAATTCTATACCTACCCATTATGGTTGGAAATAAGACCAAAACACAAAATCATGTCATTGAAGTTGAAATTTTGAAGACTATCTGTTCCCCCAAAACTATACTATTACATTCCCTTTCACACGAGGGGCTGAATTTCACAAACTAGCTAGCTACTAATAACTTCTAGCTCCATCAGTGTGTGTGTGAGAAATATGAGAGACATAGAGTAACATTGCATCTTAAAAAAATTACTAGTACTATTCTTTGATAAAGATAGTAAGTACTTTATGAATTATTGAATTAGGTTTTGTTTAAATCAGTCTAATTAAGAACCGACATTTGAGGTACACAATATATATATACACATTGTTTTTTGGAAAATCAAATAATTTGCTTATTAAAAATTTGGGATTGGCCAATTATGTAGGACTATCAAATATTTAACCTAGTTCAACCTAATTTGAATATTTCACATGACTTTTGTTGGACAATTATGTCCGAGACAACTCTAATACCGATAGACTATTTCTGCATCAATACTCTATTTTATGATTGTGTAAGTTGTACGCGCCTTAATCATAGGGATTTGAATTTGCTGCTGTAACAAAACCACACGGTTTTACGATGTTTCGAATCTCATACGTCAGTTTCTGATCAGACGATTTAGAATAAAAACAATAAAAAGTAATCACTAAAAAATCTTATCCGTCGGATTGTGATCGGGCAGTTTGGATACAATACTGCGTCTTGCAGTAACTGCACCAAATCCATTTTTCCTAATTATAGTACTAACACATAAAGAGTAGGAAAAAGAAAGTAAATCTTGCATGAATATAGTACTACCATATAGTAGAATTAATTATAGTGATTATATATTGCATGAATGAAATTAATTATAATGAATGGAATTAAGTATAGTAAATGTACAAGTTGTTGTTGGATCACATCACATACATAGATTAATTAAGTTTAATTAATTAATGAATGATTCCGAGGGAATACACACACACAAAGTAAACAATGTGTGTATGTTGTTTGTTTGACACCCTCCCATGGTGATATTTTCTCAACATTGGGAAACAAATAGTTAGCATTTAAACCAGCAAGTGCTTTGGTCTGCACACTCTGGTCGGGTTGGATCAGATACTCAGTCCGTGTCTCCTCTTCTAATGCTTTCTCACTATACAAACACTGTTTCATTTCATCCACCTTGTCTTTTATCAATACTTAGTTTAAACAAAGACATTTTGGAGTTAAGGGAATTAACATTAGTGTGTGTCACACCACAAAACACTTTGACATAAATACTATTTTGCTAGTTAACTCAACAACATTGCCACCCACATGATCAACACTGTTTTGGTATTTGTTTTTTATTTTGAGATCACCAATGCTATTAGTACTACTACATCCTTCTCTCTTCAATTATAATATTGTTTCATCAATTTTAATATTTTGTGTGCGTGTGTATATATGTGTGCAGATGGAAGGTGCTTGTCTTTTGTCAACAGAGAGAAATTGTGTACATGTGTTTATGTTGTTAATTTAAGAGTTTTTTTGTTTTTAATAAGCAAAATCGGCAATAATAGAACGTAAGAGGTTTCCGTGAGTTTGACTCAGTTGGTAGAGACATCATACTATATGTGCAAGAGTCCGAATTCGAAACACTCCACTTATTCACCGTTAAGGTGAATTTTCTAACCACTAAATTACTTGACCAAAAAAAAAAAGAACGTAAAAGGTATTCAATCCTTACAAATAAAATATTCTTATTATATACTAATTTGAATATAATATAAAGATATATGAATACCGATCAGAAAAAATATAATTGGATTTACGACCTGCTCTACCACTAAACAAAAATCAAAAAGAAGTTTTACGCGTAAAACTTCTTTATATATACTAATTTCAAATTTGAACCTGTTGGGACAATGTGATAATTTTGGGAGAAATTAGAGAGAATAGAACGAGAGAATTGAGACGAGAATTAAGAAAAAGAGTTGATTGCTGTTCATCCACATGGGGCAAGGTATTTATATACAAATGGGGGCTTGCTTCACTGCCAAGCGATCGTATATTAACTACCTAAGCCAAAACAAAAACTATAACAAACTAACTAACTATTACTAGCTTCAGAAACTTTCTCAACTTCTGAAGCTCTACAACTTCTGAGGCTCTGCTCAGTTTCTGAGGCACTAGAACTTCTGAACCTCTGCTCAGCTTCTGAAGCACTACAACTTCTGAAGCTCTGCTCAGCTTCTGAAGCACTACAACTTCTGAAGCTCTGCTCAGCTTCTGAAGCACTACAACTTCTGAAGCTCTGAAAACATGACTTATTAATTCAACACACCTCCTAAGACATGTTTTCCAAAGCATTCATTCCTATAAGCTTCTTCAGAGTGTCAAACCTTGCCTTTGCCATAGGTTTGGTTAGAATATCTGCAAGTTGAATCTCAGTATTGCAGTATTCCATCTCAAGCTTATCTTTGTTCACTTGATCTCTCAAAAAGTGAAACCTCCTCTCAATGTGCTTACTTCTTCCATGACTAACTGGGTTGTTAGCCAAATCAATTGCTGACTTGTTGTCAACAAGTAGCTTCATCCTTGTTGTCTCTACTGCATTCAATTCAGTGAGCAACATCTCAATCCAATTTGCTTGACAAGCTGCAAATGAAGCTGCCACATACTCAGCTTCACATGATGACAATGCCACTATCCCTTGCTTCTTAGAACACCAAGAGATTGGTGCATTACCTATCATGAACAGGTATCCTGCAGTACTCTTCCTGTCATCTTGATCTCCTCCCCAATCTGAATCTGAGTAACCATAAGCTATTAGCTTCTTGCTACTGTTCCTTTGGTTTGGAATTAAAATGCCATGATCAATGGTTCCTTTCACATATCTAAGGACCCTCTTTGCAGCAGTCAAGTGATTCATCCTTGGTTGATCCATAAATCTGCTCAGCAGACCAATACTATGACATAAATCAATTCTAGTATTGCACAAGTACCTCAATGATCCTATGATCTGTCTGTACAGTGTTGAATCAACCAACTCATCCTCAGTATTCTTGCTCAGCTTCACACCTGTTTCCATAGGAGTAATTGCAGGGTTGCAATTGCTCATGTGAAACCTCTTCAATATGTCAATGACATATTTCTTCTGATGCAAGAAATAGCCTCTATCTGTTTTCACAAATTCCATGCCAAGGAAATATGATAGCTCTCCCAGATCAGTCATCTCAAACTCCTTCATTATGTCTGCTTTGAATCTCTCTAGCACAGCTTTGTTTGATCCTGTGATCAACAAATCATCAACATACAGACACAGTATTATAATCTCATCATGACTTGAGCCTTTCACATATACTCCATGTTCTGATGTGCATCTAGTGAAACTCAAATTCAGCAGGAAGCTATCAATTCTCTTGTTCCAAGCTCTTGGAGCTTGTTTCAAACCATAGAGAGCTTTGTTCAACTTGTACACTTTCTGTTCTTGACCTTTAATCTCAAATCCTGGTGGCTGCTTCACATATACCTCTTCCTCTAATGGTCCATTCAAAAAGGCAGATTTCACATCAAGCTGGTGCATAGCCCATCCTTTGTAGGTAGCTACTGCAACAACTAGCCTAATTGTCTCTAGCCTTGCCACAGGTGCAAACACTTCATTAAAGTCAAGTCCAGGCTTCTGAAGAAAACCCTTAGCTACTAACCTTGCTTTGTACTTAGCAATTTCACCACTTGGTTTCATCTTCAGCTTGAAAACCCATTTCACATCAATAGGTCTCTTGTTTACAGCTTTGTTCATCAATGTCCAGGTGTTATTCTTCTCAATTGACTTCAGCTCCTCTTTCATAGCATTCAACCAATTTGAATCTTTCAAAGCTTCACTTAGAGTCACCGGTTCCAACTCTGCAATCATTGCTTCATTGACCAGTTCTCCATCTTCAGTGATTGCTTGATCAGGAAACACATCATACTCATTCAACCTTATTGACTGTACCCTTTCTCTGGTTGATCTTCTCAACTGTTGATTAGGTGCAGCATTAGGTTGATCATCTTCAACTTCTATCTCCTCTTGATTTGTTTCTTCAAGCATGAGTCTTCTGTTGAGCATTGAGCCTTCAGCACTTGTGCCTTCAGTCCAATCCCAACCCTTTGATTCATCAAACCTGATATCTCTGCTAATCACAACTTTGTTATCTCTAGGTGAGTACAATTTGTAAGCACCAGTGGGATGATAACCTAACAATATCATTGTCTGACTTCTATCATCAAGTTTTCTTCTAACTTGATCAGGAACATGTTTGAAGCAAAGTGAGCCAAATATTCTAAAATGACTAACACTTGGTTTCAAACCTGTCCAAGCTTCATGAGGAGTCTTGTCTTGTAACCTCTTTGTAGGACTTCTATTGATGATGTAAACTGCTGTAGAGACTGCTTCACCCCAAAACTTATGAGGCATATGCTTAGCTTTAAGCATACTTCTGGCCATGTTCATGATGCTTCTATTTTTCCTCTCAGCTACACCATTGTGTTGAGGGGTGTAGGGTGCAGTGACTTCATGCTCTATACCTTCATCTTCACAGAATTTTGCAAATTCATGTGAAGTGTATTCACCACCTCCATCAGTTCTCAATTTCTTAACACTAAATCCACTTTGATTTTCAACTAGTGTCTTAAATTTCTTGAACTTGGTAAATACATCACTTTTCTTTTCGATAAGGTAGAGCCAAACATGCCTAGTACAATCATCTATGAATGTCAGAAAATAGTTGTTACCTCCAATGGATTTCACCTCAAATGGACCACACACATCTGAGTACACCATTCCTAGCTTCTGAGTTGATTTCATAGGTAATTCATTCTTGAATGAATTTCTGGCCTGCTTTGCTGCACAGCACTCTTCACACATTTCACTTGGTGCTCTGATCTGAGGCAAGCCATGAACCATCTTCTTGGAATTCAACATGCTTAAACTTTTGAAGTTTAAGTGTCCAAACCTGTGGTGCCATATCCAATTCTCTTCTGAACTAGTGACTGAGGCTAAGCACTTGAAATCAATCACATTGATTTCAACCTTAAAGGTTCTATTGCTTGACAATGGAGCTCTTAGGATTAACCTACTTTTAGCATCATGAATCTTCAATTCTTTATTAGCCATTGTCACTGTATAATCCTTTTCAAGTAATTGACCAAGACTAATCAAATTACTTGTTATAGAAGGAACATACAATACCTCATTAATGAAGGATTCCTGACCATCTTTTCTCTGCACAAGAATTGTCCCCATACCTTCACTAGTGATCTGGCTGCTATTAGCAAACTTGATATTCCGTCTCACTGAATAATCAAGCTTCAAGAACCACTTCTTGTTGCCAGTCATGTGATTGCTACAGCCAGTGTCAAGATACCACAAGTTGGATTTATCAGCATCAGTGTTTGTAGTTGTCATGAGCAGGGAATCATCAGAGTCACTACCATTTCCCTTTGCCAATTGAGCTTCATCCTTGTCACTTCTCTCAACTTTCTTAGAGTGACACTCTCTAGCATAATGGCCAAGCTTCTGACAATTATAACACTTCACATCCTTCTTATCAATCTTTTTCTTTGAACCTTTCTTGTTACCTTTGCTAGACTCTGAATCTTTAAGGTTCTTGCCATCATTCTCTGAATCTTCTTTCTTTTTCTTGTTTTTCCCTTTGGAACCTTTCTGAAACTTTGCCTGCAAAGCTTGATCAATAGCTTTATTTGAGCTCCTCTGCTTGACTCTCAGTTCATGTGCCTCCAATGAAGCTTGGAGCTCCTCTATCTTCATAGTGGCCAAATCCTTTGATTCTTCTATTGCTACTACTATGTGATCAAATTTCTCAGTCAAGGTTCTCAAAACCTTCTCAATCTTGGACCTCTCTGACAAAGCTTCACCATTTGACTTCATCAAATTAGTGATACTCAACATTCTTGAAAGATACTCAGCTATCGTTTCTTGATCATTCATCACCAACATTTCATATTGTCTCCTCAGAGCTTGCAGCCTGATACCCTTCAGTTTTTCATCACCTCCATAAATCTTTTTCAATGTATCCCAAGCACCTTTAGAAGACTCTTCCTCAATGATCTTCTCAAAGATATTAGGATCCACACACTGATGTATGATGAACAGACCTTTTGCATCCTTTTTCTTCAACTCGCGATGCAAGGCTCTTGCTGCTTCATCAGCATTTGCAGCCAAGTCTGGTACTCCATCATTAACAGTTTCAAGAACATCTTGAAACCTGAAAATGACCTTCATCTGCGCACACCAACGATCATAGTTTTCACCTTTGAAAACTGGAAGATTTGCAGGAAATTGTGATGAGGTTGTGCCATTGTTCGCCATTGTTTCTTGATCAAAGAATCAATGCAAAACGTGAATCACAACCGGGCTCTGTTATACCAATTTGTTGGGACAATGTGATAATTTTGGGAGAAATTAGAGAGAATAGAACGAGAGAATTGAGACGAGAATTAAGAAAAAGAGTTGATTGCTGTTCATCCACATGGGGCAAGGTATTTATATACAAATGGGGGCTTGCTTCACTGCCAAGCGATCGTATATTAACTACCTAAGCCAAAACAAAAACTATAACAAACTAACTAACTATTACTAGCTTCAGAAACTTTCTCAACTTCTGAAGCTCTACAACTTCTGAGGCTCTGCTCAGTTTCTGAGGCACTAGAACTTCTGAACCTCTGCTCAGCTTCTGAAGCACTACAACTTCTGAAGCTCTGCTCAGCTTCTGAAGCACTACAACTTCTGAAGCTCTGCTCAGCTTCTGAAGCACTACAACTTCTGAAGCTCTGAAAACATGACTTATTAATTCAACAGAACCATTGTATCAAAAAATATTTGTTCATTTCTTCTTATATTTTTGACATTAAATTCTTAAATGATATTGGAAATTTTGGTTACATTCTTAATTCTCATTGAGAGTCTAATCATAACATAATTTGATGGATGAATAATTTATATTTCTTTGCATAAAGTACCCTCATTTTTTCCACGGAAGAAAAGCTACCACATTTGTTTAATAGGATAATTACAAAGTAGTGTACCGACTAAAATTGTTACTCTCTGAGTTATACAGGAATATCACAGTGGATCTTGGTATGTGACTTTACCAGCAAAAAGTTAATCAAAAGAAAGGTGAAGTTATGACAGAAAAGAACAGAACTAAGTTTAAAAAGATAGATATTGCCGCGAATGAACATGGATAGTGTGATTTGGAGGATCCCTTGCATATTGCTTTAATCAAAGAAATTGTAACTAGAAATGAATGGTTCCTTTTTTTTACTCTAAAGAATGTTTAGATTAGCAGAAAGTTTAGCAAAATCACAGTAGCACCATAACTTTGTCACCAGTCTTTAGCATGTTTTGTGCTTAAGTATTAATTACTATTAATAACATTGTCAAATCTTTTAATTTTTTACATGCGGAGAATACATTTGGTTTACCAACAAAATAAATATACCATTGCTCATGTATTGATCCTCCCAAGCCTCCCCATAAAAATATGTTTGATGAACTTTATGGTGTGTATAGTATTCTTTAGGTTTAAAAATTAAAATTATTGATTAATACTTAAGTGGTAATGAAGGATATGTATTAGTAATTGATTGCCCTCCAATTGCAAGCAGCACATATAATTCTTGCTAGTCATAGTCAAAATGTTGAAGAGCTACACTCAAGAGTTGTTAGTATTGCATTTTCTCGCATCTCATTCTTGCAATTACTTCAATTTTTTTATGAAATTTCTAACCATTTTTATTGAATTTCTTTTGTATATTATCTCTCTTCTCTTTAAAATTTTCACCCCTTCCACGTGATGTAAATAAATCGTTGTTCTAAATTGTCACACATAGAATGTCTTTTTTTTTTCACAAAAAATAAATAAATAAAACTTTTAACATGATGTAACTAGTCATAGTATTTAAAAATAAAAATAAAACACTTGTGTAAAAAAAAAATACTTAGATTAAAAGTATACATAAATTTAAGTTTCAAAATATATAATATAATATTAAAATATTGGTGATTACTAAATTTAATCAATAATTTAAAATGAAAAAGATAATATTATAAAATTATGTGCACTAAAATAAATACATAAATAAATAAAGTATAAGAAAAAAAAAATAATAAAAATCACTTGCTTCTGGTGGACACTTTGGGAAAATACCATTTTCTGTTGAACCGATTTTGAAGAACCATGCACCATGCTCCCTCAACATGTCAACTACACCCATCATCAAAACTAAGCCAACACCTCCTCCAAGCAAAAAACCTATGTTACAACATGACACTATTTATCATAGTGAGGTCCTCTCAATTTTTGAGAAGCCTTATTCTGAAATCAGAACCCTTCTTTGATGCTCTATCTTCCTCTTCACACAATCCTATAACGTAAAAAACCTACATGATATAGATTCATTCTCCACTAACCATGCATATCCTGCAAATTATCTCAAAATCCCGAAAGACGAAAACAGAATGAGCCCATGCAAACCATCGATGGGAAACACTTAAATATTTTTAGTTGAATTGAACACATATTGGAGAGAAAAAATATTTACAAGTTTTCCAAAATAAGGAAAAGCCCATGCAAACCAAAAATACCTTGAGAGAATGTTTAGTTTCTATAGCCAACTCCAAAGTGAAACCTCCTGTCGTTCTTGTCATTGAAGGCATATTCAAGACGCAAAGGACCCAAAGGCGAATCCACACGGATGCCCAACCCGTACCCATATCCGCTTCCAGGCTTATTCCTTGCTCCAGCAGGGTCGCCTAATAAAAAACAAAAAGCCCCATATATAATATATGCCTCATTGAGGACCAGGATATCAGCAAACATCAAGAGAAGCGGTACCAGTTGAGAAATCAATTTAATATGTATAAAGGCATTGAGGATATAAGCCATTTAAATTAAAAGGAGCCAAAGTAAAATAATTGGATCTGGTTAGTAAATGACTCTAGTAGATTTGAAGTGTGTGCGTGAAGTTGTCCTTCTCGACAGTAAACATCATAAAACAGAACAAATTCACTTATTTCAAATCGATGGTAGTACTCGTGCATTTGGATAATCTTCCATAATTTAATCCTCAAAAGAAGGGATCAAACAAATCATATGAATTGTAGCCCAAAAATAATAATTAAATAAATCAAATAAAGACCTACCAGGGACAGTCAGGCCTGATCCAAGATCAGTTCCATAGTCAGAAAATATGACACCTTCTACTGGCTTCCACTGCAAATAGAAACAGTAAAAGATCAGGAAGTCTTGTTCTCTTCACGTAATTTTAATCAAATGAATGTGCATTTAGGTACAGGAACATGAACATTTTTTTATCATCAATTTATATACACATGAAGAGGAGCCTTGGGGCAACGGCAAAAATCATTGTCATGTGAGGTAACATTGCCTTCTATAGATCCGCAATGGATCCAACCCTTCTCTTGTTCCCGTATGGCATTGGTAGGAGCTTTGCAGTACCAAGTTGCCCCTTTATCCATTTATTTATTAGATACACATTCTGATTCATAAGAAAGTAGTATTATTTTATTCTTTGATAATAAACCAACCACCACTGCTGTTATAAGTTGGCAGTGTATGTAGTTGGTTTTGGGCTTTGCAAATAAGGATTTTATTCTTGGGTTATGTCTTGAAAATTACACAATTCAACAACAAATTTCAGATACAGCCAGATTCAGGTGCATGTCTTGAAAATTAGTATTAGCATACGCACACACAAAAAGCTAAACTAATTGAGCAGGAAAAGACTTGATAAAATTCAAGTACCACAGGGAAAGAAATTTCTCCGGATCCAACAACATATGATCGACCAGAGCCGACACCACCTTCTTCATAGCCTCTCACACTATTTGTTCCACCAATAGCAAAAGCTTCATAGGGAGAAAAATTCCCTACCACATGACCACCGGAGAGACTGGAAGTGAACCAAATGAAGTTGGAAAAACATAAGATTGTGTTTTGCATTAATATCAAGGGGGAACAACAATGCACTGGTTACTCCTTCCTCCCAAGAGATGGGGGTTGAATACATGTACTTCATACCTTAAATTAAGACGAGTAGGACCAATCTGAACACCCTTCCTAGCCCGTGCATTCACCCTCGTGAAGGACAGCCAATCAAGCAAAAGAGGAAGCCCCTGTTCCACATTTAGGACAAACTGCAAAACCAAGCAAGTAAGGGTAAGAAACATTACATATTTAAATTGAGGGACTACATTCAGTTCGTAACGAACCATAGAAGACCCGTGTTCACCAGAACCAGTGTAAACAGTCTCAATTTTAGCAAGCAACGTATCGTCATGGGTATTGCCACTACAAGGAAAAATTGACAAAAGTTAGGAACAACATACAGTCATCATAAGTGTACTGTCCAAAACAAATAACATGTAGCATTTACTTAGATTACAACCTGGCAGTGAGAGGACTGTTGTAGCGATCCCTAATGATAAGAACCCCATTGTTGTCAGAAACCCCGGCACGCTGAAGTGATAGATAGAGATAATTGATAAGAGTTAAAAAAGAATCAGTAGCATTAATAAACATAGAAACAAGGGGGCCCTGGATACTGTATCACATTTAATTTAATGCAGGAATAATTTCGCTAGTGATTAAATGATTTAACCACACTAGGAAAATCAATAATTCACAAGAAGTATTGATAGAGGTAGTGTGGAAAGACTAAAATTAGAAATAAAAATATTTTGCAGCTTCACACATAAAAAACCCACCAAAACAGTATATAACGCACCTGGAAAATCAGTCCTGCTGTTCCACTCCACTTTGGCCTGATGGGTCGACTCAACTCTATGCCACCTGTGGTGCGGCCAATGGTCAGGCTACTATTACCATCCGGGTTACCATGAACAACTGTTCCGGGCGTTCTTGAATTCTAAATTGAAGTTAATTAAATATCATCAAACACAGTACTTATCTTTCTATCATCAAAAGCAAGCTTAACAAATAAAACCTTAAGAGATTACCTGAATCATTATTGTTCTAGATGTCCGCTTATCATCTCCTTGGATCCAAGGGTCAGTGTAGTTTGCACGAACGATTAAGTCAACCTGGCCCCTCTCTAAGGAAATATTGAGTTTCTGGTTTCTCCCAAAAACATTCCTATTAGTATAGGCAAAGCTGCAATGGGAACAAAATATTGTTCAGTCGATCAGTGATGTACAAACCAGTGACAGTTGGACCATAAGCAACATATAATATGAACATTTATTAAGAAAAACACATGCAGACCGGTACAGTGTACACTGTACAGGACATGTTGTTAAGTCAAAACAGAACTTTTTATTTTATATGTTGTTTGGTTATCGATACACAGCACAAGCAATTTGTGTGTTTTCATAGTCTACAAGCATCTGTGTGGCTAACATGTCGCCACCTGTAACCGAAACAACAATAGGAGAAAATGTTTAACAGAAAGAGGAGTTGTATTGTACACACCGCTGTCGGTCACCAGATTTCTAATTGGACAGCAGTGGTACTTGCCTATGAAACCTAAGTGCAGCCAAGAGATTTGGTGAGAGATCAGGAATTCATCAGGAGGGGGTGGAAAGTGAGGATGGAGAGAAAGGTAGGGATAACTACAACTTGAGTTATCTTATATTTGAAAAGCTGTCCCTTACTCTAGTGAGTGTGTTTATCAATTGCCCTATGGCTCATCTCTTAGTTTGTTTTGTCCCGTGACTATTTTCCCAATCAAATTATCAAGCACTGAATTTTGGCTGGTCTTTCATTTTTAAGTGAATTACAAACCCAATAGGTAAAGAATAACTGATAAACTATTATGATAAGTTAATATCAAATAAAATCTTAATTATGGTTCAGCTTCATCTTATGAAAAATAATGTACAGGAGGCAGTGTGCTTACAGCTACAAGAGGGATATCTACATATTACCTCCATTCCTTTTTATACGAGACAATTCATTTTTTAGGTTCATTGAATAACTTATGTATCTTATAAAAAGGACCAAAGGTAGTATTTAACAATGTAATAATACATAAACACTCTATGGCACTAGCAGTATATGGAACCAGCAGCAGAGGGAAATAGTCTTTAAAACAGTTTTAATTAAAGGAAAGTAACTTTGGCTATTAAATGAAAGAGAGCATAGGATGCCTAAAAACAAAGCATTAACTTCACCCATCACATGACTCTAAAATAAGCTTACCTTCCAATGAGTCCTTTGAGTGGACCACTTGTAATCCTGCAAATGTAAATGGCTAGTCAGATTATACAGTAACCAAAAGAGAAAATTGTGTTGATCTCCACTCTTGTTTAATGATATGTATCAAGTATCCCCTTCTACTTTATTTTCCACCAATATGAACCATACAGAGTTGGTATATATCGAAACCTAAAAATATGAAGGGGCAGTTGTCTTGAGGAAATTAAAAGTAAGGAAGTTTACAATAATTTCCGAAATGTACTGGAGAAGCTAGAATAGTTAATAAATTGTCTTGAGGTAATTTATGTATTTAGTAAATTTAAACATTATTTAAGCATGAACTTGCATCACTTACCCACTGGATATCCCACCACCAGCAGAAAATCCCCCACTGGGACGTTCCACCACATTCATCACTAAATCGACCTTCCCCGTATCTATAACACAGCAAAATTTATACTTTAGAGAGTGTTGTAGATCTAATAGTAGAAAGCATTGTGTCCATTACAGGATGGCAATACACAAGCAGAACAAGAAAAGATTCGAGCCACTTCTGCAACCTATTAAAGTCTTGTTTAGCACAAGTAAACTCTACAAAAGCAAGCTACTTATATTTTCAAATAGTGAATAATGTCCATGTTTCTTTTTTCTTTTCTTTCAGTTTGGCCTTATATTTTCATTAACTTCAGTTTCTTAGTTTCTCACTAAATTATCATGAACAATTCTCCTTTTTTCTTAATGATTATTCTCCAAAACATATATTGAAAAAGTATATTATAATAATTTTGTTATAACGCTGAATTTTAAAACAGTAAGTAGCTTCTTGTAGAGGTTGAAATAATATTAAACATTTTCATTTTCCATAAGCTATCTCGGTTAACTTTATCTATAAACCTATAAGCTTATAAAATCTTTTGAGTGAGTGAAATATTATGTACTTATATTAATTGAAATGATCCCATAAGTTAAAAGCTAATACAAACTGGACTGAAGTCTTTTTTGGCAGGAGTTGGGGCAGTAAAATGCTGAACATAGAAAGCCCAGTAAGAAATAAATTGCATTAAACTTGGCAAGTGTAGTTAGCAGAAAACAGTTAGAACTGACAGTGTTTCTTTGTTACAATTATTCACCTTAAATTAAAGCCCATTTTCTGGATGTATAAATTACCTGCTGGTTGGGGAATAATGCTAACATCTTCCATGATCCCCATCGTTAATACAGTTTCTACATCTCTTTTTCCCTGATGCATGCTGTATACCTGAAAATAAAATACAATTACAGATGATGCCAAAAATCCTTCTCAGTTACTATGCAAAACCAAGAAGAGGTGTTTCATAAAAGAGAGGATAAAGAAATATTGGATACTTTCCCTTTGGTGAATTATAAGAGAGAATAGAGAAATATCGGATACTTTCCCTTTGGTGAACTATATCAATTTACATTGAACAGACTATATAATGTTGTTAACAACCAAATTTGATAAAAGAAAATAATAATGCCACAATCAGCTTTAAAACTTGGATTAGATAAATACGAAATTATCGTGTATTAGCTTGATTTGCAGTTTTGCACAAAAATTAAAGTACACCAGTTCTTCATTAAATTTCCAAAAGCTAGATAACAAACTGTGAACAATCATTGTTGGAATATCTGGTGCTAGTTCAAGAAACTACCTGCCCCTTCTTGGTTGTAATTTGCCTAAGTATTGTTTCAGGTTTTGTCTTCCCGACCGTAGTCTCACCCCTACATATAAAATCAAGTTGGTAAAGAAAATCACTCCACAAAAATATATAACATAACATTATGGGTATATTTGTGTTTGTATGAACGTATTTTTGTGTGCAAATAAAAACGAAAGAAGGTCCTTACGTCTTCCTGTCAAGAAACCGAATGGAAATATTATTGACCTCGGCCTCTGAAACTTGTAACCTCAAAATACCCCCAGATAGAATCTCAACAGCTGATACCTAATGTAGAGATCAAGGCCGGGGAAACGAAAAAAAGGTCAAATTACCAATGAAAACTAATTAGAGCATAATATGATGATACTTTGCTGCTAAGACTACTGAAAACATGAAAAATCAATCTGAAATCTGAATTACCACCGATCACAAATCAAGACTATATTACGAAATTCGAACATAATTTAAGGGGAAGTTACCATGGCAAAAAGACCACGCTCCATATACCAATTATTAATGGAAGATATAGCTTCATCCAATCGCCTCAAATTGATAACCTTCCCTGCACAGCACAAGTAAATTTGAGCACAGCAAATGTTACACGCGAACACCAAGTGGACAACTACAATTGCACACATAAGGAAAAAGAGGAACAAATTATTACCATATCCATCTCGAAAAGAGTTCTCTAAAAACTTAGCCGGAATAACATTAGCTCCTTCACATACCAACCCTTGAAACTCTTGGTTTGGTTCTACCTTATACCACAAGAAACCATTACTCACATAACATATTCAATTATCATCATCAAAAACTTTAATTCAATGCACATTTCAACATGCAACACTATAATACACTAAATTTCAATGCAAATCAAATATACTGAAATTCAATTCAATTATCTAAACTTCAATTATACCTGAAATACCAATCGAATACCGTCGCGCGTATCAACTGCAACCGGAACACAAGAACAAAAGTAACCACTATTGATAATTCGATGAACATCGTCTTGTACCTCGCGAACCGTTAGCGCCGAATTAGGTCGACAAGCTTTGAGAGCTTGTGCTGCTTCTGCTTCAAGGTCCTTCCTCTCGAGTTCTTCACCGTCTTTATTTCGAACCAATACTTCACTGATTAAAACTCTCTCTTCATTCTGTCGAGTTTTCAACTGAGATTCCTCCGCCGTAGAAAGAGGCGACGGTACTTTCTTCTCGTCTGTTAGGGATAACGTGGCGGAGCATAGAGAGTTCGATTTTCGGAACACGGTTCGAGTTAACTCAGTGGAGTGAGTTGTGAACGAGTTAATGAATTGAGAAAATGAGTTAGTTGCGTTGGTGAAGTGAGAAATTGCGGTTTTGAAAGGAGTGTTTAGGGGTTTTGGTTTTGAAGGAAGAGGGATTTTGATCGAAGAAGAGATGAAGCGGATATCGTCGTTTCGAGGCATTGTAGTAGAATTTGTGTGTCGTTTCGTAGATACAGAATTTGAATGGGAACTACGAAGTGAGTGAAGTGATGTACGGTGGTTGCTGCCGCTGAAGCATCTGGTTCTCCGACGAGGTTTTTCGGCGTTAGAGAAAGGTGGGCCTGTTGTTATTTCTTGTGTTAAAATTTAATATGGGCTGGGCTTGGCTTTTGATTGCGTATATAAAAGAGAATTTCTTTTTCCACCTTACTGATTATCGCGCTCCCTACTCAGTTTCTATTTTTATCTTGACGTGCTACTTAAGTAGTAGACGTTATAAAAATAAGATTTATCAGGGTGTATTTGGGATAACCCTTAGCTAAATAACGGACATGAGTATTTTGATAAAATTGTAGGGCGTGGGACAGTAAAACTTAAGAGGTAAAATCTAGTTAAAAAAACAAATGCATTTAATCGTTTAAAAAATAAGGAACTGATACGACAAATTTATGTGTTGAATATTGCCTTGAAATTGTGAAAATAAAAAAATCATGTTTTTGGGAGCTTCTGCCAATTTACGCCCAGGCGTGAGATTCTGTGTCTAGGCATGAGATACTGCGCCCAGGCGTGAGGTGGCGTGTAGAGCTAGGATCAACTCTGACTATTCACGCCCAGACGTGGGAGGCTGCGCCCAGGCATTGTTGTGAATTCGATTAACTCACACCAATAAACTTTGATGTGTGAAGCAAATAAATTAAGCAACAATTGACGCCCACCGTAGGGCCAATTGTTGCTTAATTTATTTGCTCCACACATTAAAGTTTATTGGTGTGAGTTAATCGAATTCGCAGCATTATCTATAATGCATTTAAGCGTGTTAATAAAGAATTTTCTATCTTAAAAGCAATTGGCATATAAACGGCCATACCTAATCACCTATATATTCGCATAAATTCTATAGTGATCATTGCTAACTTATTACTAACTTATGTTCAATTTTATGATTAGATATGTTTTTTCTTGACGCATATTAGATATGGTTATTTATTTATGCAAACAATCTCTAACTTGTTGGACATGCTTGGTGTTTAATAAATTGGAGACTATGTCTCAAAATATTTGACCTATTTAATTTTTAATGCAATATTTTGTTCTTCAAAATACTTGACAATGAAAATGGAACTAAATTTTGACAAGACAACTGGGTGGGGATTCGACATGTTAAGGAGATTTTTCCGAGATTATCTCAATCTCTACTCAAAAGGATTGTAGTGTGAAAGAGGTAGGGTGATGGATGGGGAATTTGAGAGTGGAATTTTTTAGGGAGACGCAAGTTGTTTGTATATGAGGAGGAAAACTTAAATGATTTGGTGACTTTATTAACGTCAATTCAACTATCAACCGTAAATGGAGATGTCGCCATGCTACCGGTGGAGTGTTCTCGGTAAGTTCTTGCTATCGATATTTATTCGGTACTATCCTCCCACCTATCTCTTTGGATCGTGACATTTAGTTTGCTTTGGGAAAATTGAGGAAATGTATGACTTCATCAAAAGTCATAGTATTTTCTTGACAACTTATTCGACGTCAATTACCAATTAAAGAAAATCTCTCTAGAAAGGATTGTCTTGGTGTTGGTCCAAATACTAATTGTGTGTGGTGCCCGGATGTGATGGAGAGCGAGAGATTTTTTTTGTGAAAATGCTCTTTTGTTGTCACATTGTGATATACGATTTTTAATTGGTTCGAATTGACCTTGGCTGTGCCTCTTGACCCTTTTGCCTTGTTACAAAAGTTTTGTTTTAGCAACACAAATGGAAAACAACTCAAGAAGTTCTTTTTAGTGCGACATGCAGTTACATGGTTCATTTAGAAAGTAAGAAAGTATTCAATCTTTTCATCTAAAGTAATGGAAATTGACGAAGTTTTTGAAGAAATTAGAATGGGAGGAGTTTATAGTTTTCATGAGTGGAAAACTTGCCCAAATAGATTGTACTTTTAGACATGATTCAATTTCTTTTACCATTTGATTGTCGACTAATGCCATTGTTAGTGTTTAGATCAAGTATCCCTTGTACTTTTTTTTTTTACAGAAAGTACACCTTGTATTTAATCCAATCTATATAATTTTATTATTCAAAAAATAAATATATTTTTAAATAAAAATTCTCTTAAATCAACTAAAGGATAATTTTGAAAAATCATTTGTTGGGAGATGTCTACCCTTTAAATTAATCTCAATTATCTCGAGAGAATTAATTTTTTCAGTCGTGCGCGGAGGATATTTAGTGACCAACCACCAACAAAGAAAGAAGAATCATGTGTTGTAAGAAAGCGACGAGTACGAGGGAGTTGGAATAAAGACTTCATTGAAAGCTAATGACAAAATAGAGGAAACTTCTCTCTCTCTCTCTCTCTCTCTCTCTCTCTCTCTCGTTTGTTGTGTGCTGCTCTGCTTGCTACTACTGATTCATTTACTCATCAGTCATCAACAGGTAAAATCTCAAACGAGATCTATTATACTTTTTCTCTTCAATTCATTTCACTTACATTCAACCGTAGATTAAGCTACTTATCATTCAAGATTACGAGTTAATCACTTCACTTACTTATTACTACCTAATTTCCGAATTATGCGCTGTTTTCTTTTTATTTTTATTTATTTTTTGTTTCCTTTCAGTTTTTCCGCTCATGTCAAATTTCAGTTTGTATCGTCAGCACCAAAAATTTGGGAATTAGGGTTTTGACAATTGTGACTGGTTTTAAAATTAGGGTTTGAGATTTGTGTTTCAATTATGAATGGTGGGTTTTTGAGTAGTATTTTGGATATTGAATCTTCATTTCAAAGACAACAAGATATGAATATCATGACTGGTTTGGAAAATAAGAATCAATTTGATACAATTGAAGTGAAAAATTTGAATATGGGGTTGACTTTTGGTAAAGGTAAGGGAATTGCTAGTTCTAATCCTGATAATAGTAATGACATGAGCGAAGACGATGAGCCGGGGTATGCTGAAGATGGGAATTGCGAGAATTTTTACGATGGTGTTGGTAAAGGTAAAAAGGGGGGGACATCTCATTGGCAGCGGATGAAGTGGACGGATAATGTGGTCGGGCTGCTTATAGCGGTAGTGAGTTGTGTTGGTGATGATGGAACAATTGGGGGTGTGGATGGGGGTGTTAAAAGGAAATCTGTGGTTTTACAGAAGAAGGGTAAGTGGAAAACTGTTTCCAAGATAATGATAAGTAAAGGTTGTCATGTTTCGCCGCAACAGTGTGAGGATAAATTTAATGACTTGAATAAGAGGTATAAGAGGTTGAATGAGATACTTGGTAGAGGAACTTGTTGTCAAGTGGTTGAGAATCCTGCGTTGATGGATTCAATGCCTAACTTGTCTTCTAAGGCTAAGGATGATGTTAGAAAGATATTGAGCTCGAAACATTTGTTTTATAAGGAAATGTGTGCATACCATAATGGACAAAGGATACCGAATACCCATGATCTTGACTTGCATAATTATTCGTTGGAACACGGGAAGGACGCGAGAGATAACGATGGGTCTGAAGATGAAGATGAGGATAACAATGAAAGTGAGGACGATGAGTTGGATAATGGAATTAATATTAATGCACATGGGGGTGGAGGGAGAATGGAGGAGTTTTGCGATGGAAATAAGTTAAGTGAAGAGGATGGCCACTTTTGGCCACGATCTGTTGGGATGGCAAAACTTGAGGTTGAAATGGCAAGGGTTTTTCAAGACCCTGCAAAGTCGCCATGGGAGCGAAGAGAGTGGATTAAGGTACAATTGTTGAAGCTTGAAGAGCAAAATGTGGAGTACCAAGCCAGGGCTTTTGAACTTCAGAAACAGCGGTTTAAGTGGTTAAGATACTGCAGCAAGAAGGATAGGGAGCTGGAGAAAATGAGGATGGATAACAAGAGAATGAAATTGGAAAATGAGCGCAGAATCTTGAAACTGAAGCAGAGAGAGCAGGAGGCAGACTTCAGTAGGTCCGAGATGTCCTTAGACCCTACTTCCATTGGTATTAACAGGCCACGAGGGAGGGAACATATCAACTTGGACTAGGCATGCAGCAGTAGCTCCCAGAAAGGATAGATCATCATTGCTTAAATAATGTACGAAATCAAAACCTTTTGATTATGACATTTCATAATTTGTTAAAACAGTTAGACTAACTTAGCAGGTTATATATGTCTTATCTGGATAGAAGTTATTGGCCTTGAAAATGAATGCTATATTTATTTGTTCTTGGGTTTTAACTATATATGATTGAGAAGTGAGTTTACTATAGACATTTTCCCTCTTAATTGTTGCCATCGTTAATCTCTATTTTTACTTTTAACCTTATGCAGTGCCGAAACGTTAAAAACTGCGCACAGAAGCGTAACCTACTAGTTGCACGCTTCTAATCATTTAATTGTAATTGTGTTACATTATGTAACCAGATCCCACATGGAAATAGATTCTCTTACATTTCTTCATTTCATTACTAATTAAAAAATGTTTGGAGTATATATAGAATATTTGGACTTCACTTAATATCACATTATAGTGTTTATATTCCCAAAAACTATAATAGGATTTGTTGGGATTGTATTCCAATGGTTACTAACCTTCGTGATTTTCAATGTTCACTTAACGTTGCTCTTTGCAATAATGTCGAGGAAAACACGACCTACCTATTCTTTCTTTTTGCTGCGAGCGTGGAGATTTGGAGGCTAACTTAGTTATGGCCGGTTATCTCTTCAACTTCACAGACCTCAGATTTGTGCCCAGAATTTGTCTTTAATTAAAGTGCATGAATGTAACACAATGCCATGTGATTGCTAGGAATTTATGGAGCATATGGAAAGGTTGTAATACAAAAGCCTGCAGCAAATTGCAACTATATAAATGTGCTTCACTATATATACCACTATATAGCACATTCTTCAAAGAATTCTATAGATTTATATTAAGTTCAATAAGTTACATTTTTAAGACGAGGAAGAATATAGTTTTCTTTAGTTGAATAAAATGTTATGATTTATATCTTTCAAAATATTAAGGTCGATATATTTTTACTAATGGTGGCTTCGAAGGTGAACTAGCTCTCATAAGTTGTTTAGTTTTTTCTTCGCATAATTTTATTTGAAACATGTTAAAATATTAAATGCGGATATCTCTTTTTTTTAGTCAAGAATTGTTGATATCTCTATTAACTGAAATTTGAACTTTGATTCGCCATATTCTAAGAATCTAATCTTTTCTGTTAGGCTAACCCTAGCTAAGTTATTATTTATGAGTCTCATGATATTTGATTGCATAATTGCCAAGGTAAATTTTAGAAAGAACATCATATTAAAAGTAAGGAAGGAATCTAGTGGTAAAGTATCATATTAATGGTATATGAGTACACCATATATACTTATGGATCAAGTTTACATGTTTGGATATCTCGAATTTTTGCGGTCAACACATCATTGATCATTAAATTGAAATCCGACGGTTTATATTTGAAGTTTGGTATTTTAAACTTTTTTTAAGTGTCAAAATCTATATTTTTTGTGAACTTTCTGAACTAAATCCAACGAACACTAATGCATTGACTTTTTGAATGTATGAATGAATATCCCTACCAGAAAATAACTCAAAAGCAACCATAGCATGATGTCATTGAAAAGAAAAATATGTAATTACACATTGAAATGTCACTTTCTTTTTCCAAGATTAATTCAACAGTTGGAAAATTAAGCGCAGCCAAACTTGTCCTAAGTCAAAATAATAAGCTGGATTGGAACAAATTTCCATGGAACTTTCCTTCCATTTTCTTAGGAGTGTGAACTAATTTTGTAGCATTTTACTAGTCTATTATAAGAAGTAAATTCCAATTTTTGCACCATAAGCTTGCTTTATAATAACAGGTTTCATGTCTCAAAGAGTTCACAACTCTTAAATATCTTCATTCATATACTTATCTCAAGATCAAGGATACAGTCTATTTTTCTGTCAGGTTTGATTATGTTTTTCTGTTTCTTTTCCATAATCATGTTTGTGTTGAGTTATTACACGTAGGGATGTCAATTTGCATCCGTCAGAGCGGATCCCCGCGGGGATTGCCCCGTTCGGAGATCCGAAAATGGAGATTTTTTCTCCGTGGGGACGGGGATGGAGGCAAAATTTCCCCCGGAGGCAGTTCGGGGCGGGGATCGGGGATTAAGCATCCGTCCCCGCGGATTCCCCGAATCCGTCAATATATACTTAAATATATATTTTTACTACTATTATTATTCTAGGTTTATTTATATTTGACAATTCTCGGTTTCTATTTTGCTATGAATTATGATATATTTTGGTTATGAATTTTTGTATGATTATGCATGTGTTGTTATGCATTGTTTTTTGGTTATGAAATGCATTATGTGTTGTTTTGATCATTAAAAAAGAAATATGCGAAATATTTATTTATTTATTAATAAAAAAGGAAAAAATAACGTCATAATTTTGTCGGTAAAATATAGAAATTTTCTAATAATCGATCTACGTGGATCCCCGCAGGTACCGTGGGGATCCGTGGGGATGGGGATGGAGGCAAAAACAAAAATTCCCCCGCGGATATTTCGGAATGGGGAACGGGAAAGCCTCCTCCGCACATTCCCCGCCCCGTTGACATCCCTAATTACATGTCAGTTCTATGTATTGTTTTTCCCTTTAAACTTTTGGATTATTATGATTTAATATTGTAGTGTGTTTATTTGGGTCCATTTTGTTCGAGTAAAACCATGTATGTGTTTACTTGATTCTATTGCTAGTTGATTTTCATCAATGTTTCCTATTGAAGTATTAACATATAAAAGTTTAGTTTATTTTACGAAAATATTTTCTATTTTTATTTCTTAAAATTTGTGTTAATTTTCTTATTTTTTCGAAATTTTTTACTTGATAATAACGAGATAGTAGAACTTTGAAATGAATAATCGTGTGCATTTTTTTTAAAACAATGAAAATGCCAAAATTGTTTTTATTATTTTCAAAATGCATCATCCTAACTAACATTTCATCTCCTCTTCATTACAATGTTTATTTCAAGAATCTCTTGTCTTTTTTTTATTAACAAATTAATATGATGAACAATTTGGAATAGTACTCCTTGCAAAAACCAACCTTCTCACCAATAATAAATAGGTGGGTCATGGTCATACATTTACAAGGAAATAGGAAGTTTCTATTTAACTTTTGTAAATTTGGGTGGCTGACTTATTTTAAAGGAGCAAATGTCATATTTAAGGACTGTGTTCCTATTTGAGAACTTTGTAATTGTCCATATTTACATATATGATTCATAGCGAACCGACATTTAAAAATCGTTTAAAATTTTGATAAAAACCGTGATGTCGCCACCTTTAATTAGAAGTGTAAGGTCCCTCGGCTATTATTTTGATAATAACCGATAGAAAACATATAAGTTGAGTTTTAAAAAACAATTCGTTTATTATTTTCCGCCGAACTGACACCAATTAGGTCGCCGTCTCAGTTGCATTGACGAATAATACCACGAACTTCTACTTACATATGGCAACACCGGTCGTTTTTAGAAGTTCAAATGATTTTCAAGTATCGATCAACCGTAGACTATACGAGACACATCCTTGCTATAGAATCAACCTAGAAAATAACAAAAGCTGTCAATTAGCTGCTTAAATGTTATTTTGTAATTCAGAGAATACTCTTGATTTCTCAAACAGCTTAAGCCTGCATTATTTAATTAGTCCATAAAATGGCCTGACATAATTTGTTTTGGTTCAAATTGCAGTGGATTAACAATAGTAACCACTCAAGCATTTGTGATGGCTGATCCGAGACACCAGCATCCAACAGTAGCACAAAAATTTGGTTCACAATTTCATCTAAGATCAAACATTTCTCCAAATGTTGCAACTTCCTATGCAAGTTTGGAAAAACCTGTTCTATTTCAGCAACATGTTGGTTCAGTTGCTTCATCACATGTGTTTGTTCCGTCACCATCGGAGAAAAACTTTGCAAGTTTTGCAACTGATTTTCTGATGGGTGGAGTCTCTGCAGCAGTGTCCAAATCTGCAGCCGCTCCTATAGAGCGCGTAAAGCTTCTGATTCAAAACCAAGATGAGATGATTAAGGCTGGTAGGCTTTCTGAGCCTTACAAAGGTATTGGTGATTGTTTTGGAAGAACAATCAAAGATGAAGGATTTGCTTCACTTTGGAGAGGAAATACTGTCAATGTTATCCGTTACTTCCCAACACAGGTTTCTCGACTCATTCCTCTTTTACTTCTACTTAAGTTAACCGTCGGATCATAAATATAGTTTGACTTTTATCGTAACTACTTTGAATGTCATACATATGAAAACCAATTCATTTTCTAATATAAAAAATACTATTTGATATGTTTTTTTCTTGTACAAATCTAAAACTTGGTAAACAAGAAACATATTGGAAATTAGGTGATTGATTAGGCCAATGTCTCTTTGTTATGTGTTAATTAGGCCAATGTCTGACATAATCAATCATTTACAGGCATTCAATTTCGCATTCAAAGACTACTTTAAGAAGCTATTTAACTATAAGCAAGAGAGGGATGGATATTTGAAAGTGTTTGCAGGAAATATTGCATCCGGTGCTGCAGCAGGAGCTTCATCCTCCGTCTTTGTTTACTCATTGGATTACGCACGAACACGCCTTGCAAGCGACGCCAAAGCCACAAAGAAAGGGGGAGAGAGGCAGTTCAATGGCTTGATTGATGTCTACAGAAAGACATTCCAATCAGATGGTATTGCCGGTCTTTATCGTGGCTTCAATGTTTCGATTGTTGGAATCATTGTCTACCGCGGTTTGTATTTTGGATTGTATGATTCTCTTAAGCCAGTGCTCTTGGTAGGAACATTCCAGGTAAGAATGAAACGTTTCATTATTTACACTTTAATTTTATGTCCTTTATTAAGTACATAACATGTCCCTTAAAAGATTGTGTTAATATTAATTTAGATCCTCTCGCGTTGAAATCGATTGGTACAATTGGCTCAACTACGTATAACAAAAAATAAAACCAGTTGAGCCAACCGCATTTCAATTGGTACAATCAGTTCAACACTAGTTCAATCAATGTGCGGTACAATTTGGTTAAAAAATTACCGACAACTTGACCTATTTCCAGTTCGGTTCAATTTTTAAAACATTGTACTGTACTACGCAACCTTGAGAATTGCATAGTCTAAAACTACGAAAGCCACTCTATTTTAGAAGACATTGACGCAATTGGCCCGTGATCAAATTTTCTGGTCTAACATACTGTTTTACAAAATTTCAGGATAATTTCCTTGCTAGCTTTGTTCTAGGATGGGCAGTTACAGTTGGTGCTAGTGTTGCATCTTACCCTTTTGACACGGTTCGTAGAAGAATGATGATGACATCAGGTGAAGCTGTAAAGTACAAAAGTTCTTTGGCTGCTTTCTCACAAATTGTGAAAACTGAAGGTCCAAAATCTCTCTTCAAAGGTGCTGGTGCAAATATTCTTCGCGCAGTTGCTGGTGCCGGTGTGCTTGCAAGTTATGATAAACTTCAGGTGCTTATGTTGGGAAAGAAATATGGTTCTGGTGGAGCTTAGTTATCAACAAAGATAGCCTAAAAAGTATAAGATGATGATGAAAAAAAATATCAACAAATAAATCAGTTTAATTAGACTGTTAAATTGTTTATTTATTTCTTTGGAGAAAAATAAATATTTTTTCAATGCACTTGCTGATTTTTATTTTTGGATTTAATTAGTTTGTGAATGTGTACTGCCAAAATAAAGAATGAAACTCTCATGATTAAGTGTGGAATACATAAATTTTGATCAATAGTTAATAGAGATTTTTTTTTAATAGAGAAATTGTTTAAAATAGTGTGTGGAGAATATATGCTAGCAATATTTTTCTATCAATTGTTGCAAAGTTGAAATGAATGGTTTCATTATGCTAGTTACACCCTATTAAATTTTAGTTGAAATAAATGGTTTCATTCTACTAAACTATTGAAAACATAAGTAAATAAAAGGTTGAAACTTAAAAGACAAACAAGAAATTACAAGTAAAAATAATGTTTTGATTGATTATGTGTGTTGAAATAATTTTTACAATATATATTTCTAGACACAAGTGGCAAAGCACATATCCTATCAGCCAAGTATTTGTGCAAAATCAAATTACTTTGCCGGTCATTAGTATAAAACTTATTAAATAAAAAAAATATTATTAAAGCTACAGTCCCGTGTAATAAATTATAATTATTAATAATAAAATTTATTCAATTCCTTTTATGTATCGGTGATAAATATTTTGTCATGTATAATGATAAATATTTTGTCTTGTGTTTTTGTTTTATATGTATTATCATCTTTTGTTGTTTTTAAAAAAATTATTTGTAAAACGTTCATGTCTATTGATTTTTTTTTTTAATATTTAAGATTGATATTATACTAAAGTATAAACTTTATTTAGAATAAAATATTTAGAAATATGAGATAAAATATTTTTAAAATATAAATTGTGCAGTTTTATATAAATTTATTAAATGACTAAATTTGTTTTATTAAAGTTATTGTCCCGTATATATTTTAATAATAAATTATAATTATCGGTAATAAATATTTATCCAATTACCATTGTCTTGGTATTCCATGCATGCTAGCAACTTACAAACTTAGTTTCACGATTCGATTAAATTAAATAATTATGTCCAATGTCTTGGTACATAATCCTCTCAATTGATTATCAATCCCTAATGTCTTAGGATGACCTATAATCAATTGAGGTTTTTGCCCTTTAATCTTTGAATTCTCAATTAACGAACCGATATGTCTAAAGTGAAGGTTAATTGAACAACTATCCCTGGGTCAATTAATTTGCTTCTAATGTCTTAGTAAACAAACAATTATAATCATCGCACAAGTGATCAAGTTATGTAAAGCATTAAGAACAAGGAATAATTGACTGAAACTAACTTCGTAAATTGATTAGCACATCATATGAAATACATGGCTCAAGAACAATGGCAATTGGGATCCCCTAGGATCCAATCTAGAAATTTAGTTACTCATAATTAAAGGAATAACATAAAATAGAGTATAAGAATTCATTATAAAATAAGGAACACTTGACTCTGGACTTGCTCTCAAAAGTTGCCTTTTTCTCGCCGTCATGAACTGTTTAAGAATGAGGAGAAAATTCGAATATATAGGACTAGGTCACGCACTGGCGCCGCGCGCCATATAACCGGCGCGGCTGCGCCACAAACCGAAGAGATAGAGAGTTTTAGCACTCTCTGGGCGCGGCGGCGCCAGCTCCTGCGCAGCTGCGCCACTTCATGCTTTTTTCCTCCGTTTTTCTTCCGTTTCTTGTGTTCCAAGCTATCTTGCATTGATTCTTCCTCTCTTTATTCTTTGCTGATAAACATAGTAAAATATACTACTTTGCCTTGAATTTGTTGTAAAAGCATAGTAATGACGTGAAGTCATCAGGTGCATTGTTTATCACGACCCTTATGATTTAGGAAAATATTGTAGTGTGTTTATTTGGGTCCATTTTGTTTGAGTAAAACCATGTATGTGTTTACTTGATTCTATTGCTAGTTGATTTTTTTATAAATGTTTCCTATTGAAGTATTAACCTATAAGAGTTTCTTTTTTTATAAATCAAATTACTTTGCCAGTCATTAGTATAAAACTTATTAAATAAAAAAAATTATTATTAAAGTTACGGTCCCGTGTAATAAATTATAATTATTAATAATAAAATTTATTCAATTTCTTTTATGTATCGGTGATAAATATTTTGTCACGTGTAGTGATAAATATTTTGTCTTGTATTTTTGTTTTATATTTAGAGTAGTGCTATGGACACACTCTCTAACACACACTTTCAACACACTCTAATTATTATTGGCCACATCATCCACCTATTTCTGTTCCTTTACCTGTCACCGGGTATATCTTTTAAAAAAGTATTTGTCGAACGTTCATATGTATTGATTTTTTTTTTTATATTAAAGACTGATATTATACTAAAGTATAAACTTTATTTAGAATAAAATATTTAGAAATATGTGATAAAATATTTTTAAAATATAAATCGTGCAGTTTTATATAAATTTATTAAATGACTAAATTTATTTTATTAAAATTATTGTCCCATATATATTTTAATAATAAACTATAATTATCTGCAATAAATATTTATCCAATTTTTTTATGCATGAGTGAAAAATATTTTTTCATGATTTTTTATATTTATCGATAAGAACTAATTGTCTTGTTTAAAAAAACTATTTTTTATACTTATCTTTAGAAGTGATTTCTATTGCTATTTATCTGAGTAGATTTTTATACTTGTCTTTTTTTTTAAAAAAAAAATTGTATTTTTTTTTATGTGTTGATTTGTTTGCTTATCTTTTTTTAAAAAAAATAGATTTGTTTTATTATGCTTATCTTCTTCTTTTTTTTTTCACAATTTATGCTTTTTTTTTCTTTTCTTTTTGTAATCTTTTATATTTAAGATAAAAGATTTGATATAACTTGGGGAATAAGATAAAATATAGTAAAAGATTTTAATCTGATAAAAGATTTGATATAACTTGGGGAATAAGATACCGCTGCTATAAATAAATAAATAAATAGGGAAACTATTTGTTTTGTCAAAAAGAAGATCAAGCATCCTCATCACATTTCACTTCACTCACACCACCATGGCTCTCCATGTTGAGAACAATTATTATAATATCAGTAATAAAAGAAACCTGCAGCATCAAAACACTGGACAAACACCACACTTCCAGTTTTTTCCATCTCATAATCCAGCAGCGGCGGCGTCGAATTTAGTTATATGACCCCTTTGCAAGGACATGCTGTTATGCCACTCCCTTTTCCAGGCCAAAGAATCACAAACAACCCTTTACATTTTCCTCCGCCCGCTCCGCCCCAGATGCTACCTCATCCCAATCCTACTAGTTCTTTTGTGTCAAGCCAACAACCATCTGTTGGATATTCTAATTTGCTTAATTCACTCATGGCCCAAGGTGTAATCTCATTGGCTAATCAAGCCCCTAAACAGGTAACTATATCTATCCTAATTTCAATAATTTTTTCTTAAAATGTTCGCAAAGATTATTTCCAAAAAAGAAACTAACAAGATTCTTTTATTTATGTTTGTAGGATTGTATTGGCCTTGAGTTTGATCCGGATATTCTCAAGGTTTGTCATGAATCTGTTATCAAGGCCTTGTACGGTGATCTTCCTAGACAGTGTACAACTTGTGGCACCCGATTTAAATCTCAAGATGAACACAGCCGTCACATGGACTGGCATGTGATTAAAAACAGGATGTCTAAAAACAATAAGAAGCAGAATCCTTCTCGCAAGTGGTTTGTCAGTGAGACGATGTGGCTTAGTGGTGCAGAGGCATTGGGAACTAAGTCGGCTCCAAGTTTTTTGCCAACCGAGACAACGGAGGAAAAGAAAGAAGACGAAGAGTTGGCAGTTCCTGCTGAAGAGGACCAGAAGACGTGTGCATTGTGTGGAGAAGCTTTCGAAGAGTTTTACAGTGACGAGATAGAGGAGTGGATGTATAAAGGAGCTGTTTACCTTAATGCATCAAACGGAAGCATGGACAGAGGCCCCGTCATTCATGTTAAATGCAGATCTGATTCGACTACATGTGCATATGAAGGCAATCAAAGAAAACGTATGCAGAGCACATATGAAGAACAAGAAGGGAATCAGAGAAAACGAATGCGGGGATACTAGTTTTGTTCACTATAAAATGAGAATGTACCATTTGATATGTACCAAAACAAAGAACATTATATGTAGAGTCATAATTCAAATTCCAAATTATCCACTTATTCATTTTTTAAAATATGAAATTTTAGTTACTATGTTATTTGACAAAAAAAGCTAAGTCATACTTACTTTTTTGCAATTTTGTTGTTTAATTTTATATTCCATTACGAAACATCTTTCTAGAGTATGTATGGTTGCTTCAATTACACTATATATGATTGGTATAAAAATAATGGTGCAGAGGATATTCAGTTATATCGTTGAATTTTAAGGACTCTGTACCTATTTGAGAACTTTGTATTTGTCCATATTTACATATATGATCTATAGTGAACCCATATTTAAAATTGTTCAAAATTTTGGTAATAATCGACGTCGCCACCTTTAAGTAGAAGTGTAGGGTCCCTTGACTATTATGTTGATAATAAACGATAGAAAACATATAAGTTGAGTTTTAAAACACTATTGGTTTATTATTTTCCGCCAAACTGACACCAATTAGGTCACCGTCTCAGTTGCAATGACGAGTAATACCATGAACTTCTACTTACATATGGCAACATTGATCGTTGTTAGAAGTTCATACGATTTTCAAGCAATAGCATCGATCAACCGTAGACTATATGAGATACATCCTTGCCATAGAAGCATCAACCTAGAAAATAACAAAAGTTGTAAATTAGCTGCTTAAATGTTATTTTGTAATTCAGAGAATACTCTTTATTTCTCAAACAGCCTAAGTCTTCATTATTTAATTAGTCCATAAAATGGCCTAACATAATTTGTTTAGGTGCAAATTGAAGTGGATTAACAAAAGTAAAAAAAATATTAACCACTCAAGCATTGATGATGGCTGATAGGAGACACCAGCATCCAACAGTAGCACAAAAATTTGGTTCACAATTTCATCTAAGATCAAACATTTCTCCAAATGTTGCAACTTCCTATGCAAGTTTGGAAAAACCTGTTCTATTTCAGCAACATGTTGGTTCAGTTGATTCATCACATGTGTTTGTTCCGTCACCATCAAAGAAAAACTTTGCAGGCTTTGTAACTGATTTTCTAATGGGTGGAGTTTTTGCAGCAGTGTCCAAATCTGCAGCCGCTCCTATTGAGCGGGTTAAGCTTCTGATTCAAAATCAAGATGAGATGATCAGTGATTGTTGCTTCACTTTGGAGAGGAAATACTGTCAATGTTATCCGTTATTTCCCAACACAGGTTTCTCAACTCATTCCTCTTTTACTTCTACTTAACCGTCGGATCATAAATATGGTTTGACTTTTATCGTAACTATTTTGAAAGTCATACATATGAAAACCAATTCATTTTCTAATTTCACTTTTGATTTCAAAAGTACTATTTGATATGCTTTTTTCTTGTACAAGTCTAAATCTTGGTAAACAAGAAACATATTGAAAATAAGGTGATTGATTAGGCCAATGTCTAAACTTTGCATTTTTCTCTTTGTTTTGTGTTAATTAGGCCAATGTCTGACATAATCAATCATTTACAAGCATTGAATTTTGCATTCAAAGACTACTTTAAGAAGCTATTTAACTATAAGCAAGAGAGGGATGGATATTTGAAAGTGTTTGCAGGAAATATTGCATCCGGTGCTGCAGCAGGAGCTTCATCCTCCGTCTTTGTTTACTCATTGGATTACGCACGAACACGCCTTGCAAGCGACGCCAAAGCCACGAAGAAAGGGGGAGAGAGGCAATTCAATGGCTTGATTGATGTCTACAGAAAGACATTCCAACCAGATGGTATTGCCGGTCTTTATCGCGGATTCAATGATTCGATTGTTGGAATCATTGTCTACCGTGGTTTGTATTTTGGATTGTATGATTCTCTTAAGCCAGTGCTCTTGGTAGGAACATTTCAGGTTAGAATGAGACATTTCATTATTTACACTTTAATTTTATATCCTTTATTATTACATAACACGTTCCTTAAAATATAAATGGTTTAATAGATAAATTTTGATCAATAATTAATAGAGACTTTTTTTAATAGAGAAATTGTTTAAAATATAGTGTGTGGAGATTGGAGAATATGCTAGCAATATTTTTCTATCAATTGTTGCAAAGTTGAAATAAATGGTTTCAATATGCTAGTTACACCCTATTAAATTTTAGTTGAAATAAATGGTTTCATTCTACTAAACTATTGAAAACATAAGTAAATAAAAGGTTGAAACTTGAAATACAAACAAGAAATTACAAGTAAAAATAACGTTTTGATTGATTATGTGTGTCGAAATAATTTTTATAATAGATATATCTAGACACAAGTGGTAAAGTACATATCCTATAGCCAAGCATTTGTGGCCTACAAAATTTAACTGGTCGTCATTATTAAGTTAAACTCGTGACTAATATGTGTTTGTGACTGTAGTTGGATACTCCTTATTCAAAATTTTAATTATGAATTTAATTTAAAATTAAAATTGAGATTTTAAAAACTTTTAATTTAGAAATTTAAATATTGTAAATTTTAATTAAAAATGATAAAAATACAAATAAATAATATATCATGACATTTAAATTAAAAACTAAATTGAATATTAGATGATTAATATGACAATTAGAGTCACACATATCAATCGTCAAGAATACCTATATATGCATGACACTAACAATATTCATAATTGATTTTCCATCATTCTCATAAATTAAAAAAAATCATCAAAGTCATGCATATCAATCACCATGATCACCACCAACCAACTACATACATAAAACCGTAAATATATTTTTGAAAGAATTTATTATCTTTAGTTCTTTATATATTAAATAATTGTTGGAGTCATACATATGATATGATAATAAATATTATATATGTTAGAAATAGAAACTAATTATGAATTTTAACCCTTATTACATTTTTTGTCAAAAAAAAACCCTTATTACATTTATGTACACTCTCCATCCCTATTTATAAAATGCTTTTTTCATTTTTTTTTTCCTCAATACAAAATCTTTTATAAAATTTTACGTACATTGATGATTTTTTTTTATAAAAATACCCCTATCTAATTTACGATCGAAAAACATAATACATTCTCTCTCTTTTATGATATTAATAATCATAAGGGTAGATATTTAAAACCAATACACATTTGAGACAAACTTAGTACTTCAATAATTTGTTTAAGCAAAATACATCAAAAATGTTATTTAAGTTTTACGTTTGTAACAAATAAGTTATTTAAGTTTTTTATGTAACAAAAATCATTTAAGTTTGAAATTTGTAACAAATGAATCTTAAGTTTGTAATTTATAGCATTTATCTTTTAAGTAACAAACTGATATAGGACCTAAATGTTACAAATTACAAAATAAAAAAATTTATTAGTTACTTAAAAACTTAAAATGATCTATTTATTATAAAGGTAAAACTTAATGGACCTTTAGATGTATTTTGTATTTTTTTTTATAATCTTGATTTTTGCTAGAAGTCACTATAACAAGGGACAAAAGGAGTATTATGCATTTTATTAAAAAAATGAAGTATTATGCATTTTTTTATTGAAGAAATTTAAGACGAGGAAAGGCACTCAATGTATATATGACAAAAAAAGACTCGGAGCTCTTAGAGCACTTACAAATAATCTGACTAAGAATTGTTCCCAATAAGAATCGACCTCGAGTTCTTTCGAATGATTCGTCTTAGGGAAAACTCAATAAGAACTTGAACTAAGAGAGATGTTTGAGAAGGAAGTAGATATTTATGATCAAATTGTTATTTAACCGGAGAAATTCATTGAATGCTATTTTTGTGGCCTATGATTCAAATCTCAAGATGAGCACAAGAGACGATGTGGAAACCATCTCGCAAGTGGTTTGTGAGTGAGACGATGAGACTTAAGGCATTGGGAACTGAATTACCTCCTCTCCATGTTTTTGCCAACAACTGAGGAAAAGAAAAAAGATGAAGAAGAGTTTGTGTTGGTTTTGATTTTTGAAAAATACCTGAAAGGGAAAATCACCGAAGAATTTACCGGGTTGAGTCACGACCAGGTCGCTCTCTTTAAGACGTTTCACGGCTCTACCCAAAGTTTGTGGAAGGTAGACTATAAGCCGTGCGCCTCCAGGATAAAACAGCCCAGTTCACTGTGCGATTATCAAATGCACTGTTGATAATCGTTCGAGAAGTAACACATTCTATACGGTAACGAATTACCGGTCAAATATGGTTTGTATACCACTCAAAACCGAAGGGACAGAAAGATTAGATGAAGAGAATAAGGAACAACTCGTAAACACAAGTTGAAGGGAGAAAGAAGAAAAAGATTCGATCTTAGAGGAATTCTTTTTCGGTGTGTTTTTGAACTGAGTGGAGTCCTCTATTTATATAGAGATTTTGTAATTGTTTTAGCAAAAATTGCTACATCAATTACTCTAATGGATAAGATCAAAAAGAAACTTATCCAATAATCCGTTCAACAACATTTGTGGATGAGATCAAAAGAAACAAATCCACAATAACAAACTAATGAGAGAAAGATAGGAAATTCAGTTGGATTCTCAATCTTATCACAACAACCATAAGCTAAAATTATGGGAAGTGATATTCATGAATAAAAAATAATAATTATTATTATTTTCATCATTATCATGTATTTAAAATTAAATACCACTATTTAAACACTACTAATGTGTGTGTTCTATTTTATATGGGACCCCCACACTCTATTTTTTCAATTCACACAATATTAGATCAAAGTTTAATTACTTAGTGTTTAATCTTCCAATTTCTTTCTATCTTCACATCAATGTTCCAACAGTTTGCAGTTCCTACTGAAGAGGATCAAAAGACATGTGCATTATGTGGAGAGGTTTTCGAAGAGTTTTACTCTGACGAGACAGAGGAATGGATGTATAGAGGAGGTGTTATCATATTCCAATGAAGTCAAAGAAAACGAATGCGGAGATACTAAAGTAGACTAGTTTATGCCATACATTGTGGTTATTTCATTAATATCACATTCTGTATCAAAGAACATTATGAATATAGATCTCTTGTATCATTGTGTTTCATTCTCAATTAGTCTGTTTTAAACATTTTTTTGTAATTGTTGTTTTTATGCTCCTTCAGTTCAACATAAATTTTCCATTTTAATAGTAATATTTTTTCCCATAAAAAATTAATCCAATCCAAACAATTCAAATGATTCCTTTCATGACTGTAAAATAATATTTGTATACCTTAAGTTTAAATTGAAAATAGATAATGGTAATCTAATCAAGCAAGTCTTAAGGTTCATATTCACACATTATAAATCCATTATGCCACAGTTTAGTATCAAAATGCATTTCTAATGGTAAGACCAGTGGTTAAGGAAATTAGTATATTAGAAGGCAAGCAGATAATATTATCAGATGAAAGTATACATTCCATTGTTTTGGTGCAGTGCTGCAGTTGCCACATCATGTCAAGGTGTGAGAATTTGGACACTCCCTAGAATTGAGTCTATTATTCATGCTCTCAAACCCCTATATAACTTATTTTCTATCAACTGTATGTACATATGATGCTCTCTTTGTAGATTCCATATGTTGATATGCCAAGAAACTTAACAAATGAATTATGAATAAATAGAGTATCAAACACTAAGTTTGGGACGAAAATCTGAGTTAACAACAGATGATGTAATTTCGTCTAAACAAGCCATCCGAATTCTCTCCGGAGTAGCTGGACTATCAAGAGGAAACCAGTCGGTGCATCCCATTTCAACTCGTGCAGCTCTGATGGCATCCTTGATGGCAAAGAATGCAGCTGATGCTAGGAAAAACGGAGGCTCGCCAACTGCTTTAGATGAATGGATTGCCTTTACATTTGGATGACCCTGCAAGTTAGATCACACACAAAAGCAAGTCAATATGTAAATATCTTCAAGTTTGGTGTGCATCACAAATAGCCAAATAACCAAAATGTGACTCCAATACTACTATAGGCCTTGAATTACACCTATGACTCCACTGTGTTATCGAGTGGCGTAGCTCAAGAAAAGAACTGAAACGTGTTCAGTGATCAGGAACATACCTTCAAAAGTGAAACATTAAATTTCAAGGGAACATCATTTATAGAAGGAATTTTATAAGCTCCAGGTCCACAAGTGTTAAGCCACCCAGAGGGAATCCATTTATGTGCTCCATCTCCCCATTTAAGTTCTTCTAAAGCAACCCAGCCCAAACCTTGAACAAAAGCTCCTTCAATCTGTGAACATAAATATCAATAAATTAAACCTGAATATATCATACAAAAATATAAAAAAGGATTTCCAAAAAAATAGGGAGGAAAATAAAAGTAGGAAGTTGTAATTCAAAGGAAATTTTTAGAGTTTCGAACGAAAGCATCTTTCATCTTTTACCAAAAATGTTCATATAACAGAATCCAGCAATAATGACCTCTGGGAAAACAGCTTTTGAAATTTTTTTCACAATTCTCACAAAGTGAAGCTAATTTTATACAAACAAACATTATGTTATCCTTATCAAAATATAGTATTGTAATCAACTATAAAGTCAACACAAGCAATTTATTTAAAAAGGATGAAGACAAATATAAAAATTCTTGACGAAAGCTAAAGTTTATTCACTATTATAAAATATAAGTAAACTGACTTGTGTTATTTTCTTTCAATATTCCTCAATTTGATTCATGTTCTCTCATTTCTCCATCTTTAATAAAATTCCTTCCTTATTCAGAAAACAGTAAAAAGAAACGCACCTGGCCAACATCTATCGCTGGGTTCAGAGAATAACCAAGATCCAAAAATATGTTTGCTGCTCTAGTGTGAAAATCTCCAGTCAAGGTATCAATCTCAACCTCAGCAAATGCAGCCCCATAAGTGAAATACCTAAAAGGTTTTCCTTTACCCGTAGTCCAATCAAAACCAATATCAGGTGTAATATAAAAACCATGGGCTGAAAGGTCTATTCGCTCCATATAGCATGCATTAACTAGCTGAAAGCAACAAAAGCATAACAAAACATGTTACTTTTCAGCCACAAGGCACTTTTTAATAGCAGAGACAATCATAAAAGCTATCTGTAATTAGAAGAATTATTTGCAAACCTATACAACATATATCTTCAATAGGGATACCCCATTTTAGAGGGAAAGTGACAAATTAGACATTAACTGAAAAATCAGTGGTTAAAATTTTAAAAACATCATAGTTTGTTATGTACATGGCTGTAATTCCTCACTTTCATCTTTAAATTGAATCTAGAGAATCCAAATCCTATCACTTCTATTTTGCTATTCTACTTGAAATAAAAGATGTACTCTGACGACAGATATTCATACGAAAATATAATATCGATTACAGTATTTGTTTCTTTTTTTCCCTCAGAAATTTGAATAGTCTCGATGCTTTCTTAACTTCCTCTTAGCTTCCCAACTCTTTAGCATATGTACAAAATTTAGATATAAAAAAGAGTAACTTAAGTACTACAATGAAATAATGTGCTTTTATAGTCATTTATACTGAGTGGATCACTTCATACAGACTGAGAAGCAAAAACTGCAAATACAAGAATACCTCAGTAAATGAGTTGAAGTTATGTCGAGAAGCAATAGGTTCCATGCGTGCCATTATTTGCTCACATGCATCTAAAACCGCTGCTCCATACATATCAGAACTTGCAGAAGCTGCTGTTGGAGAAGAATTAGGAACCTATTTTGCAGTAACCATGACAGCAATTTAGCATCAGAAAGAATAGCCCAACAATAATAATAATAGTTGGAAGTAATTTATTACTGCCATTAACTTGATATGATCTAAAATACAAGTATATAGAAAATGAAATGATTAAATGAAGACTAATAAATACATCATATATGTATATCGCATTATTTATTTTCTAAGTACTGTGTGGCAATATCACATGGTATAAATAAAAATTTGATTTAATAAAATTATTTCACGGCATTAGGATAGAACGAAGGTTATTTCCTTAATTGAAATTTGTCTTATGCACTTTGTGAAAACCAATCTGAGCCAACAAAGTCTAGAAACTACGAGATACAATTCTAGAAAGCGACGTGTACGTTCACCCTTACAGAAAATTGGAGGGGTTGGTGTGGATTTGTTGGAGATTTGGAATATAGAAAGTAGTGCCTTTGGGGTATGGGGGATGAATTTAAATTGTGAAATGAAAAATTTAGTGAAAAAGGGAAGACAGGATTCAAATGCAGGTCAGCTAAGTGTGCTATACATCTGTGATTTATAAGCTCCGCACAGAACAATGGGTAAGCTATTGGTGAGAGCTTACAAAAATATGGTACAAGTAGCTTATGGGATAGTCATAAGCACTTTTCATATGTGCACCCAAACATCCTTACAAGTCCACTTATGTCAGTAGATAAGTCCAAATAATCTGACAATAAGCCAATCCGAACTGGTACTAAATAGATTAAGTCCTATCAAAATTTCTGAATGATTATGAAGAGAGCCATAGGTACATAATTTTCACATGACAAGTTCATGATATCGTTGAAAAGAGTAATTTAGTACCTTATCAGTACTTGTATCTGATATAAAGACAGAACTAAGGGGGATATTGAAAGCTGATGCAGCAATCTGAGCAACTTTTGTATGCAATCCTTGTCCCATCTCCACACCTCCATGGGTAACTAAGACAGTTCCATCCGTATAGACATTAACCAGAGCACCTGCCTACAGTTGTCGAGAAAATATGCATTATCTCTATTCTAATAATGCAATTAATTCATAACTAACAAAATAGGAATATGAAAATAGAAAGAAAATATTGAATGAAAAGCACCACAAAAATATCAAGCACAATTACGGGTTATTTCCTGCTTTCCATTCTATGATGTTTTAATGTAAATCTTATTGTATATAGTCACATCACTAGCATCGTGGGATTTTTATTTAGAGAGCTCAGTAATATACAATTAATTTAGCATACATAACCCTTACCCTTAAGATGATGTACTCAACCTCCATGTATGTTATATTCTAAAATTTGAAGTGATATATAACCCACAACCCTTATTTTATGCTTCCAACTACAACTTTCCCTACTCATCATAATTCTTAAGTTTCTCCTTATCCCTTGCAGCAGCTATCCAATCTTATGCCAGAAATTTGTTACCACAACATATAAAACAGACTTAACAAGCTTCATTCTAATCATCCCTGAATTTCCTATTATTTCAGTTGAAATCACATTTGAATTTTACCTGGTTCATAAACTTCGTTGTAAAGGATATACCAAACTTTGTAGGAACCATAGCAATGCCACGCTTTTTCCAGCGGTTGTGAGCATTGAACTGGTCAACTTCTTCACGTGTCTTCACAAAGTCACAAGATAACTTCAGTTCGCTCCATAGCTGGGATAGAGGGCAGTGCTCAAGTATTTGGCCATAATGCAAAAGGGACCCTTCACCTTGAAAATTAATTTCCTAAAAAGAAACTCCGTTTAGGAAGATTGATAGGAGAAGCTAACATCAAGTAGGATGACAGTAAACATTCATATGCATAACTTTTTAGTGACGATAAACCAAAATTTTATATCTTACCTTTATCTGTTCTGGACTCATATTGAGTTCTACAGCAATCCTCTGAATCCAGTTTTCGGTAATAAGCATGCCTTGAGGGCCACCAAATCCACGAAAAGCAGTGTTGCTAGGGAAATTAGTGAAGCAAACCTTTCCCATTATCCTCACATTTGGTATTTCATACACATTATCTGAATGAAACATAGCACGTTCAAGGATAGCAAGTGACAAATCCAGCGAATTTCCAGCATTGTTATAAATTTCAAGATCCAGTGCAAGCAGCTTCCCTTCATTGGTAAATCCAACCTGTATAAAAAAATACCTCTAATTAACAACTCAACCACATAAAAAATGAAGAAAACAATGCTGATACTGAACTCAAAGTCTCAAACGGTGGGCAGGAACATTAAGATGTAAGAAATTAGGGTGAGAGAAATAAAACAAGGTTGTTTGTTTCTCCTGTGTCAAATTATTTTTACAGCATTTCTTTTACATGATTTTTTTTTGTTATTCAGAAAAATTGCACACATCTATGACGCAAAAGCTACATGTCACTTTTTTGGTGAGATGACGGGGAGATTTAGCACAAGGGTTGGAGTAGCTTGCCACTGAGTAACTACAAGGTCACATGTCCGAGTTGCGAAATCAAACTCTTACAAATAGGAGGTAAGGGAGAAATAGTTGCTACAAGACCAGGAATACTATATGGCAGTGAATTAAAAAAAGTGTGATGTAGATAAGTTTGCTGAGATAGACATAAGTGGGCAAACAAAAATATATAACTGAATCAGAGAGAAATTCAAAGTAGCACTTCTTGGTATGAAAACTATGGAAACTCTCCAAAGGTAATTTGGTTATATGGTGAAAGATCGAATAGATGATAGTCCATTTAAAATAAGTGAAAGAAGACCGTGATTCTGACATACCTACCGTGATACCAAACATAGTAGGATAAATCTTGGTTGTTATTATTGTAAGAAAGAAAAACAAGGGCCAATGGTCATCAAAATGGGAAGTAGGGTATTAGACAGTCTATTATGTGCCACTATATCAAGCATCATCACTCGGAAATATCACGATATTGTCAAAATCATATTTCTGACGCAAACAGATTGAATTAGTGGCTATTAGAACATAGATGACATTTTAAGGAAAAAAATTCACAGGATTTAGTTTTACAATATATATTAATGTGGGATGGAAAACATGAATTAAATCTATGTAAATTAAGCCATACCTTATACTTCCCTAAAAAACTATGGCGTTGCCCAGTTATCATCATGTCTACATCTCGATCCAGTGTGATTTTCACTGGTCGATTTAATAGATACGATGGAACTGAAACTGCAGCAGCAATAAAAGCTGATCTTGTCTCCTTTCCCCCAAATCCACCACCAATTCGCTTTGTTTTGCAAACTACCTTTGACATGGGGAGACCAAGAACATGAGAAACATATTTCTGGTGCTTCTGAGGGGCCTGCGATAACACAATGATATTTACACAATGCAGTTATTTTTGTCAAGCCAGAAGTTATTTCCATAATGCAATCAATACAATGAAACAAGCAAAATATTTCAGAAAACTTCAGTTTCCAAAAGATACATAAATTATAAATTTTAGGCGTTCTTTACAGAACTGTGTAACTTACTTGAGTAGATGATATCATATGAACTTCGTTTCCACCATCCAATGTCCATATCACACTGCTATTTGGCTCCAGATAAAAGTGTTCCTGACCTCCTATCTGAACTTCTCCTTCAATTATTCTGTCACACTTGCCTGACTGAAAACAGTGATCAACATCACCTTTACTCATATGTTTTTCTGTGTTGGGATGGAAACTTCTAGCATTGATAGCATCCTGTATTGACAAGATAGCTGGGAGCTCTTCATATTCAACGTGAACTTTTCTTGCTGCTATCTTTGCATTTTCATGAGTATCAGCCACAACAATTCCTATTACCTGGAAAACACATGTAAAACCAATCAATTAATAATGACAAAAGGCTAATGCAAGACTAGATATTCCACGAGAATTCATAACCAACACTTTATTGCAGGGAACACAGAGAGAACAGTGAAGAGTGTGTGTGTGACAATTGAAGTCAGTGCATGAAGATACATGAGGAGAAGTAGAAACATACTAGTGTTCTTTACATAATGCTGAATTAAAACTCTAATACATAGATCATAAAGTGTTGTCTACAAAAATAATACAAGTCTCCTCGCGAGCTGTAGTATGCATGACAAGTCTAATTCATGCATGAATATATATTGAAATCTAATGCACTGCATATCATATTTTTTCTTTTTTATTTTCTTTTGCAAGTGACTTTGCAAATCTTCATTTCATACCATGATACCATCAGGGCACAAACAGCAAGTGCCACACAAAGGAAGCAGTAGAATTTCGTTGCCTTTAAGCTCAAAATTATAACAAACATATCACAAGTGAGAGAATATTCAGTAAGCTAGATACCTGACCAACGCAAGTGATATATTCTACAGCAAAAAGCTCCTCGTCAGCAACAACTGCTCCAATCATGTTATCACCCGGTACATCTTTGGCTAGAAACAAACCCACAAATCCAGGTGAAGACTTGGCTACTGAATCATCAATTGAAAGTATCCGGGCATGCGGTTTTCTACTCAAAACTAAGGCAGCATGCAAACCATTTGGAGGCATTGGTGTGTCATCGGCATATAATGCTTCTCCTGTAACCTAAATAGAAACAGACATAATTTTCTAAAGAGACCATGTAACCAAAAGTAACGGAAAGATAGAGAATAACAAGAGAGAGAGAGAGAGAGAGAGAGAGAGAGAGAGAGAGAGAGAGATTAGGCAACAAAGGATGCAAGCAATTAATATAATCCCTCTGTCCCTTATTATAAGACCCTCCAACCAACTTCACAGGTATTAAATAGGGGCATTTTTGTAAAGAAATCGTTAGTACATATGAAATTTTAAAGAGTCTTATACAAAGGGATAAGGAAAAAGTGAAAAGAGGTCTTATAATTAGGGACGAGTGAGTATACAACAAGTAACAAACATATGAAAGACTCAATAGATATGGAGAATTTGGATAGTGGGTTGGTATTAATATCATGTGTTCCTTCTAAATTAAGGGCTTTTCAGAGCGATTTATCAGCACCTCGCAACCCGGGAATGTTGAACATGCATCCATTCACCAGCTTGAGAGGGTATGTTGTAAACATGTAAATAACACTATTTTAGGATATAGTGTTTCCCTCTTTCCCTATTATTATTATCATGTGTCTATATAACACAGTCTTTATGCTTGTACTCAAATAATATTCAGTCTTAGTAAAAAAATTGATCCGATATACTTTTAATTAGAACATATATAGAAAAGGAATTTTGTATTGAAGCATATTATTTTTGTACAAAAGACATGTATGTCTGTTATTGAATGACCCTCAAAGGCATAAATGTCAGTAACATATCTTGATGCAGGAATATGATTGGGAAAAAATAGAGATGGCCAACATTGAGGTTACACTTTACATATGATTTGTGGGAACAATGGACAATACAGATTTCTTTAGGATGCATCTCATGTTTAACATCTGACTTTTTTGCAGTTAGAAATTCCACAATAGAGAAAATTATAACTATCTAATCCTTCATTATGTCATATTTTTTAAAGTTAAACAAAAGAAGCAGTATAAAAAGAAGATACAAGCATGCTTGAGTGAGTATAACACTAGCAAATTTATGAATGAATGCATATTTGTTAAATTTGCGATATGAGTCAGCTCAACGAACCTGAAGTCTTGAAGATTGATGAACCTCGGGAGAACCGACAGATGTCCCGTGCTTCATAATTTCATAGTCCTGAGATCCTGTAACTGGTGGCCGGTGGACTGAGTGCACTGCAGATAGATGGGATAATGGTATACTCTCTTTGATGCCATCCATTTGATGAGACACCCATAGAAAAAATTTGAAAAAGAAACTCAGAGTCAAAGATTTCCGGAACTCTACCATTCCACCAGGAGCATCTTCCTTAAGTACTATATCCTTTTGTAGAATTTTCAATGCATTTTGCAACAGATCTTGGTTCCAAATCTTTCCAATGAGAAATTCCTTAGTTTTTATTGCAGGAAGTGAATATGGAGCCACCCCACCATAAAAAATTGATGCATCAGCAACAACCCAATTTTCACTATTTTCCTGAAGATGAACGCGAATACCTGCATTTACAATTGCAATATCATCATCCCTCCTATGGGACTGTTTAAATTCTTTCACGAACTCAAAGGTTCTATTCCATGGCAAGAATACGGACAGCAGAATTTCATCGTATGCCAAATCCACCTTGCGATAACCCAGGAAGAAATTTTCTGCCAGTACTGTCTTGATGTGTCCTTTAGAGTCAATAATTTTAAACTTTGCTCTAGCTGCCATCCAGAGAGGATTCAAGTCTGATATTGGGCTGGCAGTACATATATTTCCCCCAATTGATGAAACATTTCTTATCTGTGATCCCGCAAACCATTTCAGTTGCTCAATAAAGGCTTTACAAGATGAAGTTTCATGAGCAGCTCGTTCCGTCACAACCTTCCTGAAAAAATTCAAGAGAATGGATAATCTCACCGCAGCACCTATCTCTATGCCATCATCTGTAGCATTCAAAACATTTAGTTCTGGCACATGCATTACAGAAACCAAAACTTGATATTGTATTCTCTTTAGTCTCATCTCAATTCCTACCTCAGTATTACCGACTAGCAACTTTGCATCAGGATATTTGGCTTTTAAATCCAATACGTGCTGGAGTGTTAAAGGTCGATACCACATTAGCCCACCAAATCCAGTCAAATTTAAGAAGGTTGGTTTCCTTAACAACAGTTCAGGAGGAAAAATAAGTTCCTTTTCTGTATATTTGGTCCCATCTACTTCATTATAGGAAGTATGTTTATATCTATCAACACTGTCTGCACATTTATCATTTACACTGTTTGAATTACATGAACAAGGTTTCCCGGTTGATGGGCAAACAGACTGGCCTTCTCGAAGGCTAGATGAAGAAACGCCAGTATATAAGATATTATCAGTTTTGGCAAAGACTCGAAATGCATCAACTATTGCTCTGTAACCGGTGCATCGGCATAAATTTCCAGCAAGGCATTCTTCAATTTGTTCTTCACTAGGCGGTGTTTGACTTGACCGCAATAACGCATACATGGACATGACAAAACCAGGTGTACAGAATCCACATTGTGAACCATGAGTACGAGCCAGAGATTCCTGGAGAGAATATTGCACTAATAAGTTCAACGTATTGATGATGAAAAAGCCAATAAGTGATGGCCAAAGCCAATAAATAATGAAAAAGTACATAATCATAACATGAGAACCAAACAAATAAAAGATATTCTAAACAATCACCTGGATAGGGTGCAATCCGAGTCTGCAGCTTCCAAGTCCCTCCACTGTAATCACATGCATCCCTTCAACAGAATATAGAGGTGCTAAGCAAGCATTGACAGCATAGTGTCTGGAAGAATGTTTCAAACTAAAATCGTAAGCCTGATATTATGATACAAGAAGGAACTGTTTCAAAAGTAGTAGTAGTAGCGTTAAACCAGCACAGCGTGAGAAAGAAAAACTTACAAGCTTTTCCTCAAATTTGTATCATAATGAGAAACCATAACAGTGCAAGCTCCACAACCACCTTCACCACAGCCTAGTTTAGTTCCTGTCAGACCTATATCTTTTATACCAAAGAGAGTAAAAAACTATGATCAGTTTAGCTTCACCGAGGAGAAAATTTAAATCTGACAAACCAAAATTTAGTACATGGAACAACAAAAATTAAATTAAATCATGAAGTTTTAGGGTTGGTAATAAACCAAATCAGCTCAAAATTAGTTTCAAGACTAATTCAACAATTAACTCATTGAACTTGGTTCATGAACCAAACAACTTTAACTTTAGCTAAAAATTGATCTTAATAAGCGGTTATAGCATAAGCGCTTATCACATAAGTGCTTATGTACAAACTATTTCTATAATGTCTTCTTATCAGCTATAGGGACTGTTTGGATTGGCTTATCTGAGCTAATCTACTGGCATAAGTTTTGTGAGACTGTTTGGGAGAGCTCATGAAAACAGGTTATGACAACATTCAAAGTTTTTTTGGCTTATTTTCATAAGTTCTCTAATATAGCTTATAAAAACTGCATGTAGCATATATATATATATATATATATATATATATATATATATATATATATATATATATATATATATATATATATATATATCTTATAAAACAATTTATCTTTATTCTATCTTTTGCTATAAAAATAGCTTATGTAAGCTTATACATAAGCGCTTATCATGATAAGCACTTACACTTGTGCGCCCATTTGGATTGACTTATTTTTTGAGCTTATGCAAAACAACTTATGCAAATAAATAAGCGTTTATGTATTATTATATGTTTTTCAAGGTAGTTTATGATAAAACAGCTTATAAAGATACGATTTTTGTCAGCAAAACTAATGAATTAACACAAAAGTTAATTTATTTGCATAAGTTATTTTTATAAGTTCAAAAATAAGTCAAATCCAAACGGGCAACCGCAAATAAGATGTTTATCCAAAAAGCCTCATGAGCTATTTTTATAAGTTATCATGACAAGTGTATAGAAATAAGCTAAAAACAACTTATGGACGAGTTATAAGTTGTTTCCATAATCTCTCCTAAATAGTCTCAAAAGTGCTTATATTAGTACATAAGCTGAAATAAGTCAACCCAAACATTATGAGCTGAAAATTGATATGATGACATGAAATAAACAAGGTGAAATTGTATGGAGAAGAAAAGGAAAAGAAATTATACCTCTGAGATATTCAAGTAGAGTTAAATGAGCTAATCCATCAGGCAAAACTCTACGAACTCCATTAACGTATAATATTGGAACATCTTTTGAAGAAACCTGCAAATTTTGTTCAACAGAATCCGAATCCATCTTCTTCAATGATCCCATTTTCACCACCGACTTTCTTCTTCTTCTATTTTGATAACTGACAGAAGTAGAAAACAATCAACTGTTGTGATTGGTGTCAATAATATAGTATTTTCTTTTTAAAGCAGTATGATTATTTTATTTTTCATTATAAAAAATAAAATGATTATTTATTTTTAATTATTATTTATTTATTTATTGATAGATATAGATAACAATATCTATTGAAGTATGACACTGGCACACGAGTCGATGAGTCGGGGTTAAAATTTCTATTTTAATATTTGATCTGGTAATTTGACATTTGAGATAAGAAAAAATGATTTTTTTTTATTTTTGCTAATATTTTTAAACGAGAAAAAGTGATTTTTTTTTGTTTTGGTATATAGAAAAAAGTGATTTTTTTTTCTTGCTTATAAATTAAAATGGAAAAATTATTTTACTTGGATTTAAGATTAAATATATTTGTGTCATAATAAAATAGAGCCATTTTAAATTTAGTCCTTGATTATTTGTTTTAAAGATTTTAATTTATAAAAAAATATTATGCATGCAATTTTAGTCTATGTTGTTGAGTTGATATGTACATTTGAATGTGATGCCATACCACTAATAATTGATTTTAGAAATTTTAGTCTTAAAAAAATATGTTATCGAAACAAAAAACAAAGTTATACTCTATCAGTTTTGAACCACAGATGAAATATGCTTGTACAAAAATCGTAACAAAAAGAAAAGAAAATTAATAAGAAAAATTAACTACAAAAACGAAATTCATTGCATTTAAGTAATGTAAAAACTTTTGTCAAAAAAAAAAAAAAAAAGAAAAGAAAAGTAACGTAAAAACTAGTGTTGTATTCATTTCAATGCATGTTAGAAGATGTCTAGAGTTGAAGAACTATGGGAGCGGTTAGTTGATGCTACTTTGAGAAGGGAAAGAATTGGTGATGCTAGAAATGTACCAAGAAAAAATAGAGATTTTAACAGTTGCAGAAGATGAAATTCAAGACGATGATCCCACGATTTCACGAATATGTATGTTGTATAGATAACTCAATTATATTGATTCTTTGTTCTTATGATAATTGTATACTTTGATTTGATTTGCAGCACCAGATGCAATATTTCTTGCAAACACTTTCAATTATCCATCCCTCTCTTGCTTATAGTTAAATAGCTTCTTAAAGTAGTCTTTAAATGCAAAGTTGAATGCTTGTAAATGATTGATTATGTCAGATATTGGCCTAATTAACAAAAAACAAAGAGAAAAATGCAAAGTTTAGACATTGGCCTAATCAATCACCTTATTTTCAATATGTTTCTTTTTTACCAAGATTTTAGACTTGTATAAGAAAAAAACATATCAAATAGTACTTTTGAAATCAAAAGTGAAATTAGAAAATGAATTGGTTTTCATATGTATGACTTTCAAAGTAGTTACGATAAAAGTCAAATCATATTTATGATCCGACGGTTAAGTAGAAGTAAAAGAGGAATGAGTTGAGAAACCTGTGTTGGGAAATAACGGATAACATTGACAGTATTTTCTCTCCAAAGTGAGGCAAATCCTTCATCTTTGATCGTTCTTCCAAAACAATCACCGATATCTTTGTACGGTTCAGAAAGCCTACCAGCCTTAATCATCTCATCTTGGTTTTGAATCAGAAGCTTAACGTGCTCAATAGGAGCGGCTGCAGATTTGGACACTGCTGCAGAAACTCCACCCATCAGAAAATCAGTTGCAAAGCTTGCAAAGTTTTTCTTCGATGGTGACGGAACAAACACATGTGATGAAGCAACTGAACCAACATGTTGCTGAAATAGAACAGGTTTTTCCAAACTTGCATAGGAAGTTGCAACATTTGGAGAAATGTTTGATCTTAGATGAAATTGTGAACCAAATTTTTGTGTTATTGTTGGATGCTGGTGTCTCCTATCAGACATCATCAATGCTTGAGTGGTTAATATTTTTTTTTGTTTTGTTAATGCACTTCAATTTGCACCAAAACAAATTATGGTAGGACATTTTATGGACTAATTAGGCTGTTTGAGAAATAAAGAGTATTCTCTGAATTACAAAATAACATTTAAGAAGCTAAATTACAACTTTTGTTATTTTCTAGGTTGATGCTTCTATGGCAAGGATGTATTTCATATAGTCTACGGTTGATCGATGCTATTGCTTGAAAATCGTCTGAACTTCTAACATCGATCAATGTTGCCATATGTAAGTAGAAGTTCATGGTATTACTCGTCATTGCAACTGAGACGGTGACCTAATTGGTGTCAGTTTGGCGGAAAATAATAAACGAACAGTGTTTTAAAACTCAACTTATATGTTTTCTATCGTTTATTATCAACATAATAGTCGAGGGACCCTACACTTCTACTTAAAGGTGGCGACGTCAATTATTACCAAAATTTTGAACAATTTTAAATATGAGTTCACTATAGATCATATATGTAAATATGGACAAATACAAAGTTCTCAAAAAGGTACAGAGTCCTTAAAATTCAACGATATAACTGAATATCCTCTGCACCATTATTTTTATACCAATCATATATAGTGTAATTGAAGCAACCATACATACTCTAGAAAGATGTTTCGTAATGGAATATAAAATTAAACAACAAAATTGCAAAAAAGTAAGTATGACTTAGCTTTTTTTGTCAAATAACATAGTAACTAAAATTTCATATTTTAAAAAATGAATAAGTGGATAATTTGGAATTTGAATTATGACTCTACATATAATGTTCTTTGTTTTGGTACATATCAAATGGTACATTCTCATTTTATAGTGAACAAAACTAGTATCCCCGCATTCGTTTTCTCTGATTCCCTTCTTGTTCTTCATATGTGCTCTGCATACGTTTTCTTTGATTGCCTTCATATGCACATGTAGTCGAATCAGATCTGCATTTAACATGAATGACGGGGCCTCTGTCCATGCTTCCGTTTGATGCATTAAGGTAAACAGCTCCCCTATACATCCACTCCTCTATCTCGTCACTGTAAAACTCTTCGAAAGCTTCTCCACACAATGCACACGTCTTCTGGTCCTCTTCAGCAGGAACTGCCAACTCTTCGTCTTCTTTCTTTTCCTCCGTTGTCTCGGTTGGCAAAAAACTTGGAGCCGACTTAGTTCCCAATGCCTCTGCACCACTAAGCCACATCGTCTCACTGACAAACCACTTGCGAGAAGGATTCTGCTTCTTATTGTTTTTAGACATCCTGTTTTTAATCACATGCCAGTCCATGTGACGGCTGTGTTCATCTTGAGATTTAAATCGGGTGCCACAAGTTGTACACTGTCTAGGAAGATCACCGTACAAGGCCTTGATAACAGATTCATGACAAACCTTGAGAATATCCGGATCAAACTCAAGGCCAATACAATCCTACAAACATAAATAAAAGAATCTTGTTAGTGATATGAAAACTCAATTGAAAAAATAGGAAGTGTGGCTCTCAAACGTATTTCTTATTCATTCAATACTTTGAGCCTTTTTAATAGACAAATTACAAACATAAACACGTGCAGCATAAACTCCACTACTCCTAACAAGTAGAACAACTATCCACTTATTATTTTGACTAAACCAATAAAATAGAAACTGCAACAACTAGCAACAGACTCTCCTAAACTTTAGGCCACTAAGCAAATCAATCTAACTAAATGATTAAAAACAATATAATAATTAAATTATGCTAACAATCCCTCCCTTAAAGTGATATTTGCTAATATCAGTTTAAAGCATTGGCTGGTTTAATTTGCAAACACCTAGCAACTCTCTTAGCTTGATAAACAACTCCCTCTTTAAAGCCTTGGTAAATATATCAGCAAGTTGGTCTTCACTTTTACAGTAGACCAAATCAATGGTTCCATCTTTACAAAGATCCCTCAAAAAATAAAACTTCACATCAATGTGTTTACTTCTTCCATGTAAAACAGGATTCTTTGACAACTTGATTGTTGAACTATTGTCACAAAAAATAGTAGTACTTCCAATCTGTTTTAATTGCAGCTCCTCAAGGATTTTTCTCAACCATATCGCTTGACAAGCACACGTTGTAGCCGCAACAAACTCAGCTTCTGTAGTAGACAAAGTGACAATTGATTGCTTTTTAGAAGACCATGAAACCGCACCATTTCCAAGCATAAAGACATAACCAGAGGTGCTCTTTCTATCATCTTGATCACCTGCATAATCACTGTCGGTAAATCCAATCAAATCAGATTTTTCACCCTTTGTGTAGTATATCCCAAGACTTCGAGTTCCCTGCAAATAACGAAGGATTCTCTTGGCAGCCAACATATGTAACTCTGTAGGATTTTCCATGTATCTACTGATCAAACTCACAGAGTACATTATGTCTGGCCTTGTTGTAGTCAAATACATTAAGCTGCCAACAATTTGCTTGTAAAGGGTGCTGTCTACCTTTTGTCCATCAAGATCTTTGTGTAACTTCATACCACATTCAGCTGGGGTACTTACAGGATTACAATCTTTCATTTGAAACCTGTTCAAAATTTCTCCCACATATTTCCTTTGAGAAATAAAAATTCCAGCATCTAATTGCATCACTTCTATGCCCAAAAAATAATGCATTAAGCCCAAATCAGTCATTTCAAATTCATCCATCATGGAGTTCTTGAAATCGCTAAACATGGCAGTACAATCTCCAGTAAATATAAGATCATCAACATACAAACAAACTATAAGCACTTTTCCATTATCTCCAATCTTAACAAACATGGTATGTTCATAAGGGCATTTCACAAAACCAACTTTAAGAAAGTAAGTTTCAATGCGATTATACCAAGCTCTTGGAGCTTGTTTGAGTCCATAAAGAGCTTTCTTTAATCTATACACTTTATGTTCATTTCCAAATTTAACATAGCCAGGAGGTTGATCAATAAATACCTGCTCTTCCAAGTATCCATGCAAGAATGCTGATTTGACATCCAGCTGGAAAATAGGCCAAGAGTTTTGTGCCGCTAATGCTATCACCAATCGAATTGAGTCATGCCTTGCAACCGGAGAAAATACTTCTGTATAATCAACCCCATATTTTTGCTTGTACCCTTTTGCCACCAAGCGTGCTTTGTACTTGTCAACATCACCATTTTTGTTTAGCTTTGTCTTAAATACCCACTTTACACCAATGGTTTTATGACCTTTAGGTAGATCACACAGATCCCAAGTATCATTCTTTTCAATGGAATTTATTTCATCATCCATTGCATTTCGCCACTTTTCCTCTTTGACTGCAGTCTCAAAGGTTGTAGGATCACAATCAGCAAACAAAGCAAAATGAGTAATTGGATTGCCTAACCCGGTTACCTCAAAATCTTCCCACCAAGCCGGCCTTCTTCTAACTCGACCAACTGCTTGATCTTCTTCGACTTCATCTATTGTAGCAACTGGTGGTGAGTTTCTAGCGATTTCTGGAGTTGAATCCGTTGAGCTTCTAGGTATAACATGTGTTGAAATATGATTTTGCTCAACATCATCATTCTCATAAAGAACATTTGTAGGCTGCTGGTCATTCCATTCCCAAGTGCTTTCTTCATAAAAAATGACATCTCTACTGGTCACAATCTTCTTTGTCAGTGGATTATACAATTTATATGCTTTTGATACATCACTTACACCAAGGAAGATGCATTTTTCTGCTTTGTCATCAAGTTTCTTCCTTTTCACATCTGGTATGTGAGCATAGGCAATGCAACCAAATATTCTGAAATAGTCTACTACGGGTTTTCTTCTGCTCCATGCCTCTTCCGGTGTCTTGTTTTTAACAGAAAAAGTTGGGCTTCTGTTTAGAACATGAACACTCCAATTTACAGCTTCTGGCCAAAAGTTTTTTGGAACACGTCCTTTTGCTAGCAAACTTCTCACCATGTTCAGAATTGTTCTATTTTTTCTCTCTGATACACCATTTTGTTGTGGTGTATAAGCAGTTGTAAGCTCTCTTCGAATGCCATGTTCCATAAGGAACTCTTCAAATTTCTTTGAACAATACTCCCCACCACGATCTGTGCGTAGGGACTTGATGGATTTTCCTACTTCATTTTCAACACGAGCCTTGAAACTTTTAAATGTTTCAAAAGTTTCAGACTTTTCCTGTAAAAAGTAAACCAACGTTTTTCTTGAAAAATCATCGGTGAAGGTAATGAAATACCTTTTACCTCCATTAGAGTGTGGATTTATTGGGCCACAAATATCAGAGTGCACCAACGCCAACACTTCATTTGCTCTCCACGACTTGCCTTTTGGAAACTGAGAGCGATGTTGTTTGCTAACAACACAATCTTCACAAACTCGGGAAGGAGCGGTAATTGTTGGAAGGCCTATGACCATATTCTTCTGTTGTAGAGTCTTTAATCCGCCAAAATTTAAGTGACCATAGCGAAAGTGCCACAAAATAGATGGATCATTTGCTTCAGCCATGAAACATGATTGAATGCTTTCAATCTTCATTGGAAACAGCCTGTTAGAACTCATTTCAACAATTGCAACAACACCCATTTTAACAGGATCATATATTTTACAAGCACCTTTTTCAATACTGATCACATAACCCTTTTCATGTAATTGGCCAGCACTCAACAAATTATTCTTCAAATCAGGAACATACAACACATTAGAAATTGTTTCCACAAGACCATTCTTAGTCTTTATCTTGATATCACCTTTTCCCATCACTTTCACGGTTGAGGAATCACCGAAGGTAACATTAGAGTGAAAGTTTTCATCTAACTTTGAAAAAGAAAACTTACTTCCACTCATATGGTTGCTGCAACCTGTATCGAGATACCAAATATCTGACTCAGTCTTCTTTCCTTCATGGACAGCCATCAACAAAGTTTCTGCTTCATGCTTGTCTTCCACAAAATTTGAACTCTCCCCTTTTTCTTTATGATTAACAAGCTTGGTGCCACATTCAGAGGCATAATGTCCATAATTATGACATCTAAAGCATTCTACTCTAGATTTTCCATGATCCTGGCTCCTTCCCCTGCCTTGAAACTGGTCATTACTGGGTCTGAAATTTCTGTTGTCGTAATTATGTCCTCGACCTCCTCTTCCTCTTCCTCGACCTCGACCTCTTCCTCTTGAGTTGCTGGAATGAGTATTGGTAGATGCTTTCAAGGCTTTCTCGTCAACGGTTGAACTTCGGTTCATTTTCTGTTCATGGAGCAGCAATGAACTTTGCAATTCATCAAGAGAGAGGTCATCTGTGTCTTTTGACTCTTCAATTGAGCAGACAACATAATTAAATTCCTGCGTCATGGACCTTAGAATTTTTTCTACTATACTGACATCTTGAATTTTTTCTCCATGGCATCGCATTTTATTTGCAATTTCCATAGTCCTCCCAAAATAGCTCGTAACAGATTCACCATCCTTCATTTGCAAAAGTTCGAATTCCCTCCTCAAGGTCTGAAGTTGTGCACGCTTCACTCTAGAAGTACTGTGGTACTTTTTTTTCATCGAATCCCATATATCCTTGGAAGTATCTTTGCAAAGAATAGTTTCCAAAATGGGACGTTCAATGGCTTGGAAGAGGTAATTTTTTGCTTTCAGGTCTCTCAGTTTTCTGGCTTCAAATTCTGTTTTTTGTGCATCTGTCAAAGCTGCATCTGCTGATGGTTTTTGAATTCCAGATTCAACAACTGACCAATACTCCTTTGACCTTAAAAAGTTTTCCATAAGCATACTCCAATGGTCATAGTAACCATCAAAACGTGGAATGGAAGCTTGCACAAAGTTGGAATCAGTGGCCATTGAATGGTATAGCTAAGTGGGTAAAGAATGGATAATATTGTATTGCCTCACGTGTTTCACTCCAGGTCTCAGGAATCTTAAAGCTCCTGATACCACTGATATGAAAACTCAATTGAAAAAATAGGAAGTGTGGCTCTCAAACGTATTTCTTATTCATTCAATACTTTGAGCCTTTTTAATAGACAAATTACAAACATAAACACGTGCAACATAAACTCCACTACTCCTAACAAGTAGAACAACTATCCACTTATTATTTTGACTAAACCAATAAAATAGAAACTGCAACAACTAGCAACAGACTCTCCTAAACTTTAGGCCACTAAGCAAATCAATCTAACTAAATGATTAAAAACAATATAATAATTAAATTATGCTAACAGTTAGTTTCTTTTTTGGAAATAATCTTTGCGAACATTTTAAGAAAAAATTATTGAAATTAGGATAGATATAGTTACCTGTTTAGGGGCTTGATTAGCCAATGAGATTACACCTTGGGCCATGAGTGAATTAAGCAAATTAGAATATCCAACAGATGGTTGTTGGCTTGACACAAAAGAACTAGTAGGATTGGGATGAGGTAGCATCTGGGGCGGAGCGGGCGGAGGAAAATGTAAAGGGTTGTTTGTGATTCTTTGGCCTGGAAAAGGGAGTGGCATAACAGCATGTCCTTGCAAAGGGGTCATATAACTAAATTCGACGCCGCCGCTGCTGGATTATGAGATGGAAAAAACTGGAAGTGTGGTGTTTGTCCAGTGTTTTGATGCTGCAGGTTTCTTTTATTACTGATATTATAATAATTGTTCTCAACATGGAGAGCCATGGTGGTGTGAGTGAAGTGAAATGTGATGAGGATGCTTGATCTTCTTTTTGACAAAACAAATAGTTTCCCTATTTATTTATTTATTTATAGCAGCGGTATCTTATTCCCCAAGTTATATCAAATCTTTTATCAGATTAAAATCTTTTACTATATTTTATCTTATTCCCCAAGTTATATCAAATCTTTTATCTTAAATATAAAAGATTACAAAAAGAAAAGAAAAAAAAAAGCATAAATTGTGAAAAAAAAAAGAAGAAGATAAGCATAATAAAACAAATCTATTTTTTTTAAAAAAAGATAAGCAAACAAATCAACACATAAAAAAAATACAATTTTTTTTTTTAAAAAAAAAGACAAGTATAAAAATCTACTCAGATAAATAGCAATAGAAATCACTTCTAAAGATAAGTATAAAAATTATACTAGTTCTTTTAAACAAGACAATTAATTCTTATAGATAAATATAAAAAATCATGGAAAAATATTTTTCACTAATACATAAAAAAATTGAATAAATATTTATTACCGATAATTATAATTTATTATTAAAATATATACATGATAATAACTTTAATAAAATAAATTTAGTCATTTAATAAATTTATATAAAACTGTATAATTTATATTTTAAAAATATTTTATCACATATTTCTGAATATTTTATTCTAAATAAAATTTATACTTTAGTATAACATGAGAGCTTACAACATAAGCTCTTATGCTCAATAAGCTCTTTGCGTTTGGATATATACACTAAAAAGTCCTTATATAAATTTAAGTGTTTGGATGTATCATTACATAAACAATTGTATAATTTTAATTTTAAAAAACAAAATTAAAGAATCAAACCATGATTAAAAATATATTTGGCGGAGGTGAGGGGGGTGTTAAGAACACAGGGAGTGAGGGGGAAAAGTAGCTATGAATGTTTTAGACCCATACAAAAAAGAGGCCCAACAAAAACTCAATGCACAGTCACAAAAAAAAAGAGAAAAAAAAATCAGTAAAACAAAAAGAAAGAAAACGAATTTGAGAAAGAAAGAAACGAAAAGTAGAAATCGGAACTTGAAAGAAACGAAACCCTAATCTTGCTCCGACACGGTGAGTTTTTCTCCTTCGTTCTCGTTTTTGCAATCACAGATTGTTAATGCTAGCTGATTTGTGTTGTTTTTTCATGAACGAATTGCGATTCTTCTGTTTGAGTTCCGATCCCGATAACATTGTGTATTTTTTTTGTGTTGATTTTGATTTTGTGCTGTGTTGATTCTCTGCTGAGTGGTGAATTGATGAGTTTTAGGGTTCTAACGGGGATTGACAGTGGGAGTTGTTTTTTGGGGGAAGGAGCTAGGTTTTCTTAGGTGAGTGAGTGACTATGGAGGTTACGGATTGTGAATTGGAGAGAGTGTAATTTTTATTTTGTGGCTTGTGTGTTAGAGATGATTGCAGTTTTTTGCGTAGTTTTCTTTGGATATGAGTCGATTCTATTGTTGATGGATTTGGCTAATTTGATTTTAGTTGGTTAGTTTATTTAGCCTGAGTTGCTAAGTTCATTGACTTTTTTTTGGCCTAATTTGATTTTAGTTAGTTTATTTAGCCTGAGTGCTAAGTTAATTTGTATTGCTAAGTTTGTATTTTTGTCAATTATACAATGGTTTGTGATAGATGCAGCAGAGATAGAGTTCTGGTTTAGTTTTTGTTGCAATTTTTCCACATTTTTTAAGGTGAACTGATTATCCAAACCAACCAATTTTTCCTAATGTGGAAAAATTGGGGGAAGGAGCTAGGTTTTCTTAGGTGAGTGAGTGACTATGGAGGTCACGGATTGTGAATTGGAGAGAGTGTAATTTTTATTTTGTCGCGGCTTGTGTGTTAGAGATGATTGCAGTTTTTTGCGTAGTTCTCTTTGGATACGAGTTGATTCTATTGTTGATGGATTTGGCTAGTTTGATTTTATTGTTTGGTTTAGTTAGTTAGTTAGTTTATTTAGCCTGAGTTGCTAAGTTCATTGAATTTATTTTGGGGAAGTGCTAAGTTAATTTGTATTGCTAAGTTTGTATTTTTGTCAATTATATAATGGTTTGTGATAGATGCAGCTGAGATAGAGTTCTGGGTTTTTTTGTTGTTGCAATTTTTTTTACCTTCTTTTAAGGTGAACCGATCATCCAAACCAACCCGTATTTCATGGGGTTCGTTTGGTATGGGTCCATTTTTTAATGAAAATTGCTTAAAACCAGACTCGAATCAGTTCGTACATATTTGATTGCTTTGGATTTTTTCCATTAAAACCCACTCGTTATACCCTATTTACCCTCTCCGTGACACTCTTTTTCATCTAGTTAACATTTTTGGTGTTGTGTTTTCCAGTCTCAATTACCATGACAAAACAACATGCTAACTGGTCTCCATATGACAACAATGGAGGGTAAATATCTCTCTCTCTCTCTCTCTCTCTCTCTCTCTCTCTCTCTCTCTCTCTCTCTCTCTCTCTCTCTCTCTCGCTCTCTTTCTCTCTCTTCAGTTTAACCGACTACTTTTGAATTACTATCGTTTTAATATGATTATTGTTATTATTTGTAGATCCTGTGTTGCAATTGCTGGATCGGATTACTGTGTGATTGCAGCAGATACGAGGATGTCCACCGGTTACAACATCCTTACCCGGGATTACTCCAAAATCTCTCACTTGTATGCTATTTATTGCCCTATACAATTTTATTTTAGTTTAAATTTTGCTGAAACTCAAAATATTTTTTATTTAATTATTGCAAAATTTTAGTGGTGTTAATTTCTGGATCATAGCAGTAGACAAAGGATACTCTTTCTAGTTGTGTTAATGTTGTTGATGGATGTTATGTCTAAACTAGGTTTTTGGGGTTTGTGTTTTGTTTCATGACAGAGCCGAGAAATGTGTGATGGCTTCTTCTGGTTTTCAAGCTGATGTGAAGGCCTTGCAGAAGGTTTTGTCAGCTAGACATTTGGTGAGTCTAAATCTCAATCCTTGCAACAGCAAAATAAATAATACCATTTAGATAGTAAACGTTTTTAGAATGACTTAGGATGTGAAAAACTTTGTTCTTTGCTTTTTGTGTTTTTTTTTGTGTATTTATGCTTCACTATGTTGATTACTGCTTGTAAATCTTTTCTTGTTAAGTCAGGTTTGGAATAGAACTTTGCCTTGTTCCATATTCTTTTTAACCTTTCTATTCGTGACATAACTAATTTAGAACTACAAAGAATAAACCTAGAGACTAGAGTGCTCCTATAGGGTTAACTGTTCCTTTGATTTGGCTTCAAATATATAAGAAACTAAAAGCTCAATATTCTTAGTAATACAAAACTGGTGGGTGTGAATATATTGCATTGATGGTTTATTTTATAGACGCCCGTATTAACCAGAAACCTCAACATAACGGCCCTATAAGTTTAACTATAACCAAGTCTTTTCTTGCTATTTAAAGTTAGTTACAATTATTAAATGACACCAATCATGACATGATGCATGTCATGTATTAAGTTTTAAGGATTGATATTGACCATTGACCATTCATCTATATATTTATTTATATGTTATGGTCTATAAGTTTTTTGGTCTCTTTTTAGCAATAATTATCAGCCTATTTAGGTCAACCCTCATTTGAAGTGTTTTTATAAGTTTCTGCACACATGCCCAAACTCCTTGCCATCTTTTCTATATAGAAGTTACCCCAACTTTGTAGAAATTTAGATTCTTAATTTGATTTTGCATAATCATCATCTGTTGTATGATTTGTATTATTATCATCTTTTTGACGGAGATTTCTTATTTCAACATTTAATTGTATATCTAAAATTGTAAAGAAAAAATGTAGAGGAATATGGTAAGCAGGATTGGGGGGAAGGTAAAACTGGCTAAGAGTGTTTCACATTTTTTGAAAGAGTGTTTTTATAAATAATGATAAATAAAAGTTTATAATTAATATATTTTTAATTTTGAGAATATTATAACAACATAGATTTAAGAATAATTGAATCTTAAAGTTTTATATTGTGCCTGATTGATTTGATGATATTAACTGCATTGTATTTTACCTGATTAATTGTGTTGTTAGATGTTGGTTAAATTGTGATGCCTGACTTATAAATTGTTATGTACCTTCTATGGCTCTCTTGTTTTTAATGTTACCCTGGCAACACATGGAGGCTTCTGGTTGAAATGACACTATATTGATTCTGAATGCAGACATATCAACATCAACACAACAAGCAAATGAGCTGCCCTGCAATGGCTCAGTTGCTTTCAAACACGCTTTATTACAAACGCTTCTTTCCTTATTATTCTTTCAATGTGTTGGGTGGCCTTGACAGTGAAGGTGCACTATTTCTAGCTTTCTATTCTTTTTCATGTCCCATTTTTGTAATTTCTCACTCAGACTTCTACTTCAACCTTAAATAGGAAAGGGATGTGTCTTCACATATGATGCTGTTGGTTCGTATGAGAGGGTGGGATATAGCTCCCAGGGTTCTGGATCCACTCTCATTATGCCTTTTCTTGACAACCAACTGAAGTCCCCTAGCCCACTTCTCTTACCTGCCCAGGTGAAGTTCTTAAATTTTGTTTTTCTTGAAATATTTGACGCTCAAAATCGTGTTTAACACCTCTGCATAAAATATGATTTATTGCAGGACGCTGTTACTCCACTGTCTGAAGCAGAAGCAGTTGATCTGGTCAAAACTGTTTTTGCATCTGCAACTGAGAGAGATATATACACTGTAAGTTTGTTTGCATGTGGAAATGGATTGTCTGCAATCACAGGTTCACACTATTGCAGATTTGGATCGTCCATTTTTTATCAAATGATCCACGATTTGACTTGGTGTTTAAGACCTATTTTGCAAAATCAAAATATGAGCCATATTAAGACCAGGCGGTTGAAATCTTGCGACTGTGTGAATGCAGGATTATTTTGAATGCAGAAAATTTGAGTCCTTTTACATAATTGTCATTTTATTTTACATTAGGACAAGCTTTGAACTTACTCTGGGTGTATGCTTGTACAGGGGGATAAGGTTGAAATTGTCATCCTAAACTCTAGTGGTATTCATCGCGAGTTCATGGACCTAAGGAAGGATTGATGCAGTTACACAGGCATTTATGTTCATGATAGACTTGTACTGAGAATGTTTGGAGTGCTCCTAAATTCTGAATGTGGTCTAGGGTTTTTCCCGCAAAATTGAGAAATGCTTTCCAATTTGAACTATTGCTAGTCTGCTCATATTGTAACTAGACTGTGCTTTTACTTTATATATTTGCATTGGATTATATCCGATTCCATTTCTTAACTTTATTCAATTCTATTGTGTTAAAAAAATGAATAGCCTAAAAAATTTGGTTTATGTTAATGTTATCCCAAAAGAAATCAACTTCAGCTCTTCAATGGTGTGTAATTAGACATGATAAAGGATAAGTATACCATACCATCTCTAATATGCATTGGGGAGTGATACCAACAATGACATTTTTAACAACACTACTATGTGAATCTCAAATTTCTAATGGACCATATTCAAAATGGTGGTATAACAAAATGTGGCCAACGGTGCAATGTGGAATTTCTTAAACATATTATGAACACAATTTCTACCATTTTAATTTAGGAAGAGGAAGAAACTATATACCATTTGGTTTGGAATTTGCTTAATACCTATTATGTATGAACAAATTTTGATTAATTGCTAAAATGAGTACTGCCCATCGAGTATAACAAAATATACGTGGATCATCACATTGTATTTCTGTAATAAACACAAAGGATATAATATTCTGTTTTACAGAAAAAACATGATATAAATGAAAAAGTGACTTTGTCAAAAAAAAAATAAATGAAAAAGTGACCAATGATAAGCTTTCATCTATATTACTTTGTGCTATTTCCTGCAAAACATAATTTTCCTTGGGTTATTTGAGAGAAAACTAAATGGCTAAGTACATTTTTACTTTTAGATGTTATTCTATATGGTATAATAACAAGTTATTCCTATTACCAAAAGCATTGTTAATTCTAATTTTTAAGTTCCAATTGTTAATCCAAAAATAATAGACGTAGGCTACAAGAAAAGACCTGGTTGGAGCCTGAAGTATTAATAACAACATTTTACTATACACATCCAGAAAGAAGAAGAAGAAAAAAAATTATATACACGTACAATGAGACAGAGATATGTGATTAACACTAAGCCATTGGGACATGTTTGGTAATGTCTGAATGAAGAAGCCTCTGCTTGATGGGATCCTGTATTGGTAAATTGGTGGATAAATTATTGGATTTAGAACGTTCTGCTTGTGATGCATGTATGAGGACTTCCATAACAATAGTAACAATGATCATGAAAATCACTGTAAATAAGATGCCATGCCATGTGGATAGTAGTGAAGACCATTGGAAGAATTTAACAAGAAGAAAGCCAAGGAAACTTGACCAACAAGCAACAACCTGCAATAGTTCAATTGAAATGAAAATTATTAAACAGATGATGTATGAATTGGATTTTCACTTTTCGTAAACATACTTTCTCTAGTCAAGAAATATAAATAGAACCAAACTTACAAATATTGATCGTTTAGGCCGACGCATTTCATGAAGTTCTAGCTCACTGAATATCTCTGTAGTATTATACTGCTCAAGTAAAGCATCCTGATAAATAGTTGAGAAAACACATTATTAGTTTTGAAGAATGTATTGTATTCATCAATCAAATTAATTTGTACTAAGTGTCTCTAATGTAGAATGCGAGGAGCTAACTCGAACATCTTTTTACGTTACTTGTAATAATACCTTGGCAACAAAAGCATCTTTGCACCATTGTGCAATGCCATCTTCTGTTTCGGGAAGTTCCTCTATTCCGTGTCGCTTAAATTGAACCTTCACCTGCAGAAAAAGTAGAGGAGCATAAACAACATCGTTTTCTCTAATTTAGCTTCTGTCAAACAAGGTTTTGAATTGCTTACCGAACAAGGAATGCCTTTGAAAATTCTCAACAATGTAGGTGAAGGCTCACTCTTTGGAACTATAAATGTGCAATCATAAATGGCTGGAATATATGTTCGCGTTTCTTTTACGGTAGTGACAAAACCCTGGAGAGAGAACCTCAGCAACAAAATATATCAGCTTATAAAACAAAATCGAAGTGTAATCGGAAACTTATGGAGCTAGCCGCGAACATCAATTATTTAGGTAGTAATTAATCATATTGCTTCTTTCTCCTATATATAATTCTGAGGTTGCAAAAACAACTTTCATGGAAAATGACTTTATTTTAAGTCTTTTAATAGATTATTTTGCAGGGCTACAAATTCTCATTTTCTTCTAACCAAACAGATTCTAATTATCGATGTGTTGTCACCTTAGTACGAGGAATCAAAACATTTTTAGGTACTGGCATCCCTCTTGAAATAGCAAACTCTTGAGCTGCTAAAAGTTTTGCGTGTGTAAAGCGAGTTCCTTCGACAAAAAGAGCCACCCAAAACGGCACTGGTTTGTGTTCGAGCTGCTTAAAACCTGACTGCCAACAAAAGTCAAGAGATTTATAAATAAAAAAAATGATAACAAGTAACATTATATTAATAACATATATCTAAATTAGTAAAATACTTTGTTTGGATTTATTTACCTTCAACGCTGCTTTATCTTTTTCCCAATTTCTTTCTAGAAATAAAAATTCAGCAAACCACATTGACCAACCTATAACCTGCATAGATTCAATGTTGTTAATGGAACAAATTACAAACCCTTTAAATTAATTAAAAGACTTAATACAATTAATTCCAAATTTATAAAGAACAAAGAAAGAAGGAACTAAGGAAACTCACAGGCAGGTATTTAACTTCTTTCTTCATCATGGCTACCGTGCTACCAAGGCAACCTGTGCGCTGTCGCAAATGAAGTCATATTCGTTCAAATTCAAATATATATAAAAACTAAATTGACTTTGAAATTATTTAAGTCTTGTAATTTGAAGTAATATATAGGTACCTGAGCCAAGACCCATCCAATAAGCCAATCAATGTCACTCCTATGGTTGCAGATCAAAAGTGCATTTTCTTTACCTGAAATTTTCACATACAAAATTGCAAATTTATGACAGATCCTCTAATACTAATCATTTTCAGCAAATATTTATTTATTTTATAAGAACTTAACAACCAATTAGTTGCTTTCAACTTACCTAATAATTGAAATGTTTCTGAATCTGCATACAGCTCGACCTGCAACGCGAATATTCAATTTGTTAGACTATAATGTGAATGGATAATGTAACACTAGCTAAGTCTATTATTCGATGAAAATCCTCAGCAAATCAATACATATACACAAATATCGAAAAGATTAGCAGTTTTCACCAAGTTCATTCTATAAATGGATGAATTACAATTGCAAGTTGCAACACATGATGCATAACATTTCTGATTCTAACTTTAGCCTATAGAAATATTATATGTTTAATTTGTTCATGAAATTAATAGGAAGGAAAGAGTTAACGTAATCGATGAAAGAGTAGACCTTGATGCCTGCCCACCAATCGACAAGACATATGAGTTCCAACCATAATGATTCTGTGAGCAATTTGTTTATTCTTCTGTAACAATATTTTGATATCGGACGAACAAACACAAAGAGGATAGCCTGCAAATGAGAATGTGTAAAATTAATAGCAATTCTAATTATTTTTCTCCTTTGATAATTCCAATTCAACGATAAACAAGGCAGTGTTGATCGATAATCGATCAAATTTTACATAAAAACAGAAATATACTACAGATTTGATAATTTTTATAGGCAATTGTACATATTATGCATACATATACATATTAATGTTGTTAAATAGCAGCTATAGCGGTGCCGTAGGGCTATTGCATATTTAAACATATTGCAATAGTTCCGCGATACGCTATTTAATACAAAATGTGCAATCAGAATAACAATAAAATGTACATTATGGATTGAATTGAATTAAATGTACCTGAATAAGATTAACAATGAGGCCTGAAAGAATGAAAAGAGTTCCTACAGGAAGAATGACCAATGTAGCTGGGAACGCCATGGCTAATTCCTTAACCTGCTATTAATTAAGCTAATTGAGATTTAATAAAAGATGAGAGGATTGTCAAGAGAGAGAGAGAGAGAGAGAGAGAGAGAGAGAGAGAGAGAGAGAGAGAGAGAGAGAGAGAGAGAATGGCAAAAGTGTAATTATGAATAATGAGATATTTGTGATGAAGGGATTATGATGAATAGCTAGCTGTGCCACGCTGGTTTAAGGAATAGCTAAATAATTAAGATGCCATAGTAATTGTAATCAAATAAATAAGTCAATAATGTGTGCCTAAGCTAAGCAGCGCTTCTTCATTCACATGGGCATGTGCAGTTCAATTTGTGGCTAATTTTTTTTCTTTCTTTGTTTGCATTTTGGATTAATTATTGGTATTTTTTTTGGTTGAAATTGGTATGAACTATGAAGTTTCCAAGATCGTAAGTGATTATTAGTTTTCCTCGAGGAACTTGTGGGACATAGAAGATGGGTTTTTGTTTCTCAACTGAATTTTCTCAGTACGCATGGGTCAGAAATCAAAATCTTGATCACAATATGCTTACTACGTAAACCAATTCATTGTTGGTGGATTAATTATCGGTATTACAACTAGTAATTTGTTAAAAATCTATTTCGGTTTCTAGTTTTAAAAAATGCAAAAAAAAATAAATGATGGTCATCAAATGCAATAATTACTATATGATAGTAATAAATAACAAATCGAAATTACTTAAAAAACATAAAATAAGGATAAAGATCAAATAAAACTACATCAACATAAATCATCATTTTCTAAATTGTTTAATGTATCGGTGTCGACTGTTGGTTCTCTTTCTACTGGTGTCCCCCAACCTTCGACATTTGGTGCTGCTTTCTAGATCTCGATGGGCCGAGTAATTTTAATTCGAGTTCGGAAGTTAGGATCCAGTGGTGTCTCCTAGGGTTGGGTAGGGGTTTCTCTGGTGGGTTTAGTGAACCACTATTGGTGTAGGGGTGGGTTGGGGTGCTGTATTGGTATTCAGTTATTTGGTACAAGTGTTTTATCACTTTACCTTCCGTTGTATGTTTTCAACAATTCCTTATACTTCTTGTTGATGAATTGTTCATTAATAAAATTTAGCCGATTAAAAAAAAAATGACACGCCATAATTTACTCAAAACATAAAGTAAGATTAATTGCAACTAATGTATGTATGACATAATAGAAGATAGGAATTGGATCCTCTCAATCCCATTTTTTGTCAATCTCTCTCAATCAATAAATTATAACCTTCAGATCAATCTAATGAGCCAAAAGTCTACAAGTATAATTTATTAAAGAAAAACCTAGTGTACAAACTAAAAGATCTAAAAATAAGAATTTGAGCAATATATCGGCAAAATAGTTCAAGAATTTGTGAGTCCTAAAGGACGACGTTGTCATGATCCTTCTCCCCAATTCCCTTGGATTCATCTTCTCCTTTCTCAGCACCATAGCCACTGTAAGCAAGGAAAAACCTCCAACGCCAAGTTGATCATAATAGAGGCATGTTACAAGCTTTAAAGCAACAGTGCAACACAAATAAAAATCATCCAACTTCAAAACAGTCCTGGGTAAAAAGATTTTAAAATAAAAAGGGTGTAAAAATTGATGGAAGTTGCAAAGCCACCTCCATGGATAAATTGATTGAATATAATGGAGAAATTGATGAAAATTTGATTGAAGAGATGAGAAAATTGATTGACGAGGATGAAGAAATTGATGGAAAAATTAATTGAAGAGGATAAAGAAATGGCTCATTTTCCTTTTAGTCGTTTTTGTTGAAAGATGATTTGTTTGTGTATTTTATGGCCGTGTTAATTTAGACTTTTAATTTTTCAACTCTTAAATTGATCTGAAGATTAAAATTTAATGATTGAGAGTACATTTGACACAGTCAGTACCATTTGTAATCAATATATTGGTGTGGTGTGGTGGTATTGATTTCCGTCCATATGTCTAACCCCCCTCTATCCACCATACTTGAATTTAGATCCTCTTTCATGTTGGTGATCCCCAAATAATCTTAGCCATCTGTTCACATTGATTGTCTCTCTTCTTAAGTGTTATTTTGCTCTTTATGGTTTATCTTAAGAAAAGGAAAGATGATTGAACCAGCAAGACATGTGAGAAACTGAGAATCCATATCCCCTTAGTGAGCGTGATTTTGTTCTATTTAATATCTATATTTTTTTTATCCATTTATGAGAAAAATATACGCGAATGATAAATTTATGATATTCAGTTAATAAGTGGATTCCACTAATGATTCTATCAATTTTTATTTATCTATCTCTCTCATTAATAAAATAAAAAATAGTAAACAGACCAAAGTCAAATTCCTTCAAAGCGCCCTTGGTTGCTTCAATCACGAGACACATTCAATTTTCAAAATTTCAATATTTTTGTAAAAACAATTATTTTTTAATGTGGCATATATTTGTTTTTTTAAAATGGCATATTAAAAAAGAACCCAATTTTATTTATTTTGAGAGATAGTAGTCATCATTATATCATTTGTGCATTTGTTTTAGTTAAATTTTTATAGTGTATTGTTTTTGTGTCAACAAATTTTTATATAAAAGCTTAAAATGAAAAATCGGCTTAAATAGCTTATCTTAAAATGTTTTTAACAAGAATTTTAAGTATTTCATCATTTTGTTAAAAAATTTCTTAGATGATAAAATTCCAAAAGAAAAAATTCAAAAAAAAAGTTTTTTCATATAACTTTCATAAAAAACATTTTTTAAAGATAACTTTTTTGAAAATTGTAATTTTTATTAAGTTATAATTTTTATCATGAAAATTTTAATTTACTAAACAAACAACAAAAAAAGAAGAATTTAAAATAGTAGTATTTACTAATTTTAATAAAGTTAAAAATCATTTTAAAAAATACAAGGAAAAAATCACTTTTTTTTAAGCTAAAACAAACTCATTAGCTTAATTGAAGGTGCACAGCATTGTAGAGTTTGTTCACCGCCAACCGCAGCAACACAAATCCGCCACTGTCGAGAAGAAGAAGAAGAAGAAGACTCTTAACAACAATGGCAACAACCTATCACCAACCAACTTCAATAGAAGAAGTACGAACCCTATGGATTGGCGATTTACAATACTGGGTAGACGAAAACTATCTCACACACTGTTTCTCCCACACCGGCGAAGTTATCTCTATCAAAATCATCCGTAACAAAATCACCGGTCAACCAGAAGGTTACGGTTTCATCGAATTCGTTTCACACGCCGCCGCAGAAAGAGTTCTTCAAACCTACAACGGAACTCAAATGCCAGGCACCGAACAAACTTTCCGATTAAATTGGGCGTCTTTCGGTATCGGTGAACGCCGTCCTGATGCCGCTCCTGATCATTCGATTTTCGTTGGGGATCTTGCTCCTGATGTAACGGATTATCTTTTGCAAGAGACTTTTAGGACTCATTATGGCTCTGTTCGTGGTGCGAAAGTTGTTACTGATCCTAATACTGGTCGTAGTAAGGGTTATGGTTTTGTTAAATTTGCTGATGAGAGCGAACGGAATCGCGCTATGTCGGAAATGAATGGTGTTTATTGTTCTACTAGACCTATGAGGATTAGTGCTGCTACGCCCAAAAAGACTACTGCTTATCAGCAGAATCCTTATGCTGCTGTTGCTGCTGTTGTTGCTCCTGCACCTGCTGCTCCTAAAGGTATAACAAAACAAAACCCTACATTTTTATAATTAGCCTTTGTTTGGATAATGTAATAGGTTTAGGGCCCAGTTGGAATAACTTATTTTTGAGCTTATATGAAACAACTTATGTAAATAACGAGTTTTTATGTTAATTTATAAGTTTTCACTAACAAAAACTGTATTTTTATAAAATATTTTTTCATAAACTATCTTAACAAGCTTATAATAATACATAAAAACTTATATATTTGCATAAGCTAAAAAATAAGCTATTCCAAACAGGCCCTTAATTATTTAAGGGTTTTATAGCATAAACCCTTATCGTGTAAGGCGTATGTAGACGAAGTGGTAAGCACCACATAAACTCACACAACTACGAGCGCTCTTGGGTTTGAATTGGGTGAAGGTGTTCAGCCTAACAATATCGGCATTGTCTAGGCCTTACGGAAGTGTGTATGTTATTTCTATAACAAAAGACAAAATAAAGTCAAACCGTTTTCATGTAAGTTATAACAATACCCTACATTTTTATAATTAGGTTTTGTTTGGATAATATAATAGGCTTAATTATTTAAGGGTTTTGTAGTATAAACCCTTATCGTGTAAGGCGTATGTAGACAAAGTGGTAAGCACCGCATAAACTCACAACTACAAGCGCACCTGGGTTTGAAACTTTGAATTGGGTGAAGGTGTTTAGCCTAACAATATCGGCATTGTTTAGACCTTACGGAAGTGTGTGTATGTTATTTCTATAACAAAAGACAAAAATAAAGTAAAACCGTTTTCATGTAAGTTATAAGTTGTTTTTATAAGATATCCTGAAGAGTTTATGAACATGTTATACACTTTTGTAATTGAGGGTTTATAACATAAACCCTTATTATGTAAGGGCTTATAAGTTATAGGTCAAACTGTATTTATATAAGTTATAATCTGATTTTGTGTATCCTGTAGAGCTTTATGTAAATAAGCGGAAAACCACTCATGGCCATGTCATAAGCTGTTTTCAGAAGTTCTTCCAAACAATCTCATTAGTGTCAATGCTTGTAGTCATAGATATGTTCAAGTAAACCTACACATACTTTTATAATTAGGCTCTGGTTGGATAATAAGTTTAATTAAGGGTTTTATAGTATACCTTTATCATGTAAGAGTTTGTGTATATGCTATTTCTATAGCAAAAGATAAAAAGAAGTTAAACTGTTTTAATAAACTAACCTGAAGACCTTATGGGCAAGTCGTAAGCTGTTTCAATGAGCTCACTCAAACCGTTACATAAGTGCTTATGCCAGTAGATAAGCTTAGATAACCAAATACAAAAATGCCCTGATTATCAATGCAACGTGCTTTTCAGATTTTCTTTGTGGCTATAACATTCAACAACAGTCTATTTCGTATGTAGTTTTAGTTCTCTTTATTTACTGATTTAGAAAGTCAGAAATTGTACATGATTGGGGTCACTATACAGTTTGTACTTGTGAATGGGTTTCTGGCTGAAGACTTGCATTGTTATGTATAAGCCTGTTTGATTGAAATTTTGGCTGTGTTGTTATTGATGGAATGGTGGTACTAATCGTCCTTGTTGATATTGTTTAAAATATGATGGAATGGAAAGTGGAGGAATTTATAATTATATTTATATTCAATCTCATTCCATCTGGTATCTCTATTTTTCTTCTCCCAATTTTGGGTGTAAGATGGAATTATCTTGTTTACTAATCTCCTTACATTTACATTACATTCAATTCTTAAACTATGGAAAGAAAGTTTTTTTTCCCGTTTCCATTGTAAACATGGGTATGATAATTATTCCATTCCATCTTTTCTTATTTCACTTATCACTTGATACTTGATATCCAACATTAGCCACATGATTTTATAAAATTGTATACTTTGTCTTTACCAAACATAGGACATGCAATCCATTAAATTTCAAGTGCTGTTACTGTTAGTCATATATATGCAGTTCATGATGATGCGACTAGGAAAGCTTCCTAGGACATAGCTGCATTGGAAGTTGAAACTTTGATATTTTTAGTTTTCTTATATTTTGATTTAGTACAACTTAGGAGATATACTCATATATGATCTCCTTGGCAGCAATATATCCAGTGCCAGCGTACACTGCCCCAGTGAATACAGTTCCACCAGAATATGACGCAAACAATACTACCGTAAGTCCTGTAGTCCCAAGTCCCGACATTTTTTAAATTTCCATTTCCTATGGTTCTCTTACATACTTTTTCAATGCAGATTTATGTTGGTAATTTGGATCTTAATGTCTCAGAGGAGGAGCTGAAGCAAAACTTTCTGCAATTTGGAGAGATTGTTTCTGTCAAAGTACATGCCGACAAAGCATGTGGTTTTGTTCAATTTAGGGCTAGGTCTTCTTTTCCCTCCTAATCTCTTTTTAATCATTGAAATCTTTTTGCGACATATTTTTAAAACTGAAACTAAAAAGTAACTGATAAGATCTTGATATGTTTCCTTTCAAAGGAAATAAGTTTCATGTAAGCCCGTTTCACCATGCATCTTGAGTTCTTTCACGGTCTTTATATTTTCTCCTTAATCCTATTATGTGATGAATCATTTAACCTTTTCCATATCTGATGTCTGTAGAGCATCTGCTGAAGAAGCCATTCAGAAGATGCAGGGAAAGATAATAGGTCAGCAAGTGATTCGAGTTTCTTGGGGTAGGCCCCTAACAGCTAGACAGGTATTTTTCTTTTAGAAATGGGCTCATTTCTTGACAAAATGCGTATGCAATAGCCTTGTGCATATCTGTATATCATTATTCCATTTCATATTCCGAATCCGAAACTCCTTCAATGTAGTAGATTACAAGTCTTCTAGAATTTAGATTGGTAACATAGCATCCTTACATGGGGAGTTTTAGTATAATGTTTATTGCCCTTTTTATAAATAGCCATGCTTTGATGTAGAAGTTTGTCTATTAGATTCAATAAGGTTATATATGGTAACATGTGAACGACCAATGTTGGACATTGAGGGAACTTTAAATGGGTTAATTGTGAAAGAGTAAAACAGAGTATGATATCTTAGGAGTCATATGTCTAGATATGTTTGTTGAAGGATTAATAAAAAAGTACTACTGCAACGATGCATCTTACTTGGGAAAGTATTTATTTGGAGGATGTCAAATAGTGTTCCATCAAGTGTTTATTGATAATTGGCAATTGAGGCTTGGTCTTGACTCTTGATGTATAATTTGTGAGCATTAGCAACATCCCCTTTGTTACCACTACAAACTTCCATCACAATAAACTTTATCTAAATGTTAAAATACTCAAAGGTCATATATCAACGTATTTTGATATCTGTGATTAGTTCTATAAGTATCTCATGTTTGGAGTGTTATACTTCCACTAACAAAATTTTGGCCCTAAATGGTTTTAGGACGTACCTGGTGCATGGGGACAACAGGTGGATCAAAGTCAATGGAATGCATACTATGGGTATGGACAGCCGGGTTATGAAGCTTATGCATATGGGGCTGCTCAGGATCCTGCGATGTATGCATATGCTGGATATGCTGGCTATGCACAATACCCCCAACAGGTAAGTCATATAATATTAAATTTACATATTGCATTGGTTCCTATTGAAGGGAATAACTTAATTGGACTACTCATGCTCATAGGTTGAAGGTGCGCAAGATGCTACAGCAATGTCTGTGCCTACCATGGAACAAAGGGAGGAGTTGTATGATCCTCTGGCAATGCCCGATGTTGATAAGTAATTTTTCCCTCTTATTTTTTTTTAACATGGGAGATAAACAACTGAATACTAGCATATTGACTTGTGTATTTCTGACATATCTTCGATTGCTTTGCTAGGTTAAATGCTGCATATCTCTCAGTACACGGAAATGCCATTTTAGGGCGGTCCCTCTGGCACAAAAGTCATTCCTTATCCTTACAACAGCAAGCTTAGGATCTATTTGTATTTGTACTGCTTGGTTTTTTATTTCAATATGTTCTGCAAATACAACGAATATATTAAGTCGGCTTAGGTTTAAATTCCTGTTATTTGAGCCATTCCCAATGCTTTTCTCATGTGGCGGTTGGCTGGTGTAAAGATATGAATGACAACTAGCATATCAGTAGACAGTAGTCTTTAATCAGATTGATCCCATTGAATTGATTGTTTTTGTGATTTTGACCGTTATAAGGGATGGAGATTATTGTTTGATAGGGAAATTTCAATCTCGATTATGAATTGATATGTATTGATTAAGTCATTGACATGATAAGTACTTAACCCTCATGGTGTGTCTTTATGTGATGTTTTAAGTTTTACATGTGGCTGTTGTATTTTTGAGATCTCATTAATGTACTCATCTATATTGTACTGTGTTTTTGTGGCTAGTCGTTGTTGATATTTCGTTTTTGTGGCTAGTCGTTGTTGATATTTCAGTAAGGGCCGTCCCCGACTATTTAGAAATTGCGTGGGAATATTAAATATGGTCCTAATAAAAAGAATTATCTTCGGTTTAAATTCCAAATAACATCATTAACATATCATTAACATATGAATAGTGAGTTGAGATCTCTCCATTTCCTATGCTTTCCATTTCCTCCATTACTATATAGTTTTGGAGAGTTTGGGTTTTTTCCATTTATTTTTCCTCCATTTGGAGAGAGATAGACACATTGAAAATTAGTGGGGTCCACAAATTAGTGAGATCCACTTTTTAATGGGTCCCACTAATTTTTAATGTGTCTATCTCTCTCCAAATGGAGAATAAACGGAGGGATAACAAATGGAGGAAATTCAAACTCATTTTTGGAAATATAAATGCAAAAGTGTGACATTAAGTGGGTCCAAATGTTTTTTATACGCCCCAAAATATTTAAAAACTTTGGTAATGAAATAAATGGAAATAATGAGAAATGGAGAGGATTCCAACTCATGAATAGTTATAAATAAGTCAATAATTATAGTATACCCTCCATTGCTAATTATAAGCACCTTTTTAAAAATAAAATTTGTCCCAAAATATAAATTTATTTTTAATAGGAGTTTTATAATAAGAGACGAAAGGAGTATCAATAAAACAATAGAGTCTAAAAATTTATCTTTAGAACTTCTCACAATAGAATAATCTCTTTTATAACTATATTTAGTTAGTATCAGAAGTGTTAACCAATTCCTAGAAAATCACACACACTTGAATCTTTATTTATTTATAATTTTTTTATAGAATTTATTTATATATAATAATTACACACTAGAATCTTGGATAGCATAAATATCATAAAGCTTAGAAATACATAATAACTAACTAGTATTTGAACCAGCTACCTTTATTGGATAATCATTATTGAAATAAATAGGGAAGTGACAGGAAACTTTTGGCAATCAATTACAAGCCATATATAATGAGCGTTTTGATTTCTTTAAGCCAAGTAAGACAAGAAGTATTCCAATGTAGTTTAAATTATAAGCTTCTTCAAGTAGTTGGAACTTGTTAAGATTCCATGGAGGAAACCTAAACCAAAAATCAGTGTAGTAACTTCTTCTAGCCACAGCTTTATGGTGACTGAAATTGTCAAAGGAGAATTTCCCATGATACTTGCCAAATCCACTTTCACCAATTCCTCCAAATGGGAGGGTATCCGCTGCATACTACACAAATTAACAAACTAGTCATCTTCCATAATCAAGATTTAAGCTCTCTTTCTACGTATAAGCTAGCTGAGAGCAGATAATCAGTCCCGTTCCTGACATTTTATGGGTCTTAGGCCAAAAAAAAAAAAAAACTTCTTTCATTCAATATATATAGCATTAATACATAATAAATTTTATAAAATATAAAAAACTTAAAAATTTATAAGTGATTTCTTCAAGCATTTTGAAATGTAAAATCATTGATATGCTCATCAACATCAATGTCGACCAACATATTATTCTCAATTGACAAAATTGTCAAACCGTTCAATCTTTCTTCTGACATTGATGATCTCAAGTAGCATCAATGCAAATAGACTTAGATTGTAATTTTTTATTGACCATATTAATAGCAAATAAAATGTCGTGTCAAATAATCATATCAAGCAAAAAATTCAAAACTTTCTAGTGCATTAATCAAACTCTCCGCCCAATTATTTTTTAATAATCCTACTAATTATACATAATCATATTTTCTATCAATTGGGCCCCTTAATGATATTTTCTTTAATAATCCTACACATATTTCCTTGGCCTAATCATATTTTCTTTCTTTTAAGTATTATTAATTTTATTTTTTTTATATTAGTAGGTAGGTATAACAAAAATTTAGGCCCCTTAAAATATTGAGCCTCAGGCCGTCGCATTCATTGCCTACCCTCAGGACCGGGCCTGCAGATAATAGACAAATTAGTCGATAATCGATAGAGAATTAGTTAACATATTGAATTCATTTGTTAACTAATCAGCTATTAGTTATCCGCTCTCGTAATATGAAGATTCTCTCGTTTTGCCACATTATCAAAATGGTATAGTCAGATACCCAGTTGTCCAACCAGGGGACAAAACGAGAGAATCTTCATATTGCAAAGACGGATTTAAAAAAAATAAAAATTAGATAGAAGGGTGAATCAAATGGCGCTTACTTTGCAAGAGGTATATAGCTATTTACCCTAAATAAATATATTTTAGACTAATATTTAGTTTTCATCAATTAAGTTATGATAAGTCACTATCATAACTTAATTAAGGTAATGAAAGTCACTATTATGATATGAATACCTGTAGAATTGCATCATTAAATACAATACTCCCAGATGATGTTTCTGATAACATTCTTCTCTGTAGAGTTTTGTTTTTTGTGAATGCATAAATTGCTAGAGGTTTAGGCTTTGACTTTATGAACTCAATACCTTCTTCAATTTTTTCCAGCTGCAAAAAACAATGAAAATAAACAACTGAAACCAAACTTGGTTAACATTAGGCTAATGAGTCACTTGCCACTTTCCAAAACTACTAAAAATAAATTTAGTTGTATCTATCTTACAGTGATTATGGGAAGTAGGGGACCAAAGATTTCTTCTGTCATGATTGTTGATTCAAGTGGTGGATCAAGTAATATTGTTGGTTCCATGAATCTACATAACATGTTAGTGCAAAAACACTTTTGATCAAAAAAATAATTGTGTGTGAAATAAAAAAAAAAAGAAAAAGAAAATTGGTGCAATAGGGCAAAATTGTGTGTTAATTGGTAAAAAAAATAAATATAATTTTGTGTTAATTTACACCGACAATGCATGTTGTTTAAACTCAATTTCATATTAAATCAAAAGTTAGAAATAACAATTGAGAAAATAGGAATAGAAAGAAAAAATAAATAAAATTATGAAAAATTAGATAATTATTAAAAAACCTTATTAATGTAAAACAAGTTAATTTAGTCACTAAATTTTTTAATATTTCAAATTAGTTTTTTGAATTAATTTTTTTTGATCATACTTGTCATCTTTGGATAAGTCAATTTAATCATTGAAATTGTGTGATAGAGAATAATGAGATTAAAATCTATCAATTCAATGATAATTTAAAATTTTGTTAAATATATGTAAAACAAATATCAACCGTGATTTATAATTATAACGACTAAATTGATCAATTATGTAAGTAAAATTCAGATTAAACATTCAATCAACAAAAAGAAGAGTATTACATTCCCTTGGTTGCGATCGGAAAGAGGCTGAAACTATTTGATGTCCGAATTGACTCTCGAACTAAATTAAACTGGTGGTGAAAATAAGAAGAAGAGTATTACAACTTACAAGTCATCCTCGTACATAGAACCACCAAAAACCACAGATTCTTTGACATTAGGTTCATCAAGAAGACTCTTGATTCTGTTGTAATGTTTTTTATTAACAATCCTTCCAATGGTGTTGGATGCTTTTGGATTGTCTCCAAACATTTTCTTAATCCATTCCTTCAATAATTCCACCTAAAAAAATATAAAAAATATTCATGCTTCAAAACCAAAGTAAAATATAGCAACATAATAAAAAACTTGAAAAAAAAAAAAACAGTTTTGTTTTGTACCAATGTGGAACTGAAACTCTTTTCTACAAGGACATAATCAATTGCTATGCATGCTTGTCCTGCACAAGACCCATACTTTGCCAGCAATATTCGTTTCACAGCCATCTTGTTGTTCAACAAAAAAGAATAATCTAATTAATAAGCAATTTGTTATTATGATCGGTTTATACTATTAATCTAAAAGAGAAAGAAAAAAGAAAATATATAGTTTATTGTTAATCAAAGTGACACTAATAATAATGTTACAAAAATGTGTCTTCCGATCTTTTAACTTTAAGGATGTGTTTGGTTTTGTGGAAAGGAAGTGGAAGAAAAGAAAATTACGGAAATGAATTTGAATTCGAGTTAGTCTAAGTTCATCCGTCGATTTCTATAATTTTTGTGGAAGGAAAAAAAAATTACGAAAATCGATAGATGAATTTGGACTAGAGTTATTCCAAGTTCATCCATCAATTTCCGTAATTTTCTTTCTTTCTAAAAAATAACTATTTTTGTTCTTTATTAAAATATCAAATTTTAATAAAGGACAAAAATAATTATTTGTTGGTTAATAATAACATATAGGTATGAAAATTAATAGATGAATTTGGACCGGAGTTATTAACCAACAAATAATTATTTTTATCCTTTATTAAAATTTGATATTTTTGTTTTGTCCCATCTAACAGTATTTTTCTACAATAGATTGACATTCTTTCACATAAATAGTCTTAGCATGTCTTTATCCATCTTTTATATTGCTAAGGTCCTTAAATTGTCAAGTGTATAAATGTATTGTGGTACCTTCATTTTTTGAGCTAACTTTTAGAATGAAATCCAAACTTATTTAACATAATATCAGAGTCCGATTAAAGATTGCAACGTGAAAAGTACTCAAGCCCACACTAGATATGAGGGTGGATGGTTGAAGTTGTTTGAAGTTAAAGTTGTCATTAGTAGTTTAGTCTTATAACTTAAATGAATGAAGTTCAAATATCCTAAGAGACTTTAGTGTCACTTTAATAATAATTTTTTTTATTTTATAAATTCTTGTACCAAAGATTGAATGAACATGTACCTCTCTATCCAAAGAAGATGAAAGTGAATCAAGCAGTGCTGGACATTTTCCACCTAACTCCAAAGTTACAGGAGTCAGATGCTCCACTGCTGCAGTCATAACAATCTTCCCAACTCTTGCACTTCCTAAAATATTACATCAATGGTTCTTTCTTACTACAATCAAGATTGATTAAAAATGATTTGAAAAAAGTTGGCCGAAATTAAATTAATTGTCGAGATTGATTAATGCGTATATATAATTTAATGCGGGGAATGCAAGTTCGAGAAAATGACCTATGGATGAGATCACAAGTTAAAACAAGAAGTAAAAGTTGACCTGTGAAGAAAATCTTGTCCCATTTTTTATGTAAGAGTTGCTCTCCCACCTCTGGTCCCCCTTCAATGACCTTAATGCCATTAATGTCCAAGTAATTTGGTAGAACTGTGGCTAGAAGAGAAGATGAAATAGGGGCCAACTCAGAGGGCTTTAGGACTACAATGTTTCCAGCAGCTACAGCTCCAATTAATGGCTCCAAAGACACTCCTGTAATAGAATCAACCATAACTATATGATATGGCAGTAAAAAGGTGCACACCATTGTCGTTCAAAAAGATTATCAACTGTTTGTTGTCTGTTTGCCTTCTATTCATGACTTTGTCTAACATGAAAGACTTCATCAAGTCTTCCACAATGCACAAGTCATTGAATAACATTATAACGAATACAAATTTTACAAAATATATCGTTAGATTGAAAATTTATATCATATAGATCATCAATATTTTTTTTAAAGAAATTGAAAATCAACGGTATTTAATTTCATATTTATATCGTTAGGTTGGAATGTTATTAAGATCCGTCCATCAAAATTAACGGTATTTAATATTTCATGGATTGAAAGATCATCCATTCATCCATATAGACCAATAAGTTGTTTGATTAATTTCTCATGTCTACAATTTTTAAACTGACAGTGCATAGAAATGAATTTCTTATATTTTTACTCACCAAAGGGAAAATTCCATGATGAAATTATGAGAACTAGACCAAGAGGCTCAGGAACAATTTCTGCACTTGAAAGCAATGCTATTTGTGGCAATTTAGCCTGTTATGTTAAAAATAATATTAAGGCATAGTTATGGAATGACTTAATTCATAATTTGATCCCTTATGTTTATTTTAGCTCTCAATTTGTTCCCTTATGTTTTAAAACGTCTATGTTAGTCCCTTATGTTTTAACTTTACCATTAATTGGTCCCTTCCGTCAATTTTTTTTTTAATTCCGTTAATTTTTGACACGTGGCGTACACTTGTCAAAAGTTAAAGACAGCCACGTGTCAAAAATTAACGGAATTAAAAAAAAAATTGACGGAAGGGACCAATTAATGGTAACGTTAAAACATAAGGGACTAACATAGACGTTTTAAAACATAAGGGACCAAATTGAGAGGTAAAGTAAACATAAGGGACCAAATTATAAATTAAGCCTTATGGAATTCTTCAATTTCATTTGAAAAATATGTAATTGAGCTTCTTTTCAATACACTAAACATAATAGAAATTAAATTGTAACATTCTTTGTAACACATTTTTTTTTAGAAAATTACTTTTATTTAGCATGTGTTGCACATATAAACATATGTACAAGCTAAAATTTATATTTTTAGTGGGAACAATTTTTTATCCGACTTTATTTATTTTACGGCTTAACTCTGAATTATTAAAAATATTTCTTCTAATAATTAAAAGGTTAATGCTAAAACAAAATATGTACAAGCTCACCTCTTTTCCAGCCATCCATTTTCTCAATGATTTTATTGCCAAATCTATGGATCTCTTTAAAATTCCAACCTTCATGCCACCACATGAATTAATTAAGAAAACCAAATTAAAAAAATTAATAGCTATATATATACAATATTAATATTTGTTATATATATATATATATAACTTTAATTAATAGCAAGTATATATATAATAGTAAATGAAACACATGTACCTCATCTCTAAAAGCCTCAACATGATGCTTCCCTAAATCCTTCTTGAGGGACTTCAAGATTTTCTCCTCATTTTCTATGACAAAATTACGCAATCCTTTTAGTTGTGATTCTCTCCATGATGCTTCTTTTGTTTTTCCACTCTCATAATACTTCCTCATGTTATTTAGATCATTCTCTAAATTAGCTTCCAATGACAAGAACTCCATGTCACCAATATAGAGTCTGATATATGCACTAAAACTTTTCAACTATATATACTAATGAAGTAGTTAGTTTTATTAAATTATATGCATTAACGGTTGAATTATTGTTGATTTTTGGTTAAAAACAGTTGGATTATTATATTATCACATGTTATAAATGCACACTTCTCACGTGCCAAAAAAAATGTACACTTCTCTTGATTCAAATAAGGGGTATATGCAATAATATTAAAACTTTGGAAAAGTTTATGGCTTATTTTTGTAGTATAAAATTTGAAAAATTAGTCTCCTTAGATACAAACAGATTTTATTTGATTTGTGCAAAAAAATTAGGTTAATTTTATGATCGAAATTTGAATTCTGATCATCCCACTTATTTATTTTGATAAAAAAAAGTCTTATTACAACATACACAAATTAGTTTCTACTGTTTAAAAGTATTTTTTTTTTCTAAGAAAAAATATATTTTTCTACATCCATTTAAGATTTCAACAACTACCTTTGTAGTTATTATTATGACTCGACTTACAACAACATAGATTATGACGGCTCTTGAAGGCTTGTCATAGATCAGCTTTTATTGACTATGGGAGATGGCTTTATTGCCATTTCTTTCTTCGCCGATCGACCGTGAATCACCACCTTTTTTTTTCAAAATAAATATAAACTATTAGATTATACGTATTATTTAATTAAATGGTAGTGATTGATAATAGAGTTGACTTGATAAAATTTATATGATTGAAAAAATAGTAAAATTAGTAGTATCTTTTAAAAAAGGTGATATAGGTACCGTTTGGCCTAACTTATTTTAGATTTTTTTTACTTAATAAAATGAGAATTTTGGCCAAACTGATTTTCAAAAAACTCTTAATAGAAAAAAAGTTGTTTAATTTTTATGAGTAAAATACTTAGATGAAACTAAAAAATACAAAAATTACCAATCAGCTTTAGTTTTTTTAAAAGTTTTTATTTTTACTTTTAGCTTTCAGATACCTTTTAAGACCTAAAAAAGTTAAACCAAACAGACCCTTAGTCATTGAACCAAAACATACTTATAAAAAAATGTATCATTCAAGGTAATAATATATTGTTTCTTGAAAAAGATTGATAATTATTTGGAAAGAGGCAAAACATGAAATCAGTCAAAATAATCTAACAATCTATATCAATATTACTAGTAAATATTACTTTTTAAATATTATTTATGTGTTTATTTTGATATATTATTTAAGTAATTTGGTTTAAAATTCTACGATAAAATTGAGATATGTTTTGCAATTTGCATGATATATATTTAACGATGTTACAGAATAAAGAGAGATTAAGAGTATTATTTCGCTTCCCATTTTATACTATCATGAGATATATTTTTTATCTCATCCTCAAAACTATATAGTAATCCTATAAATATAAAATAATTATAAAGTTCATTCTCAAATGAAAATATGGTCTGATTTTTCACGGACTTACGATTTTTTGGGAGCGTACCCATAAAATTAAAATATACCACGATTTTTTTTTTTATTTTTCATCTACAGTCGACTCTTTATAGAAAATCTACATTAGATTCATCGTCAAACCCGAGATAATTTTTATTTTTTTTCATATGTTATTTTTATTTTTGAAGGTTGTCTATGTCTTTTTTTCATTTTATATTATTTAGAAGGTTGTCTACGTTTTTTTCAATTATCTATGAGATTGATTACTTTTAGTTCATTTGAGTATGAAAATACGAGATATATATATATATATATATATATATATATGGGTAATGCTAATACACACCCACTCACTTTTGTGAATGTGTGTATTAGCAACATTCACCTTTGAATAAGACAAAAAGTTTGTTGATTTTAATTTAATAAAAAAATAAAATTTGGAGAGATAAATGTAATTTTGATGTTGTTTCCTCTCACTTCTCCATTTTTTTTCCACTTTATGCTTTAAATTAAAAAAAAAAAAAGAATTTATGAACTATTTGAGAGCAAAACACAGCCGAGTAAAAAATTAAATTTGTTCCACATAATTCCGAAATAAAAATGGTTCTATCCAAGTTCTTTGTTGAATTTTTTTATTGAAATTTGTTCACTTAAAATCTAAAATATTGCTTATTTTGTATTTCATGTTAAAAAGTTTAATGAATGTCGAAGATTAAGATTGAAAATTAGATCTTAGCGTTAAGTTTTTTTTTTTTTTTTTTTACGAAATGATGTTAAGTTAATTAACAAGGAACATAAAAAGACAGTTAACTGTTAGATCTAGTGTTCTTCATTTTTTGTTCCTATGATGGTGTTTGAGAGCAAGATTTGATGATGGTTTATGTGACAAAATCACTTTAAAAGGAAAAATAGAGAGAAGTGAGGTGGGAAAGAAAAATAAGTGAGAGAACATCAAAATTACATTTCTATCTCCAAATTCTATTTTTTTATTAAATTAAAATCAACAAATCTTTTGTCTTATTCAAAGGTGTATGTTGCTAATACACACCTTCACAAAAGTGAGTGGGTGTGTATTAGCATTACCCTATATATATATATATATATATATATATAGAGGATATATATTATGAGAATGATATTTATATATGAGAAATATAAGAATGAATAGGAGCCATAAGATTACAAGAAATGGTTGAGATTAAAACAACTTAAATGAGTCTTATTCCACCAAAACCTCTTTCCCATGTGCTAACCGTATCTCTCTCTGCGTTTTCCAAATCACGTTATTCACTGTTCAGGCTTCTTCTTCCTCTGGTTCTGCGAGCGTCTCTCTTGCTAATGACAATTTCTTCTTCTTCTTCTTCTTGTTTCCAGTTCTGCGTTCCTTTTCCTTTTTCAATATCAATCGGCTAATTTCAATCTCTTCAAAATTTAGGAACTTGCTTATAAGATTTAGGGATTCTTTCTTTTAATTTCAATCTTCTATTTTTTTTTGAAATTTTAGAACTTGTTTATTGTTGTACAGGATTGTTTAAATGAAATACATAGATCCCTTTGCTTCATTACAATCGCTGTATGTTGCAAACATTCAAAGATATGCAATTGAAATTAGGGATTTGAAAACATAACAAAAAAAACTTAACAAAATCAGCAAAGCAAAAATTGGAATGAGAGTGATAGGGGTTCCATAATTTGTTTAGAAACTTCGTTAACGTGGTGGTGATTCTATGTGCGATTCAATGAGAATGGGTCAAGAGAAGAAGAAAAGTTGAATAGGATTACTATGAGAGATTGGATGTGGTAAGACGTGTGGTATTTAAAACAAATCTTGTAATCTCAACCATCTATTTTAATCCAAAGGCTATTAATTGTTCTTACCATTCTCATATACAAAACTCATTCTCATAATATATGCCCTCTATATATATATATATATAAGCCCAGGACTCTATAGGGACTTCATCAACAAAAAAAGATCTCCTAAAAGAGCACGGTACATGACATATACAGGTCATGCACCGGAGAAAGAGCCGATTATGACCTGCTACTATTTGTCACTACTGAGATTTTGAAATTTATGGTCGTTCATTTTTTTTTAATTTTTTTTATATAAATAATCCAAATTTGATTATTTTTTCAGAATAATTTAAAACTTATATTCTTTAAAATTAGATATTATGGTTGAAAAACATTGTAGTTGAAATTTATGTATATCACAATGGTTTTTCATTAATATAGTTGAAAAATCACATACACCAAAAATTAAGTTTTTCTCTTCATTCTATATAGTACTTACGATGTTTTTCTCAAAAGTTATTAATCCAAAATAACTATTATATTTTAAACATTATTTTTTTTATTAAGAATAAAAAAATTAGAAAAAATATATAGGATTTTTTAATCCACCCCTTCATAATTTAGGGGTATCTACTTATCAACCAATTACAGGAATCAACATAAGTAAATTTATATGTGGTATCCACAACTAATTTGTAATCAACTTTTATGTACCACATCTAAATCTACTTATGTTGTTTGTTCTCATTGGTCAATGGGTAAATATCCCAAAGTTTTGAACCCCGAGTTTCACAATCGATTGATTTTGACACCATAGGTTTTAATTGCTCGATTTTAACTCCCTAAATATTACAATTTCTCAATTTTTGGTCCTCCAGATTCAATTGCTCAATTTTGACTTTTAAATTTACCCTTTTGCATTTTCTCGTCACCTATATTGATTTTTTTTACTAAAAATTATTTACATGGAATTTTAATTTTTAATGAAAATTATTATTTTTTAAATTAGTTTATAAATTAAAAAAATTGTTATATGTAGCTTATAAAATAATTTTGCTACTAAAAAATAGTTAACAACCATCCATTAAATTTAGATTATACGACTTAGATTAAAAATTGTATTTTTCTATTTAAATTGATCTCGAGTGTCAAAATCAAATTAAACGATTTAAATAAGAAACAACATGTTACTGTGTGCACTATCCAACCAACGATGCTCCGTACGCGTATTCATGTTAAGCATTTAAAACGAAGAACTAATCAGTTACTGGCAGGGCCCAAAATTGTAGCTTCTCTACCGGTGCAACTATTTGTAATTAATTAGATGTGTCCAATTATGTAATCATGATAAATGAATGAGAGTGCGATACGTATTTGAAATTTGTCAATGATTATTATAACAGTCATATTTTCAAAATAGTAGTAATTGTTTCATTAAAAAGTATTCAACATATGATATATTGATATGGGGTTGGACATCATGACTCAATTTGAAATGGATTGCAAAACTATCGTGGATGAGTTCAAAATTCGCAAATAGTTGAACTATAAAATTCACCGGTTAAAATGCGTATTAAGTTTGCATTTGAAATAGCGAACTATGTATTTATTTAGTTTTTCCTGTGTATTTATTTAAATTTTTTTATTATAAAATTCGCTATTTAAATCACATGGAATTAATACTAATGAATGTGAATGTCTCGTAAAAAAGAATTAATACGAAGAATTGATTTTCTCTGTTGTTAAATGTATTTTTATTATTTGACCATTGATTCTCTCTCTTTTTACTATGTTGATTAATTTCATTATTATCATCCCATGTTTTCTGCTAGAAGGGATGTTAAATTTTGACTACTCATTAAGAAAGTACCATGTTATTTTGGGAGGTTCGTGAAGTCTATCCTTGGCTACATATAGCAACACTTGTTGAACATCCCAAAATAACATGTAACACGTGGTGTTTTTTTAATGGGTAGTCAAAATTCAACATCCCTTCTAACAGAAAACATGGGAAGATAATAATGAAATTAAGCAACATAATACAATTTCGCTATTTTTCACGAAGTCTGCGTTCGTGATATATAACATTTTCTTTTAAAATATGGATTATGTTAAACAATGCACCCGATACAATTTTTAAACATGCTAAAAAAAAGACAAAAATAATATTAATAAAATATTTTTTTTATATTTAAAATAACTTTTATACTTTTAAAATAACTTTTTCATCATTTTTTACTTTCAAAGCATTTTCCTTAAAATATTGTCGGAATTTACTGGTTGATGCGCATGTGTGAACTTCGTTTATGGCCTATTGATGAAAAAATATATTTAACTTTTTACTAATCTTCCTATTCCTATGTTCCATCTAATCCTGAAATGCCACATTCATAATCATTTTGCCCTCTCACATGTGATGCTATACTTTAATTGGAGTTTTTATCTTTCACATTCATACTAAATGCCACCTCCTTTGCACGGTCTTGAAAGCTTTTAAGATATGGAATGTGGATACACTAAAACAGAAACAATCATGGTAAAAATATTCCAAAATGGGTCTATTTTTGGGATAGGGTTTCACATAGTTACAACACCTTGTTGTAAAGATTTGAACCAGTGTTTTAAAAACCGGACCGAACCGGCTCGATTTTAAATTTTGAACGATTCGATTTTAAATCAACAATTCAAATTGTTTTATTGTGTAAAATCATATATAATATCAACCGGCCTATTTTAAATTAATGGCTCAAATTAAAAATTTCATAAAATTATTTTAAACTTTAACCGTTGGAAATCCATGTCCCTACTTTTGCTTCCTCCTTCAAATTGTCTTAATCACCAAGGGACAAGACCATGATTCTTGAAAGCAAGCGTAACAAATTGAGTGTTTGTTCCTAACCAAAGAGATAGCCAACTCTTTTTTAAAGCTATCTCAATTGCATGCATAGCCCCAATGAGCTCTGCATGGAAAACAAGAGATATGTTTATGTTTTGACCGAAACAACCCACAACATTATCATTATCTTTGAAAATATCACCACATGTTGCTGGTCTAGGATAATCCTTTTGTTGTGTCATCTGTGTTGCATTTGATCCATAAAACATTGAGAGGATTCCATATAACATCTTTAATTTGAGGAGTATTGGCAGCATAGATTAAAACAAAAAAGGCCTATAGAAAGGAAAAGATTGGAATTTGAGAAAAAAAAATCGTTAAGTGTTGAAATGTAAAAATTGAGAAGTAAAAAAATGAGAGAAGCAATGAAAAGGATTTATTATCTCAACTATGAGGACTGAGGATGATGATTGTGAGGTTTTACTTTTGAAATGCAAGGTTTGTCATAATTTAAGTTTTGAATTCGATCTTTCCTTTTTAAGATTGTTTCAATTGCATCTCGTAATCTATATATTAAAAGTCTCGCATTGTATTAGATAAAATCTAAATAAGTATAAGTTTTAAAGTTGTGGTTAGTTATCACCTTATAAATTAACTTTTTCTTTTTATAATAATTTAGACTCTATAAAAATCTATTATAATATTGGAACTTATAGTCTGTATCATCCACAATTTATATTCACAGACCAATCTATAAAATATCCGAAGTGAGTGTATTGAGAAAAACTCAATCCACACATTAAATAAAAATAAGACCCACCCCAAATTTATCAAGAACAGCATCTCACTGTGCATGATTGAATTAAACCTAACCGAAATTCGTAGATAATTTGTATCAAGAAAACTGAATTTTGTAAAAAAAATTATTGTCCTTGCTTTAAAAAGATGGAAAAGAAGTCAATGATTTGTTGCAACATTTCTTTCGTTCTTTTTTATCACATGATTCACCTTTAATTAATTTGTCCCGAAAAATAATGTGCACAAGAAAAACAAGGAAAGCCTATTGTTTTTGACAAAAATAAAACATAGAAAGTTAAAGGGCATCAATTGCTTACTTCAACCATAATTTATGTAAGATATTTTGATTACTTATTTATAAAAGTCATATTAGTCTATCAATCGTTAGTTGGTTTAATGATGATTGACGCTCGATCCCCTGTAATTATGATCGGAGAAGATTGATATCACTTGATGTAAAAACTGACTCTCGAACTAAATTTACGGTCCTTGGTGATGAAAAAGTCATATTAGTCTATAAGCTAAATTTCACGTGCTATGCATGTGTGAGTCAATCACATCCACATTTACATTTGATTAAGGAACATTACATTCTCATTACATGAGTAGTAACATACTTTAGAGCAAAACTGATTCCCATTCCTTAATTAGTTAGACAATCCACAAACGTACTTTGGAGTAAATAATCATTACATCATAAGTAATTAATTAACCAAATGTTAAATACAATATTATCCCAGCATAACTTAGTTTATAGAAACCAATTGCTAGCTGGTGAAAGTAGTAGTTCTATAATATATGCACTTGAATTTGGCTTAACAGTTAATCAACCAAAACAATCACTATACTCATATCATCTAATGGCTGGGATTGTTTGCAAATATATATACTGTTAGGATACCAATTTTTTTTTTTTTTTTGATACTGTTAGGATACCAATTTTGTTCAAAAGAATAATGAAACAATCAATGCCGACAATGAACACACGATAATATTCGGTAACAAAAGTCAATCTTAAGCCACTAAATTTGATCTAATGGCGGGGATTTGAGCGGTATGCTAGAATTTCTGAATTCGACCCTCTACTTCATTATAAATAGATAATTAAAAATGACCTATCAATTTTGCCTATATATCTAACGTTGCAGTTTCTTTGTATTATCGTGAAAAATTAAAATTTAATTACAATATGTATTTACATATGGTTTTGATTATAATGTTATCGTCGAACCATACTGCAAGGGCAGGTTTTGCCCTTACACCCTAGTCGCCCTCAAAACAAATGGTTGAGCCTTATCCAAGAATAGATATCTCTTTCACTCTATTCGATCATCTTTATTTACTTATCAATAACTATGAGTCATACTCAACACATATATTTAAAATTAATAAAAATTTGTGGTACTATATGGACTGAAAAGCTTCAAATATCTTCTTTATCACTTAATTTTTACTTTTTTAGGGATGAGAGTGCGTGCACAATATAGTACAATACTATTGATTAAAATCAACATATTTGAGTCTGTTTTACTTTATCCAAATTTTTTGTAATGAAAACTTAAGCATGTGGATCTTATGTTAAAAATATTAAATTAAGAAACAAACTACTATATATGTTCATTAAAGTGTGTGCCGTCCTAGCTTTTATTCATTAATTTATATATTTGTTGTACTTCTATATATCTTCAACTACACGTGTTGAGAGATTATGTGAAGTGGAAGCAAAAAAACTTAACTTGGTTATAAAACAAACTATTATATACGTTTGATAAATATATATATATTTTGTGTCACACTATATATGGCCTATGTTACATTCATGTATGTTATAATTACCTTGTGAGTGAAGTAAAATTAGAAAAGAAAAAAAAAATACAACAAATTGGCCATGGAGTCAAAGACAAGACGACAACCAATATTTCTCAATTAATTATAAGAATTGGATTTGGTGCAATTACTGCAGAATGTAGTATACATCCAAATCGTTCGATCATAATCAGACGATCAGATTTTCAATGATTATATTTTATTGTATTTAATTTAAACTGTCTGATTAAAAATTGACTGATGAAATTTAAAACAGCGTGAAATCACATGGTTTCGCTACCGCAGCAAATTCAAATCCTTAATTATATTGTGTCTCTCTCCAAACCGTTTCTTAGTTACTACCAACCCTTTTATCTCACTCTTTCCTATATTGTAAGCAAACACTATAACCATCACAATCATAATCATAGTCATCATTAATTTATTTCCTTCATATGAAGCTTCTATCTAATCTTTCACCTTATATATAAATATAACCATATGTTTCATACATGTACATATCAAATTAATCAATTTGGGAAGGAAATTAAATTGTGTATGCAATGAGAAAGCCAGAGGTTTCTAGTACTAAAAATAACAACATTAATAAGAAGAAGCTTAGAAAAGGATTGTGGTCACCTGAAGAAGATGAGAAACTTATGAATTATATGGTAAGGAATGGACATGGTTGTTGGAGTGATGTAGCAAGAAATGCTGGATTAGAAAGATGTGGCAAAAGTTGTAGACTAAGATGGATCAATTATTTGAGGCCTGATCTTAAAAGAGGTGCTTTCTCACAACAAGAAGAAGAACTTATCATTCATTTTCATACCCTTCTTGGAAACAGGTCCATTAATATTCTTTTCCATTCCATCATCCTTCTTAAATATAACCAAATTTAGATTCATACATATCATATTATTGAGTAACATTTGGAGGAACTAGTATTATTATATTAATTAATTCACATAGTTTTAAATTGTAGTTGCGATTATGATATGGATAATTATTTTTGAGTGAAATGTGGAAAAATTCGACCGGTTTGATCAAAATCGTGGTTGCAATGCTATAGTAGAGATTTCAAAATCGTAATAGTATTGCGACCATAAGTACGGTTGCAGACTGTAATTTAAAATCAAAACAGAACACTTGCTCTTGCAAGTAGTAATACTATTATATATCACAATATTTTTCCTAAAAGTATTTTTGTATAAAACATGCACCCATAAAAGTAGTGAGAAGTGAGAACATAAGTCAATTATGCAAAATCTAAGTCAATTATATCTTTAATTTTCCTGAAAGAGTGGTAGATGTTTAGTGTTATTTATGGCTAAAAAAGAATGAAGTGTTATTTCAGAAGTTTATATGTTTGCATGCATGTTATGTTACCATATCAAAGAATACAAATTTTTTAAGATACCTAAGTTCAATTTATTTTATTTTAATAAGGAAAACCATATCATCCATGAGAGTGATGAGACACCAACCCACTATAATCCACCAATGTCATATCCTAGAACAATATCAATAATGTTATTGCACATCATTTTCATTATACATTATTGTATATACATCACCTTGATCTATATATAGAATAAAATAATTTTTTTTTTCTTTTCTCCTCCAAATATAAACACATTCACCCCAGTTGAGTTGGTCTATTGGTTTGGGATCTGAAAATGTATTTCTTTTTAAGGTCTTAGATTCGATTATCTCTAGTAATAATTTGGATGGATTATTTAACTTTTTTTAAAAAAATATAAACACATTCATAAATAAACATGATACTCCATATTAAAGATTAATTCAATGAACATATATCAGTTAATAATATAAGCTAATAAGGACTTTGAGTTGAAGACACTCCATATTTTTCTTTTGTTTAAGGTTTTTAATTAGCTTCCATGCAAAGCATTAATTCCTTCAATAACCTTGATCACATTATCTCCATATACACACACACACACACACTAATTATTTAAAATTAAATTCTACTATAAGTACAATATACATTATATTGTGATGTGCTGACATTTGAATATGTTTGACTTTTTAATCAGATGGTCGCAAATAGCAGCACGTTTGCCAGGAAGAACAGACAACGAAATAAAAAACTTTTGGAATTCAACAATAAAGAAAAAACTTAAGAACTTGTCTTCAACCTCACCAAATGCAAGTGATGAGTCCTCCCCTGAGCCTAACAAAGATCTCAATATACAAGGGTCCTATATTTCTACACAACAACATGCAAATTATAACAACTACATGAATATGCCTATGTTCACCTCATCATCATCACCATCAACGTTGCAAAGCACAATTTTCAATACCATGAACATTAACACATTGCCTATGTTGGATCATGGTGGATACTTCAACAATGGAGTTGAAATTATTAAAGATTCTTATTTAGAGAATGGTGTGTTTGGGAGTGTAAATATTGGAGAACAAGAGGATGTGTGCAAGAGAGAAACTAACAATAGTGATTATTATTTTGGTGACATAAACATCAACACTATACTTAACAACTGCAATATTATTGAGAGTAATAATAATAACAATAATAAAATTGAAAATAGTAGTGAGGTAGTTGAGAATTTATATCAAGAACAATTCAATTTAGGAGAGTTGGAGTTTGAAGAGTTGATGAAAGATGTTTCATCCTTTCTATTTTCTTGATTTTTCAGTTTGATCCAATAATTGTGATCCTTAATTTCCCATTATTTTTTCTCAATTTCTCCTAATTGGGATCCCATTTCTTAGTCAAAATTACCTCCAGAATTTATGAACCTTTATGTACTTGGTGATTAATTTCATTAGAACCATGCAGCTTGTAATATTTTTTAGTTGATTACAATAAATAATCTTCTTAGCTTGTAAAAAATAATCTTCTTGTTCAACTTTTGTAGGGGAATATAGTACTCATACTTTTATATATATCAACTAGTTTGACACCAAATGTTACACCTCTTAATATATATACATCAGTTAACTTGAATAAATATATAGAGTAATTTGATCAAAATTGGAATCTATCTAGTTGGATCATGAATATATATATCCAACGACTCTAGCAGCCAGTGCACAACTGTGATGCACACTGCGATAGATGCTATGCTAATCTACAAAGGTCCTTTGATAGAAACACTCATATTGTCGATACAAAGGAATTTTCTATGAGGTGGAGCAAACAAAAAAGCAAAAATGGCTTGGGTGAAATGGGTGGATATGTGTCAGCCAAAGGAGAGAGGTAGTATCTTAGATTGGTGAATGTATCCCTATGAAGAAGAGGATTGGTGTAGTGACATTATGGTAAAGAAATTGGGAAATGGAGAAAGTACACAGTTTTGGTTAGATATTTGGGTGGGATAGACACCTCTTTGTCAATTATACCCAAGACATTTTTCGATATTGATATAATCATAAGATAGTATTTGAGAAAATAGGAGAGTGTGGAGAAACGGGGAGTGGTTTTGGAATTTTAAATGGAGGTGGAGGTTCTTCGTTTAGGAAAAGGAGTTGCTCACCCAATTAATGGTGCAAATTGGTCAAACTAATATCTCTCCGGTGGATGACTCTTAGATATGTGTGATTGGAGCGGAGGCGGAATATACGGTTAAGAATGGATAGTTTTCTTAGTGATAATTTTCTTTCGCATACGAAGCTTCATGAATTGGAGTTCCGGATTTTGAAGCGAGTTTGGGAAAGTCTAGCACCAATGAAGGTCAAAGTCTTCTCTTGGCAATTAATGATACAATGTTTGCCTACTCGTGTGAATTTGTCAAGGCGAGGGGTTTTCATGTCTTCTCCTCAAGCTCAATGTTTATGGTGTTCGTCGGAGGTCGAACCGGAGGTTCATTTGTTCACTAAGTGGCTCGAAATTCACTTATGGCTCAAAAGTGGTCCAGGTAATATTTCTCAACTCTTTGAATCTTTTGTTGTCTCGTTTAAATGCAAAAAAAATAAAAATAAATTGAAGGGCTGAATTTGATTTGCCAAACGGCCATGTGGAGCTTGTGATTTGCTAGAAATTCTCTCATTTTTTAAGGTAAAAAGGTGAAGGTCTGTGACATTGTGGATGCAATAAGCATAGGTCCCTTCAATGATTTATATAGCCTCAAGAAATGGTGGGTGTGTCTCCTATATCAATGAGAAAAATTCCCTCTTGCTTGCCTCCTTAGGCAGTGCCCCAATTCTCAAGAGAAATTAGTAACTATCGATGAAGTTATGAGAATTGTTATCTCTCCAATTCTCGAGAGAAAGAATCTCAAGTAACCTGAAATTTTAGTTGGGAGATAACAAAAATAAATAAGGTATTGTTAAAATTAAAGATCAAACGTTATATACTTGTGTATTGTTGTTAAAAGTTCGTATTAACTCGTAAAATCGTCCGGTTTTATATTTTTAGGTATAGAAAACGTGTTAAATCGGATGTAAACTCGTTTGATGGTAAACTCGTGGAAAAACAATTTTACACCGAGTTAACTCGGTTAAACTCGCAGAAACCGTGTAAACTCGCATGAGATTACATATATTTGCGAGTTAAAGAAACTCTAGTTGTTTTTATAGATACTTTAGAAATTTATGAATATTCATTCTACAAAAAAAAAACTTATGAATCTTCTTATTTTGGATTGTTATCTGGATGTTTACGTTGTTTTGGTGGGGTAATAATTATGTATTTAACATTATATGGTAATTTGATATATTTTGACTTTATAATTAAATTCATATTTTTTATAGTATTATTTAGTATATATGTCATGTATAAAATACCTTTCTTATTATTTTAATTTTTGTTAAACTTATACGATTTTACGATTCGAGTTTATGTGTCGAGTTTACCTAAGCAAGATGAGTTAAGATAAAAACTCGATTCTGACAACCTTTTGTAATCGATAATTTAATGTGAATCTAAGTAGATGTTAAGAATTTTACATTTAATTAATTTGGAAATTTAAGGTTTACGAATATTAATTAAAGAAAGTATAATATGTTTACCAAAATTTAATAATTTAGTATATTATAATTTTTAAATTAAAATATTAATTTTGAATATTAATTAGATAATTCATACACAATTGATTTTCGCTCATTTTCATGGATTAAATATGACTAATAACAAAAACACCAACTATACATTCATCAACATATCGTATAAAAAATAACATCCTTATTTTTCATGTATTAAATATGACTATTTAAGTAATGGATATCACATGAAAATGAATATTATATATGATTGAAATATAAAGTGACTGTAAATTTTAACCCCTGCTATTTTATTTTTTGCAAAACTCTTATTACATTTATCTATTTACCCCTCCGTCTCAAATTATAAGGAAATTCACACTTATTAAGAAAAGTAAAATATAATAATTTGAAGTATGACTTTTTATATTTTTCTTGAAATAATTTTTATGAGAAAATGTAAAATAAATTTTTATTGGTGATTATGGGAAAAAGAAGAGAGGCTGTAAATTAAACACAATTTACATTAAATTTCATTAAAATAAATAAAAGTAAATATATTGAACATAGTAAAAGTTAGTCCTTTTTGCTTAAAATTTAGAATAAGAAAAAATAATTTTTTTATGCTTATAAATTGGGGTGGGGCGAGTATTCTTTATCAAATAACTTATTATATTTAAATAATAGCATAAAATTTATAATGTTTCAATGTTTTTATGAAAAAAAAAATGAATTACTTATTTGTTTTATCACTCACTTGTTTTAATCTCTTATAGATCTTTTGTATTTTCTTCTATTTCTATTTTTTTCTTCTTTTCTCACATGTGCATAAAACCAAGAAACACTATTGGGATTGCATGAGTGCCAAAAATGATTATCTCCACCTATTAACATATACTATTATAAATGAAAAAAAACACACGAATGCCAAAAATTGTTACTCAATATGAGGTAACGTAATATGAGGTAACGAAGGTGGACGAATACGTTGAAGACGAGAGCTTTGTTGTTTAGGTTGTTGTTGAATAGGTTGTGGTGTTGAGATACGGTCGTTAGCAGGTGCACCTGTTAGTTTTTTAACAACATCTTTGAAATCATTTTTGTTTATATTGTCAACCGGTGGTTGATGTTGTGGGTTTTGTGGTGGGTTTTGCTGTAGAGAGTTTTGTTGAGAATGGATTGTTTAGAGATCTTGTGAGAAAGCTTATTGAGATGTCTGAGATAATTTTTATTGTCATTAGTATCGGTAGATAGTAGGAGAATCCGCAAAGAATAGTTCATAGCTTTTATCCATTACAGAATACTGTGAGAGGGGGGTTTGTGTGTAGTGATGGATTTTCTTTCTCTTATCTCAGCAGAGGCCAAGAGAGTAGGGACAGAGGATGGATTATATAGAATATAGTATTACGGTGTAAATAAGTAGCGAATGGTCGCACTCGCACATTAACTTGAAAACAAACAAAAAAATTAAGCAGTGTATTATTGAATGAGGTAGTGTATACTTAATGAAATTGATGATACACATGGTGTTTTGTTCTGTTTATTTATGAGTGTGTGTATGTTCGAATACTATTTATGAGTGTGTGTGTGTGTGTGAATGGTGTTCTGTTCTGTAATTTTTATCGTTTCTCCTTTTATTTTCTATATACTTTGTTTCTTTCTTATTTGCATTTGCAAGAATGTGTGTGCGCGTGTTTGTCTTATTATCTTTAATTATCAAAATGTATCTTGTTATTCGAATACTATTTTGGATACTTTGTTCAGCTTTTTTTTTTTTTAATTCAGTGAATGGTGTTTTGTTTATTTATGAGTGTGTGTGTGTGTGTGCAAGCGCGCATGTTGAGGTTCTATAAATAGAGGAAACTGCAAAGAATTGACATCACACGCCCTTTTCTATCTTTTTATGTTTAGTTCATTCTTGAGGAAGGTAATGAGAGTGAGAGTGAGAATGAGAATGAGGGAGGCTTCTATTCTGTTAGGGTAGCTTAAATATTACATTGTGATACATATAATTGAACCATTAATTGATTTCCACTTCTATTACTGGATTTCTTGTTGTGATTGTAAAATTAAAGTAACTGTTTACTTGTTGTTTCAAAGATCAAACTGTGTAATTCTTAGTTCATTGAGAGAGTACTTTGGTAGCTTTGGTCCCTTTTGCTGTCATGAATTGCTTATGTGTAGCTTTGGTCTGCAACAGGAGACACTCTTTGAATTTTGCTAATTATCAATGTTGGAGACGTACTGCTGCAGGTGCAAACAGCGGAAAAAGACAAGAGAGCCTTATATCAAAATGATAATTGAGTCCACCAAACTATTGTTGATTTGGTTCCTTTCTTCGCTATTGTAGGTTTCAACCTCCACAACTAAAGGTATTTTGAATGCTAAATCATAAGTGAGAATTTTTTTTATTTTTTTTATTTTTTTTGCATGCTTATTGATTTTGAAGTGTCAAGTTTAATTGCTAGTTTGTGATAAGAGTTTAAGTAATTGTCTAGTCAATACATTTGAGTTCTTTAGGTTCAAGTGTGTGCGCTACTATATTAGGATTGTAAAATTAGTAATGTGCAAATTTTGATTTTCTTTTTGCTAGTTTCATTTTGTTTTTCTAGTTCTCGATCTCTGATTTTCTTTTCCTTTGTCATGGCTATCTCTTGGACTAATTTTATGAATTTCTTTTCTTTATCCTAATGGTAAATCATAAATTCATATGATGTTTTTTTTTTCTTTTTTTAATAATGAGTTTTTTTAAAACAAAAAAAGATACAAAAAATAATAGAGAAGCTCTAATAGAATGCCACATAAGCAATTTTATAAAAATCTCCAATTGAATACTATTAAGTAATTTTTCTTGAGAATGTACGAGAGAGCTCCGTGGAAATCTCGCTATATATATAATAGAGATATGATAATAAAAATGATATTTTATTGAATCCTAATTCCCTTATTCAACTCGCATAATATGCGATTTTAACGGCCAAACTCACATGGACAAAAATATAAACAGACCGAAAAATTAATCTTAAGCCCATGCAGTCTGCGAGTTAAACGAGTCTGTCCACAAACTTTAGCCGATATATGAACTATATTCGAAATGTTTGTTCAAATTTGGAAGAAAGTCAGACGTATCCGAAAGAAGTTCCTATGAAAGTGGAGTAAGGAGGGGAAAAATGAATTGTTGGGTAAACAGGGCATGGTTTGTCAACCCAAAAGGTGCATTGTTGGGCTAGATGTGAGAGATGTAAGAATTGTGAATATTAGCTTTTTGGCAAACTGGTGTAGTGTAGGTGCTTATTATGGATGCCAATGCTTTGTGCAGGGAGGTTCTAATTAGTAAATATGGAGTTGCTAGGTCCAAAGGGTCAAGTTGGGAACATATTGTATTCTTGTGTTTTCGTCAGTCTGATGGAAAGATATTTACTCTTAAGAGTCAATTTGAATAATAATTGATCTATCCAAACAATATCTCTAAAGGTTGGTAACAAAAGGTTGTTGAATAAGTAGGTTGGGGGATTTCGTTTAAGGAAAGTGATGACTCTTGGACAATAACATTGGTTTTAGATCATTTTAGGTTAATTCTAGCTAGATTTTAGTTATCTTCACTGTGATTTTAGTATAGAGTATACAAGAGTTTGAGGATTTGATGTATTAGTTAAAAAAAGACATTTTTGGATATTTTGGAAAAGTTACTTTTAGTCTCGTGGCAGACAAATGAGACCACACGTTGGACGTATGACTGCCAGTCAAAATCTACCAAGTCAAAAAAGTACCACTGACAGGGCGCATGTGGCCATGCGCGAGGCGCATGGACTTGAACCCAACTTTTTACTATAAAAAGGAAATATTTGATATGCGAAAGAGTTCCAAAATTTATATAAAAAATTGAGGATTTAAACATTTGTTGAAGGTTGAAGAACTTGGATTCATTTCTTGGAAGCAAGATCGTAGACTCTTATTCATCCTACTCTTATGTACGTTTTCTTTAACTCTTGGCAATGTTTGTAATGTCTTGAGATGAATCTATTTTGAGCAACTTGAAGTTGAACCATGTACTTGTTGAGTACTATTCTAATCAATTACAAATCTATAGTATTATTCGGTTATACGTGTGTTTAATGTATTTAATATTCTGAACTCAAGAAACAGTTCACTTTTTGTTACTAGATCTAGAATAATTGTTTAATCAATAATTACTTTTTTTTTTTTGAGAAAATCAATAATTACTTTAGACATATTAAATTGTGGATTGTGATTTTAAAAATTAAGTTTCTTAAAAGTTAAAATCTTGTTTGATTACTAAATCATCTAAAATGGCTGAAGTTAATATGCATAAGCCAAACCTTATGCACTGTGCATAAGCTGATAATAGCCATCCGATCATGACTATTTTGATGACACATGTAATGATCTGAGGGTCTCACCCTCTAACCCTGAGTCACACAGGATCACATTCTCAAGTTCTCTCAAGGAAGGTCACCGTCGCGAGCGATTCATGACGATTTTCTCTGAATCTCACTGTCGTCTTCTCGTAATCTCGCGGTTGTCTTCTCCGTTATCTCGCCGTCGTCTTCTCCGTCTACAGGTTTGAACTTTCTATACCTTGTATAATTTAGGAATTGAATAATTGCAAAATCAAACCCTAAATTGATTTTGAATCACAATTGTGTTTTCTGCATATGATATTCTACTTTGGTTTTGATTTTGATTATGATATGCATGGATTCAGATATATACTGTCTTATAATAGCTTGTAGATTTTGTTTTTTTCATTAGTGTTCATCAATTTTCAATATAGGATGATTTTGAATATTTTGTTTTGATTAATTTTCTGCATATGTTGTTTTGCCTGAAACCATTAGGTAAGTATGTTGGTTTCACATTAGTCCAGTTGTTCTTTGATTTTTCTTTAATTTAGCAAGGATTGGTTCAATTTGATGCAGCAAGAATTTTTCTATCTTTTTGTGTATCAGTGCATCTCTTTGACATGACAATATTCTAATTCAATGTCTATATAACCAGTTAAGTGCAAGACCAATTAGAGAATGTTGTTTTGCAACTGTTGCTCATAGAAACAATTCTAATGTTGATTGGAAATTTGCGCATTACATCGTAGAATTAAGAGTTAAGAGTTTCAGTTTACTCATACCTTACCATACACTCTGTAATGATCTAATATAGGCCCAAGATAATAGATCAAGTAGTTTAGATTCCATCATCTTGCTAGACAAGTCATAAGAGTTAAGAGTTTCAGTTTACTCATACCTTGTTCAGCTTAAACAAACCTTCTTCATCTCATACGATTCCATCATCTTGCTCGATTTACTGCGCATCTCTTTCTCTCTCTGCGCATCATGTTGCTTAATTTATGATTTATAATCGCAGTTCTGATTTGTGTACTTAACATAATTGCAGATTTGCAGTTCTGATTTATGATTTAATTTTATGTTTCTGCGCCACTGATTTATGATTTAATTTGTTGCACCATGTAGTGTAATGGCTTACTCGTAGAATTTTGGCGGATTAATAGATTTAATTTTTGTATAGGTTTTGATTCAATTGTGTTGCTGTTTTAAATGGATTCGACGTCCACTTCATCTTTAATTGCAATCGGTGATATTCATTCGACTGAAGCATTTGGAAGTGAACAATTGACTTCATCTGATAGTTCTCAATGTTACTACCCTAGCATTAAGAAATCATGGGAGAAATTAGTATTTCATTCTATTAAAGAGGTTGAAGATTTCTATGGTCAGTATGCATATAAAACTGGATTCTCAGTCAGGAATATGTTGGAAGGCAAAAATAATTCAAAGAATCAAAAGTCGGATAAGGTACATTACCTCCGTTATGTTTGTAACAAACAAGGTTTCAAGAATGGAAGTTTGCTTAATCCGAAGAACAAGCCAAGATCAGACAGCCCAGTTGTTATTGAATTTGAGAAAGTGAAAGAGAGACCGGAGGAAACACTGAAACCATTAGTCTTGATAAATGGTTTCAGCATGTTGTACACTGAAAACAACTGGAACTGGTGCTATTTAGAGAGTTGATGCTTAATAGATGCATCCTAAACCACTTTGTGTTTGTGACTGTGCAGATGTTGTTTCAGAGATCTCCGTGTTGAGGAACTGGTGCTATTTAGTTTTGTGCTTCTGTTTGTAGGCCTCAGTTTGTTTAGCTTTGGTTAATCTTAGTGTTTTTGTATAGTAGCATTCTTTAGTTTGCAGGCATTAGTTTGTTGTATTCTTTAGTTTTATTAAGAGTAAATAAGAACAATATTTGTATAGAGCACAAATTGTAATCGGGAATGAGAATAGAAAATGAAGAATATGATATTGAGATTATGATGTAAAATATTATATTTTGTAATTGTCGATTCTTTTCTAAATCATGATTGAAAATGGATGCTACAATGCTCATTTCTGTGCTAACTAGTAACTACTATTGGTCTTAAAGTTGAACTGAATATGAATAACCTATAATTATAATTTTGTTCTTATGGTTTGCACAATTATTTTGAATAAAACATGAATATTTTATTGGAAATCATAAGAGATCTACTTTGGTTTCATATACAATACTAGTGAAATCATTAAGCTACACTTATGGTTTCAGTTATAATTTTTATATTGAATAAAATATGAATATTTTATTGGAAACCATAAGAGGACTACTTTGGTTTCAGATACAAATTCAGTGAAATCATTAAGCCACACTTATGGTTTCAGTTATAATATTCATGTTAAATTAAATATGAATGTTTTATTGGAAACCATAAGATGACTACTTTGGTTTCAGATACAAAACTGGTGAAACCATTAAGTCACATTTATGGTTTCAGTTATTTTCCAATTACTGAATCATGGTATTAGTTATTTTGTATTTGTTTGAGGTTTTTTTTCACGCATTTCACTTTATATAATTAACAATCATGTATTAACGGTATTATTAGATGAATTCGTGAAGCAAACATTATGAAATTCGTTAAATGAATTCGTGAAGCAAACTTATGGTTTGCACAATTATTTTGAATAAAATATGAATATTTTATTGAAAACCATAAGAGATATACTTTGGTTTCACATACAACACCAATGAAACCATTCAGCCACACTTATGGTTTCAGTTATAATATTTATGTTGAATAAAATATGAATATTTATTGGAAAACCATAAGAGGACTACTTTGGTTTCAGATACAAAACTAGTGAAACCATTAAGCCGCACTTATGGTTTCAGTATAAATATTTATGTTGAATAAAATATGAATATTTATTGGAAACCATAAGAGGACTACTTTGTTTTCAGATACAAAACTAGTGAAACCATTAAGCCGCACATATGGTTTCAATATTAATATTTATGTTGAATAAAATATGAATATGTATTAGAAACCATAAGAGGACTACTTTGATTTCAGATACAAAACTAGTGAACCCATTAAGCCACACTTATGTTTTCAGTTATAATCTTTATGTAAATTCAATATTAATATTTTATTAGAAATCATTAGACATCTACTTTGGTTTCACATACAAGACTATCAAAACCATTAAGCCACACTTATAGTTTCAGTTATAATCTGAATGTAAATCCAATATTAATATTAAAGAATCTTAATTATATTAATATTAAACCATTTAATTATACATCAAATAAGCATTGAAAGCTGAGAAGTAATGGTAATGGTCAAATGGATAAAAACGAAGAGTCTTAAAGAGAATAAACACTAACTCTAACTTTATATCAATTGTGGCACTTGAACTCAAGTTTGGTTAAATGCTGAATTCATTCTAAATCTACTAATTTTCAATTCATAGCTAGACAAGCACCTTACAGTAGTATAGTTAAATACCATTTACATAGACTATCATTGTTCTTGAAACCATTTAACAATATTATTGGTTTCAGTGTATAACGTCTTGAAACCATTTAACAATACTAATGGTTTCCAGCATGTTTCAAGAATGTCATCTAATTTAAAGCTGATGACGATAATGATGATGATGATAATGATAATATAGAAAACACTGATAAACACAGTGTTAATGTCAAACAAAAAATTCATCATAAGCTTCATACAAATTCAGAAACTCATCAACATCTTTAAACAAACTCAATAAATAAAAATACATTAAAATTAATCCACTAATATGAAGAACTACAACCCAAAAATTCATTAAAATTGAAAGACATTGAGATTTGTCTATGCTTATACAATTCCATAGCAAATGCTTCCACCTCCTTCAGCCATACATCAAACATCTTCTTGTACACAGTGGGTTCTCCAGTCTTCATGGCCAATTGGTCTTCGATCAAGCTTCTGCAATTTATAAATTACTATAATTAATAATCATCACACTTACACTAAGCTTCTATAATTTTTTAAACCTCAAACTACATCATTCTGTCTCAAATGAGAATTAGTAATATCAACATCAGATTCTTCTAGGACAGGACTCATAGAACATATCCCTCTCACTTTAATAAAATGATCAGCAAATTCTTCTAGGACAGCAAAATTGATTTTTAAGAATTCAGATATAAGTGATCAACAAATTTAATAGCTTAGTGATTCATGAACACAATAAACCAATCACTTTAATAAGATGCCTTAGACCTTAGTACTTGTTGTGTGTGTGTGTGTGTGTGTGGTGTGTTTTGTAATTGGTCTAGTTAGAAAAAATTAGAGGTGAGCTATGAATTAGCAACCAAATTTGTAGTTATTAGAACGAACTACACATACACTTGTGAATTTCTTTATAGCCAAAATATACACAATATGAGAAACCATTCAGAAAATATTTCATATATGGCAATATAGTCAAGTCTTTTTTCATTTCAGCACATGGTTTCATATATGGCTATTTACATTCCTAATAATGGTCTGAAACCATTAAGTACATCAAATGGTTTTGGAGGAAAACTGTTTGAAACCATTCATTGTGCAAAATGGTTTACATACTGCATTCTCATTCCATGACACAAACAAACATATATTCACATGCAATTTCAAACTACATTCTTACTCCTTAATGTTTTTTCATTCACAAAATTGAAGGAAAGGAATTGAAAATATGTTATGTTGGAGGAATAATATAATGCACCATGAATATGAATGAGAAAGTGATTAGTTCAATGAACCTTTAAAGTGACATGTTTCATATAGAAGTTGTTGAAATGTGAACTGGAATAGTTAATATTAGAAGCTATTCAAAACAAAACTTAAACATTAGATATAAGAAACACAAGAAAATCAAACCCGTTTTGGGAAATAAATGAACATATGTACACCTCAAACAAGTATTTAATTTAGCAATCTATTTAGCAAACTTGCAAGTCTGTGCCAAAAGAATCCATTCCAAAATTAGGTAGCTGAGAGAAAACAAAATATGCAGGTAGCATTCCAAAATTAGATAGCTGAGAGAAAACAAAATATGTAAGTAGCAAAAGAATCTAAATGGTTTGTTACAGTGAACTATCAACATGAATCACTAACTATTAAGTACAACATGAATCAGTGAACTATCTCACATAATTATGGTTTAATTTATCACACTTAACATAAAAGCCATTAAGTACATCTAATGGTTTTTGGAGTAAAATTCTGAAACCATTCCATTACAACATTTTTAGAGTCATACTGAATTTATAGCTTTGTAAGAAACCAAAACACACTATTATCAACAAGCAAAAATCACACCAAATATCAATAACAAACTAAAAATCACAACAGAAATTCAAAACAAGCAAAAATCAATTAGGGTTACACATATTAAATCAATTAGGGTTCAAAACTAATTTTAGCAACTCATCAACAATATAAACAATTGCAATTACTTGAAACTAACAATTGAAATTACTTGAGGAAGAAACCATTTTCGAACCTGTTTGTTTTGTTCACTTTTTGCGATGGTGATGATGACAATGATGATGATGAGTTTTGGTGTGGCCAGCGATCGTGATGATGATGATTTCAGTGACAGTGATGACGATGTTTGAATTGTTCAATAAATTCAGTGACGGTGGCGCGTTGGTTTTGTTTTTGACAGAGAATTGAATGAAGTTCAGTAAATTCGCGTTTGAATGGAGTTCCTCTAGGGGTGTATGAAGAAATTGGTTGGGGTGTACGCATAAATGGGTTGGCTTTGTTGTGAGCTGGGCTGTTTAATGGCTGCTTATGCAGCGTGCATAAACAATCCTTATGTAGGATAACCAGACCCATCTAAAATATTAAGAAGTTGTTAATTCATCGTGATACAAAACAAACAATTGTAAGAAATAGACGTAACTACCAAATAATAAGAAATAGAGAATTCGTCTGTCTTCCAAGAAATCACTTGATTGAGAAATTGTTCTCGGTTCGAAACCCGACTCCGAGAAATAGATGATTAAAAAACATAATTGTTTTTAATTCGTCTTTGACTTAAGTCAATTTAAGTCGTGACTCAGTCAAAAACAGATCAAAATCAATCGGTGGATAGTGGAGAGAATCTAAAGCCATAAATTCTGGTTCTAATAGGAGACAGTTAATAAAACTATGGTCCACCAAACCAACCGATCAAGTAAGTAACGTATATGAGTCCAAACAAACGTTACAATGAAAAGTCTTTAAACCATTTTCCTACTTTCTATTTTTTCCTTAATCTGTGGATGCAATACATTTCCCACACGAAATAATGCATGTGACACGTGCCAAACACTAGCATACATGCAATGAAACTTCCAAACTTTTAGTACTATATATACCTCCACCACATACATACATATTAATGATCAATTCATGCCACAAACTCATAGAATGATACCATAACCGATCGGTAGTTGATTTAGTAGTGATTATCGTTGAACTTGATAAACAGAATCACAATTTAATTTTCCGCAATTGCGATCGAAAGGAAATTCAAATCACTTAATATCAGAACTAACTTTCGAATCAGATTAAACTGATGGTGAAAGCGCAAATAAAAATATGATATCATAATATAATAATGAAATAATAATAACCATAATAAAATTTTGATTATGATATCATAATTTAGGTAGACTATAATGGAAATTGGGTCCTACATGAACATTTTTGTGGACAACTTTTTGTAACTAAAAACTCCAAATTTTGTTTGTTTTGTTTCTAACTTAAAGACCTTTCTGATTCTCTTCTAGACTTTTGCAGTGTTCTTCTTTTTCCTTACCAAGCATCACACACTTTTTTCATGATTTTCTTTTCTTCTTCAAGATTTTGGAGTACTTTACATGCTTTTCACCTGTTAATTAGTTAACTTGAGTTGAGGTGTGTGGAAAAGCAAAAGCCTTAATTTAGTTTGGAATTTTAATTTTTAGTTTTCTTTTCATTCTGATGGTTTTTATAGTTTGTTTTTTCTGTGATTAAGAGGGTCTATGAATTTTGATTCTTTTGCAAGTATTAGAGAATAATATGTTAAAGCATTTTTATAATTTTTCATCCCTGCTGTTAAGTTGATTCTTATTCCTTGGTATATATTTGATTATTTTGTTGGTAAATATTTAACCACATAATATGGAGAATATATTCTCTGCTCTAAATTATGATATGTGTGAATGTTAATATTCTAGTTCTAGATAAAAGATTAATACATTGCTATATATTAAGTATAATGAACCAATGATTTATATAGAAAATATAATGTTCATACTTAATATAAACATATTCTGATAGATATTAAGTTCCTTTTTTATCACTAGACTTATAAATCTCAACAACTTCTAGTTGTAACTCTAGTTCTGTTTTTCACCAAAACAGTGAATTTGGGTCTCTAAAGATGGCTGAGAAAGAGACTTTGTTTTCAGTAAGTGATTGGATGAGAATACCATTTTGCACTTTCTTCGAGGATGCTAGGTATAACATTTTTTGTGCCATATCTTTGAACAATTTTTTACCTAATTAGCATCATATTAGGTGGTGCAGAGTGATGATGAAATTTACCTCACTTTTTTAGTTTTTTATTTTATTTTTATTTTCAGAAGTTGTTTATGAATGTTCTTCATATATATGTTCCTTGATTTTCTTCTTACTGCAGATTAGTATTTAAATTAGATAGTCTTGGTCGCGAAATATTGTCAATTGCATTGCCTGCTGCAATGGCTTTGACAGCTGATCCTATTGCTTCACTGGTTGACACTGCATTCATTGGCCAAATAGGTATGTCGCCGTGATATTGTAGTTTGTTAGCTTTGAGCTTGTTGCAAATCTTTCTTCGATTATCCAAAAAAGTCGGTAGGCTGGCGTTCAAATTAGTAGAACAAGTAATCTTCTGTCTTATGTGTATCTGTGGGATGCTTCAACTGATAGATGCATATAAACTAAATAGGCTTTATTGATAAAACACCTATACGATAAGCGATTATGTTATAAATGCTTAATTGAGTTGCATCTAGAGTTGAATATTATTGGTCCTTACAGGTCCGGTGGAGCTTGCTGCTGTAGGAGTTTCGATAGCTCTCTTCAATCAAGCATCAAGGATCGCAATATTCCCACTCGTCAGTATCACAACTTCTTTTGTGGCTGAGGAAGATACCCTCAGCGGAGCAAGCTCGCAGGTAGAAGAGAATGGATGCTTGGAAGCTGCGACACCTCCGGATGCTGAAACTGAAACCAAAGAGTTTTTACCGCAGAAAAGTACACCGTTCTTCTATTTTCATGATTAGTTTGTCAAGCATTGCTTCTCAATAGGAAAGCTAAAGCCAAGAAAAATTTACTCCTGCTTTCCTGATTAGTAACATATGAATGTATTCAAAAACTCAGATTCGGTTGCTGAAAGCTTTGATATAGTTAAGGATGTTGAACAAAAGAGAAGGCATATTCCTTCAGCTTCGTCAGCGTTATTTTTCGGAGGTATTCTTGGCCTCATCCAGGCAATATTACTTATTTCTGCAGCAAAACCTTTATTGAACTTCATGGGAGTAACTTCGGTAAGTACTTGTGTAGAAATTACTTATATCTTTAGTCATTCAGCCTCGTATCAGCACACGATGATTGCCAAATAATACTGGCCATATTATTTATACAGAATTCTCCTATGTTACATCCTGCACAGCAATACCTGAAATTGAGGTCTCTTGGTGCTCCTGCAGTTCTTCTTTCGTTAGCGATGCAGGGAGTTTTTCGAGGATTTAAAGACACCACAACTCCTTTATATGCTACTGGTATATATGCCTTGACAAACTTAAATTGTAATTTGCCATTATCCGATTCTAATTACTATTTTTTGTTGTAATCCAGTGGCAGGAGATGCGACCAACATAGCGCTAGATCCTCTATTCATCTTTGTTTTCCGCATGGGTGTCAACGGTGCAGCCATTGCTCATGTTATTTCTCAGTATGTTATATCTTGTCCGCGCTGTCTCTTAATTTCCTTTTGCTTCTTTTGATTTGTTCATCTCTTACTTTCAAATTTACCGCAAATGTAGGTATTTAATTTCAGCTATACTCTTGTGGAGTTTGATGAAACAAGTTGATCTTATACCTCCAAGCATCAAGCATCTTCAATTTGACCGATTTCTCAAAAACGGTAAGGGCTTATTGTGCTTGTCCATGAAAAGTTCGTCATATTTCACGGAGACATTGTAGAGATAAATTATTCGTTATTATTATGCAGGTTTTCTGTTATTAATGAGAGTCATTGCTGTAACTTTCTGTGTGACACTGGCTGCATCATTAGCTGCGCGTCACGGATCAACATCCATGGCTGCATTTCAAGTCTGTCTTCAGGTTTGGTTGGCAGTGTCTCTTCTTGCTGATGGTCTGGCTGTTGCCGGTCAGGTGAGTTATAATTCATTACTCTCCACTAAAGTATCTTGTTCCTGTGAAAAATCGGAAACTAATGAAACATTTCAAACTATTTCCGATACATTGTTAAAAGTCAGTTGAATTTCTTTTATGGTTATCTGTCCTATCTACCAATGTATCTCCTCCTAATTCTTGGCACGATGCCAATTTGGTTTCAGGCGATTCTTGCAGGTGCATTTGCTAACAAGGACTACGAAAAGGCCACAGCGACTGCATCCCGTGTATTGCAGGTGTTCTTTTTGAAGACATGTTTTTTTTAGTACGAGCATAAATGTCGCTCGCAAGTAGCTTTTTGAATACATCGAATTGTAAATTTATCTAATATATAATAATTATACTGCAGATGGGTGTGGTTCTAGGAATGGCACTTGCATTCATTCTTGGAACAGGATTACACTTTGGAGCTAAACTATTTACAAAAGATGTCGATGTTATCCACCTCATTAGAGTTGGAATCCCGGTAATTTATTCGTATTCAAATTTGAAAGGTTATATTTGTAATCTATATTTTCAACCCTCCGAAAAATAGTACTTACATTCATTCATATTACTCTCTTTCCAGTTTGTTGCACTCACTCAACCCCTAAACTGTTTGGCATTTGTATTTGATGGCGTCAACTTCGGGGCATCTGATTTTGCATATTCAGCCTTCTCCATGGTATGTACTATATTCTAACATGCTAATCTTAACAACTCGTTAAAAACGATGCAGCTTCAATCTATGTAGCACCAATACTTAACATATTGAAAGCGTGCCTGGTGTCTGATACATGTCAGTGTTCAACACTGACACATATGGTTACATTCTTCATTCGCAGGTTATAGTGGCAATTATTAGCATAATTTGTCTACTTATATTATCATCTGCTGGTGGATTCATTGGAATTTGGGTTGCTTTGACCATTTATATGAGTCTAAGAGCATTTGCTGGCTTCTTGAGGTAATGTTTTCTTTCATACTCTTCTACATTACTGCGCGAGTGCGCGCGCCAAGACACTTGCAGCATTTGGATGATTTAATTCAATCAATAAAATATATTGATGCAGGATTGGAACTGGATCAGGACCATGGGAATTCCTTAGGAGTTAACTTCACTAGGAATTATGCAACATAATCATGGCTTATTATATTTGGCCACAATGTCATTGTGGTTCACATTATTATTATTATTAAAGGGATCAAAGTTTTCCTTAGTTTTTGTTTTAGTCTTTTGGATTGTAAATCCAAAGAAAAGAATAGGCATTGGTTCAAAATATACCTCTGCTTCTGATTATGTAAAGAATAAACCTCCTAGTATATCTCATAGTGACATGAAATTTAGGATCAAACTTTTGTTTGTAAACCATGCAACAAATTGGGGATTTTTTTATTATAAGAATGAATGAAATGAAATGAAAACGAGAATGATTAAAACCTCACTCCAAATTCAATTAAATTTTTATGATTAAAATATTTTTGAAAGGGATCATTATAATTTGTAAATAATATTCTTTTATAATTTTTACATAGTGCAAAATTGTCTTTTATTTATATAATTTGACTAAATAAAGAGTAAGTTTTACTCATATTTACATCAAAAAAATTTATGTTGTAGACAATTTGTAAATAAAACTTGAGTTTGATGAATTTGTAACCACAGTTTATAAATAACTACAAAATGATGGATTCACTTTGGACATGGAACATTTTTAAAAGATAGGCACTTGAATATAAATTATAAAAACTCATTATTTTCATAGTGCAAAATTTTCACATAGTGCAAAATTTTCTCATTAACCACTTCATGCCATCAAAATTTAAAACTATGGGTGTAATAATTCATTCACTAATTACCTTATTCTCAATAAATCATACTATAAATAAAATAAAGAATAAGCTAATTCAGTTGATAAGAAATTGACTCATATTTTACAATAATATGACTTTAACTTGCATAATTAACGTGAAAATGTCACTAATAAAATAATTTATAAGTGTAAATATCATACTTTGATGAATCTTCGCGAACCGGCTCACCTAAAATTTTTTCATAAAAAATTAACAATATAATTTTTTATATGCGAAAAAAATTATATATACAAATCATTTTTCATATGAAAAAAAAAACCAACATTTTTTTGGTACATAAACTAGCATCTTTTTTTAATATGAGAGAAAAATAAAAATTATGTACAAAAATTATTTATTGGGTCTTGGTAACGAGTGCCCCAGGGGCACTCTTTAAACATTCTATTATAGAATTTTTTTATTCAAAAAATTAAACATTACAATTTCAAATGCATTGACTTTACGCATTCCCGTAAAAATTCTATAAAAACCTTACTATTTAAGGTCTTAAAGAGTGTCGGGGGCATTCGTTAGCATTTTTCTTATTTATATTATCATTTATTACTTTTTGTACCAAAATAAACAAAATATTCGTAAAAAATAGTGCAAAGTTATTCGTAAATTTTCTCATACATCATCACCATCTCCTCGTTGTTGTGGCCGCCACTGAGAAACGAAGACAACAATGGCGAATGCATTGGCTGCCAAAATCAACACTTTTCGAAACTCTTCATTTCTCACTTTCATCAGAACGCTATCCACTTCTTCTCCTTCTTCTGACGCTGCTGCTTCCGCTACTACAAAGAAATCAAAGCGAAGAAAGAAGAAAAACTTTTTCGAAGTCGCTCAGTTTTTACCTAACTGGGGAATCGGATATCATATGGCCAAAACTCATTGGCAAGAAGTTTCTTACGAAATCACTAAACTTAATCTCTATAAGGTTCTCTTAATTTCTTCACATTTCATTTTTTCTATTCAATTTCATAATCTCATTTTTATTTATTTATTAAAAAAATTATTTATTGATTTTGTTTTATGTAGGATGGAAAACATGGAAAAGCATGGGGGATTGCTTATAAAAATGGTTAGTTTTTAGTTTCTTGAATTGATTTAGTTTTCTTGTTATTCTAGTTATGCACATAAACTGTTTGTTAAATGTTCTCATTCAGCATTTTTTATTTTTTTTTATCGATTTGATTAGTTATATTATATGATATATCGAATTAAGTTGATTGGAGCCTTAGTTTCGCGTTTCGGTAGCTAAGTCGTCAATTTGGTGATTTAATGGGCTAGCTAGACTTAAACTTGTTTTTCATGTGACATGTTTTCTGGTTAGATTATGAAGTTAATATCTTTATGGTTTCAAATGCCAAAATTTAATACTTGTTGTAACTAGAACCACTCTGTTGGAAAATGCCATTGTCTTATTCGGTTTGCTTGATCTTGGTTTTTCATATAGAAGTCTTGCCTTTATTCTATTTTCTTTGCCGTTGAGCATAGTGAGTACGTTTTCTATCCATGTGCTTGCGATTTGCTTTTATATTCTCGTTAGGGGAAAATTTATTGCAGATTTTGCTTGGGATGCACCTTGTTCATTCTTTGAGTCATCGAATTATCTTATGATTATATGAGTCGTGTTTTTTAAGTTTTAAATCATAAGTTAATGAAATAATGAAGCTGGATGTATTTTTGGGTGATGGAACCATGGAGCTTGCTTATTGAAAGTTTACCAAAACTTATATTGATGCTCAAATAAGCCATATGGTCATTATAAGTAGAATTAGGAGCTTTATTCAGCTTAACTCAAACATTGGGTCACTTACCCAGGTTGTGCAGAATGGTTTTTGGATTGTTTCCGAGGATATTAACATAATACATCTGCTGTACATTCCATTTTATTGCCGTATTTTGAAGGGATTGGTTAACTTATGAGAAGATGTAGGGCAGTGATTATTTTCTATTTTCTTCTTTTCTTGAAGAAAGTAATTGTATTCATTTCTGATTTTTTTTATAAAGTGTGTCGGTGCCCGAAGAGTTCGGTTAGTTGTATGCTGCTTTTGCTACTGTGGTAGATGAGGCATCTAAGATGTTTAAAAGTATGTGTTTTGATAATCAAATGTTCAATGTAGTATTTTTATTGGTAATACCCATGTTAAAATGTTCTACTAAGTTACTAACACTGTTAGATACTTGTGATTTGGTTCTGGATTTGTAAGAAAATCAATTATCTTTTGGAAATTGCAATTTTTATTGAGGCATAAAAAAATATATTTAATTGAAACAAAGAAGAGAGAGTAAGTCCCATGAAAGGATCAGAAATCCATCTAAATAGAAAAGCTAAAGGCACCTAAAATTAAAAAAGCAGTTAAATTTCTTTGCCATATTAGTGAAGAGGTTCCCCTGAAACAACATATGAATGCAGCTCCAAAGAGAAGTCTTAATGAAAGTCATATTGCGAAACTAATCTAAACGTTTAATGGTATATAGAGAAAATTTATGAAATATGAACAAGCTTCTGCAACCATGAGCCAACATGCTAAGTGACTGCATAAACTGCAATCATGAATTGTAACAAAAAAAAAAAAACTGCAATCATGAATAAGCATTCGTGCCAATACTTCTGAAACACATTACCAGAAATAAACTACTCCTAGGTGAAAGAAATTTCTTATGTGTTCCACGAACCGTTCATTCTATAAGACAACTTTTCATTCTCTTAATTCCTTCATTTGTCTATGCTGCTTTTGGATGGATTGTATGGTGTAATCTATTTGGACAACTAGTATAAAAATTAACACTTTTTCTTATTTAAACAAACATGTATACTTATTAAAGATTCCTGGTTAACTCAAATGGATAAATAGTTATTTTCAATATGATTGTTGTGAAATCCTTATCATTTCTTGATGAAAATTACAGCGTTAAAACAACCCAGAGTATATACCAGTTGTATCTAGAACATCTTATTTTCTGCTGATGAGAGAAATTCCAAAAGTTTGATGCGCAATAGCTTTTTGGACTTTATGACATACAGTTTTATGAATTTTATTATGAAAATGGTATTTTGGTCACGCATCAAAGTAAATGGTATATTAGTAGCACAGCTGAAATTGTCATATTTCAGCTTGACTCGAGGTTGGGTTCCTTCTGAGTACCACTCCTTGCAAATGGTTTTAGATTTCAAAGTACAGGGTCTGTCTACTACACAGTAGTTATGATTGAAAGCATCTTTAGCTGGGTTTTCATTCGAGGTTAAGGGTTTCTCCATTTGATTAAACATTTAAACTCTAAACCTAGAAAATGAAGATGTAGTAAGTTTCATGTGTGTAAAAATGAAGGTATTGCATATCAGCAAGGATTTTCATGCAAGTGTTATTATGTTGATGCTCACATTTTATGACTTTTGATAGAGAACTCAAGTAGGAGCTTGAACATGTTCATGATTTTAAATGCTTTGAGGTCAACTTTGTCTTTTTAATTTGTGTTCCATGTAAAGATATATGATCTGTTATAAATCTCATAAATTTAGCTTATTATGACAATTGTATATGTGTTGCTTATGTAGAACTTAGAAGCTTCACTGTTCAATAAATTCTTAGATGAAACTTTTGTAGCAATGACATGGTATGAAACATTATGTACCAAAAATAAAGTGTGCATTGAATGAGTTATTTTTCAGCACTTGTCCTCTGGCATGCTTTGATATCATGTCCATTATTGCAGGTTTGCCTTTAGTAGATGCTCCGAAAAAAATTAGTGGAGTTCACAAGCGTTGTTGGCGGTACCTCCCAAATGTAGTAAAAGCATCAGAAAGCTCACCAACCTTGACAAGTTCCACAGACAGTGGCTTAAAAGTTGAAACCCAAGCAAGTTAATTCTTTGTAGTGACTTTGGATTTCGGTTTATGTTAACGACATTATGCCGCCTTGTGTCTTAGATTAGTTTTTCAACTGGCATAGTTGTTTTTCACTATGTTAACATTTTTATGTCAATCATGAAATATACCTTACGCATTCGTGTTAAGGTTCTTGTGCTTCTTTCTTTTAAACTTCTGATTAAATGACCTCTTGACCATGAAACTTGGTTTGGGAGAGTAAGCTTAATGGATTTAATTCTTCTTTCTTGATATGTACTTGTCTTCGGCCTTACATTTTATATGTATTTATGAAAGAAAGTACTTTATTACTAATAACACTTGAGGTGCTAGTTCAGTAGTAAAAGTTTAGTCTTGAATGCTTCTTACTGCAAAGTCATTTACCTATGAAATTAAAGAATGACGCACCTCCGTGAAAAAACTTCCTTTTAGCACCCTCTCTTATTTGCTATCTCGGAGTAATATAAATTAGCAAACCAAATTAGTGGAGACTCGTTCATCCATCACTTATATTTAAGGGTCATGGAATATCAAGCCCCGATGAAGTATCGTATTCGATACATGTTCGATATTGATATTCGTCCGATATCAGAGAAGTATCGAACAATTAAAATTAATTTTTTTTAAAAATTATTATCGATACATGTCGGATAATACTTTTCTGATACGTGTATTAGAGAAGTATCGAAAAAATAACTTTTCTTATGATAGAAATGAAGGAGACGAGACCGATACAATCTATGTTTCCTCTAAAATAATGAATGTTAGAGTATGATTTTTTTATGGATTGACAACCATGTGTTTTTTGGATAGTAACGATGATGTTTTTTTTGTCTCCGTGAGCTTGGCTCAGTTGGTAGAGACATCGCACTATATGTGCAGGAGCCCGGGTTCGAACCCGGGACACTTCACTTATTCATCTTTAAGGTGGATTTTTTAGCCACTAGGCTACTTGACCAAAAAAAAACGATGATGTTTTTTTCTTAATATATGTAATTGCCACTTGTTTGCTCAGTTTGAGTAATTTGAATATTAATTTGCTATTTTTATTGATTTTTGTTACGTTTATATATGGTGTATATGTATTATTAATTTCAAATTTAATTTTTAATCAACGTATCACGGTCGTATCGTATTGAAAATTTTAAAAAGTTTCTCATATCAGGATCGTATCACATATCCAGACTTCTTAAGTCATAGATCACACAAGATAATTTTTTTTATATTTGATTTCTTTAGTAAATGTCCCGCTATCATTAGTTAGCATTATTATTATTATTATTATTACAACCGCTACAAGCGGAGATAAAATTTGTGTGGCATATGGGTTAATTTATATCTAATATGAAATATTTTTATGGATCTAGTATAAGGATATCTTGGTGGCTGCCGTGGATGAAATAGTGTGTAACATCTCAGCTTGTTTGTAAGAATTGTTGACTCTCTCTACAAACCAACACAAATATATCTTCCTAGAACTTCACAGAATGTCACAATCAAAAGAGTGGAGTGATAATGAGGTTGGGGTTTGATTTTTCCACCTTCAACAAAAACTAACTAATCACTAACATTGACTATTTTAAAATAGCATGATTTTTTTTAATTAACTCTATAAAATAAGTAATAATTTATTCAGAAGATAAGTAATATTTCTATATGTTTAGAATATAAGTTTTGGGTGTGCTGAACAGTGTATCTCGTATACTTGTTAATTATACTAAAAATATAAATAAAATATAAAGTTAATGATAATAAAGACAAATTTTTACACTTTCAATATATTGAATGTACTAATTTCAAAAAAAAAAAATCATTATTTATGGGTTTAACTAGTGAATCGAATAAACTATTTAACATTTTCCATAAGTTTTATTAGTCCATGTGATAGTAACTTATTTTTATAACCTTTAGGAACCAAGATCAAATTCTCTCGACTAATGTTGTTAAAATGTTATTATTATAATATAATAAAATTGTTATTATCTCTAATTTTTTAGTATATAAACATTGTTTTAGATAGTTAAAATAACAAAAATAGAAAGTAGAAGCAACAACAATTAAAAAATAGCAACAAATAATATTTAGCAAAAAAATTGGTGTTGATTGATGTCTATACGTTGGATAGGATCAAAAATAGAGTTAAGCAATTTACATCCAAACAAATTATAAATATCGTTACATGACAGAATAGGGGGTAAGTGCGAGTATATATAAATTTGATCAATATTGTTTTCAAACACACATCAATTTCAAGTCTTTATAATATATCCATAGAGAAATGAAGATCTTCATTCTCTTTGGTATAACCTTTGCATGTGGTTTTTTCGAAAATGTTATTTCAAATGCCAATCCCTTGCCGTATGAAGCGATCTTCAACTTTGGCGATTCTATAAGTGATACCGGAAATGCCGAAGCTTCATATCCACCTTTAGATAAAAATAGTCCATATGGCTCAACATACTTCAAACATCCATCAGGACGTATGTCGAATGGACGACTCATCATAGATTTCATAGGTATACACATTACTTAATTTCTTAAATATTTTTTTTCTTGTAATCAAGAAACGGTAAATAAGAAAAATAATAAAGAAGCATTCTAATATACTCTTTATGATTTGTAGATGATATAAGTTAAAATTAATAATACTTAATATTGATATATTTATGATTGAAAAATTCACTAGCTCATGGTGATTTTAATTGTAGCTGAGGCATATGGGTTGCCGTTTTTGACGCCTTATTTGAATCCCACCAAAGACCATGGAGATATAAAGAAGGGAGTGAATTTTGCATTCGCCGGTTCCAGTGCACTTGACATAGATTATTTCATTCGTACTGGATCTAAACCACCACCGTCAAATATGTCATTGAGTGTGCAACTTAATTGGTTTAAGAAATTAAAACCCTCCTTGTGTAAAAGCAAAGAAGGTTTGCCATAACTCTTTTATACTTTTTGTCTGTTAACTACCTAGAATTTCCACGATATGACTAACATAACTTTTATTTTATTGCGACACAGAATGCGATATCTACTTCAAACAATCATTATTTATAGTGGGAGAGATTGGTGGGAATGATATTTTTTCACTTATCAAAGTGCAAACTGTTGAACAACTACGGGAAATAGTTCCCTTAATCGTTGAATCCATTACAAAAACTGTCAGTGTACGTTTTATCAAATTTAAATAACTAAATATTTATTTGCTTCAACTATAATAGAACAAAGTTTGAGTTATAGATATAATGAATGAACAATTTATCTCCATTTATCAGGCATTAATAGAAGAAGGGGCGGTAGAGCTGGTGGTTCCGGGAAACTTTCCATTGGGGTGCAATGCTGCTATATTGGGAATTGTGAATAGTAAGAAGAAAGAAGACTATGATGAAAGCGGATGCTTGATAGCTTACAACGCTTTCACTGAATATTATATTGAGCAACTAAAAAATTCTATAGAGACATTAAAACAAACACACCCTCAAGCTAAGATAATATATTTTGACTACTACAATACTGTCAAACGTTTATATCAAGAACCACAACAATATGGTTTGTGAAACAATTATCATTTCATTTTAAATTTACAATGATTTATTTTTGTCAAATTCATTTGAACACTTTTTATGTACATTAATGTTGCAGGCTTTACTTCTGATAAGGTCGAGATTATGAAAGCATGTTGTGGAGGAAATGGTACTCCATACCATGTTGATGACAAATTTTGTGGAGAACCTGATACAACTGTTTGCTCTGATCCTTCTAAACTAATAAATTGGGATGGAAATCACTTGACCGAAGCAGCTTATAAGCTAATAGCAAAAGGATTAGTTGAAGGTTCCTTTGCAAATCCTTCTCTAAGACCCGCTCCATTCAAGATAACTTAAAATTGATGATGCAAACATTGAGAAAAACTTTCTTCAATGAATTCTCAACATTATTTGACTACACCTCTATTAGGATAAATTTAAATGTATTCTATAAAATAACTATATGAATTTTACTCCATTATCTTTATATACAAATATTATTACGCAGCTTAATGCAAAATGTTAATTTATCTTTATTGAACAAGCAATCTCATCTAATAGTTTTCTATAGGAAAAATATTTTCAATATGATTCAATTATTATTCCCCAACTTCTTTTAAAAAATGATTTTATAAATTTTAATAACATTTAAACAAACACGGGTTAAAATCTAACATGGAACAACTTAAATAAGCATTCGGCATACAATTTTTAGCTTTTATACCAGAAGGATCTTCTTTGAAGTTCATGGAAATGAAAATTAAAAGTTATCCCATCTTTGGCATTAGCATAGGAATTAAACTCTATGAGATAGAATTTGCCGTTGTTCCTCAGTAGCTCAGTGGTAGAGCGGTCGGCTGTTAACCGATTGGTCGTAGGTTCGAATCCTATTTGGGGAGATTTTATTCATTCCGAATTAAAGAATTTGGAGGGAAAAGGTTCGCTTGTTAAGTAAGAGTAGGTAATCCCTTCACAAGGTGTCATGCAATTCTTCCGCTGCGCCAAACATACTTGTAAAAGTATTCTCAGATGTATTAATTAAACACAAACCTTAAACAATTTAGTTTTTCTCCAACATAAAATGGCACAAGTTATTTAATTATTCTTTATTTAACCAAAAAATATTGAATTAACCTTTTGGTTTCTAAGAAAAGAGGTTTTAGTAATTCGGAATTTGACTAAGTAGTAAGAAAAATTTGGTCAAGAACCGTTCTTCATAAATATTAAATTTGGGTTTATCCAAATGATTCACATAATTAAAATCTAAAAAATAAAAATAATAATAAGTTTGTAATCAACACAGTTACAATATAAATTCGCGCTTTTAAAAAGATCTGAAGTTACAAATGCGACTAAGAAAATTAAAATAAAATTTTTAGAGGGTGACTTGGAAAATTTAGACACAGGTTTAAATAGTGAAATATCACATTTTATTCTCATATACACACATGAGATAATTCATTCTCATTTTAATGATATGACATTCTCACTGAATGGTGTAGATTTTGACTTTAGTTGTGTCTTTGATTTGATCATGAATTGTAATGTTTCTTGAATTTATATATCTATTGGTTGCTTTTTTAAATCCTTGGTATAGTAACTATATATTTATATCTGTTTTTCTAAATGGAAAAGTACACATTGAAGATTCATAATTATCAGCACATGTGTAACCTTGCGCGTTATCCAGATCATTAAAACTTTGGATGGTGTTGCGGCTCTATGGATTGGATGGCCTGCGAACTCACATAAGAAACCACATCGCATCGCAATGGCAGCTTCTTTTGAGGAGCTTGTAGTTCAAGACACAAGATTCAAGGTATTAAATATTAATTCCTCCTTCTAGGACAGATTGCATAATGCATTGTCTGGATAACCGTAACCTGGTATTAGAGTTTTGCTCTAAATAACATGTTTTAAAATCAAAACATGCATGTCTTATCTTAATTACTTACTGTGTTTAGTGCATCAAATTATATACACAGGTTGTTACGCCTCGAACATTCTCATTAGTTTGTTTTCGCCTTTTGCCTCCCCCAAACTCTGAAGATAATGGCAATAAACTGAACCATGATCTACTCGACTCAGTAAACTCAACAGGAAGTGTTTTCATAACACACACGGTATGCATATATTAACATCAGGGTTTTGTTCTGTTTATCACCTATGCTATGTAATATGTTCTTCCTTGATGATAAATAATATGTGCAGGTTCTGTCGGGTGAGTACATTCTACGTCTTGCAGTAGGAGCACCATTGACAGAAAGGAGGCACGTCAATGCGGCGTGGCAGATTTTGCAAGAAAAAGCCACTGCTCTATTAGAGAATTTATAGTGCGAATCTGATTTTGCAGCATCCACCATTGCATTTTGAGTCATTGAATTTATAGGGTCATGTGCTGTAAGCTTATAATGTTGTCTGAAGCAGCAGCGTTCGTTAAGCGTGGAACGTGTATGGAAGCAATTGATCGATTATATAAGCTGAGTTGATTGATAAGTTTTTCTAACATTAATCGATTATGAATCTCATTATTCTATTGTGGCCGAACATTGATTTCAGCATTGCCAATAATCAGTTGAGTGAACATAATAGTTTGTAAATATTGATTGTTTGATTTAAAATAATCAATTACAGTACTAAGTTGTTTCAATACCGTCATGCATTTGTTATGTACACAAATCCTTCAAGATAAGCTCATAAGATTAAAACCAATCTCAGTGTGGATTCATGTGGCATGTTGCACATGAATCCATTATTCAGACATCATTGAGTCGTCTTCTAACTTCCGAACAAATTGCTGCTTTGATATACATGATCTCACCATCATCCGAGGTACTGACAATACATGCCTGAGATGTTGAAGCTTCAGAAGTCTTCTCTCCATTCTTCTTATTATTTCAATACTAAGTGTGCATGCCACAATTGTAGCATTTGACAGTATTGTGCTTGCCATTGCTAGGTGAAAATTGGCAACATCACTATCATCCATCTATTTCCACTTTTCATCGGTGATAGTTAATTTGAATTATACAATATCACGAGAATAATGTGATAAACCAGTACAATACAGCGGAATGGAAACTAAATTCTAAGTGAACAGATTAGACATAAAGCAAAGAAGATGTAAATCTTCTAGTCCGATAATCCAAGCTCAGCCTCGATCATCAGTCCCTGCCTGGTCCATGCTCCGGTTAACATATTTACCTAAAAAAATTTGAAAGTCGTGGGATGAGACTACTAACCTTCAGTGAGCTTCCACCACCCATCTAATGGTGACTACATGTATGTCTTCTATTACATCTAAATATTTATCTTTTATAAAAATTGTTTAAATTTTCAATTTTTACAAGGAAAATTCTCTCCTATTAAACTTCTCTATCTCAAATTTCACTACCATGGTTTTACACCAAATAATTTTTAGTTTGACCAGCTTAAACAATTTTGACGTAAAGAGTGTCATGTAAGACATGCACCTTTATATTCGTAACAACTAAATTTACAAAGAAGATAGTCTATCATTCATTTGTTGAAAATGGACTAAAAATATTTCAATGTTTAAAAACCAAAAACCACATAAATTTTATAAGCATGACCAAAGCCAACTTCAGAAGCTTATAAACCATATCAAATGTGTTGCACTTATTTGTTTCTACAAGTTTTGCACAAAGGTTAAAAATCATTTCAACTTTGCAAATTTTGATTCACATTGAATATTTCTAACATAATTCTGAAGCTGATTTAGGATGATGACTTGAAATTGGAGGTCTAATTCCTATATTCGTTTCCAACAATTTCATAATCAATAACTTTAATACTTTCATTGGTCGAATTAGGTAGAATTTCAGGTTGTGGCTCACTTGGATATTAAGTTTCCAATGCTTTTAAATTAGCCGAAGAAGTAGCTTTGTCTCTGGAAAGCACAGAAAAATATTTCTTCATCCTATGAAGAGAACAATGAAACCATTAGAATCATTTCACATAATTCAACATAGTATTAGTGAGGGAAATGAAGTAAGCAAACTATATCTCCTTTCATACTTTGATAGTTTGATTACACTATCAACCAAACTTCCATTTCATTTTTAAAGCAACTATATATCCTCATTGATATTACTGTATATTATAACTATTATTGCTGTTATGAGTTAGATTAGATCACTATCAAATGTAACAAGGATCCATGATATACGTCGATTAAATCAAACCCTAAAAAAAAGACAATAAAGACCATATAGCCACACGTTCCTCCATGATTCACCAAACAATCAACATTATTCTGATTTAAAAGATCACACATCAGAGAGTAGGGGACTACAGATTTTGTATAAGAATGTTGGAATTGCTTCCATTGCAACACTTGTTGCCACAATCATTTCTATTGTAGTCACTGTTCCCGTGGCTCGGGTCCAAGAAGATTATCAAGACAAAATTAATGGCTGCTAAGGATGAAAGAATGAGAAAAACATCTGAGTGCCTAAGGAACATGAGAATTCTCAAGCTGCAGGCTTGGGAGGACAGATATCGAATAAGATTGGAGGAAATGCGTCGTCGGGTGGAGTTCAAGTGGCTTAGGAAAGCCCTATATTCTCAGGCTTTCATAACTTTCATGTTCTGGAGCTCACCTATATTTGTTTCAGCTGTCACTTTTGCTACTTGCATATTGTTGGGCGGTAAGCTAACTCCAGGAGGTGTACTTTCTGCTCTAGCGACTTTCAGGATCCTCCAAGAACCGTTGAGGAATTTTCCAGACAAAAGTTTCTGTTGATCGTTTATCTTGTTACCTACTCGAGCGAGGAAGAATTACAGGAAGATGCAACTATTGTTTTACCACAAGGAATTTCTAACATTGCCATAGAAATTAAGGATAGTGAATTCTCTTGGGACCTTTCATCTGCCAGGCCTACTCTTTCTGAGATAAATATGAAAGTTGAAAAAGGGATGCGTGTCGCTGTTTGTGGCACAGTTGGTTCAGGGAATTCCTAAGCTTTCTGGTGAAGTATGTTTCTGTACTTAAGTTTTCTTTCTTGCACATTCATGCATTTATGTAATAAGTGGCAAAGTTAATGGTTACACTTTATTTCACTATTGAGAATTGTACATTCCATGCATGATGCATGCTCCAGGGTTTCAGATGCCGTTGCTTATTTCAATTTTATGTTTCAAAGTCAGACGAAAATTTTACATTGGAGGCATCTGTTATGACCAGTAAGAAGTCCATTTGTTCTGCTAATGATATCGACAGTTTGACAAAGGAAATGCAAGAGGGACCATCATCTTCAGATCAAAAAACAACTAAGGAGAAGAAAAAAGCAAAAAGGTCGAGAAAAAACAGCTTGTTCAGGAAGAGGAGAGGGTTAGAGGTAGAGTAAGCATGAAGGTGTATCTTTCTTACATGGCAGCGGCATATAAAGGCTTATTGATTCCACTCATAATCATAGCACAAGCGTTATTTCAGTTCCTTCTTCAGATTGCTAGTAACTGGTGGATGGCGTGGGCTAACCCTCAAACAGAAGGAGATGAGCCCAAAGTAACTCCCATGGTTCTTCTTCTTGTTTACGTGGCCCTTGCTTTTGGTAGTTCTTGGTTTATATTTGTAAGGCCTGTTCTAGTCGCTACATTTGGTCTTGCGGCTGCACAGAAGCTATTCTTGAAGATGCTTAGATGTGTTTTCCATGCACCGATGTATTTCTTTGACTCTACACCAGCTGGAAGGATCTTGAACCGGGAATGTTTTTATTTCTTGTACCTATTTTACGCCAACAATACAGCTTATTGGTATTGTTGGCGTAATGACAGAAGTTACATGGCAAGTTTTGCTCTTAGTCATCCCAATGGCCATTGCTTGTTTGTGGATGCAGGTAAAAGAAAAACTGTTGTGTTTAATGTTTTAATTCTCGTTGCATTGTTTTTATATTTTAATGTTTGTCTTTCACCCCTTTATTTTATTTTGTGAGTTGTTCTAAGGATAACCAATTCCATTGCAGAAATACTACATGGCTTCATCGAGGGAACTGGTCCGAATTGTAAGCATCCAGAAATCACCAATTATAAATCTTTTTGGTGAATCAATTGCTGGAGCATCCACCATCAGGGGTTTTGGACAAGAAAAAAGGTTCATGACACGAAACCTCTATCTTCTTGATTGTTTTGCTCGACCTTTCTTCTGCAGTCTTGCTGCTATCGAGTGGCTCTGCCTGCTTATGGAATTACTGTCCACCTTTGTGTTTGCTTTCTGCATGGTATTACTTGTTAGCTTTCCCCGTGGAACTATTGACCCAAGTAAGTACTTAGTTCTAATTAATAACTTGCTTCATCTATGCACTTCCGCATGTGATACGTTATACGTATAATTCTGAAGGATTAAATTATGTAATGTATTATTAAAAGTTATGTAGTGTTTTGCACAGACCGAACGGAATGGAATAGCCTATTCTATTTGCCACTTTTTATATTGTCTTGTTTAGTTCCACTTTTACCGCATAAAACATATAACAAAACACAAGTTTTGTTCTGTTAGTTCTAACTTGTATAACAAAAGTGATGCTTGCACATGATGCAGAATATTATTTTTTCTGTTTCTTATTACTGATACTTTTTCTACATAGGCATGGCTGGACTTGCTGTGACATATGGTCTGAACTTAAATGCGCGCTTATCACGTTGGATACTTAGCTTTTGCAAACTTGAAAATAAAATTATATCTATTGAGAGAATTTATCAGTACAGCCAAATTCCTAGTGAAGCACCGGCAATAATTGAAGATTCTCGCCCTCCATCCTTATGGCCTGAAAATGGAACAATTGAAGGTTCGTTACAAAGATAATCTTCCTTTTGTGCTTCATGGAGTATCATGCACATTTCCTGGTGGAAAGAATATAGGGATAGTTGGACGAACCGGCAGTGGCAAATCTACTTTGAACCAGCAGGTGGAAGTATCCGCATAGACAACATCAATATTTTAGAGATTGGTCTTCATGACCTCCGAAGCCATCTCAGTATCGTACCACAGGATCCAACCTTGTTTGAAGGGACCATTCGAGGCAATCTTGATCCTCTTGAGGAGCACTCAGATAAAGACATTTGGGAGGTTAGTATTACTTATGTATATGCATGTTGGAAGAGGTTTTGCATTCTTATATATATATAGTAATATTGTAACAGATGAATTAGTCATTATTTTTAATTGAAATAGAAGTATTGTTACTAAGGAAGGATGACGGAATTTGAAACCTGCAGTTATAGAAAATGGAGACAATTGGAGTGTAGGACAGAGACAACTTGTTTCTCTTGGCCGAGCTCTACTGAAGCAGTCAAAAATACTTGTACTTGATGAAGCAACAGCATCCGTCGATGCTGCCCCTGATAATCTTATCCAGAAGATCATTCGAACAGAGTTCAAAGATTGCACTGTGGTCACCACTGCACATCGTATTCCTACTGTCATTGACAGTGATCAAGTTCTGGTGCTCAGTGATGGTGTGTATTGTATCTTATTATTCTGTCGGTTCTTTTTATCCACTGGATTTGCATTATTGCTCATTAATCTATGCTTACGAGGATAATTTTGCGATGGCTTTGCAGGTCGAGTTGCTGAGTTTGACACCCCTTTACGACTATTAGAGAACAAATCATCCATGTGTATTAGGGTCCAAGAAAATGTAACATTCATTATAGGGTAAATTGTAAGACAACGGCTAGGGTAACTCCCACAGTGCTCTTTGTTGGCAACTTGGCATCATGTATAGTCATTGCAAACGCAAAATCTCCAGAAAAGCAATAAAACAGTAACACGAGTTTCAAAAGTAAAAGTTGTTTGGATTTTCAATTTTTTTTAACATAAAGCTACTTTCTAAACAATTGTTTGACTTTGATAAAATATTTTTAGAAAAACTATTATTTTGTTTAAAGTTTCTTCTAAATTATTAAACACACATGAAATTTTTTTTTTGTATATTAAATTAAAAAATATTTAGTTTTCTAAATATATAGCATTAATTAGTTTTATTGAAAGAGACTATAATAGACAAAATATTATAATATTTCTACAAACACACCCACTCTCAGCCTTATATGCACTTATATATGTATTTGAAATATATATTGTTCTGCTTTATTTTCTAATTTCAGGGGCATGTATATATGTCGCACGCTTAGCTACGAGGGTGCTAGTGTTAAAATTGTTGTAGCCCAATTAGACGATGTAATGATGGTATGACCGACCCACTGAAACCTGAAGCTGGTAATTTATGGGGATCATACTGGTTAAGCCACCAGGTATTAAGTCTATGTGGGTGCCTAGAGACAAGTTCTTCATGTCTGTTGGACATTTATTTACTGAAGTTTTTGAATTGTCTGTTTTCCTTGTACGTTTGCAGACCTTCTTTAGACACATGTGTACCTCGTTCAAAGCTCTGCATTAAGACAGGCGCGTAGTGCGTTAAAGAGAGATAAGTGTGTAGTCATAGGTCTGCAGAGTACCGGTGAAGCAAGGATGGATGTTGTTTCAAAAGATAAAGTTGTTTCAAAAGATGTGTGTATAACTATTTGGATCCTTTTTCATTTCATATAAAACGTTTGCTACAGTTCAGTTGCATTATGTGTTTTTTTTTTGTTTATTCATTTATTGTGTTGATTAGGGCTCTGAAAAATTTATTTCTCCACTTCGTGAGATTTTGTTAAAATTTGTTGAAGATCATTACCCTGTTTAAATTCTTATACTAAAATTTGTTGAAGATCATTACCCTATTTAAACGCATGCGGTCCCAGATGAATTTGATCTGAAACCGCCAAGTGAAAATGAAAACAGAAAACAACAAAGCTTCTACAAAAACGAAGCTATTATGAATGAGGTTCCAAAAGGTAGCAAGAAAATGGAGAGTGGTGATGCGTTCAAATGTTATCCCCTTAAAATGTGTCTTCCATGTTTTGGTAAAGGAAAACCAATTAAAACAAGAAAAAGTGAAACCAAAGTGGATTATTCAGTGAATGTGATGTCTAGTACATTTTCATTTTCTTTTGAAAACTTTGACATCAATGCACAAGGAAGAATAGTCCGTGAAAATAATAATGAAGATGATTCCATTAGTTCCTACTTTTAACTTCCTTCTACCATGATGATGTGATGAAATGGTGAGCAAGGAGATTAAATTGTTTCAATAGTTTTGCAGTGTGTGTGTGATTTATTGTCTTTTACTTTTGTTCGTTCAATATCAGTATATATATATATATATATATGCTACTGTTGTTATAAAGAAATTTTTATTTTTATTCCATTCATTAATCAGTAATTGGCCGTATATTCACTATTTTTTTAATTATAATAATATAAGATAAATGAATAAAGTTGTATATTGCATTCATTAATTCAAAGTACATTGTGAACACCTATTAATAGGAGAAGAGTGACTACAATGACTTACATGCATAAAGACAAGTGTCAAAACAAAAACATGCAATTTAGACAAGTGGTAGAGAAACTACATGCAACAATACAAGTGGAAAAGGAACAAATATCTCCAACAATTAATCTAAAATAATAATGATAATTAAATACTAAATATTATTGATATCCTCCCGCAAGTTGGGCGACCTGGAAGAAAGATGCAACTTGGATAGTAGAAACTCGAACCGAGGGCGAAGCAGAGGCTTTGTGAGAATGTCAGCAAGCTGATCGTTGGTAGAGACAAAGGATACACGAAACCGGCCATGTTAAACGTTTTCACGGACAAAGTGATAAGCTAAGGCTATGTGCTTCATTCGGGAGTGAAAGACAGGATTAGCACTTAGATGTGTAGCACCAAGATTGTCACAGTAGATGACCGGACCAGCTGTAGGAGTGTGACCAAGTTCAGTGAACAAAGAGAGGACCCAAAGGAGTTCACTGGTTGTGTCGGCCAAGGCTTTATACTCAGCTTCAGTGGATGATCGAGCAACCGAGCGTTGCTTGCGGGAACTCCAAGAGATAGGAGTGTTGCCAAGATAGAGCAGGTAACCAGTGGTAGAGATATAATCATCTTTGTCACCCGCCCAGTCCGCATCTGAGTACGCATGAAAGTTCAGGGGAGCAGTGGCGGAGATGAATATGCCTTTGTCGCAAGAGCCGGCCAGATAGCGAAGTAGATGCTTGAGTGCCAACCAGTGCATGGTGCTCGGGTTCTGCATGAACTGAGCAAGTTTGTTGGTCGCGAAGGCAATGTCTGGTCGAGTAAGACTCAAGTATTGAAGACTGCCAACCAGTGCTCGGTATTCAGTCGGGGAGGGCAAGGGATCACCAGAGTTTTTGAGCAGCGGAGGAGTTGCAGTTATTGGAGTGGACGCTGGTTTAGCTTCTGCCATGCCCGACTTTTGAAGGAGATCAGTGATGTATTTCCGTTGTGAAAGAAACATGCCCGCAGTGGAAGGAATGACTTCAACACCCAGGAAATAGTTGAGATAGCCAAGATCTTTCAAGGAGAAACGAGCACCGAGTGTAGCAATGAGGCTTGATAATTCTGTCGAGGAGATCCCCGTAACAATGATGTCGTCGACATAGACGAGCAAGTATAGTGTCGCGTGTGGTGTTCGCTGAATAAACAAAGATGCATCGGCGGTGGAATTGACGAAGCCAATGGAGAGCAGGAAGACACGAAGTTCCATATACCAAGCGCGAGGTGCTTGCTTTAACCCGTAGAGCGCCTTCTTTAGGCGACAAACATGATCAGGGAAGCGTTTGTTAACAAAGCCAGGTGGTTGGTCCATGTAGACATCCTCGTTGAGCGTCCCTTGAAGAAAGGCATTGTTACCATCAAGCTGTCGGACAGACCATCCTTGTCGAACTGCCAGGGCGAGGATGATCCGAATTGTCACTGGTTTGACGACGGGGCTGAATGTTTCTGTGTAGTCACAACCAGGGCGTTGATGGAAGCCTTTAGCGACCAATCGAGCCTTGTACCGATCAATAGACCCATCTGGATTTCTCTTGATGCGAAAGACCCATTTACAACCAACCAAATTTGGAGCAGAGGAACGACCAACGAGTTCCCAGGTGTTGTTGCGATGTAGGGCATCAAATTCAGCCTGCATTGCGGAACGCCAGTCCGGATCACGAAGAGCTTGTGTAATAGTACCAGGTTCCATCGGGGAAGAGGGACGGACATGGAGGTTGAGTTTGTGGATGGGTTTGACGATGTTGTTTTTGGACCGGGTGATGATCCCACCGCCATTGGGTTCAGTGGTCATGGTTGGAGGAGAGGTCGTTTGTGGTTGTGGGAGCAATGTTGGCTGTATGGAGGAAGGGAGGTCATTACTGGTTGTTTCATTGGTGGACGAGGATTGGGATGTGGTCGGGGAGGAAAGCTCAACAAATGAGTTATCCGGGGATGTGGGGTTGGTGCTCGCAGCAGGTGGAGCGATGGTCGACAAGACGGGCAGTTGTATTGGACCAGTCTGTGAGGTCGTGGACGTGGTCGGTTGGGCCACCAGAGTGCGAAAAGGGAATTCAGTTTCGACGAATTTTACATGGCGAGAGGTGTAAATCCGTCCAGTTGAGGGATCAAGGCATAGATATGCGTGTTGATCAGCTGAATAACCTACAAAAACACACATGGTAGACTTTGGAGCAAGTTTATGGTTAGCATAAGGTTTAATCCAGGGAAAACACAAACATCCAAAACATTTTAATTTATGATAATCCGGACTAATGCGGAGTAGTTTAGAGTAAGGTGATTGGTGACCGAGGATTGGGGTAGGGAGACGGTTAATGAGGTAGGCTGCAGTGGTCATGGCGTGAGGCCAGTAGGTGAGGGGTAAGCCAGAGTGGTGAAGGAGGGAGAGGCCGGTTTCGGCAATGTGCCGATTCCGCCGTTCAAAGATGCCATTGTGTTCGGGTGTATGAGGGGGAGTGGTATGGTGACTTATACCATGAGTACTTAGAAAAGGACGAAGGCCAATGTATTCGCCACCATTGTCAGTGTATAGGACTTTTATTTTGTGTAGGTAGAAATTTTCAACTAACGTTTTAAATTTGGGAAAAATAGTTTGCACATCAGATTTTAGTTTCATGGGATATAGCCATATATAGCGAGTAAAATGATCAACAAACAAACAATAGTAACGAAGACCATCAACAGATAAAACAGGAGAAGTCCATACATCAGAAAAAATTATTTCTAATGGATAAGTGGATGTAAGAGTAGATTCATGAAAGGGAAGTTTATGACTTTTATTAATTTGGCATGAATTACAATCTGATTGTGGGAATTTATTTAAACCTAAAGAAAAATGCTGTTGAATAAATTTAAAAATGGAAGTTGAAGGGTGGCCAAGCTTATGATGCCAAGAAGCAGAGGATTCCACTTGGACGGTGTGGACGGAAGGTGTGGTCGTGGGCAACAGATAAAGTCCATTCACACATGAGCCTTTATGGGTTGTTTGGCGTGTCTGCAAGTCCATGACATAAAAAGAATTTGGTAAGAAAACAACGGCAGAGTTAGTTTGTTTGGTGAGTTGAGAGACAGAAATAATTTGTTGTTTCATGGAAGGAACACAAAGAGCATTAGACAAGGATAAATCATTAATTAAAAGTGTTCCAGAGTGAGAGATGTTTAAACCTGAACCATTCCCCATGAAGAGTGAGTCGGGACCAGTGTATGGATGGTGAAGTGCCAGATTTGCAAGGTCGTTGGTCACATGATGTGTTGCTCCACTGTCGAGCAGAAAAGCAGGCGAGGATGTGCCAGCAGTAGCAGTGTGGGCCTGGGCCTGGCCAGTGGTGCTCGGAGAAGGACGAGGAGGTGCGGGGACACTGGGGTGTTGGGTCCGAAAGAGTTGACAGTCAGCGAGGACGTGTCCCTTCGTATTACACCATTGACATCGACCGAGGAAGGGCCTGCGATCACCTGGGCGTTGGTTGGTCGGTGCAGGTGCTTGACTAGGTCGAGGCTTGTTGTTGGTCGACCGAGTCTGAGCGTGCAACGCAGTAACAGGAGCAGGTGATTGGCGTTGAGCAGCAACAATAGAGAGTTCCTGGATGAGGAGCTTTTCGAGGAGATCATCAAAGGTGATTGGAGTGTCCCTTGCGTTGACTCCATCAATAACTGCTCGGTAACCATCATCAAGACCACGCAAAACATGGTCGGTCATGTCCTCGACGGAGACAACAGATCCGAGGGAGGCGAGGAGATCAACAGTTTGTTTCAGAGAGTGCATGTAGGTCGTGATGGATTGAGTACCTTTCGAGGCCATCCGAAGACGTTCCTTGAGTTGTTTAAGGTGACTGCGCGAGGCTTTGGCATAGGTATTCTTGAGGAGCTCCCAGAGGTCGTACGAGGTCCTCGTTTGGGACACCAAGGAGGCGACCTCGTCAGACAGAGTGGTGAGGATGGCGCTGAAGGTTGAAAAACACACAAGAAGGGGGGGGGTTGAATTGTGTGAGACTTTTTCTAAGTTAAAACAAATTGCAGCGGATAAGGTATAACACACACAATATATGAGGATAGGGTTAGAGAGAGATGCTCAGAATTTTTATACTGGTTCCTCCCACTAACAGGAGTAGTCCAGTCCTCTTGTCCTTCACAAGAGATTTCACTATAATCACTCAGATTACAAATGCTCAAGCACTAAGCAAGAGACTTCAAACTGCTCAAGCACAAAGCAAGAGACTTCTAACTGCTCAAGCACAAAGCAAGAGACTTCCAATGCTCAAGCACAAAGCAAGAGACTTCCAATGCTCAAGCACAAAGCAAGAGACTTCCAATGCTCAAGCACAAAGCAAGAGACTTCCAATGCTCAAGCACAAAGCAAGAGACTTCAAACTGGTTTTAATGTTAATAAAGATAAGAGATTAACACTTGATATACAATCAGAGGTGTTTACAAAATACAACGCAGTTACAAGACTAACTTAGAAAATTATCACAAAGTTTCTAAGTGTTTGATAGCTTCAGAATTTGACAGAGTTTCAGCACGTTCAGAAGCTTAAGTCTTGATTTCCATTTCTTCACAAATCTTCTTCCTTTTATAGATGATAAAATGAACGTTGAAGATTATAGCCGTTTGAAGAATTGAGACGCTCCTTTGTATAGATCAGTGAGCTTATTAGCTGTTCTGATTTGCAGTAGCTTAGGAGCTTAACGTTTACTACAAAATGAGAGATTCCTTTTGGCTTTTGATATTTGAACCTTGGTGAAAGCCAAATAAGGAAATAATCGTTTCTGAAGCCTGACTTGAAAAGGACCTTTCCATGGTCAAACCTTTTCATTCTTGGTTTCTGCGTTTGGACTTAGTCAGGCACAGTCTTCAATAAAATTGTACTCTCAAATGTAGCTTAACACTTATATCTGACGAGCCTTCAGATTTTGATAGGCTCAGAATTACTTGTTTCAGATCTGGTGAGCTCAGATGTTCTTCAGATTTTGATAGGCTCAGAATTACTTGTTTCAGATCTGGTGAGCTCAGATGTTCTTCAGATTTTGATAGGCTCAGAATTACTTGTTTCAGATCTGGTGAGCTCAGATGTTCTTCAGATTTTGATAGGCTCAGAATTACTTGTTTCAGATCTGGTGAGCTCAGAAGTAATTCCTTCAGAAATTCTAAGGTTCAGATAATAACTTCAGAGTTTCACAGGCTCAGAATTACTTGCTTCAGATCTGGTGAGCTCAGAAGTAATTCCTTCAGAAATTCTAAGGTTCAGATAATAACTTCAGAGTTTCATAGGCTCAGAATTACTTGCTTCAGATCTGGTGAGCTCAGAAGTAATTCCTTCAGAAATTCTAAGGTTCTTTAGTACGCAAATTTTAACTTTTAATCCTGCACACTGAATTAAATTATTAGTATTCCAATTTAACCTTAAATACATTGTTATCATCAAAATCAATTAAGGAGATACAAAATCATAATTTTGTTCCAACAATCTCCCCCTTTTTGATGATGACAACTATATGTATTTAAAATCAATTGTTGTTGTTTTTATTTAACATCTTGACTTCAGGTTCTGAGGTTTGCAAGCTCCCCCTGAGTCTGATAAGCTTCAGAAGTTTATCAATGATAAATATAAAACAGTCTAAGAGTAATATTTAATGTCAAATATAATTTCATATATTCTACCTTCAGAATTAGAGGTTTGCAAGCTCTATTTCTTCAGATTGACAAATATAAGATATGGTTTGCAAGCTTATCTTATATTATATGAATTTATGTTGGACAAAATTTATTACTCCCCCTCATTAAAAGTTTGAAAGACTTTAATATAACTTAACAAGAGTAGAGTTCAGAAAATGTGATCTTTAGAGCTTCAGAAATAATTTCACTGCCATAGGAAATGAAATAATATTTTCTCCCCCTTTGTCATTATCAAAAACGGGTCAGTCAAAGCACAAGTTACAGGGTAGTAAATGCACACAGCAAACAACCACCAGCAGTAAATGCATTCAACGGTAAAAGGGAATTGTTAAGTACCATGGTGAAACAGGGAATTGTTTCAGAATGAAGACGAGTTTCTTCAAGATCTGAATCAGTTCCAGGAAAAGGTGGAGTGGTTTGAATGGATGAGGGGTTTGGTTTAGAAGTGGTTGGCTTAGGAGATGAAGTCTGAAGGGGTTCAGTTTGGGATTCAGCAGGGACTTCAGAATTTTGAACATTTGAGGGTTCAGATTGGTCTACGTCCATTGCTATTGGGGTAGACTCAGAATCTTTAATAGGAGATTTCTGAAGGGATTTAGGAGTGTCAGAAATGGTTATAGTGGAAGTTTCAAAATATTGAAAACGTGAGAAGTGATAGTGACTAGTGTGTAGTTAAGTGATTATAGTGGAAGTTTCAAAATATTGGGGAAACAAGATAGTGACGTAATGGGGGCTTGGCAGTTACTTTTAATAAAATCATCATTAGCTCTCCTTCATTACCCAGCGGTTACTAGACATGATGGGAAGTTACACAGATAAGTAGTGTTTTCAGAAGCCAGCTGTCAGTTAGAGAAACTGAGTGGTCAACTAACACTTAGAGTAGGTATCTGAGTCACAAGAAATCATATTTAATAATAAATAATTCTGATTGCTTCAAATGAGAGAGTGCTTCAGAACCTATATAATAGTTTCTGAGCCGTCCAAACTTCTGAGGCCCTTCAGAACCAGTTTATTCATTCAGAGTTAACAGCATTCAGAGATATCATTCAGAAATAAAAACCATGTTCAGATTTTTCTTGATAAAATCGAAACGATCAATAGCAAGAGGTTTGGTAAAGATATCAGCCCATTGATGCTCAGTATCAATGAATTGAATCTTAATTACTCCCTTCTGAACATAGTCTCTAATGAAGTGATGTTTGATCTCAATGTGTTTAGCTCTTGAATGCAAAATAGGATTCTTAGACAAACAGATAGCAGCAGTATTATCACAGAGAAGTGATATACTACTTATCCTTATCTGATAGTCCTCCAACTGATGTTTCATCCAGAGCAATTGCGTGCAACACTTAGCAGCTGAGATGTACTCTGCTTCTGCTGTAGATAGAGCAATAGTTGCTTGTCTCTTACTAGCCCATGATATAAGGTTTTCACCTAGAAATTGACAGTTTCCACTAGTGGACTTCCTTTCAATTTTATCACTAGCATAGTCAGCATCACAGAATCCAATAAGCTGATAATCTAAGGATTTCTTATAAAGTAATCCAAGATTAGTGGTTCCTTTCAGATATCTAAAGATTCTCTTAACAGCAGTTAGATGAGACTCTCTAGGATCTGATTGAAATCTAGCACACAAGCATACACTGAACAAGATATCTGGTCTAGATGCAGTGAGATAAAGGAGGGAACCAATCATACCTCTGTATAATTTCTGATCTACTTTGCCTTCAGATTCTTCCTTCAGAAGACAGCTAGAGGGATGCATAGGAGTTGACATTGGTTTACAATCTTCCAGACCAAATTTCTTCAGTAAATCCTTTGTGTATTTGGTTTGATGCACATATACTCCTTCTTTTCTTTGATTGATTTGAATTCCCAAGAAGAATGTTAGTTCTCCCATCATACTCATTTCAAATTCATCCTGCATAAGCTTAGAGAAATTCTTGCAAAGAGAAGCATTAGTTGAACCAAAGATAATATCATCAACATAAATCTGAACAATCAAAATATCAGTTTTTAAGGTTTTTCTAAAGAGAGTGTTATCAACATGTCCTTTTTCAAAACCATTTTCTAGAAGAAATATACTTAACCTTTCATACCAAGCTCTTGGAGCTTGTTTCAAACCATACAGAGATTTCTTCAATTTGTAAACATGATCAGGACACTTTATATCTTCAAAGCCAGGAGGTTGTTTAACATAGACTTCTTCATAAATTACTCCATTCAGAAATGCACTCTTAACATCCATTTGAAATAGAGTGATGTCATGATTAACTGCATAGGACAAGAGAAGTCTAATTGCCTCAAGTCTTGCTACTGGTGCAAAGGTTTCAGTGAAATCTATGCCTTCTTGCTGACTATAACCTTGTGCAACCAGTCTAGCTTTATTTCTGACAACTTCTCCCTTTTCATTTGACTTGTTTCTGAATACCCATTTTGTTCCAATAATGTTCTTGTGTTTGGGTTTTGGTACCAGATTCCAAACATCATTTCTTTCAAATTGATTGAGTTCTTCTTGCATTGCAACAATCCACCCATCATCTGAGAGTGCTTCTTCTATGTTTGTGGGTTCAATTAATGAAATTAACCCAACTAGGGATTCATCCTCTTTGAAAGCAGATCTGGTCTTTCTTGGGCTATCCTTGTTACCAACAATTAGCTCTTCAGGATGAGATGATCTATACTTGAATTTACTCTTAGGTGGAGCAGGTGTCTGAGAGGGTTCAGTTTCTGAAGGGTCTTCAGTTTCAAGGCCTTCAGAGATATCTTCATTTTGAGTCTCAGATGGATATACAGCAATGGAGAGATCTTCACACTCAGAATTTGAGGAAACTTGAAATTCTGCAAAAGTCTCAGCTTGCTCTGACATTTTATCGTCAGGCTCTTTATCATCAAATCTAACATGTATAGATTCTTCAACTGTGTGAGTTTCAGAATTATACAATCTGTATGCTTTTGAGCGTTCAGAGTAGCCTATAAAGATACCCTTATAAGCTCTAGCATCAAATTTCTTTCGATAGACCTTGTTGTCTAGAATATAACAAGTACATCCAAACTGATGAAAATAAGAAATATTTGGTTTTCTTCCTTTGAACAGTTCATAAGCAGTTTTGTTCAGAATAGGTCTGATGTAGATTCTATTCTGAACATAGCAAGCAGTACTCACGGCTTCTGCCCACAAGAACTTAGCTAGGTTAGACTCAAGCATCATGGTACGAGCCATTTCTTGCAAAGATCTATTCTTTCTTTCTACAACACCATTCTGCTGTGGTGTTCTAGGAGAAGAGAATTCATGGATTACTCCATGCTCTGAGCAGAAAGATTCGAAAGAGTCATTTTCGAACTCTCCCCCATGGTCGCTTCTAACCTTCAGAATCCGAAGATCCTTTTCACTTTGTATTTGTGTGCAGAAGTCACTGAACACCACAAGTGCTTCACTCTTAGAACGTAGGAATTTCACCCAAGTCCATCTACTGAAATCATCAACCATGACCAATCCATATTTTTTACCATTGATAGAGGCTGTCGAAACAGGACCAAACAGATCAATGTGAAGCAATTCTAAGGGTCTGGAAGTAGAGACAATGTTTTTAGACTTGAATGAAGTCTTAGCAAATTTTCCTTTTTGACATGAGCCACAAAGTGCATCTGAGTGATAATCAATGTCAGGCAAACCACTAACAAGCTTTTGTTTGCTAAGCTTAGAGATCAACCTCCAGTTAGCATGACCAAGACGCTTGTGCCATAGCCATTTCTCATCACTCAGAGACAAAAGACATATAATCTTTTGGTCAACCAAATCAGAAAAGTTTACTTTATAAACATTGCCAACTCTCATTCCCTTGAATACTACAGATTTGTCAGAGTCTTTTGATACAGTACATGATTCCTTATTAAATGTAACAACACACCCATTGTCACAAAATTGACTAATGCTCAATAGATTGTGTTTAAGTCCATCAACTAACCAAACATCTTTAATGGAAAGAGAAGAATTACCAACTGTACCTGTACCAATGATCTTCCCTTTTTGTTTTCCTCCAAATCCCACAGAGCCTCCCTCTTTCAGAGTTAGGGTTTGGAACATATGCTTTTCTCCCGTCATATGTCGTGAGCAACCACTGTCCAGGTACCAGGGCTGCTGTTTTACCTTTCCTTGCATGAGCATCTGAAGCAAACATTATTTCAGATTTTGGTACCCATATTCTGATGGGTCCTTTAGAGTTAGTCTTCTGAATAGTATTCCTTCTTTGTTTTCTATGATTAACACAAGATCTAGAATTAATTAAGCTTTGACAAGAATGTTTAGGCTTAATTTGATTCTTGGATTTTGATCTGGAGTATATCACAGTTCCAAAGGTCAAGCAAGGATCTGAAGTAACTTTACCTTGATTTCTCAGAGGTTCAGATGACTTCTGAGCCTTAACTTGAGAACTTTTGGACTCAGAAATTTTAGGTTCAGAAGAACTTGGAACTTCTGAGTCTTTGGGTTCAGGTTCAGAACCTCCTTCAGAGTTGGATGCCTTCAGATCAAGTGTACCACTTTTAACAAAGGTAGAGAATAATTCAGGTGGAGTATCATCCTCACTATATGATTTCAGAGGTTTATCCCAGTTCTTAAACCGAGAATAACCAATGCCTTCACCATAGTTACGAGTCATATGATAAATCATGGAAGCCATTTTACTCCTATTGAAGGTACAACGAATAAATTCGTGAAGAGCATCTTCATGATCATCATTGAGCTTGTCTGCCAAGACATAGTTAGATTCAACATGACAAATACGAATGTTTAACGATTCATTTTCATCATAAAGAATCTTGGCATCCTTTTTCAATGATTCATGAACATTCTTCAGAATTTTGTGTTGACTTACTATACGAGAGTAATGTTTCACGGCAATCTTAAGAGAATCAATTAATTCAGATTTAGTCATGTTAGAGTATACCTCATTTTCATCATCTGAGTCATCTTCAGAATCTCTATCAGAGTTGTTACCTTCAGAAGTTCTTGCCATTAAAGCCAGATTGCCTTCTTCATCATCTTCTCCTTCAGAGTCATTCTCAATGGTCTCCCAAGTGGCTAACAAACTCTTCCTTACCTTTTCTTTGTACTTTTCTTTCCCAAAGCTCTTATTCTTTCCTTTGTCCTTGGATGACATTTCTGGACAGTCCGCAATGAAGTGTCCAGATTTCTTGCAGTTATAGCAGTTGTTCAGTTCTTCCTTTTTGTCCTTTGAAAAGGAACTTCTTGAGTTGTTTCCTTTGTTTGGAAACCTTTTGTATTTCTTGTTCCATTTCTGAAACCTTCTAACCATTAGTGCCATTTCTTCATTCTCAGAATTTTCATCCATCATATCATCAGAAGTTTCTTCCTCTTGTTCAGACACTTTGATCTTTGCAGCTTTTGAGGAAGTCTGAACAGAGCTTAGAGCCAAGGACTTCATCTTCTTGACAGGTTCATCTGACATAAGTTCTAGCTCATGACTTCTGAGTGAGCTTATTAAATCTTCAAGAGTCACATTGTCCAAATCCTTGGATTCCTGAAAAGCTGTAACTTTTGGTCTCCATTTGGAAGGTAAGCTCCTCAGAATTTTCTTCACGTGATCAGATGCAGTGTAGCTTTTCTTCAGAACTTGAAGACCAGAGACAAGGGTTTGAAACCTTGAATACATGGTTTCAATATCTTCATCTTCCTTCATTCTGAACAGCTCATATTGATGAACTAATAAGTTTGCCTTAGCTTCTTTGACTTGCTTATTTCCTTCATAGGTGGAACATAGAGAGTCCCAGATAGTTTTGGCACATGACTTGTTGGATATTTTTAAATACTCAGCATGAGATATTGCACCAATAAGCATATTCTTAACAGTATGATGCTTCTTATACTGTTTCTTCTTTTCAGCATCAAAGAACTTTCTGTAGGTATTTCTTACAACACCTTCATCATCCATGTGTTCAAAATGTATACCATCTTCAATGATATCCCATAACTCATCATCGGTCCCAATGATGTAACTATACATCTTGGTTTTCCAGAAAGGAAAAGTAGTAGGATCACTGTTGAAGTAAGGTGGTTTGTCTCTGTGATTATCACTGTTCCTTTCCCTATCATAGTTGTGAGGAGGTGGAACAGCAGAGTGATCAGGTCCAGAGGAAGCAGAAGGAGAGGTAACACCAGACATGTTTTTCAACTAAGTACCCCTAGATCTTTTACTGTTTCACTGTTAAGTGAAGAGCAACAGACCGGAGCTCTGATGCCAATTGAAGGTTGAAAAACACACAAGAAGGGGGGGGGGGTTGAATTGTGTGAGACTTTTTCTAAGTTAAAACAAATTGCAGCGGATAAGGTATAACACACACAATATATGAGGATAGGGTTAGAGAGAGATGCTCAGAATTTTTATACTGGTTCCTCCCACTAACAGGAGTAGTCCAGTCCTCTTGTCCTTCACAAGAGATTTCACTATAATCACTCAGATTACAAATGCTCAAGCACTAAGCAAGAGACTTCAAACTGCTCAAGCACAAAGCAAGAGACTTCTAACTGCTCAAGCACAAAGCAAGAGACTTCCAATGCTCAAGCACAAAGCAAGAGACTTCCAATGCTCAAGCACAAAGCAAGAGACTTCCAATGCTCAAGCACAAAGCAAGAGACTTCAAACTGGTTTTAATGTTAATAAAGATAAGAGATTAACACTTGATATACAATCAGAGGTGTTTACAAAATACAACGCAGTTACAAGACTAACTTAGAAAATTATCACAAAGTTTCTAAGTGTTTGATAGCTTCAGAATTTGACAGAGTTTCAGCACGTTCAGAAGCTTAAGTCTTGATTTCCATTTCTTCACAAATCTTCTTCCTTTTATAGATGATAAAATGAACGTTGAAGATTATAGCCGTTTGAAGAATTGAGACGCTCCTTTGTATAGATCAGTGAGCTTATTAGCTGTTCTGATTTGCAGTAGCTTAGGAGCTTAACGTTTACTACAAAATGAGAGATTCCTTTTGGCTTTTGATATTTGAACCTTGGTGAAAGCCAAATAAGGAAATAATCGTTTCTGAAGCCTGACTTGAAAAGGACCTTTCCATGGTCAAACCTTTTCATTCTTGGTTTCTGCGTTTGGACTTAGTCAGGCACAGTCTTCAATAAAATTGTACTCTCAAATGTAGCTTAACACTTATATCTGACGAGCCTTCAGATTTTGATAGGCTCAGAATTACTTGTTTCAGATCTGGTGAGCTCAGATGTTCTTCAGATTTTGATAGGCTCAGAATTACTTGTTTCAGATCTGGTGAGCTCAGATGTTCTTCAGATTTTGATAGGCTCAGAATTACTTGTTTCAGATCTGGTGAGCTCAGATGTTCTTCAGATTTTGATAGGCTCAGAATTACTTGTTTCAGATCTGGTGAGCTCAGAAGTAATTCCTTCAGAAATTCTAAGGTTCAGATAATAACTTCAGAGTTTCACAGGCTCAGAATTACTTGCTTCAGATCTGGTGAGCTCAGAAGTAATTCCTTCAGAAATTCTAAGGTTCAGATAATAACTTCAGAGTTTCATAGGCTCAGAATTACTTGCTTCAGATCTGGTGAGCTCAGAAGTAATTCCTTCAGAAATTCTAAGGTTCTTTAGTACGCAAATTTTAACTTTTAATCCTGCACACTGAATTAAATTATTAGTATTCCAATTTAACCTTAAATACATTGTTATCATCAAAATCAATTAAGGAGATACAAAATCATAATTTTGTTCCAACAGGCGCCATAGATGAGGCGATCCTGGCGACGCCATGTTTGAAAAGCAGGGTTCGGCGATGTTGCCGGAGGCGATGCAGTGGTGGTGATCGTTGCTGTCGGCGCAGGGAACGATCCATCAGGGTATTTGAGCAGATCAAAACCATCAAGAAAGGCTTCTACCTGGAGTTTCCAATTAAGGTAATTGGTAGGGAGAAGCTTGGTGACACCGCTGAGGGTGATACACGCAAAGGGTTTGGAGGGTTCATAGGGGTTAGCTATGTAGTGAGAACCATCGGAAGCCATGGGAGGCGAGGGTGACGGCACAGGTAGAAAAAACGGCGTTTTCTGGTTTAACAGGGTAGGGCTGGAACGTTACCAACTGATACCATATAAGATAAATGAATAAAGTTGTATATTGCATTCATTAATTCAAAGTACATTGTGAACACCTATTAATAGGATAAGAGTGACTACAATGACTTACATGCATAAAGACAAGTGTCAAAACAAAAACATGCAATTTAGACAAGTGGTAGAGAAACTACATGCAACAATACAAGTGGAAAAGGAACAAATATCTCCAACAATTAATCTAAAATAATAATGATAATTAAATAATAAATATTATTGATAAATAATGCCATAAAAGAAGGAATTGTGGACACATATATTCACTATTCTAACATTTTAATGCCATAAAAATAAAAAAGGATCCATTGAATACATTAAATCATGGAAGAAACCAACATATATTGTGTTTTCCTTATTTCTTCAACTATAATTATAACTCCTCCTCCTATATATGAAATGTCCATGAAATCAGTCAAATCACTACGGTCAATACGGTTCAGTCGCAAGAGACAAATTTTTTTAGTTAATGCCAGTTTAATAGTAATAAGTTTTACTTTACAATTTCGGAAAACAAAGGTCAAATTTCATATCATACATCTTATCTTATTGTTGAAAATTCTCACATTACAAGTGAGAGCTTGACAACTATATAAATTTAAATTTAAAAAAAGTATTTTATAGAAAATGTGGATTGTAAATTGGTTATTCATGCTTTCAACTCTCTATTGAATTGGATGTCACTAAATTTGGCATTTTTTTATAAACAGTTTATTGATTAAAGTACAAGAGTAGTCAAAACCCACTATAATAATTAAGATAGTCATTATTAGTCATTCATTTTTATTTTTTTTGACAAATATTAGTCATTCATTTTGAAAACATTGCAATAGACAATTACACCAATCCTATCCTCCATGTTAATTAATCAAGATTGAGAATTTTTTTTATGTTGTCGATTATGTCCTTTAAATATGTTGTTGTCTTTTTGTTAAAGAGAATATTATTTTGGAAAATGCTAAATAGTGAACACTAATTAAACATATTAATAAAAAAAACTATATTTTAAAATGTGTGTGCATAGAGACACTCTTTAACATGATTTTTTTTGTTTTTTTCCAACGAAATGCTTAAACATCTTGCAAGCCAAATTAAATGAGACACTCTTTTAGCATGTTTATGTGGCAATGGAAGAGCAAAACTTAAGAAATTTTCTATTTCTTTACTCATCCAAGTTAAAGGATGCCAATTGTGCCAAAAAAAATCATGTCCTTAAGACACATGATAGGTTATTCAAATAAAAAATATAATATTAAATGTTAGAATAGGAATAAAAGAGAAAGAATCCCCTTTCTTCTATTTTCTTCTCATGCTCTTCTAATTTTAGTCGTCATTTTTTTTCTTCTTAGTTTATTGGAGAGGGGTGATTTAAGGTCAATTTTGGCCTAAAATCACTCCTCCAAATTGTTTTTTCTTTTTCGTTATAATAAATAAGTGTGATTTTCACATATTTGTTTTTTTGTTGTCCCGCCTTTGTGCGGAGTATTGTGTTGTCCCGTCTTTGTGCGGAGTATTTGTTGTCTCGTCTTTGTGTGGTATTCATTTGCTTCAGGTTGAAGGATTAGTTTCGATCTAGTGCTGATCCAATCAATATCGACTTTGGTGTTATCAACGTTACAGATCCAGAGGCATGGATATTTCGGACACTTCAATATAGTCATACTTGTAGGCATATGTAATTTGTCGTTTTATGCTATTAACATGGATACTGTGAGTTTGTTCGCAAATTTATCCCTTTTGTTTTTAGCAAAATTAAATTTATATTACATTGATGTACTACAACAATTTTAATGAATAAATATCTTTATTTTTAGTAAAAAAATGTACTAAAAAAATATTTTTATATTAAACTCATTAACTTTAGGAATTAGGCCAGGCTAAAAACAAATCATTGTGTTTCAGTTTCCACGAAACAAAGCACATAACATTGTTGGTGCACAGATCTTTTCAAGTTTTTTAAACAATTATTTTCTTAAGTAGCGGATTATATCCACTACTTAAATAGCGAACAAAAGTATTTTAATAGTTGTATAGGGCGTGCAAAAAAATGTGTATGATTAAAAAAAAAAAAAAATCTTTTATCAAAATTCTTCAAATAGGCTTCTCTCCTTAAGCCATATTGTAATAGAAAATTGCTCTTTAAACCTGTTGCTTCCCAGGCCCCTCAAACTGACAAAATTACACCAAAATATTTTGGAACCTAGGATTCAAAAATAGTTAATTTCGAAACGTAGGCTATAAAGCACCGACATTTCTATGATTAAACGTGTCGCGGTGTCTGACACTCGTATGACACCCGTACGACACTCGTACAAACGTGTCGGAGAGGTGTCCAAACAAACAATTTTTCCTTTATTCCGACACTCCTTAAATCAGTGTCCGACACCTATAAGACACTCGTACAAACGTGTCGGGGTAAGTGTCCAAATTTTATTTTATTTATTTGCTTCTACTATTCTCAGACATATATGCAACGATTAAAGATGTGTCGAAATAATAATATTGATCAATGAGGGATTAAAGATATTACATTTTGATTATATTATTTTTTGTTTTTCGATAGTAGTTGGATGAGTAAATGTCAAAGGTATTATCATATATTCTTTTAAAACTTTTTTTATTGAAAAATTTGTTCAACTTAGATGCATATGTATGTATTTTTAATTTTAAACTTATATTTTTTATAAATATGTAGCGGTGTCGGTGTCGTATATTTTTTACATTAATGGTGTCGGAGTGTCCGTGTCGTGTCGCGGTGTCTGTGTCAGAGTCTGTGCTTCATAGAACGTAGGTTCCAAAGTGAGTGAATCAGTATTGAGTGAAACAAACAAATATTTTCAACAATTTCGGAAATCGCTAAATTTCGAAAGTTACGTTTCGAAATCTAATTTTTATTTTATTTTAAAACAGCCATTTCGGAATGTAACTTCCGAAATGGTGTTTTTGTGATCCAAATCCTACATTTTTGTTCCTAAAACAGTGTTTTCAAATCTACAATCCAAATATTTGAGAGAATTTTGGGATTTTTTAGGAGTCTAGAGCAATTCAGGGACCAAAATAGCAATTTTCATTGTAATATGAACCAAGCCCATTTTAAACTTGGATACTAAAATGAAACCAAGATAATTTTTCATTCTACCCAAACAATTAAAATCTCACCTCTACATTTTAAATTAACTGTCCATTTTACTCTATTGTATAAATTAAAACCCTCTATTTTTTCCTCATAAATTTCCAATTTTTTGGGTATAGCTTTCACTTAACATAAAATTTCCAGTATACATAATCTTTTAAAGAGGTGTGTTATTTGAACAATAATTTTGGGACAACTTTTTTTTCCTCCGTTTTTATTGGACAAAAATGATGAGAGAAAAATGAAGAGGGAATAAAACTATTAGTAAATGTTACCAATTTATATCTTTAATAACACCGGAGTTTATCCTTAATAACATTAAAGAAATGTTACCATTTTATGTTCTTGTAACTTACAAAAATGTTACAAATTTGTATTCATACAATAGAATTTTTTGTAGCCAATCCACCATAATGGTGGCGCCTAATAAACCTTGAAAATCTCAATCAAGGTTTTAGTCTTTACAAATCATCAATCATCAGAAGTTAAGAAATTAACTATAAAGATGAACCTCAAATATTCCCTACGAGACTATACTAGTTCAAGCAAGTTGCCAATAAATACATACTAATGAAAACAAACACTTAATTGTTGGAGAATCAAGCACTCAGGGGATAAAGGCCAACCATCAAGCACACTGCTAAAATGAATTCTGATCCTCCACAGATCAGGGTGTACAATGTTCCTTCATGCTAATGACATGATGCATAAGATCAAAGCATCCAAATATACGTATATCAAACTGCTTCCATAATTTTGTAATACACTATATTATCTTAAGGAGATGCAACTCACATGTACTTAGAGGTGGGAATAAGTCAGGCCGGTCTACGAAGCCTTAATGCTTAGCCTATATAGGCTCAGGTCAGGTCAGCCTATTTCTTTAAATAGAGCATGTCAATGTTTTTTTATAAGTCTATTTTGTCAAATAGGCCAGACTGCAGGCCATTAAAAAAGTATTATTAGCCTATTAGGCCGGCCTATTTAAGTTAATATTAATAATGTTTTTAATAATATTATTATTTATATATTAAAATTTGTACTCTAATTAAATTATATATTTATTATATTTTTTAGTAGTTTAAGTTTATTAATCTACATTAGTTTTTCACATATATAAATGTATTATTATAAACTAAAATTAAAATATGTTGATATATATAGTTAAATTCTCTAAAATATCATATTAAATATCAAAAACACGTTTGTTTATTAGTTCATAAGTATTTCTAAAAATAAATATAATTATTTATTTAAATATGTTCATGTGAAATAGGCTTTTAAACAGGCTAACAGACTATATAGGCTTTCAAAAGGCCAGACTTAGGCCTAAAAAATAAGCCTATGATAGGCCACAGCCAGACTCAGATCTTTGATTTTTTTAACAGGCCAGACTCAGGCTTGGCAAAGCCTAGCTCGGCCTAGCATATTCCCAGCTGAACATGTACTATGTACTATGATGCATGGGCCATTGAGCAATTGATATCTAGACCTGTGCAAAATTAAAGATCAGCAATAGCTTTCTTCAAAAACTTCTTTCTCGCCCTTCTCTTCCTCCTAATTACTTCAATCTGATTCTTATTCAAATTAAAAAATGATTTGCTTAAAAAAAATAAGAACATGCATCAGATAATTAGCAGCATAACCACCACACTATATCTTCTAGCTAGTTTTGCCAAAGGACTGACCGAAGCACTATGGTATTTATAACTTCCAACTTCTCAATTAAGAACCTATCAAGGCTTGATTAAAACAGTAAAAACAAAATAAGAATAAAACAAAAGCATACTCAAATTTGAACTTAGACATTTCTAAATTGTACAGAGAACAGTGCGTGAAAAAATCTAAGGTTAATATGTTTTTATCCCTGCAAAGTACGTGAGTTTTGCGTTACCTCGCCTACATTGCAGAGATAAAAATCTATTAACCCAAAAATCTAACTACTAAAAATAGAAGGAAACTCACTCACACCAATTGACAATTAAACTAGTAAAATTTGAAATAATCTAACATATATAAAAACACCTAGTGCTACTTTTTGGGTGCGTTTGATTCGTAAAACAGTAAAAACTGAACATAACAGTATAGGACAGAACAAGATGGTACATGACATGACAAGACTTGGAGAGATTTAGAGTGATAATAATTTTTATATTCGAAAATAAAATAGGTAATTTTATATTTTTTATAGTTGTACTATGGACAAAAAGTTGTGTTGGGGTTCTATGAGGGACAAAAATGTTTGTTTTTGTCTTGTCCCTTACTACCTATTTTCTCCTTGCCAGTACTTGAACCCTGGACCTACAACTCCTTAAACTTTAACTCAACTGGTTTAACCGATTGAATTACTCATCCCACCCCACAGTGTGTATATATATATATATATATAACAAAAATTAAAACACTAGGCTTTAGGGTTTTGTGTTTTGCAGCTTACAATCAACACTATCACTGACTCGTGAGTTACTTTTCTGAAATCCTTTGTTCCCATCATCTGAATTCTATTAGGTTGCAATGGCCGGAATGCCTCCTACTGGTTTGGATAAAGATCAGGCAGGTATCCTTTGCTCTTTCTTCGATTTCATTTTTCTGTCTCTTTATGCTTTGCTTCCAAAATTCATTCCCAATTTAATTTCAAGTTTCATTTTTTATTTCTGGATTATTATCATTAGATTTATTCTATTCTTCGTTTTTTGATATGTGTTTGAATAATTTATAATTTATTTGGTAATTGTTCAGATATTTGGAATGGCTGAAAAAGAGATGGAGTATAGAGTTGAATTGTTCAACAAGTAGGTTTCCTTCAACTTGCTTCACACCTTTTATTAGCCCTTTTTGATTTTTTTTATCAATTGTAATTTTATTTTATTTTTATCAAACATATATAAATTTTTATGCCACTTTTATGTTCTTTTGCTATTGGTATTAAGTGCATGTTTGGAAAATCGCGGCAGAGTGATTTTGTCAAGTTCGAAAGTGTAGCTTTTGCAAAATCGCGGTGGTTTACCTTATTGGGTTTGACAAAGTGTACATTTGGTTTTAATTCTGGAGGAGCTAGATTATAGAGTTGATTCTAGAGGTGCAGAATTGATTCTCACTTGTTTGGTTTCTCAGAAGCAGAATTGATTTTGACACTCAAATTTTTTGTTCAACTCACTTTTGCATGAATATATTCATACATAAATCACTATATCTTCAAATCAATTTTTATCACAATCAATTTTGAATAATCAATTCTGGCAAAATCAATTTTTCTCACCGTTGAACCAAACATACACAAAATCATGATGGTGCAGTGATTTTGTTCACAATCAATTTTAAATAATCAATTATGGCAAAATCAGTTTTTCTCACCTTTGAACCAAACATACTCAAAATCATGATGGTGCAGTGATTTTGTTTAAGCTCCAAAGTGTAGCTTTTGCAAAATCACCGTGGTTCATCTTGATTCTGACAAAACTACTCAGCGAATTCAAACATACACAGCTAGAATGTTTATCTTGTTATGTGTTTGTTTGCTCTGTGATTTTTCAACAAGTTAGTATAATGAAGATTTGTTGGTGGCATGATAATTCATTTGGCTTACACTTTTTTGTTTTTATCATTCAGGATGACTCAGTCCTGCTTCAACAAGTGTGTTGACAATAAGTAAGTAAAAGCACTTTTGCAGTTGCATTAATTGTTTGAAAAAGTGTCATGTTTGATCAATTGATTCCTTTTGAATGTTCTCTGTTGAAATTGGAGATTAATCATTCAGAAGAGTTATCTGCTGTGTGTGACTGATATAATAATATGTTTGTCGCTGTATCTTCTCAGGTACAAGGAGTCTGAGCTAAATATGGGTGAAAATAGTTGCATTGACCGCTGTGTTTCCAAATACTGGCAGGTAAGATGTTCCTTATGTTTCCTTTTGGATTCGATGTGTCGCTAGAAAGTTTTTTTTTCCTATATCAGTTATTGCTTTTTACAAATTCAAAATTTAGTTGTTTGTTTAGTTATTGGGTTTACGATCTGTTAAATGTGTGTTCTTTTTTAGATTTCTACTGTTTATTGCCTTGATAGTGTGAAGCAATTCAATGCAAAGCAATTCGAGAAGTTATAATCTGAATATGGTTTTTAAAATGGCTCTTTTTTGTTGTTGTTTTCAGGTGACTAATCTAATTGGTCAGCTCCTTGGTTCTGGGAGGCCTCCAGTGTAATCCGAGTATATTATATCGGTGTTATATTTTGTAGTAGTTGCAGCCTGAGGAAGATTAAATTTAATATTTTGCAAGGCCTTTATTTTTTTCCCATGACTATGTTGAGATCAAGCTAGTTTATTAAGAGTTTGAATACATGTTATGAGCTCAATGTAGCTCATAGAAAACTCTAGAATAATTTATCGGTTAATTTAGTTCATTCTTCCTTTCTGATATGACTCTTCATTTTTATCCTCAGTTTATTTGTTACTCTTAAAAAAATTATATTATCTTGCTACTTGATTGCTCTTTCTCTCTATGCGATGATATATGTTATGCATGGTTGAGTAACTAGGGTAATTTATAGCTTTCTTAGAAGCTAAATAAATCAACTATTCCTTTAACGATACAGAAAATAATGATACGAACAATTTGAGATTCACAGTTAATAAACGTAAATAAATAATAAGGCAATTACAATTATTGGTTTGAACATTGAATCCTGTTGAAGATAATATAGTTAACGCTTATAATGTTTGCTCAAGCGAGGAACGGGAATCAAAAGGAAGGAAAGACTGTGCATGTTTGGAATTGCAGAGGATTTGTCAAAATTACAGTGACTCGCTGTGATTTTGCATATACATTTCAATTCAATTCCTATGCTATGGTTTCCAATGTTGTGGCTTCTTTAAGGCTTTCATGTGCATCAATGTTCATCCCAAGGGTGAAGAAGGCTGCTGCTTGAAGGTAGAACGCGGTCGGCCAGGTGGGTGATATTAATTGAGCTTGCATGGCGTCTCCTAGTGCTTCTTGTGCCATGTTGTTCATCAAGTAACACAAGCACCTCCTTGCATACACAGTTGGTGATACCATAGTCCCACCATTGATGAACTACACAGACATGCAACAGAAAGAAAGCAAGAGAAATCATTAAGTTATATAAAATTGATTTTACTCCTAGCATTGTGTTGAGTAGACATATATACACAAATGGAAAATTATTTTGAGCATTTCTAGCTGGCTTACTTGTGTATAAAAGTCAATGGCCATGGAGAATTCTCCAGCATGAAAAGCAGAATCTCCGTGTTTCTTCGAATTCAGTGTTCCTTGTATTTGATCATTCCACATTTGGAAAGAAAGCTGTGTTGCAAAGAAAGAACACGAGACCAAAAATATATAACAAGGTTAATGGAGATCATTGAGTTAATGATTAAATTTCTAAAGAAACATTCTCTTAATAATCAGCAAATGAGAAAGAAATGTGAGGAAACTTTGAATTACCTCATTTGCAACATCTTCATCATTCTTGTACCCAACTCTCTCCAAAATTTTGTGTATTGTAATGAGATCTTTTCTAGAGCAAGCTTCACCAAATGGTGTCAATGGAGCTTTTTCCTTTGGTGGTTCACTCTCATCCAGTATGCCCAATAAAACAAGCGATGAAACCTGCCAAATAACACTAGTTGTAATAAAGCATATGGATGTTTATAGCATCAAACTGTTTTCATATAAGCTATAAGTTGTTTTCATAAACTAACATGGAGAATTTATGGAATTAAGTTGAAAACAATGTATGGTCATATCATAAGCTGAATTTATAAGTTCTTCCTAACAATCTAAGAAGTGCTTATGTTGATGTATAATCTCAAAATAAGTCAATATAAAAAGATTCACGAGTCGTGTCTATAGACTAAACTAAGAGTACACTATAGATTATAAATTATCAAGAATTCTGATAGTATTTTATCGAAGAAAACAGAAACAAAAAGAAAGGAAAAAGAAGAAGCGCCTACTGAAGTTTCTTTCTCCAGAGGAGTTAGAGCATTCACAAGTGACTTGGCATTTGGTCTCTCACGGGGTTCGTACTGCAAACAGCGTGAAGCTAATCTCAATAACTCAGTTCCATCATCATTCGAAAAATGACCTTCCAAACATGAATCCATTAACAGCTGAGTTTTTTTGGCACGAATAAGGTCAAGTGCCTGCATGTTAAAGGATAATAGTGTGTGAAGTATTGACGTACATAGACACAAACAACAAACACAACACATACACATAAATATCAGTAATAATTTGAGAAAATGAAAGTGGTTGCAATTCGAACGTAACCACATATGTCATTATCATGTTAGCGTTGAATAGCAACGTGTCAGGCACACCTTCAACTTGAAGTGTACGTTCTATATAGATTTTGGAAACCATTAGTCCAATAAATTTCAAGCACAAGTTGTCAAAATTTCTATGAATCAAAGATTGATCACTAAACAAAATACTTGGTACAATAAAATAAAGAGAAGAAAGTGTGAAGCAGGGAATGAGAGAGTATACATGGCTGGGTGGGATATGCTTTCCACTCAGAAGATCAAGCAAAAGTGTTCCAAAACTGTAAATTACACTTTCAGAAGTAACTTTTCCTGCAAGTTTCAATTAATAGTGATGGCTTAGTAAAGAATTTGAATAACTAAGAATGCATGAAAAATGTTGGTTATTTCCATATCAAAAGCATTATTATCTCCATTTTATCCTTCAATTTTTACCTGTCCTCGAATATTCGGGAGGGGCAAAAGCTAAATTTGTACTGTAACTTCTACCATCTCTGCTGTTTTTCATTAGTCCAAAACAAGACAATCTAGGGTTGCAATCCTATCCACCATAAAACATGATGATTCAAAAGAGGAAAAACCTAATCATAAAAGTTTACTTGATCTTTGTCGAAAAAAAAGGCTTACTTGATCAAACAAAATTCTGTCAGCATTAAGATCATGGTACAATGTCTTTCCTCTATTGCTGCAGTATTCCAAAGCTTGTGCTAAATACAAGGCCACTCTCAACCTCATTGCCCATTTCATAGGCTGAGTCTCCCCTACCAGGATATAGTTCACACAAATCAGTGGTCTACATGAAGTTCAAGAATATTAGAATCACATATGCAATTAGAATCGTGATTCTGATTCGCCATGTTGTGTGAGACTAAGTACCAAATTGCTATTGGTTCCTTTATTTTTTCTTAATCTATGACTAGTAATAGTTGAATTAGTTATTTTTCTCTTGTTGATTGATGAAGAAATGCATGGAAGAAACAGAAAAAGAATGAAATGAAAACTCACAGTGAAATAGATGTTTAGAGAGAGTTTCATTAGGCATAAACTCTGCAACTAGCAATCTCTCTTCTCCTTCACAACAATAACCAACCAAGTTAGCTAATCTCTCATTTCTTAGATTCCCCACTTCTCGTGCTTCCTCCTAAAATATTCAACCCAAACAAAACACATCAAACATCAACTTCCATCATATGTAGCACCGACATTTCAAATTGTAGGCGTGCGAAGCGTGTCTAAGTGTCCGACACTGACATGACACTCACACATGTGATTATATACAATTACTTTTTTATTGTCAAATTATTATTAGTGTTTGCGTGTCTGTGACTGTGCTTCATAGATTCCATATACTCGCACACATGCAAAATGCAAAATTGAAATAAATAGAGATGTACGAACGAACTAGGAATTGGTGTGAATCAGGCCAATCAGACTTGTTGAAACGTTTCACAGAAACCAACATGTGATCTCCAATTGTTCCTTTGTAGACAATATTAGGAGCTTTCTCACCATGTTCTGATACAATGTTGTCTGGTGAAAATCCTGACGTGGCGATGGTTAGTTGGTCCAAGCTGAACTCAGTTAAACCACCCCAAGAATCCTTCTCATCACCCTTGCTCCCATCATCTATAACCTCATAAATGAATCAGCTTTAAAATCAAAACTTGAATTTGAAAAAGACAATGATAATAAAAGATTTTATTTTTCTTGTTTTTTTATTGGCCCATATAGTGTGAATAGAAAGAAAAGTTCACCATGATCAAGCAAGTGATGATGATTGGATTTTGTATTGGAGGGCAAGCAGCATAAGCAGAATTTAGAAGAATGAACTCCCATTGCTGAAAATACAGCAGAATACTGCAAGTCTGCAACACCTCTTTTTTGTTTTGTTCTTGTTCTTATTTTGTTCCACTATCCATTCATGGATGAAAAAGATAAGTTAGGAGACAGAGAATGAAGAGAAGAGAGAAAGTTCAAAGGATTTGTGTTTGGTGGTATCAGTCAGTCACCACCTTTCTCCATCATTTGCTCTCTGCATTCATTTCCTTTTCCTATGTCTCCTGCTTTGTCACTATTTTTTTAACGGCAAATATATTATTAATAAGATCTCTACTAAAGAAGACCGGAGATCGGTGAAAAAAAAAAAACTACACAATAGAGGTACTGTATATATGCAGAACACCGTAAATAAACACAAAATCAAATACCACGTAACCGAGGTCCACCTTCTAATCCCATAATTAAAGAGACATCCTTCAACTTCCAGACCATCAGAAAAGACACCAATCACCGCATAATGTGCTTTGTCACTATTATTATTGTCTCTTGATATTATTATTTTATCCATTATTAAAAGAGGTTTGGTCACCTAATATGGCTGCGTTTCACTTTTCAACCCACACACACATGTGGTGGGACTGAGGATTTATGTTTGATTCCAAAATTCACACAAAAAGACACTCTTGCATTAGGTTTGATTCCACATTTTTATTATTTTTATTTCTCAAACTTTTGACGTTTAAAAGTTTAATAATCACGGTTCAAGATTGATTGTTGAAAAGATTATTATTATTATTGTTATTATTAGTTCAATCTTATAATTGTAAAGAGTATTATTTGGATTATTAATCTAATTTATATTATAATTTTAGTAAATAAAAATATTAAATAACAACAGAGCAGAGGCATGAGTTAACTTAACAACTGATACTAAAATTATTGATGGAAAATATTGTAAGAACTAAACGGCCAAGAAATTTTTTATAAAGACTAAAATCAAAATTATAAAATTTTCTATAAAAACTAAAAATATATTTAACTATTTATCATTTTGATATTATATATGCAAAAGATAACGATTTCCCAAAATAATGTTATTAGTTACTTGCATGCTTTCCTTTTGGTCAACTACCTGCATGCTTTCCAAATGGTGGAATTGGCACCAGAGATCTAGAAGAGTTGTTGGCTCAAAGTCCCGAAAAATGTGGGTCGCAGTAACTTTCCACGTCTAAATTAGTGCATTTACGGTTGGTTGTGGAATTTTGCTTATAAATAAAGTCGGAGCCAGAGGAAGTAAGTTTTTGCTTTTGCTTTTTCAATCTCTGCTGTTTGTAAACTGTATGTTACATATGGTATCTGAATCACTAGAGTTGATTAACTAATCATATACTACAATTACAAATGGGACTCAACTCTAGAGATTACGAAATTTACATATGGCCTCAACTACCTTTTAAAAATCAGGTGTAGTAGTACACTTAATCACATTACCTCAAGATGGCATATCGAAAGTGGGCACTTACCCATTCGATGATACGACTCGAAATGCAAGATTTACTGTTTTGGTCAACCAGGTGAATGAGACGACGAATATGAAATACCAGAAGATAAAATACAATTTATTCATGATATTCACACTTTAACTGGTTGTTAGCTGACAATGGAATTATGAACTTGCAAGGGTTTCTCACCTATGCATCAGATAACAATAACATACTAATCTAGTAAAAAAAACAATTATTGCTGGTTACCCACAATCTGCACTTAATGGCAAGGTGACATAAGAAATGACTTTACTCCATATGTTTTAGGCCCTTCCAACTGGAGAGACTGGAGGATAAGCAACGTAACTTGCAGGAATGTCCGCAGATTCTCTCCGATATTTTCCCTCAATTAAGTTTCTTGATCCAGAAAGTTCATGAGGGAGCTTACCATCCACCATTACTATGCAGATGGAGAACGCTTGCAAGGGTGAAAGCGATGAACCAAAAGCTACTGAATATACTCCAGGTTCAAAATGGGAAAAACTGAAAACAGGACGGTTATCTTGGCATTGGTCATTCCCCTGTATTAAGCATTTAAAATAAAAATAAATAATCAGTAATCAATTATCTACAGGTTAACTAAATAAGATTTTGGTGCAATGTGTAAAGAAGGATACCCAACTTAAATTTAATCAATGAGAAAATACCTGGAAGAAAAGTTCACATTGATTTGCAAAATAAGCTTCTGATGTTCTTGATGTTTTGCGTGTTTGATTAGTGTTTGCAACAATTTTTAGTTTACAAGCCAAATCCCAACCTCCACAATCACAGGATCCACCAGTTTTCCAGCGCTCAATCAACGACGAAGGTCCACCATCACTTGGAAGACTATGAACCCCACTTGGAAGCACCACTGTTACCTGTGATAGGTCTTGACATTCATTCTGCCAACTGCTCTGATGCACATAATTGACTGCTTCAGGTGATTTGACGACTATAGCAGCAAGCTCGTCATTTGGCTGATAGTCAGTCACCTGAGCATCTCCTTGCTTTAGCTTTACAGAAAACAAAACAAACTCTTTTGTGATAGAATCCCCACGGTTTTGACCATTTGAACAATCATATTGCAAATCAGAAAGCTTCAGTTGGGCAATGACGTGGCGAACGTAATCAGGACCTTTGCTTTTGCTTGTGTGATTCGTCCGACTTCCATACTTCTTTTTAACCTCTTTAAAGGTGAAAAAAGTATAGATACATTTGCATTCCTCTTGTCTTGAGACAGTTAAGTTCTTCACCGTGGCAGCAAGAATGTTGCTATTGTTGCCAACAGCAAAAGTAAAAAGGGGCTGACCATTCTTCATGGAAATTCTCAGTAGAGCTTGAGACGTTGATGGCATATTATTCTCTTCACTTGACGATTCTACAGTGTTAACTGTGGAGCAACCAAATCTCTGGTCCTTCTCCAATACTTTCTCTGGCAGTATAGTAGAGCATTTCCCATTACCTGGCCTACAATTCTTATTTGTTGACACTGACTCTTTTTGAAATAAATTTATGGAGTGATGGCAGTTTGCTGCCTTTGGTTTCAACAGTGGATCAAGTAATCTCCTTAAAGGGCTGGACCTGCTTTTCCCAGCAGCACCGGATTTGTTGCCTGAAATGTTCGAGCCAACATAACCTCTCACATTTTCTGAATCTTTTTGAGATAACTCCACGGAGTGATGGCAGTCTGCAGCCTTTGGTTTCACCAGTGGATCAAGGAATCTCCTCAAAGGACTGGACTTGCGTTTGTCATCATTTCCAGGTTTATCACTGCGAGGAATGTTTGAGCTAGAATAACCTCTCGAATTTTCTGAACTAGGTTTAAGTGTAGCTATGGAGCTCTGGTGTGGCACATGTGCAACCTCTTTACACCCAGAAACTTTATTTGTGAATCCCATGCTGAAGCTAAATCGACGGAAAGGTGAAGAGCTTCTTGGTTTCTCAGGAGTTACTTTCTGGTCTACTTCCGTGGGAGGCCCATTTGTAGATGAAGATACGGCAATGCTGTGTTTCCTTTCCTCGGCCTTTCTAGATCTGCATGGACTCATTCCCATTCGGACCGGTACAGATTCTGAAGAAGTAGAAACAGGAATTTTGAAACTATCGGAATCTATGGAACTGGAACGTGACTCTTTAGGTTGGGAATGGTTTTCTCTATGATCTGGCAGAGAATGGGAGTGTGAAATGTTGCAATTCAGATATGTGCGGGAAGGTTCCTTAGGATTTACTGAAAATCTTGTTTGACTATGGCTTTCTAACTTCTGATCCAAGGTTGTTCGCATATCAGGAGCTCCACAATGATTGTTTTTATGAGGGATGTCTCTAGGTAAAATAAGAACAATTGGTTTGCTTTTTCCAAGCATATCATGTGCATCAATGTTTTGTTCTCTTAAATTCTCCCCTTTTTTTCCCATTTGATCATCTTGAGATCCCATTTCCAACTTAGCAGATGATGCTGCCTCGCAAATTCGGTCATTTGGCAAGATGCCACTTTCCTTAACAATATGTGGACGTAGATATTTCCTATCACATCCTTTCAGTATACTAGTCGGATGGTTTCGGGAAAGATGATCAACAGTCCGAACATATTTTCTCTGCAATTCAATATTACTGTTGCTACCTCCAAGATTCAAACGATTTCCAACATTATCTCCCGAGGATTTGACTGCTATAGAATCGTCTTGCTTTGTAGAAGCCATAGAATGAGATTGCACTGATGGAGGGATTTTCCTTTGACGCAAAGGAGACCAATTTAGACTCCTTCTAGAATTACCAGAAAACTCCTCAGTACGAATAGAAGATGATGTATTACTAGAAGATGTCGAGCTCTGGCTACTTCTGTGGGGTGCAAGTTTATTGCTGTACTGCCATCGTTCTAGACTGGTCCAATCAAGAACCCCAACATTCAACGCCTTCTCAGGTATTTTTTCTCCCTTCTCCAAATAACCTGGTAAACTCGACATGTGCATAACAAGCTCATCTTCCTCATTTTCCCTTCTACAAGTTGCTTGCTTTTGTTGATTCGAAAAACCTTTTAAAGATTTGTCCGCCTCATTTTTGGTAATCTCGCTATGAAGATCAGCATAAGACAAAGGAGGCTTCTCCGATTTGAACCCATCAACAACTTTTCTACTCATGCTGAATGCTGATGGATAGCTTTCAGTCTTCACTTCTAAAACATTCCAAGCACCAGCTTTGAAAATACCTTTTTATCTTCCAAAAAATTTCTGCGGGTTAATATCACTTCTTGTTTTCCACCTGCAAAACTGAATTACAATCACAAATCAAACTTCCAAAAAACAAATATCTCATAAACTGCATTATCACAAATCGAAAATAAACAAACAAATATATCGACATCATGGGGTATCTTCTATAACTACTCCCATATCATTTTTGCACCCACATTTTAATAACCACACGAAACAAATGCAAAAGAAAATCTAATACCAACTAACCAACAACAATATCATAATAGCAAGCAGTTAGACTTATGGCACCAACTACATATCCATATATTAAAGAGAAAATAAACCTACTATGACTTTAATTTGATCGGCGGCCACAACAATTGAGAAAATCGAACCGGTTAATCTCAATCAAACTAGTTAGTATAGTGGAAAATCTTTCAATAAAGAAAACATAATAATGATAAAACTTTAGGGTAAAAGTTGTATCTCACTATATGATGGAGCTTTTCCTAATCAAGCTAATTAAGCTAATAATAACAATTAACAAGGATTAGCACAAATTAAAAAGTGTACGTTGGTTTATGAATTAATTTTGCAAAAAAAAAAAAAAAACATAAAAATTGAAATCAAAAATGAAAAAAACGAAAATCACATAAGCTAAAATTGCGGAAGCGCTTAAAAAACAAACGGTAGTGGTCCACGCAAGCACATTTTTCAAAAAATCAATTAACAACGATAAGATGCATCATCATTCATCATGCAAATTGCAACAAAAACGAAAAAAATTACCAAAAATAACGGAACAGTTCAATATATTCCAATTTTTGTAGTAGTTCAACCGCATTTGCACATTAATCTCAAATAACGGAAAAATAGAAAACTCGTTTGGTAAAAATAAAAAAAATTAAAATCACTTTCTCTTAGAAATCTTGCTGATTCTGATTCATTGATGTAAATTGAAAATTTGTGTATTAGATGAATCAAAATGCGAAGAATGATTACCGGAGAAGCGAGAAATGGAAGGAAAGAGTGTCGGTGGCGTCGGAGTTAGGTTGGAAAACGACGTCGTAACAGAGTGAAGTGGAAGTAGAGCAACAATAAAACGACGTCGTGTTGTTACTGTTTATTCCACTAACTTAACTCGAATCAAATGCGTGAGAGTTTGTTAAAAAACAGAGAGTTTTTTTTTTTTTTTAGTAGTTTCTGGTTTTGATTGATTTGTGTGAAACGTCACTGTGGCTGCTATGAAGTGTGAAGAGTGATGTTGTGATTAGTCATTAGTCAGCGAAGCTTTCTTTAGTGGGGGCCTGTTGTTTTCATCCAACGGTTGAGATGTGAGGTTTGTGATCTATGGTCATGAGTGCTTAAAGTAGATACACATTGTGTTATAGGGTGTTACTACACATGATTATTTATTAGGGATGGGAGTTATTAGAGACGGGAGGAAAATTCAAACTCGTGAAATTCATCCAAACTCAAATCTAAGTTAACAGAAAAAAATTTAGTTGATTGAGTTTGAGTTTGGATTTAAGTACCACACGATATTATGGGTGTGGGTTTAGAATAGTTCAAATCCAAACCCGAAATACGTACATCCACTTGAATTTGTGTTTGCTAGTAATATTTTGGTACTATTGAAATTTAATTATATAAAATGTGTTGCATTATTATTTTATAGTGTATTTCTTATAAAAAAAGATAAAAAAATTTATACTATGTTAGAGATATCTATTGGATAACAATTTATATTTTTATAGATAGTAATGACCAAACAAAATTCGGGTCGATTGTTGCGGATTCTTAATTATGTGTGTTCAATTATGCGGATTTGGATGGAAAAACTCAAACCCAATAGATGTGGGTTTTGTTTTACCACCCGAACAATCTTTGGGTTTGAGTTCGGGTGTGGGTTTGAGGTGTAAAACCCGCACCTGACCCTACATGTTGTCATCCCTATTATGTATGCCTCGTCGTGTGATTAGTAAATTCGGTTTGCCAATTTTTTTTTCTAACTTTTTCTCTAGTCTCAATTTTTATCAATCTTATGGTTAATAAATCACAATGAGCAAATATGCATTTAAGAAGAGAGAGAAAAAACTAAATGAATGGCAAAGTATACAACATGATCAACATGAGAGGAAAAAATTAAAGATGATTCAAATATGGTTTGCCTTTAGATGATTCAAATAAGTTTAAATGGTTTGATGTAAACTTTTGTACTTGGAAAATCTATGTAGAGATATTTTTTTTTTACTTAAAATCTATGTAGAGTTTCTTTTTTTTTTTTGACAAAAAAATCCATGTAGACTTTTATTCTGCCTATAATTGGGTTCTTACTAGTGGCCAATTTAATTTGTCTAGCGAATTAATCAGGACTTTGATCGGATACCTTGTTTTCATAAACAAAAGATAGTAACCTTCGACGCAGGAGCGCTCGACCAATGAGTTATTACACACTAAAAACTTCGTGGTTGTCTATATATTCCTACCTCATATATCACGATCATTTAGGGGCCTTAGTTTGTGATATGGGTTGATTTCTCTCGACAATGAAGTTTATCCTACATCGTCTCACTAGCCGACCTTAACCATTCTAGGGTCATATCTATTATTTAGGATTTACCTCAATTCGTTACCGCTCTTGCACTGAAACAATGTTTTAACCTTAGATCTCCAGTCAGGTACTACGCCTCAATGCATTTTGGGGAGAATCAACTAGCTCTGGGTTTTAGTAGCATTTTACCGTAAACCACAACTATGTTGAATTTGCGAGATATTGTCACTAAAGTCCTAAAACGTAAATATCTCTTCTATTTGTTATTTCAATCTTTCAATATGTTTTTCTAAATCTATTTTATTGTTGGTCAATTTAGTCCATAAAATTTGTATAAAAGAGGCTGTAAATTATATTTACAATTCAATATATTTAATGACTATAGTATCAACATCTCACACGTTCACGAACCAAAATAGTTGTATGGTTTTTATGATTTGCCGAAGGATGATGAGTAGATGCGCTTAAAATGGGCCCCATTTAAGTAATTCTAGAGAATCTTGGGCCATTATTGGGCCTAATAAGGAGGTTAATAAATTGAAATTTGGTGTTGTCGTTTTGTGCCTTCTTTTTTAGTTGTATGTCGTGTTAGGATAGGGGACACAAACAACTAGTATATGGGTGTTCACTTTTATCTCTTTCTTTGTCATCATCTCACTATTATGATATTTCATCTTGAGCTTTCTACTTTGTCATGGTTGTCTTCAACATTTTTTATCAACAAAAAGGTTGGTTCTTCATTCATCTTTTGTTTTGAAATAAAGCATATACTAGTATACGTGTACAAAATACTGATATTTCAATGTCACCTTTTAAATTTTTTTAATAAAGGGGCCTGCTATATACATATTTTTTATGTGCCCAATTGTATTCTACACTAATGAAATCGATTAGATTGCAATTAGTGATTATCTAAATAACTATAATGATAAACAAGGTTGTAAAGATTATTTTTGTTGAGCTATTATGCAATGCAATGTAAGTCTTTATTTTAACATTGTTAACTTATGGAAATAATTGACTATATAAAATATTGTCTTAATTGGTCTCCAATAGTGAGACTCGTTTTGATTACTATAAATAAAACTAAGATTTCAAATGAAAATCAAAGGTAAGATTGCTAATATTTTGTTGGGTTTAAAATTTGTATGTTTATCCATGTTTGATGGTGTGTCTATCCATGTTTGATGGTGTGTCTATGTACGGATTTAAATTGTATGCAGTCAAAATTGCATGCAGTCATACAGTTAGAGAAGATTTGGCCGTCCGATTAAGATTAGACAGTCCAGATAGAAAAAAATCAACCAGTTTGATTAAATTTTCTTTATATTTGAATTGTCTGATCTTAATCGAACAATCAGATATTCTATGACTGCATGCAATTCAAATCCGTTTATATACTAATGTGTGTGTGTGTTTGTTTTACATATTTTGTACACATTAACATGATTTGATTGCTCATATTTGGTGTTTGTGTTTGTTAGATAATATATAATATTAAGGGTAGTTTAGTCTTTTACACTTTAGTATTTATACCTTTCTATTGTTTTGTATTCTAAGACTTTTGGTTATTTCTATTGAAATCCTAGCCACCATATGTTCTCTCTTTCTATGGATCCTAACATGGTATCATAGAGCTTGGTTGATTCTAGTAGAATTTGAATGTTTGATGACAACTCTTGCCAGGTTTAATTTATCCTCTCTTTGAACTTTTGGATTAATATATGCTCCTTGAACTGTGCGAGTGGTATTTACGCATACCACTAGAACTTGAGTTTGTGAATCTGTTGAAAATTAAGTCTTGGCACCTCTTTTTCTTTTGATTTAGTATTAATAGTGTAATTGGAGCATCCTTTTGTTTGCACTTGTCCTCGGTTTGCATTTGTCTTCGGCAACAGATTCCAATTTTAATTTTTGTGGCTCTCATAGTTTATTGCAATGGCTAGTGATAAAGATGATTCTCTTCAATCTATAAGTGTCCAATTGAATGGACAAAATTATCCCTATTGGAGTTATGTAATGAAAAATTTTTTGAAAGGAAAAAGGATGTGGAGTTATGTTGATGGAACCTCCGTTAAGCCTACCGATAAAAAAGATGCAGCAAAGTATGCAAAAGATTTAGATACATGGGAGGTTAGTAATTCGAAGATCATTACTTGGATCAATAATTCTGTTTCTCAGTCAATAGGTATGCAACTAGTAAATATACGATACTGCTAAAGAGGTTTGGGACCATTTGGGACGGTTGTATAATCAGTCTAATTTTGCTAAACGTTATCAGTTGGAAAGTGATATTAGAGCTCTTAAGCAAAATAATATGAGCATTCAAGAATTTTATTCGGCTATGACTAATTTGTGGGACCAATTGGCTCTCATGGAATCGGCTGAATTAAAAGCTGTCAAAGCATACATTGACCAAAGAGAAGAGCAACGATTAGTTCAATTTTTGATGGCTCTTCGTGATGAATTTGAGGCCTTACGTGGGGGTATTTTACATCGTACTCCTCTTCCCAATGTTGACTCAGTTGTTAGTGAATTGTTGGCTGAAGAAATTAGGCTCAAGTCTCACTCTCATTCGCATTTGGATAAAGAAATTCATACATCTCCATCTGTCTTTGCTGCTCCTTTTAACAAAGGAAAACCTCAAGGGAGGGTTGGTGTTGGTACTGATGAATGTGCTTTTTGCAAGGAAAAGGGGCATTGGAAATCACAATGTCCAAAGTTGATGAAGGTAGGAAGAAAAAATTTTAAGCCTCTCTCAGCTAATGTTGTTGCTGCTACTTCTTCTACCGTTGCTCCTTTATCCGTCGGTTCTGGTATTGGTTCTGCATACCCATCTGAGACCAATTCACATGTATCTGATCTTGCTGAGCAGTTCCAAAAGTTTCTCGCAACACAGCCACATGCTATGTCTGCCTCCTCCGTTAAAGGTTTGAGCCCATCTAGCTTGTCAGGTATATCTTCTTCCATATGGATTTTTGATTCTGGTGCATCACATCATATGTCATATGATCGTAAGTCATTTGCGTCTTTAAATCCTGCATCATCTATGTCGGTTTTGACTACTGATGGCACTCCTATGCCACTAGCAGGCATTGGGTCTGTTTCCACAACTAACTTGTCTTTATCTAATGTATATTATATTCCTAACCTCACTTTGAGTCTTGTTTCGGTTAGTCAATTATGTGATTCTGGTTATTCAGTCGTGTTTTCCCCCACTTCTTGTTATGTGCAGGATCAACAATCCGGGAGGAAGATTGGGACAGGCCGTAGACAGGGGGGACTTTATATTTTGGATGAGTTGAGAGTTCCAGATACTGCAGCCTCAATGTCTACCTCTACTGTTGATTTATCGTCTTTTCATTTAAATTCGTCTTCTAGTAGCTTTTATTTATGGCATTCTCGCCTTGGACATGTTTCTGCCTCTAGATTAAAGTACTTGGCTTCTACCGGAGCTTTAGGAAAGCTGCAAACTAGTGATATATCTGATTATTGTGGTTGTAAACTTGCAAAATTTTCTGCTTTACCCTTTAATAAAAGTACTTCTGTTTCTAATGCACCTTTTGATTTAGTTCATTCTGATGTGTGGGGTCCATCATCGGTTCTTACCAAAGGTGGATCTAGATATTATGTCTGTTTTATTGATGATTATAGTCGTTATTGTTGGGTTTATCTTATGAAAAATCGTTCAAAATTTTATGATATTTATCTTATGTTTCGTGCTATGGTTAAAACTCAACATAATGCTGTTATAAAGTGTTTTCGTTGTGATCAAGGTGGCGAGTATACTTTTAATAAATTTTCCGAGTTGCTTGCTTATGATGGTACTATTCACCAAACTTCATGTACTGATACTCCTCAACAAAATGGCGTTGCTGAAAGAAAGCATCGTCATATTGTTGAAACTGCCCGTTCTCTTTTGTTGTCTGCTGCAGTTCCAAGTGAATTTTGGGGTGAAGCAATTCGTACAGCTGTTCATGTCATTAGTAGAATTCCATCATCTCTCACTTCAGGTTTGTCTCCATTTGAGGCTTTGTATGGTTATGCTCCTGATTATTCTTATTTAAAAGTATTTGGTTCTACTTGTTTTGTTCTTCTTCCACAAGTTGAACGTAGTAAATTGTGTCCTCGCTCTGCAATATGTGTTTTTCTTGGTTATGGGGATGGTCAAAAGGGTTATCGTTGTTATAATCCTATTAATAAAAAATTGTATGTTTCTCGTCATGTTGTGTTTCTTGAACACATACCATTTTACTCTCTTTCTTCTGATTGTCAGACTCCTACCAGGTCTGAACTTGCTCATATTGATCCTTTTGCCTTTGATGATGATATTTCTAGTGATAATACTATTGAGAATTGCAGGGTTGAAACTACTGCCACTCCAGATACAAATGCTCCCTCTGTCCCCACGGCTATCCAACAACCTCTTGCGACTGTTGATCCTACGCCATCTATAGATCCTTCTCCTCGTTATCCTTCTCGTGACCGTAAGTCAACTTAATTGCCTGATTTTGTTTATTCAACTTATTCCCCTTCTTTTGCTTCTTTTCTAACCTCCATTCACAATTTGTCTGACTATAAGGAAGCTATTCTTGATCCTCTTTGGCAGCAGGCTATGGCAGAGGAACTTGCTGCTTTGCATAAGACAAATACATGGGATTTAGTACCTCTTCCATCAGGAAAACGTGCTATTGGGTCTTGTTGGATATATAAAATCAAAACAAAATCTGATGGGTCAGTTGAGCGATATAAAGCTCGTCTTGTTGCTAAAGGGTTTTCTCAACAGCATGGCATGGATTATGAAGAAACCTTTGCACCCGTGGCCAAAATGACTACTATTCGTACTCTTATTGCTGTTGCTTCTGTTCGTCAATGGAATATTTCACAAATGGATGTTAAAAATGCGTTTCTAAATGGTGATCTTCAGGAGGAAGTTTATATGGTACCTCCACCAGGTATTTCTCATAATCAGGGAGAAGTGTGTAAGTTGAAGAAAGCTCTATATGGTCTGAAACAAGCTCCACGAGCTTGGTTTGAGAAGTTCTCTACTGTAATTACATCTCTTGGCTTCCGCTCTAGTAATCATGATTCAGCTTTATTTCTAAGGACAAATTCTCATGGTCGTATTCTACTATCTCTATATGTTGATGATATGATTATTACAGGTGATGATGTTAATGGGATCGATGAGTTGAAATTACAGTTAGCTAAACAATTTGAGATGAAGGATTTAGGCACTCTTCGGTATTTCTTGGGGATTGAGGTTGCACACTCCCCTAGAGGTTATCTTCTTTCTCAATCTAAATATATTTCCAACATTCTTGAACAAGCTCGTATTTCTGATACTCGATCAGCAGATAGCCCTCTTGAGCTCAATGTGAAATATGCCCCCTCTGATGGTGTTCTTTTATCGGATCCCACTTTGTATCGTATTTTGGTTGGCAGCTTGGTGTATCTTACTATTACCAGGCCAGATATTGCTTATGCAATGCACATTGTCAGTCAGTTTGTTGTTTCTCCTACTACAGTGCATTGGGCAGCTGTTCTTCGCATTCTTCATTATCTTCGAGGAACTCAATTTCAAAGTCTTCTTTTTCCTTCATCTTCTTCTTTGGAGTTACATGCTTACTCTGATGCAGATTGGGCTGGTGATCCCACTGATCGTAAGTCTACTACAGGTTTTTGTATTTTTTTAGGAGATTCTCTTATATCTTGGAAGAGCAAGAAGCAAGACATTGTATCTCGTTCTTCAACAGAAGCAGAGTATCGTGCCATGGCAACTACCACTTCAGAGATAGTGTGGTTACGTTGGCTTCTTTCTGATATGGGTGTTTTCTTGTCTAAGCCGACTCCTATGTATTGTGATAATAAGAGTGCCATTCAAATTGCTCATAACTCAGTCTTTCATGAACGCACCAAGCACATTGAGATTGATTGTCGCCTTACTCGTCATCATCTTCAACATGGCACTATCACTTTACCATTTGTTTCTTCCTCCTTACAGATTGCTGACTTGTTCACGAAAAATCATTCTATTAAACGTTTTCATTTCTTGATTGACAAACTCTCGATGCTTCCTATTAACGCATCATGAGTTTGAGGGGGGATGTTAGATAATATATAATATTAAGGGTAGTTTAGTCTTTTATACTTTAGTATTTATACCTTTCTATTGTTTTGTACTGACTTTTGGTTATTTCTATTGAAACCCTAGCCACCATATGTTCTCTCTTTCTATGGATCCTAACAGTGTTTGCCACCTTCGATGGTGTAGAATGTAGATTGTGCCATAAGCAACAAGTTGCATAGAGTTTTGAAATCATCTTTGAAGGACATCTCTAATCGTATTTATATAAGTTAACAATTTTATTTGAAGTCTTTGGGAAAAAAAAATCACGTTGTCATAGGTAAGGATGCTCGCAGTTCGATTTGCATCGATTTTAAGGCAAAAATTTATCCAATTAAAAAAATATATTTACTTGCTGTTTAGTTCGATTTTTAGATGACAAATTAAAAATCCGATCCAATCCAATTTTATGCGGTTTAATTTGGATCGGTTTTTGGATATTCAAATTACAAATTCTAATTTATTTTATTAAATATTAATATTATAAAAACAATATAAAATAAAAGTTTGATTCTTTCAACGAAATAAATAATAAGTTTGATGTAAAATATAACATAGTATAATATAATAAAAAATAATATTTTAGAATTATAATTATAAATTATATTTAAAACATATGAAATAGTAAAAAATAGATTAAATTAAACTAATAAGAAATATTAGAAAAAATTAAAATCAACAAACAATAGGTTAATGTAATATATCTTACTAATGAAAAGAAAAATAAATATTAAAATTTATGAATGCGGTTTGGTTTGGATTGGATCGGTTTTGAAAAATCAATTCAAAATCCGAGCCGATCCAGCGGTTTTTATAAAAGACATTCAAATATATCCAAAATTATTCGGTTTTTTACAGTTTTCGGTTTTTTTGATCGATTTTCGAATTTTAATTGGATTGGTTTGGATTTGAGCATCCTTAGTCATAGGTTATACAGAATTGGAATATGAAAATAATGCATTTTGTAAAGAATTTGTAGGAGCTATGTATAGAGGTTGTGTAATTTTGGGGGCTATAATACATATGCATTAAAATTATATTGATCATTTATTTAAATCGGACGATTGATAGTGTAACTTCGTTGAAGCAAGTGGCCAATATTTTTCTATCCTAGAATCTCACTTACTTTTCCATAAGAAAAAACTCCCAAGTCCCAAGTGATTTGAGTACCAAACGATTTAATTTGATGGATACTTTCATGAATCCATTTCTAAGGAGCATATTATAGAGTGAAATATGAATAGATCTAGCTTGTGATCGCATGGCAACTGCAACAACATGGTTAGGGATGGGCCGAAAGGCATTAGCTAGTGATAACACATGGAGAAGAAATGTTGGGCATGACTCGTAAGTACGATCATGATCGGTAGATATAGTTTAGAAAATTGCTATATAAGTCCCTAACTATACTCCTAGGTCTTTTAAACTGAACAAAATATCTTTGATAATGAAATTCGTTGTGTAGAAAATGAAGGAAAATACATTTGTTACCTATGCGACGAAACAATGTGCAAGCATTGACTGGTTCGAACTGTCTGATTCTTTCTCATATCACTACATTTCGTTTCGCAGTCTACGAAAACCAGCGCGTTCGTTGCATAGTTACCGAAATGATGTGTTTCGTCTTACAGTTCACGAAGAAATCACTTTCGGTGCGTAGTTAACGAAATATTGGTTATTTTTGGGAAATGTAGAGTTTCGTCATCTACATATCAAACGTTTTTTGATTTCAGTGTGTAGAAGAAGACGAAATTTTTATCCACTACATCTGGAAGTATTTTGGGATTTTTGGGGGCCTGAAAACATGTAGAGATATCTAAATAGCAATTTTCTATGGTTTAAAAGGCGGAATGAGCGAGACCTCCATTGCATTTGGCCCAAAAGGGCACTAGGCACAAACATTTGTTATGGAGGCAATAGTCTCAAAATGTAGTATTAAAATACAATTGTCAGTGGTGATCATTGGCGCTGAACTTGGTAGGGAGGACCACGATTCGAACCCCTGCAACTGCGATCGGGAGGGGGCTGAAACCACTTGATGCCAGAACTGACCCCCGAACCAGATTCAACTGGTGGTGAAAACAAAAAAAAAAAATACAAATTGTGCATCGTTAATCTTAATCTTTCACCAATAATACATCTGATCTAGAGTCAGAAACATAGACACAATTGGTCTAACTAATTTGTTAACAAAAACTGCGTTCTTTGATTACATTTATGTATTCTTTTGAAAACCAATTGTTGTTCATTGGAGTTTTCTGATTTCAAGTTTGAGTTTAGATTTGCTTCTTTCTTTGATATTGTTTATGTTAACTACTTATCATAGTTTAATTTATTACTTTAATTGCAAGCTTTGTTGTCTAATAATAATAGAAAAAAATAATTGTTGCTTATGGTATTCCTAGTTTATGCATTTAGATTACTTCTTAAACACCACTTCTTTTGATTACTTCTAAGTTTGTTGTTTATCTACTAAACTTTAACTACTATATATATAGTTTTGTAGTAATAAATTAATAACCAATTAATCATAACACACAACAATTATTTCATTGCTCAAGCTAAATCATTACAAAGGATTTTAAAATACATCCTCTAAAGTCATTCAATACTCTAGTAGTATAGTACTTAATTTGCTTAGCAATTAATACAAGAAACTACTAGATTTCATTCCTTATTTTATTTTTGTGCATCCTTTTGTCACAAGTCACAACTCAAGACATGAGTACATGCTAAGCAAACTTTTATATAATATATTCATAAAAAAAAAAAAAAAACTTAATGAAGAAGTAAATTACAAAACAAGATTCATATTTGTCACACTGATTGTGACTTAAAAAAGATTCCCTATGCATATTCATGGATCTAATCTGTTATGGCTAGGGAGTTCCTTTTATGGTTTATTAGTCATTTTTCCTTATTTGTTTATTTCATTAGTTTGGTAAAAAGTTTAACCAAAACAAAGTTATTATCATCATCATTATATTATTATAATGAAATGATGATTATGATTATTACTATTATTAATCATGTCACATGTGTGTGTGTGTGTAAAAAAGGACAAGTTGCAAATATGCATGTGGATCTGCAGTATTGAATTCATTGCAATTAACTTCAATATGTCCATTCATTTGGCAGAATCATATCATTCTGAACATCATTTGGCGATTTTGTTGACTGTTGATTCTCATCAAGTGAATACATACCTTCCCTATTGCTCAAAACAAGATCTGCAAGTTATAGTAATATCAATATTTTAGTGCAAATTGATATATTCACAAATAGTAGAATAATAGTAATAAAATAAAATAAAATATTGCTAGTTGATACTACTCTGAGAGTATTTGGATTGTTGGAAAAAATAACACCAGTTATACCAAAAGCAAAATTAGTATAGAGATTAATTAGTATCAATTAGAATTTCATGGAAAAACTAGTATTAATATTAGGCCCAGTCTTTCTTTGTTTGATCCGACAATCCTTTATATTTTTGTTTAGGGAATTTGTCTATTAATAAAATTTAGCCGATTCAAAAAAAAAATATAGAGATTAATTAGTATCAATTAGAATTTCATGGAAAAACTAATATTAATATTAGGTCGTGCTTCCGTGACGCTGTTAAAATATTAGTGATCATTTGTTTAAGGTTAGACGGTTTAAATTCAAATTTGATATTATGAAATATATCGTTTGATTAAATATCGAACGAACTGAGATCCCACATTGATGAATCCAAATTCTTAATATTTGTATTAATAATTTAATATGCATGATGTATGTCAAATTTTTTTAATGAAAATAAACAAAGAGATTATGTGTCTATGTGACATTAATACAATCGCCAATATTATGTCATTATTATCCATTAATATAATAATAGAATAAGTCTAACATCTGATTAAGACTCTCTTTTTTAAACTCAAATCTGATTAAGACATAAGTATAAGCAATTCAATGAATAAGATCATAGGAAATAAGTCCATAAGTTTTAGCTTAACTGATAAAAAATTACTTAAATTGTTAGGTCGGACGTCATGATAGAGATTTGAACCCCGACTCCCACACTTGTATGTGTAAGTTTATAATAGCTTTATCATTTTGTTTATGTACCAAAAAAAAATCATAGGTAATAAACTACTTTTTAGAACGAGAAATTTAATTCATGATATAGAGAATTTTTTAAATTACTAAGTTTATATTTAGTATATGGTAGATATGTCAGAATCACATCGACTCGACGTGATTTCTAAAAAAAAATTATAATTTTTATAAAATTACAGTGGATCGCTATAATTCTGAGATATTTATGGTGATACCATGTATCTAAAGCAGCTACTCCTATTAATCATGGATATGGAGTATTACTTAAAAATGACATGAAGAGTAGTAAATAAACAATAAAGTTGTTGCTTGATATAGTAATAAAAAATTAAGATAAGTACCTCTAAGTGGAGGGAAGTCAACAACTTTGGGTCCTCCTCTAGAGATTGCAGCTGTTTTGTGAAAGTGTAGTTGCAAAGCCTGCACAACTCTGGCTGGTATAAGGACAGTGGAGCAACCTTTTCCTAACCATATAACGTGCATAAAACAAATCAATTTTTGGTGTGAGATGTGCAACAAATTTTATACTATAGTTTTGGAGGCAGTAAAGTATATTAATTAAGGATTTGCTCAATATTAAAGAATCTTCAATTTTGCTCACCAAACTCTCTAACTACTTCAATTTTTTTTCTAAAAGAAAATAATCTGTTAGTAATAATTGGTAAGTGGAAAATAAAACAGGTAAGGATTTAAATCATCAACTCAAACGTGTGCAACATGTTATGATAGATCAAAGGGGGAAAAATCAAGTTCAACTCCATAAAGAATATTTTGGTCACCACTAACTATTAGAACACAACTCTGATTCACGAGTACTCCATTTGAAGGAAAGTATCAGTATCGGATATGTAGCCATATTCATACCAAATATATATCCATACTTTAATTTATAATCATACATGTTCATTAGTCTTTCAAAAAATGCCGTATCCCGTACCGATACTCGTAACGCACCTAGGCTACATAGGACCACATGCAAACCAGTTTCAAACTTCAATGGCTAGCTAGCTAGGCTAAACATGGATGATTAGTTGATATATGAAACATATTGTAAATTTAAAATATTTAAATCTATTTAAAATTTAAATAATAAAATTTAAAAAAATTATTTATAATAGAGCTGGAAATCGAACTCAGAATCTCATGTATACTATTTAAATATCTCATAACTAGATCAAATGAATGGTAAATTATTCTTGTTCTATTCCATCTAAATTAGAAAATGAATGATGACTTTCATTTTAAATTTGTTGAATAAACCACTCAAACAATATAACCTCTAACCAATTCTACATGTGTCATAATTTTTTTTTATAGACAAATGTTATTTATTTTAGTCCTTATTTTTTATTAATCTCATCAAAATTATTTATATTGGAATTGATCACTTATCATTATAATATAGAGTATTTAAATTTAATCCCTTAAAATAAAAACTAAAATAAATATTATATAAAACAATTTTACTAATATAATCAAGTTTTGCACGAACTAAAACAAAACATGGATGACAAAAAACAACAAGGTCTAGAACAAAAACAAAAATTACAAGTACTAAATGTAAAAAATTGTATATTTATGTTAGTAAAATCATATTTAAACCACTTAAAAACTATGGTGATTTTTTTTTTATGTTATTTTATTTTTGAATTGAGACAAGAAGAAATCTATCTTAGAAAAGAAAAAGCAAGTTGAGCTAGAAACAGAGTAGGAGTGGGAAAGTAGATATTCCATTTGATTCATCAACCAACCATTACCAAACAACTACTGAAAAACAAAAAACGTTGGAACCAAATAGATAATCCACAAACATTCATTACCTTGCTTCTTTTTTGTTGATTCTGATGGAACAACAACGGTTCCAGTTCGACCACGAGGTAAGAAAACACCAGTCCCATTTCTTGGACCGGAATCACCTATAAAAACCGCTCTCATACCTCCACCACCAACGCCACCTCCACTGATTTGCAATGGAGTTGGCCTTGGTAGACGAGGAAGGACCCGGTTCCTTCCATTACCTTTCTTCTCAATCTCTTCTTTTGTCTCATTTTGCTTTGGAGACATAGCTTGTTGATTTTGTTTCTTGATGTCATTAATGTAATGTTGTTTTACTTCAATGGCTTTAATTTGTTCTTGAATCAATGCTTTGTGTGAGGAAAGTACTCCATGATCAATATTGTGTTTGGAAATTGATCTTTCTTCATAGGTTGTTGTATTCCAACAAGGTGTAACTGGTGGTGATGGTTCTTGAGATGATCCTTCTGAGCTACCTTGGTTAAAACTGGGTGACCAGAGAGTTGAATCGGGTGAACTCGTTAAGTCCCATGGCTTTGTCAAAAAAGAAAAAGAGCATATAGCTCGATTAATCACTACTCTGATCTCAAATATAAGTAAAATTTAGTCAAATAATAATCGGAAAATTTTATATAAAAAATTAAAATATATAGTACCAGTTCGGAATTAGATGAGAAATCAAATGAGTGATTATCATCGTCTTCTTGAAGCATGAAGCGAGACATTTGATGTGTTAGCTCAGTGATAAAATCGTCGTCCGTTGGAATTGGAACCATGGTAGAAATGAGTGATGATGATTTTTTATAATTATCATCAGCCATGATAAAAGGAAAAGAAATGAATTATTTGTACTAAAACAAAAGGGAGAGAAATTATAGCTTTTTAAGTATGGTAGAAAAAAAAGAACCTACTACTATAATAAACAATGAATGAATTTGATTAGAGAAACATGGTGGGTATGGGACATACAATATGTAAGTATGTAAAAGTTTGTACTAAAAGTTGCTTTTGGATCAAAAGCAATTAATTTCCTTTAAGAAGAAAGAAAGAAAAAAACACACGCCAACAAGAGGAAGAAGCTAAAGCTTTAAATGGAAATGAGAATAATTAATTTGTTAGAGAAATTAAGGAAGAAAAAATGAGTGATGTATTTAAGAAGATAAAAGTGGGTCCTACAATGAAGAGAGTATTTTTATGCTGAGAGTTCGGTTTAGTAGTTGGACTAGACGAATACATAGATACATGTATAAGTACAACTCACCTGCCATTTGTTGGACTTGGTACAGCTTGCACCCTCCAAACATGCAAACAACTTAATAGTCACAATACAAGTTCATGACTATTCACATTATTTTATTATGTTTGTTTAAGCAATTCATTTCGTGGGTGCATGTGGTGTGTGAATTTTTTTTATGGACTGTCGTGTGAATTATATTGGGAAATGGATCCACATTATAGCTTTGTTTGTGTTTGTTAAATTTTAAATTTATAGCTTATAAAATAAAATAATATCTAAAAGGGGCTTAAATTGTATTGTAGTAGTTCTATGTTTGTTTATTTAACTTATTTTCATTTCTATATAAGAGGTTCTTAAAATTTCATCCTGAATAAGCTATAAATTCATATTTTATGACATACTTCCTCCGGCCTTTTTTATAAGCAAAAATTGCTTTTTAGATTCATTGAAAAAATAATGTATCTAGTCTTAAATATAAACTAGATATATTACTTCTCCAATAACCTAAAAAGCAACTTTTGCTTATAAAAAAGGCTGGAGGGAGTACATTTTTTTTTCTTTCAAGATTCAAATTTAAAATCATGTAACATTATGGTGGTGGTTAAAGATAAAGAAAAAAACATTTTGATTTAAATCTTTGTTGATGTAATTCATTGATTTATTTAGACTATTTGTCGTTTTAATGTAATGCTTTGAATTTCTTATTTTGTGAAAATTTATTTTTTTCTAACTTCTCTTTAAACTTTTATATCTTTTCTTTTTAGTCATGTTGAATTTTATAAAACTAAAACAAGCGAATAAATTATATATATATATATATATATATATATATACCATCCAATCATTAAAATAAAAAATTTAAGTATGATTTGTTATTTCTTAAGACTATTTTTTCAAGTATGATATAACTTTTTAAAAAGTTTGATATGATATATTAGTCTATTTAATTATTCCCTAACAATGTGAATTTGCATGTGTTTAAAAAAGAGATGTTTGCTGGTATATATGATTTACTTTCCTTTAAATATGGTGATTTGTGTAGATATTTTTGTGGTGATTTCTCCGTTGAGCGAAGATTGAGTTCTATAAGGTGGCATGATTAGGTGAACATTGGTCTAGGGTGTGGTGCTTATGGTTGGTTCTGTGATGTGGTTAGTAGAAAGTTGGGCATGGGGGACATGAAGTGTTATTTTTGGTATCATAGATGGTTGATATGGAGCCGTTAAATGAGGTATTTCGGAGATTATTCTCTATTAGTGTTGATATAAGGAAACAAAAGTAGCGAATATGAGCATGTGGGTGTGGCGTTGGCGATGGAGGAGACCATTATTTGTATGGGAAGAAGAAGCGTTAATGAATTAGAGATAGTTTTGAATGATGTTAGTACGAAATTGCATGAGCTTTATAGTTGGGTTTGGCTATTAAATAATATAGAGAATTCTCTATTAGCTCGTGCTATAAACATTTGATAATTTTGTTTACAAATGTTCAGTTTAATAATACAATCTTAATCTTAATTAAAGCATTAGAAAAGGTGTGGAAGACAGACACTCTATTAGATATTTTTGATTTGATATGGCATGTATTTTCTAAAGTGGGTTGCTTATCCAATATATTGTTGATTAAGTCCCAATAATTGTTTGAGATTGACTTTTGTCATTCTACCTATTTTCTCACGCGTCCTATGATTTTATTAAAATGTGTTGTAATTTATAGTGTTGGTGTTGTCCGGTTGTATTTGTAAGGCTATATTTTTTTTTTCTTTGGCTTACAATGAGCTGGGGATCGAACCCAAGACCTATAACATACTATCCAAATTTCTCACCACTAGACCAGATCTAATGTCTTTGTAAGGCTATGCTTTGTTTTATATTAATTTGTCCAAACCCTTTATAGAATATGAATAGATGTTTCTCTATGATGCTGGTTTAGATTTCTCTACTTGTAAAGGTTTGAATACACATCATACTCTTAGTAAAATTTTGATTATAGAGAAAAAGAATATTAAAATACTAATAGGTCTAATATGACAAAATTTATTCATATTAATCCCTTAAAAATTGTTGCAATGTAAATTTATATGCTCAAACACTTTTTAGTAGTTCACATGCTCAACATACTAACTCTTTTGTATTAGTTTTCCTTTGAATAATATTCTTTTGTATAGGTCAATATATATCATATGATCCGACATGTTTCTATTTTTAGACATAACAAAATGCACTAAACCATCATGTTTACCTATTTTTTTTACTAACATGTAGTTAATTTAAGTGATAAAAATTTAATCAAGGGATTGAAGTTAGGTGGTTAATGGATTTTTTTTAGTCGTTTGAACAAATTCAAGTTTAATTTTTATATAAATAATTTTTGATTGGATTTTATTTAAATTAAATCGCAATCGAACTCTAAAATATCATGACATATAAATTAGAGTTATTAATACATAATTTTAAAAAATAAAAATAAAAAAATTAACACTTTTAACAAAGGGGCGGGCGAAGCGAATTTGCAGAAGAACATCACCGTCCCGTCGGAGAAATAAAAAAAAAAACCACCGTGCCGTCGGTAACAATGGAGGCTCGCCATGCATCTCTAGGTCGACGAACGGTAAAATTCTCCTTCTTCATCTTTCACCAATTTTACCATTGCCAGAAACCATTTTTTATTGCAGAAACGAATTCACATCATTCACTTCATCTTCAATTTTTTCTCAATTTATCTACATTTGATTCCTCTCTTTCCCTAACCATTTTATTTCAATTCAATTGCATGATCCAATTCATTCATAGCTGGAAGAAATTCGTCAAAAGAGAGCCGCAGAAAGATTGGTTAAAGCCTCTTCCGGACCAGATCTCAGCCAGGTTCCCACCATCTCCGGTCAGTATTATCTTATCGCCGAATCGAAAAATCCTATTTCAAATTTTCTATGCATCTTCTTGCGTTTTCTGTTTCTGCAATAATTTTTTTTATTTATTTTTTCAGAGATGGCTGGGATGAACAAATCAGATAGCGGAAATAGACTCTCTGAGGTAACATCTATTCTCATTTTTTATTGTTGATCGAAGTCTCCGTGTTGAATGATTTTGATTCGAGAGATGCGGTTTTCGGAAATTTTCAGAATTTTGAACTGAATTGTGTGTATATTATTAATTATTAATGCAGTCAGATGTTAGTTCTCTATTATCTCAAATAAAAGAACTGCAAAAGAAGAATACTGAGTTGGATGAAGAAAACAAGAAAATAAATTTAAAGGTGAAGATTCAGATTGTTATTTATTCGGCTGTATTTATAGGTTTACGAAAAACAAACACTTAGGCTGATTTTAGTTTATCTATTGTTGCAGCTTCAAACGATGGAGATTGATAATGGTGCAATGCACAAGCAGTTGAGTGAACTGGTAAATTTGATACAAATTTGATACATCGTAGTTAGTAATCAGTTCCAATGATTTGTTACTCCATTATATGGAGATTGTAATGGTTTAAAGTTTAATCACTTAGTTAGAAAGCCCAATTTGATTTGTGTAGGAGCAAAGTATGGTGCCGTCTCTCAGAAAAGCTCTCAGGGATGTTGCAATGGAGAAAGATGCTGCAGTTGTCGCAAGAGTAATTATACTCTAAATTTTATCCCTGATTCTTGTTGGTAATCTTTCGCAATACCTATTTTAACTTAAGTATTTGTGCAGGAGGACCTTTTAGCGCAGCTTCGTACTCTGAAGAAACGTCTTAAGGAAGCAGAAGAGGAGCAATATCGTGTATGGGAACTTTTGTTTTATTAAAAAACTATAACATTTAAAGACCATGTTTTGTTCTCAAAATCTTATTGGTTATCTTGCTCTAGGCGGAGGAAGATGCAGCGGCATTGAGAGCAGAATTGAACTCAATTCAACAACAATCAATGACTAACACAGTTAGTACAATTCCATCTCTTGGTCCACCAGACCACCATCTTCAAATACTAGAAAAGGAGTTAGCTGGTTTAAAGTTGGAACTACAGGTGAGTTATGTTTGTGTTATTAACACTTCGCCCCTTTTATTTAATTTATTTCTGTTGTTTGTCTAATGGTGATTTAAATCTACAGCGTGAGTCACTGATGAGGCACCAGGGGCAACAGCAATTAGCTAATGAGCAAAGCCGCATTGCCTCACTGATGTCTGAAAAGCAAGAGTTGGAAGAAAAACTAAACTCCATGTCAAAAGAGGCTGCAGGTTCTGCTCATAAAAACTTACAAATATTCTATATTAAATTTCTTATGGCTTATTGAAACAAAGCATGTTAGCAATTAGTTACGTAAGTAGTGGTTTTTCTTGGATGCTTTATGCCATCCTTCGATCTTAAATGACATGGCCATACATTCAAGTTCTTCATTGGTGGAAACATTCTTCTTTTTAAGCTAGTAAATGATTATTACTGCATCTTTTCCTTCTTGTTGTATTGGTGCACTATAAAATGGAATTGACCCTGGATTTTGCTCATGCAGAAGTCTCAGATAAAGCAACTCACAAGGCATTCACTTTGGTGAGGAAAACTTCTTTGATTTACTCTGAATTTTCAATATTTGGCATCTGTTAGCTGATCAATTATGCCAAGAAATTACATTACTCTTTCATTTAAATCACTGGTTAGGTTTTCTTAAATCAACCCCTCTGAGTCCTCACTCTTGAATGTGAAGATTTTTCTTAATCCACTTTCCTTTTCAATGTGCCATGTGGCTTATTGTATTTCACACATCTCAACTGTTATTACTTTTATATTTCGCCATCCTCTTAAGTACTAAATACTTAAATGACCAATCACATAACTTTTTGGTGGTCAATATCAATTTTCCATAACAATACATTTGCAGTTTGAAATTAAATTTTGACAGACCATATCAATTCAACAAACATAAATTTTATAGTATGTCTTGATTCAACTTATTTATTTTCATAATTTTCTTAGCAATTTAAAAAGTTTAATTTTTACAGTTTATACAAATATCCTTTATAATTTTAGATTTGCCTCTTAAATATATTTTATATTTTTCTTAAAATTTAAAAATACTGTGCAATAATCAAGATGCTTTTTAGTTATGGTATTTGGGTTTACTGTCATCTAGTTATAAGTTACAACTTGTTTGAGACTTTAAGTAGGTGGAAAATAACACTGAGGAGAGTCAAAATGAAGTTAGCTTAGAGTCAAAATGTAGTAGTAATCACCAAACTTTTTTGGACTAGATGTACACGAGTTGCACATTCTTTTACAGCTGTCCCATGTTTTTTATATATATCAAGCAAGGCTGAATTATTTTCGTTCATATTTCTCTTTAAGTACTACCAACCGTAGTCTTCTTGTTATCTATCATGGGTGTTTTGCAGCTGATGATGAATGACCTATTGTTACCACCAACTCCATTTCCAGTCTAATATGTTTTTGTTTAATCTCAGGAAGACAAACAGAAACTTGATAAGCAGTTGCATGATATGGCATTAGCTGTTGAGAGGTTGGAAAACAGTAGGCAGAAACTTCTAATGGAGGTAACTTCTTCCTATCTAAATTTTACTTTGTACTTTTCTGTGTATATTCCATCTGATAGTGGTTGGTTTGTCATCTTGTTGGTAGATTGATTCGCAATCTACAGAAATAGAGAGGCTTTTTGAGGAAAATTCTAATCTCTCAAATTCATATCAAGAGGCAATTGGAGCAGCAGCGAGATGGGAAAAGCAGGTAACAATTAATATCGGAAATCTGACTAAATGTATATATGTAATATCAGCTGTCATCTATGCAACCATGGTTTAATATTTCATTTGACTTGTTTTTCTGAATAGGGAAATTCTTCCCTATTTATTTAATTGAAAAATACTGGTTCCTATCATTTTTCTTTCGGGGTCAAGGCTCAAAAGTCACTACATCTTTTTACTAATGAAAATCAGTGAACACATTCCAAGTAAGAAATTACTGACGTGGTTGATTTATTTGAGAATTTTAGTTCAAAGACTCTTAAATAAATGAAATCTAGGTTCATTACTGTTGTTCTATATAATGTGTTTTGCCAGAGAATATCCTTGTATGTTTTGCAAAATCTTGCCTCACTCGACAAATTAGTAATACACTGATATGACACCCTCTTTTTGGTTTTATTAGAGTCAGTCATATATTACTCCATTTGGTCTCATATAAACAAATATTCCTTTTTCTGATTCTTTGAATAACCGACATATCTGGTCTATATTTTAGACCAAATAAATCAGTTATTCAATGAATTTGAAACAAGAATATTTGGTTATATATGAAACGGAGGGAGTATGGTATTATGGCTTCTTGGGAAGCAATTTTATGTAGAGTCTTATACTGAGAGGTGATTTTCTCTTGCATGTGTATTTTTTCCTGCATTCTATTTTGGCCAAGACTGGTATGATTGTTAGATAAATTTTCGTACTGGCAATTTTTATATATTTATGCTGTATTGAAATCTTTCTTTAGGGTGTATACATATTTACGCCCATTGTTCCAGACTGAAGGATTTTTTTTCAAACTATTGCTGTGTTGACTGGTGATTCTGCAGGTGATGGAATGTCTTAAGCAAAACGAAGAGCTGCGTGGGATTCTAGAAAAATTGCGAGTGGAACAGGCTAATGGTGTACCAGAATCCTTTAAGAATGGAGTACATGAGGTTGGTTCCTCGACATCTACAGGAGAGGTGGCATCTCTGAAGGTTATTATACTTACCTTACTCATAACTTGTTGTCAATTCATGTTGTCCCCTTGTTGTGTCTTCTTGGGTCAAAAATTTACTCTAAATATAATTGTCAAACTATAGTTTTTTTATTTGTCTTGTGAGAAACTTCAGGGAATTGTATTGTGTTTCGTTGAGGTCCCTCTGTTCTCAAAATTTTGACATCTTATCATCTGTTTTGTTTCTTATCCTACACCCGTTTGATTGCTTGGCAGGGCCAACTTGTTAAGGAACTGGGCAGAGCAGAGGCACTATCAGCAGAAGTCATGCAGCTCTCTGCACAACTTGAACAAGTCAAACAAGCATATGATGGTCTTGCACGCTTGTAAGACCATTTTGCACTGTATTAAGCACATCATTGATTCATTCTGGCCTTAAGTTTGTATCTGATGCTCCTTTGTTAATGCAAATCTATTATGTTGCAGTTATAGGCCAGTGTTGCGCAACATCGAAAGCGGTCTCATAAAGATGAAGCAAAACAGCTCGTTAGCTGTACAATGACGGCAATGAGCAGTTTTGCGAAGATACTCTGGTTGTGATTGTGAAGTCCTTCATTGATGCCATGAATTTCAACTGAAAATGGAACTTTTGCACCATCGTTCATATCAGTTTGATAAAAACAAAGCGGGATGGTTCAGTAAAACTGGTGGTGATGGAAATCACAGCTCTGTGGTAATCGCAGCATTAGAAACCCTGTTATATAACATGAATTTGTATGATGTATCATACTTCATACCATATTTAATATGTAAAAGACAAGCTATCAGATCAGGGTATATTTCAATGGTAGTTTTGTATAAACCACACTTACGAAAGAGTTGTAATTAAACGATTTTTTCCCAGTAGATGTCTATCCAGTATGCACAACAAAGTTGTCTTTTGTAGTTTGATTTTTGAGGAATTACCTTCTAGTTTAATATCAGAAAATGCTCTAATGAAAAGAAGAAAACAAAATGACATCGATGCTGCTTCTTTCCCTGTTATCATCATCTTGGTAAATAGAGAAACTATATAAAGTGAAGCTTCTGTTGTGTTTCATGTGTTGTCTAGACACTTTACACCCTGTTAACATGAATTATATGAAACAACTTTTCCTGAATATATAGGTATATTCGAGATATAAAAATAGTGTTTCACACTACATTCCACACTAATCAATCAGAAAATGAGCAATTCCTATAGAGCCAACTGTCCTCAATCAAGATATGATTCATGATCCCAATCTTTAATGGCATCAAGGAACCAGAATTGTTTACCTAACTCGTTTTAAACATTTGTCGAATCTATTGAAAACTTTTGGTGGAACCATGGAAAAGAAAAACCTCAATGCAAGTTACTTTAAATAAAAGTATGTGTTTTATTTTTTTAATTTTTTTTTAATTTATTTTTTTTTAAAGTTGATGGTTTATAAGTACCACCAACTTATTTACAAAGAAAATACTACATTTGCTGCTGCCAAGGATCGAACCCCTGACCAACAGCCTACACCCGCTCAGTCAGCAAGTGCCAACTGAGCAAGTATGTGTTTTATTTTAGTTAAAGTGTATAGTAATTTTATCATTTACTTTGTGAATTTATGATCAACTTCACTATAAAAGAGTTTTCTCTGTGGTTAATCTAACAGTTTTTTCTTAAGTTGAATAGACAAATGTATAAGCAGTAACTAGTGACAAATGAACAGAGGCCTAATCAATCAATACGGGTTAGTTCAGTGATTATTCCTTTATGAAAAGCAAAACCATAAAGCAATTATAGGACCAATCAATCATGCTTATTTGCCATTGTTTTTTGTTATAAAAGAGGAAGAAGAGATAAGCTGGCAATATGTCCTATTTTCTTTTCCTCTCAACAACCTTCATTTACTTTTCTCCAACCATGAAAATCAAAACCATGTTTTTCTGCCTCAAAGGGAAAATCAGCAAGAGTAAGGAAAACGAGGTGGAAGATTTAGCGAAACTCTCCGATGACAAGCCTAGTCACAAGGGAAAAAATAAAAGGCATGCTTCAACAACTCATGCCGATGATGGTGCTGGCGGCAATGTTCATGGAGCCAACACGATCGCTAGCAACGACGCAGGAGTAGTTGCTGCAGCTGTGGTGACTGCAGCTCATGTGTCTTTGATGAGTCAAGATGGAAGTGGTCATGGTGGTGGATCTGGTGAAGATGGTGCGGGATAGTACTGATTAATAATTCATCATACATGTATAAGCTACTAATCAAGTTTTTTTTTTCCTAGCTGCTGCTACTATGACTTGGATTACAATTAAATCTTTCTTGTAATTCTCTTCTCATCTACCTTGCTTTGCAAGCATATAAAAAAGCTTGATTGCTTCTTATAGTTCTATCCTATGGAGTTGTTTATTCATTTCAATTACATGCCAGTTTCTCATATTTTACGGTTTAATCAATGCTACTTGCATCGCTTCTGAGTTAATATTTTTCACTATGCATTTATTGTATCTAATACAATATAAGAAAGTTCAAGTACTTGGAAAAGATAAAATTAACCTTGCTTCAAATGCTGCCACTTGGCATAAATGAGGGTAATTGGTGTCCAAAAAAAATCTAACTGAACTAAAATGTTTGCTAACCGAGCCATTTTTCTAAGTAACTAAGCCATCTAAGGTATTTTGTTCATGAAATGATACAAAATATTGAGCCACGGTTCAAACTAAAGTCAGCCAGTTTGGATTTAGTTTGGGTTGGTTGGATAAGTCAAATAAGTGTCAGTCAAATATCACCTTTTTGTCTCCAAACTCAAGGCAGCAGTAAAATACTCTCTCCTCTGCACATTTTTTCAAAACAGCTTTCTCCGCTGCACACATAGAAACGAAAATCTTTCCTCTGCACAAAATCACATTTTCAACATTTTCAAAATCTTCTTCTTCTGGCTGGGTAAGCAACGCGTGTGGTATTCTTCTTCTCATGATTTTTGTTGTTGTTGTTTTTGTTCTTCTTCTTCTTATTTTTTCAAACGCGTCTTATGTTGTTGTGTTTATGATTTTGTATGTTGTTGTTGTTGTTCTTCGTCTTTCTTGAAATGCGTGTGAGCTTATTATGTTTCATTTTTTCAGAAATTATGGCAAGAAATTTCGAGTTTATCAAAGACATCACAGACCGAAAGGATCTATGGAAAATCGCTGTGAAGGTGAAAGATAAATGGACTTTACAGAAAGATGGAAAAGAGTATTTTGAAATGGTTGTTGTGGACTCCAAAGTAAGTTATTTTCTTTCTTCGTACTCAAACGTTTGTTGTTTTTTACTTGATATTAATGATTTAAGTAATGGTTGGTTTTGAAAGATTACTATGTTATAGCTGAAGCTAAGTTGCTGAAATTTTTTGTGATTAAACTAAAAAAAGTTTAAAGACAGCATCTTTATACAATCTTTAAGCTTTTACTATGTCAACTAAATTACAGATACAGATTAAAACTAAGTTACAGCTTATTTATACAAGCTTTCAGCTTTTATTATCTCAATTTACCAGAAACAAATAAACATCTCATTCAAAATATTATTCATTAACATATGACAAATTATCAAACATTATTGTTGACATAGTTTATATTATATTTTTCAGGGAGATGATATTTGTATAATAGTTCCAAATGAATTGAAAAACAAATATGATAAGGAGAATCCTATTGTTGAGAAAAACACATACAGCATGCAAAATTTTCAAGTTTCAACAAATCAGGAAAAATTCAAATCATCTCATCATGACTTTATGTTAAAGTTCAATGGTGGAACACGTGTTTTTGATGTCAATAAACATGTTATTCCTGATATCATCAAGTTCAAAGACTTTAAGGACATAATAGATGGTGATTTTCGTGAAGATTTCTTATATGGTAGGACTTTAATACTGTTTTTTGGTTATTCAGTACTGTATACAAAATACTAATAGAAGTATAGTTAACTGAAAATTCTGCTGCACTTTATCAGATATCATTGGAGCTGTTGATGAGATAGGTTATACTCAACCTCATGCAGGAAGTAAGAAAATTCAAGTTAATCTCAAGATTAAAGACCTTAGGTATGGTATCCTATTTACAAATCATTTTAACTGAAATTTTGTTCTTAAGTTAGCTCTAAACTTAGTTATTTTTTGTAGTGACAATGTCATTCAATGCACTTTATGGGAAAATTATGCAACAAACTTTCTCAACAATGTCAACAACAAGACTGATGCTGGACCAACAATTGTTTGCATGAAATATGCAAAAGTTAAGAAAGAAGGTCACTATTGAAATAATATTTTTCATTTTTGCACCCGTTTTTTTTTTAATGTTCTTAGATTATACCTTCATTTCTAACACCATTTTATTTCTTGCCTTTAGGCAAATATCCACTTACTGTATCAAATACATGGAGTACCACTAAACTTTTCATTGATGATGGACTACCAGAGATTCAGACTTTCAAAACAAGGTCTTTTATATTACTAACTTCAATTTATCTCTTATTTTTCCTTTTTCAAATCATTTGTGATCCTTTTAATTTGTTTGCTGTTATGCAGCTTCATTGATGCAATGAAAAATGGATTAATTTCAGCTGTCTCTGAAACTCATTCTCAAATATCCACTCATTCTTATGGAAGATCTTACGGACAATCTTATGGAGCTTCACAATTCAGCTGTGGATCTCAATTCACTCCTTCTCAGAAGTTCTATCACAATGCTGAAGTTATGCCTTTCAGTCACATGTTGCATCTAACACAGGTAAATTATTATAACACCACACTATTAGTTATTATTTTTGCTACATCTATTATTCACATAAGTATTGTGACCATATTTCAGGAAACAAAGTGTGTCACTGTTGTGAACACTATTAAGGTTAAATCTAACAAAATTGGCTGGTTCTATTTAAGTTGCTTCATGTGTCCCAAACAAGCTTTTGGTCATAGTCCACCATATAAGTGTGCTGATGACCATTCAACAGAAACTGAAATTTACAGGTTTGCATTGACTTGCTTCCTTTTTTATTTTCTTAAATTTCTTAACATTTGTATTATGTGGTATTCTTAATTGTTTTTTAATTCATTTTTAGGTTCAAGTTGGATGTTGAAGTGGGAAATGGTCAACACAAAGCGAATTTTGTTTTCTGGGATCGAGAGTGTGCACAACTACTCAATAAAACCGCAGAAGAGCTTCATGCTGAAATGATTCAGGTATATATAAATCCTAACCAATTTTATAGGAAATTTTAATTTATACCTTATCTCATAATGTTAGAAATTTCTAATATTTCAATATTTTTTTAATCTGTTAGGCTGGCATATATGATCCTTTGGATTATCCAGAAGTCATTGATGACATTGGTGGTAAAACTTTGGCAGTTAAGGTGAAATGGCAGCCTAACTGGAAATCTGGATCAGTTATGGCTATTAGTCAAGATACTGAATTTATCCTGGAAGTTCTATCTCTATACCCTACAGCTGAGGTTTTATTAGTTTACTAACCATCAATTCATCATAAGTCCATATATATATAATAGTTTAGGTTACATAACATGTTTGCATTATCTTTGATATCAGGTTGCAAATCCAGAAATTGCAGTTCCAAACAACCAACCATTGTTCATTGAGGTAGTGTTGATAATTTCGTTTGTGGTTACTTTATATTTTGAAACTATACCTAAATTAATGATTTATTACTTCTTCATTGTAGGACTCAACTGCTCAGTCGGTTGAATCTGATGACAACATTGTCATTCCAACGGTATATAGTTTCATGTCTTCACTTTTACATTTAGTTTCAATTTCAATAATAATCTGTCTGATATATACTAAGTTATTATTTGTTGTTTAGGTTGATTTATCTGCAACTGATGAGATTGATCCCGATAATGTTCAATTCAAAACACCAAACAAGACCCCAGGCAAAAACATTGAAAAACCTTACCTCAACTCTGATGCTGATCAATTGATCGGTGAGAAGTTGTCTTCTACCAAACTCATTAATCCACAGAAGCGCCCAGGCAAAGAAATTCTAACCACTACCCTCAAATCTGATGCTGCTGATGATTTGATTGGTGCCAAGTTGTCTTCAACCAAAATCGCAAAAATTTCAAAGTTTGCTTCAAAGAAGGGCCTGAAAATACCCAAGAAGGAGTAGCAACTGTTCTGTTAGAGACAGTTTTTTGATTTGGGATTATTATATCAGAAGCAGTATCTACTGTTATCCCTATGTTATTTTGATGTGTACTAAACATATTTTGGAACTACTTTGTTGTAATGATACTTTAAAACATGCTTATTTAATGTAATGTTTAGATTTTATAATTTCTTATTTCTGAATTTGATGAACATAGCAATCGTATAATCAGATGAACATTTTTTGCATGTAAATAAAACAACCTGTCCCATGATGTGTGCTGTTAGGAAACCACCGCGGTTTGTAACATATTCAATTGTTGGTCCATTCGCTGAACTGGCTCTGTTTGTTGGAACAAAATTATGATTTTGTATCTCCTTAATTGATTTTGATGATAACAATGTATTTAAGGTTAAATTGGAGTACTAATAATTTAATTCAGTGTGCAGGATTAAAAGTTAAATTTTGCGTATTAAAGAACCTTAGAATTTCTGAAGGAATTACTTCTGAGCTCACCAGATCTGAAGCAAGTAATTCTGAGCCTGTGAAATTCTGAAGGAATTACTTCTGAGCTCACCAGATCTGAAGCAAGTAATTCTGACCCTGTGAAATTCTGAAGTTATTATCTGAAGGCTCATCAGATCTGAAACAAGTATTTCTGAGCCTATGAAACTCTGAAGTTATTATCTGAAGGCTCATCAGATCTGAAGCAAGTAATTCTGAGCCTATGAAACTCTGAAGTTATTATCTGAAGGCTCATCAGAGATAAATGTTAAGCTACACTTGAGAGTACAATTTTATTGAAGACTGTGCCTGACTAAGTCCAAACGTAGAAACCAAGAATGAAAAGGTTTGACCATGGAAAGGTCCTTTTCAAGTCAGGCTTCAGAAACGAATATTTCCTTATTTAGCTTACACCAAGGTTCAAATATCAAAAGCCAAAAGGAATCTCTCATTTTTGTAGTAAACGTTAAGCTCCTAAGCATCTGCAAATCAGAACAGCTAATAAGCTCACTGATCAATACAAAGGAGCGTCTCAATTCTACCAAACTCATTAATCCACAGAAGCGCCCAGGCAAAGAAATTCTAACCACTACCCTCAAATCTGATGCTGCTGATGATTTGATTGGTGCCAAGTTGTCTTCAACCAAAATCGCAAAAATTTCAAAGTTTGCTTCAAAGAAGGGCCTGAAAATACCCAAGAAGGAGTAGCAACTGTTCTGTTAGAGACAGTTTTTTGATTTGGGATTATTATATCAGAAGCAGTATCTACTGTTATCCCTATGTTATTTTGATGTGTACTAAACATATTTTGGAACTACTTTGTTGTAATGCTACTTTAAAACATGCTTATTTAATGTAATGTTTAGATTTTATAATTTCTTATTTCTGAATTTGTCATTTATTGCTCACAGAACTAAGCATCAGTCAACATATCCATTGAACTATATAGTTTACTAACTCATATTGAGGATCCAACTACTTTTTTTTATTATCAAACCTAACTTTTGCTACACATTTATTATGGCTTTAACATAGCTTCTCTTGCTATAAAACTAACCTCACACTCATTTCAAACAACATACAAACTAATTCTCAAGAAACAACATGAACAACCCTATTCCAATAGATGAAGACATCAATACCTATCTGTTGAACAACCTCAAATAACATCTGGATGGGCAGAAATGCGTGAACACTTCGAATTTCAATTCCAATATCATCAGATTGCATTTGTTTACTATGGTGATAGCATGTTTCATCTTATGCCATGTTTAACTAAGCCACTTCCAACACATGAATTCCCTTCTTTTCACACATTCTCTACCAAACCTGCTGATCCATTTACATTTGAGATTGTTTTAGGCTATCCTGGTGAAGACAAAAGAGAATTAGTTAAGTTCTTCATATTGATATTTTCTAACCTATCTTTTATTTAAATTACTCTTATCTCATTTTTGATTTAAGCACATCAATTTTTACTGATTTTATTTGTCTATGCAGATTTTGAACAATTGGTTGGCAAAAAAAATCATGAAGAAATATCACTATCTATGCCTTGAAGGACCAGTAACAGAACCAACGTATTGTCCAATTGAAATTTACAAAGGTAAAGCTGAAATCATGGTTTGGGATAAATTATGTAATGAAAATGGTTTTGTTGATGGAGATGTAATCAAATTCCAGTTTTTTGATTTCGAGAAAAGTAATAGAGTTGATGTTGATAAAGTTGATAATTAAATGTAAATTAGATTATGGAGTTAGTGTGGACAATATTTGATATATCACTTAGTTTGTATTTCAAACTGATTTACTACTTTGTTTGTGATTGTTACTACTTTTCGTTTGATTAATCTATGGCTGACAATGAACCACATTTTAAGCAACAAGGAACATCATTACTCATTAGCTATTAACCATTAGACTATTATTTTTTCCTGCAACATGACAATATGAGGACTAACCGAAACAGTATAACATTATTACCTATTACCTACACTTACTCTTACTTTTGTACTATTACTTAATATTATAACCTCCATTTGAGCAGCTCATTAAATGCAGCTGACATCTCTACTCCAAGAAACAAGCAACATGTCTCATCTCTTCCACCTTTTCATTAACATTTAATGCTCACACAAAAAAACTATAAGCTGTCAATAAGAAAGAAGGAAACATTTCAAATTTGAAAATTTGACACCAAAATTTCTCCCACCAAAACCAAAACATCTTATTTTCACAAAATTTGGTGAAGTTAACTGCGAAATTCAAAATTTCATTCGTACTTTAAAATTTCTACCCGCTAAAACCAGTCTGTAACATTTTTGAAAGATGATTTCAATATGTTCATTACTTAATACCATACATTAACTATTTTTTACAACCCAAATACCATGATAATTTAAAATGAGTTATATAAACACTAAGCAAACTTAGACAGTCACTCACCATTTTTGTAGAACCTCATTCCATGGATAATTCCAACAACACTTCCAAAAATCTTCGTTCTGCATCAAGAGATAAAAGAAAACTTCAACTTTCAAATAAAAAACCATGTAAAAAGTTTATAACTCCAGCTCAAATTGCATCAACTTCATCAACAACTTCTGTTAACCAGTTTTCTTCTCCTGTCTCTCATCTTACAAATACAAATCCTACATCTATAATTGCTTCACAACCTTCTGAGAGGCACAAACAATTTCATCCACCTCATAAATCTTTTTTGAACCATAACTGTGGAGTTAATCTTTTGAACAAGTTTTCATCTCCAATTACTCCACAAAATGGCACTTCTTCCAATCCTAACTTAACTCAAACTAATCTTCACACAATTTCCACTTCTCCTGCAAATTTTAAAGAACCTACTCATTCCACACACCAATTTAATAACTCATCCAATTCTCCAAATGCTCCTTTTAGTATTAAAAACACACCCATGTTAAATTGCAGCAATGTACTTAGACAGCATCTTAATGCACCAAACACATCTTCTGATAATCACACCTTTTCTCATGCTACTCAACCATCTCATGTTGACAATCTCAGTCAACAACCTATTAGAGAAAGACATTATCAAACCCGTGGGGTTAACTTATACAACAAGTTTTCTTCAACACTTCAATCAGCTGATGCTTCAACATCTAATCCCCAAGTTGGTAAAAAAAAAACATCACAATACTCACACATTTTTGAAAATCATGTCATTGATTCGTCTTCATCATCAGATGAATCTGATGTAGATGCAGCAGATTCAGATGATTCTCAATCTCAATCTGATGATGATGAAGAATTAGAAGGGGATGAACAAGGTGATTACAATTTCTTAACATTGTCTTTCAATATGGTCTTTCAATTTGACATCATTCTTAACATAACTTTGAAATTATTATGTAGGTTATTTTGATATAGGTGATCCTGTATGGGAATGTGGAAAATGTGGAGCATACATGTGGTATCATGAAAGGAAAAATAAAAGAAAAGATTCTGTGTCACCACAATTCCAACAATGTTGTCACGGAGGTAAAGCACAATTGCCACTACTCAAAAGACCACCTGAAGTGCTTTATCACTTACTCTTTAACAATGACAGTTCACATAGCAAAAATTATCAAGCACACACAAGAATCTACAATGCTATGTTTGCATTCACTTCACCTGGAATGAGTATTGATGAAGAAAGGAATCGTGGTAGAGGACCACCAACAATAAGAATTCAAGGACAAGTATGTCACAGAATTGGAAGCATGTTACCTGAACCTGGAGAAACACCAAAATTTGCACAGCTATATATTTATGATACTGACAATGAAATTGAAAATAGAATGCACCATTTCAGGTATTTCAATATTTTTATGTTGATAACTTTATCATATTCCTAACTTATGCACCAATACTGTTCAAATTTGTTAAAACATTTGTTCATTGTATTAGGAATAACAAAGATCTTGATGCAAACATTGTCATCAAATTGAAGGCTATGTTAGATCAATACAATGTTCATGCTAAGTCTTTTAGGATTGCTAGAGACACATTGAAAAATAATGAGGTTCAAGATTTAAAGCTGAAGTTAATTTCAAACAGAACTTCAGATGGAAGAATTTATAATCAACCTACAGTATCAGAAGTTGCTGCATTAATAGTAGGAGATATTGATTCTGCTTCCTATAGAGACATCATCATGCACAAAACAAGTGGAAGGTTACAAAGGATTAATGAATTTCACCCAAGCTATCTTGCTTATCAATATCCCCTTATTTTTCCATATGGTGAAGATGGATTCAGGAATGGAATTCAACATAGATATAGTCATGAAACTCAGGTCACAAAGAGGAATAGACTGACTATTAAAGACTGGCTGTCATTTAGAATTCAAACACGAAAAAATGAAGCTCAAACTTTAATATGTTCAAGAAGACTCTTTCAGCAATTTTTGGTTGATGGTTATACTATGATGGAAACAGAAAGACTTAATTGGTTAAGGAAAAACCAATCCAAGCTCAGAGTAGGAAAGTATAGAAAATTAAATGAGCCAAGCCAAACCAATAACAACACAGGACCACAGAAGTTTGGAACAAGAGTGGTATTGCCTTCAACATTTGTTGGAAGTAAAAGATACATGGATCAACTATATTTTGATGGAATGGCTATTTCATCTGCAGTTGGATTTCCTGATGTGTTTATTACATTTACATGTAATCCTACATGGCCAGAAATCACAAGAGAATTATCAAAGAAAAATCTAAAACCTCAGGATCGCCCAGATATTGTATCCAAGGTTTTCAAGATTAAATTTGATGAGCTCATGAAAGATTTAACCAGAAAACATATTTTGGGCAAAGTGTTAGCCTGTAAGTAATTAATTCTAATATTATTCCATAGCAATTTTTGAATTTTTGATTTTCAAATATAAATGCAATTTGACTCACTAATCAACTGACATTGTTTACACTGAAAAATGACAAATTCCACATTTTATAAACAGATATGTATACCATAGAATTTCAAAAAAGAGGACTACCTCATGCTCATATTTTGATCTTTTTACATCCTGCAAGTAAGTATCCTGATCCTCCTGATATTGACAAAATCATTTCTGCTGAAATCCCTAATCCACAAACTGATGAAGAGCTTTACTGTTTGGTTAAAAAACATATGATACATGGACCATGTGGCAATGGTAGAATATCATCACCATGTATAAAAAATGATAGATGTTCAAAGTTTTATCCCAAAAAATTCATAGAAGAAACTATTGTGGATAAAGATGGTTATCCAGTTTACAGAAGAAGTTCAAATACTCATACAGTTATAAAAAATGGAATTACTATGGACAACAGAGATGTCGTTCCATATAATCCAAGGTTGTTACTAAAATATCAAGCTCATATCAATATGGAATGGTGCAACCAAACCTCATCAATCAAATATTTGTTCAAATACATTCATAAAGGTTATGATAGAATTACAGCTTCAGTTGTGAAATCCACAAACCAAGATGAAAATCAACCTGTTGTGGTTGATGAAATTCAACAATATCTTGACTGCAGATATGTCTCTCCAAGTGAAGCATGTTGGAGAATTTATTCATACAAGATTCATGGAAGAAAGCCAGCTGTTGAAAGAATGTTTTTTCACTTAGTAGGAGAAAATGCCATATACTTTACAGACCATGATCGTATGGAAAACATTCTTGAAAAACCAAGTGTGACGGAAACAATGTTCACATCATGGTTGGAAGCAAATGAGAAATATCCAAGTGCAAGAAACCTAACTTATGGTCAGTTTGTGACAAAATTTACATACAGTCAAAAAAATAAATGCTGGACACCTAGAAAAAGAGGTTTCAAAATTGGTCGCTTAATTTGGGTTCCTCCTACCACCGGAGAACTTTTTTATTTGCGAATGATGTTAACTGTTGTAAAAGGTCCAACATCATATGAAGCAATTCGCAAAGTCAAAGGCACACAACATTTTTCATTTAGAGATGCTTGCTTTGCCAGTGGCTTTTTGGGTGATGACAAAGAGTACATAGGTGCAATTAGAGAATCACATTGTTGGGGTCCAGGATATTTTGTCAGGAAATTGTTTGTTCATTTGCTTCTTATGAGTTCCATGAATAGACCTTATTATGTTTTCAGAAAAACAATCCAATGGCTATCAGATGGTATTCTATATCATCAACGCATTTTGGCAAATAACAAAGGTCTTTTCTATATCTTTTCATTATACTGCATTAACAATTATTTATTCTTTAACTTCCCTTTTAATCAATTATTTGTCCTAAACATGATTACTTTCATACGAACCAAAATTCAATATTCTGTTGTTACAGATATATATTCCATGACAATATCTACTTTCCTTATGACATTAAATGTTTAATACGTTTCACAACAGTGTGCCAGCAATTATATATATAACATATTTATGCACATTCAATGTAATTTTTTAACAGAGTTGGAATTAACTGATGAAGAAGTGGAAAATTTAACTTTGTTAGAGATTGAACAATATCTTCAAGATCATAGAAGAACTTTAAAGCAATTTACTTGCCTGCCTTATCCAAAAGGTTATGTCCTTGAACAATTAGGCAATAGGCTAATTTATGATGAAAGAAATTATGATGTTGCAAGCCTAAAACAAGAACATGCACAACTGTTTGCTTCATTAACAGGTTTACTTCTCATTAACTTTATATAACTGATTACATTTTATACCTTCTACTTTTTCCATACATTGATTCACTATTGAAATTGGTCATTAATAGATGAACAAAGAGGACATCACACTAAAATAATGACTGCTGTTGATAAACAAGAAGGAGGAGTTTTCTTTTTACATGGTTATGGTGGCACAGGAAAAACCTACATTTGGAGAACACTTGCAAGTGCATTGAGATCAAAACAACATATTGTTATTACAGTTGCAACAAGTGGAATTGCAGCTCTGCTCCTACCTGGTGGAAGAACAGCTCATTCAAAATTCAAACTTCCTATTCCAACTTTAGATAACTCCAGTTGTAAAATTGATTATGAAGATGATCTTGCAGATGTGCTCAGACAAACCAAACTAATAATCTGGGATGAAGCACCTATGGCACACAAGTATTGTTTTGAATCTTTGGATAGATGTCTGAAGGATCTAATGAGTGAATCAGGAAACAGTGAAAAAATCTTTGGCGGAAAGGTTGTTGTTTTTGGAGGTGATTTCAGGCAAATTCTTCCAGTTATTCCAAGAGGAAGCCGCTCAGATGTTGTACATGCTACAATAAATGCATCTTACATCTGGGATCATTGTGAGGTTCTGACATTAACAAAAAATATGAGACTGAGGCAAGGTTCAGGTGATCAAAACAATGAAGAAATTGAAGCATTCTCAAATTGGCTTCTAAAAGTTGGTGAAGGTAAAATTTCAGAACCAAATGATGGGACTGCTGAAATTGATATTCCACCAGAACTATTGATTTCTAACTACGATGATCCTATTAAAGGAATTGTAGATAGTACTTATCCTGATTTTTTGCAAAATTCCACAAATTATGAATATTTGTTGAGTAGAGCCATATTAGCTTCCACAATTGAAGTTGTTGATTCAATTAACGATTATGTCCTCAATTTAATGCCAGGTAGTTGATTACATTATATTGATTTTGTGTCAATTTCTTTAATAATTATATTTCTCCTTTCTTTTATCTTATATATTGTTTCAACTATTTTTCCTTAAAAAACAGGTGAAGAACATGAGTATTTAAGTTGCAATGTTATTGACAAATCAGAGATCCATGATGAAGAAGTTGTAAGGCTATTTACACCAGAATTCTTAGCTTCACTTCGTACATCTGGACTTCCTAATCACTGTATCAAATTGAAAATTGGTACACCAATCATGTTAATGAGGAACATAGATCAAAATGGAGGTTTTTGTAATGGTACAAGGATGATTGTGACCAAATTGGGTGATCATGTCATTGAAGCAAATGTTATTGGAGGTAAACATCATGGAAATATTATGTACATTCCAAGATTTGAAATGAGTCCATCTCAATCTCCATGGCCTTTCAAACTAAGTAGAAGACAATTTCCAATTATTGTCTCATATGCCATGACCATTAACAAGTCACAAGGTCAATCTTTAGATTATGTTGGCATATACTTGCCAAGATCTGTTTTTAGCCATGGCCAAATTTATGTTGCTATATCAAGAGTGAAGAGCAAAAAAGGAATTAAGATTTTGGTTCATGATGAAAATAAATTGTCTAAGTCAACAACAACTAATGTTGTGTACAAGGAAGTATTCAACAATGTTTGAGTGTGTTGTATATTAAGTATTTGATATCAATTCCAATGCCAACATATTCACCAAATTGTTGGTTTGAATCAAGTTTAGAATTGATTGTAATATTTTGTTACATTTAATATATAATTTCAATACTATTTTTTTCTGTGATCATTCAGTTGCCAGTGCCACAAGTAAAACACACATTTTTTTTATGCACAAGTAAAACAAACATTTCGTGTTGTGTACAATAATACTTGGGCCCAACTTATTTAGTATCTCACTTTAAACCCAAATTTTAACCAAACCTTAAAAATAACATTTTTTTTATATAAGTGTTTACACTTTAACCTTTTATAATACAATTTTCATAAATCACTCTAACATTTTTAATTATCATTTTTAATAGTGGAAAGTAACTTTTATAATTCTTCTTTCAATAAAATAATTCCGTTAGGTCCATTATTCCAATTCTTTTCTAAATTTTATGTCTTAAATATTATTAAATCACTTATTTTTTTTCTATTTTTTTCTACTTATTTAATTAGTATTAAAGATTTTATCGTTCATCTTTTTTTAACATTTGATTACTACTAATTACATGATATTTTTTATAAAATTTATTTGATAAATCAATTTTTCTACTTCAATCATTGTTTAAAAATTTGAATGATATAATTAGCAGTTCAGTTTGATCTCAATTTTTTCCTAATGTGTTCAATTTGATTGTAAGTGGAATGTCAATTTAATAATCATACCACCACATGAAATTCCAGCCGTTTCATATCTTAAGGCAGATTACATCGTGATCTCTGAAACCTTTTCCTTCATATCTTGCTTCTTAACTAAACTTAACTCACACTTCTCCTAAAAAACCAACTTCCAGAATATCAAACGCTCTTACAACAATGGCATCTTCATCAACACCTGCTAACAGTGAAGGTTGAAAAACACACAAGAAGGGGGGGGTTGAATTGTGTGAGACTTTTTCTAAGTTAAAACAAATTGCAGCGGATAAGGTATAACACACACAATATATGAGGATAGGGTTAGAGAGAGATGCACAGAATTTTTATACTGGTTCCTCCCACTAACAGGAGTAGTCCAGTCCTCTTGTCCTTCACAAGAGATTTTACTATAATCACTCAGATTACAAATGCTCAAGCACTAAGCAAGAGACTTCAAACTGCTCAAGCACAAAGCAAGAGACTTCTAACTGCTCAAGCACAAAGCAAGAGACTTCCAATGCTCAAGCACAAAGCAAGAGACTTCCAATGCTCAAGCACAAAGCAAGAGACTTCCAATGCTCAAGCACAAAGCAAGAGACTTCCAATGCTCAAGCACAAAGCAAGAGACTTCTAACTGGTTTTAATGTTAATAAAGATAAGAGATTAACACTTGATATACAATCAGAGGTGTTTACAAAATACAACTCAGTTACAAGACTAACTTAGAAAAATTATCACAAAGTTTCTAAGTGTTTGATAGCTTCAGAATTTGACAGAGTTTCAGCACGTTCAGAAGCTTAAGTCTTGATTGCATTTCTTCACAAATCTTCTTCCTTTTATAGATGATAAAATGAACGTTGAAGATTATAGTCGTTTGAAGAATTGAGACGCTCCTTTGTATTGATCAGTGAGCTTATTAGCTGTTCTGATTTGCAGATGCTTAGGAGCTTAACGTTTACTACAAAAATGAGAGATTCCTTTTGGCTTTTGATATTTGAACCTTGGTGTAAGCTAAATAAGGAAATATTCGTTTCTGAAGCCTGACTTGAAAAGGACCTTTCCATGGTCAAACCTTTTCATTCTTGGTTTCTACGTTTGGACTTAGTCAGGCACAGTCTTCAATAAAATTGTACTCTCAAGTGTAGCTTAACATTTATCTCTGATGAGCCTTCAGATAATAACTTCAGAGTTTCTTAGGCTCAGAATTACTTGCTTCAGATCTGATGAGCCTTCAGATAATAACTTCAGAGTTTCATAGGCTCAGAAATACTTGCTTCAGATCTGATGAGCCTTCAGATAATAACTTCAGAATTTCACAGGCTCAGAATTACTTGCTTCAGATCTGGTGAGCTCAGAAGTAATTCCTTCAGAATTTCACAGGCTCAGAATTACTTGCTTCAGATCTGGTGAGCTCAGAAGTAATTCCTTCAGAATTTCACAGGCTCAGAATTACTTGCTTCAGATCTGGTGAGCTCAGAAGTAATTCCTTCAGAAATTCTAAGGTTCTTTAATACGCAAAATTTAACTTTTAATCCTGCACACTGAATTAAATTATTAGTACTCCAATTTAACCTTAAATACATTGTTATCATCAAAATCAATTAAGGAGATACAAAATCATAATTTTGTTCCAACAAACAGAGCCAGTTCAGCGAATGGACCAACAATTGAATATGTTACAAACCGCGGTGGTTTCCTAACAGCACACATCATGGGACAGGTTGTTTTATTTACATGCAAAAAATGTTCATCTGATTATACGATTGCTATGTTCATCTTATTCATCATCTTTTGACTTCTATTATACGATTGCTATGTTCATCTGATTCTTTTGATCTAATAAATGTAGTATACTACATATTCTCATGAACAGTTTTAGTTTGTTTTGTATTTTATGATTTCAAAGTCAATCTACAGTTTTTGCTCTAATTGATGCTGCCTAATACATTTTATGAATGAAAGGTTTTACTCTGATACTATCATGTGACTCTCATGTTATACCACAACCATTAACTGATTACTTTTAACTTAGGTTTTCCAATTTATTGATGTTTTTTACAAACTATTCATTTATCACTCAAATAAGTTTCACAAATCACTTAACTACTACGCCTGTGGCTATGTTTTTCCAATCTCAGTAACCATCAAAAATAACTTAACCACAACATTTTTTTATTGTTATGCTGCCATAATTTAATAGTATAATTTTTTTTGTAGCCATATGGTGAAATGAGCCCCAATTGTATTCGAGAAATTTATGAAGAACTTGGTCCAATCATAACTGTATATGATATCCACAACAGATCCATTCCTGTTCAGTTTAATGGATCTCTTCAGCATCCTATGATTGTTTCTGGATGGCTGCGAATGAGAAGGTTCTTTGGAATCAATGGAAACCAATTGATTCTAATGACCTATTTTGGAGAAGGATGTTTCCTAATACAGTATGTTGATCAAGAATTTAATCCAAACACTTTGCCTACTTGGCATTCATATCGTACCTACAACACTGATATCAAATATCAGTTAACTAAAGTTTCGAATGGTTCACAGCTTTAAAACTGTCATAGATATCATATAACAGCTCTTAGTTAGTGCCAATGGTTCACAGCTTTTAAACTATGCTAAGTGTTTAACAAGTTCCTTCTTACTATTGCCCATATTTAATTTTACCATCAAATATGAAACTTATTCTACCAACTTTTTTATTACATCAGTGTGGATGGAAAAAATCTGTCCATAATTTAATGTATTATACTATTTAAGGACTATTATATATTCCATTGGTACTACTTAATTTATTTTACAATTTATTTTCTTCCCACACGTCCAAACAGTGTCCCAATGTAGAGTTGTTATAACCACACAATCAACTTGATGACTGCATACCTGTACCATATAACCAAACAAAGTAAAAACCTATTTCACCACTACCATAAGCTGGAAAACGACTACAATGGCTTCATCTTCATTAAGGTCAGTTTCTCTTCTCTATGACTTCTTGACTTTAATAAACATTCAATCTCTAATATCAATGTTCACATTTTATCTTCTGTTTCTCAATAAGTTTGAATTTGTATCTGATTATGTATCACTGTTTTCAATTAGGGTTTAAATTTCAACTTAAAAGTCTGTCTGTTGCTGATAATATTCCTTATTTGCTAAACTTTCAATTTCGTACCTTAACAGTAAAAACCATCAATGTTGAGAATCATATATAAATCTTCCTCATTGATAACTGATTTCATTTTTCTTATATTAGTTCGAACTTCAATTTTTTTGTTATTTACTTTATCCCATTTTCATACAGGAGGTCAAGGATGCAATCACTCAACGCTAGGAACAAAACCTTTCGTACTACAATTGATCCAAATAAGGTTATCACTAACATTTACACAGCATTAAATTTACTCTGTCTTTAACATTAATATAATCATTCAAAAATTTAAGTTGTAAAATCCTATGAACATATTAACAAACTTCAGGTTCTTCTATAAGCAAATTTTCAACATCTTTTCTTTATATTGTTTGCAACATATTGATAAAGATACTTCTTTTGATTATCTACTTCATATTTATTTTAGGATATCATTGACATTCCTGTAACTTTCAAATCTGCTTGGCTTAATGAATTATACGAACATCCATGGGGCATCTTATGTCATCCAAATGGAAAAAAAGCTATGCTTGAGCTACACTTAGAAAATAATGACAGTTACTTTATCAATGGAAAAAGTGCTGCACTGTTATTTGGAATTAGAACTCCTACCGATGTCAATTTCCACTATCAAGTTGAACATAATAATTTCACTTTATCACTTATTAAGCATGATGATGTTGTTGATGTTTCAAGTGATGATGATGCTGAAAAAATCTATATCTCTGATACTGATGACTACAATTTGTGGGAACATAATAACGATAGAGTATTTGGTTGGGAAGTCCATGTAACTGAGGCTTATTCATCTGGAAACCAGGGACAAGTGCTGGTACGTTCAACTTTTAAATGTAAATTGTTTTTTATAAGCACATATATTCTGAACTGATTTTTGATTTGTTTGTTTTTGTAGCATATTCCAGCAAAATGTGCTAAAAATGTTCTAAGAGGAAAGAAGTCAATTTTCATTAGGACGTTGCACAACATGGACCATATTCAATGCACCATAAATCTATATACAAGAAAGGTCGGAGGGAAGATCAAGAAGGAGATGAGAATAACACATGGATGGTATGAATTCCAACAAGCTAATGATCTGAAATGTGGAGACCTTTTGAAATGCCAACTGTCTGATCCTCCTGAAGTATTGGTCATCAATATTGTTCGTGGAGGAGCAACAAAACAGGATACCGACAATGGTACTGCATGATATGCTCTAAAAGCTAAAAACTTTTATATCCATATTAGTTTAAAACTTAATATGTTATCTGGAATGTATAAGTTCAAGTATGATCTTTGTGTATGTTTTGTCATTCTTTATGTTCCATTTTGTATTCCAGTTTATGATGTTTTTGTCTAAGAACTTTATGATACTGCATATAAATTGCAGTTAACTAACTTTCCGTGTTATGATCCTTATTGTGACCATCTTCATTTCGTATTCTGTTTTTTTATCATTGTTGGTTTGAAATTCGTCTGGCTAATCCAATTCATTTTTATTTATCATGTTTGTCATCTAATTTAGATAATCAGTATTATAATGTCTTAACTATAACTTTAGTCCCATTCCATTAATTTTATCATTATATTTTGTTTGCACATAATCTACCATTTAGAATCATATCAATTCTCTATTGTATTACCCAAACGAAATTCAACCCTACAAACAATAACTTATGCAAAATCATTAACCTTACTGCCAAACACCTTCTTATTATTGATTACAAATACAACTACTAAATTAACTTTTCAATCCATGTTGCTTCTTTAATGATAACTTATTGTTCAACAGTGTACTTTCACCAATTTCTGTCATTCATTAAACTCTTTAACTACATATTGAATTCAATCCAACTAACTTCTCACTATAATAACTGTTCTTCATCAAAATACTACTTCCACTCAAACTAAGTAAACAATCCATAACTCATCTCATGGCAACAAGATCTCATCCAATATTACAGGGAACACCAAAAGCTTTTTTTTCAACAGTTTACATTCCAAATCAGGTTAAACATACTATCTATTTTATAACTTCATCAATCATATATCATATCTCTAACTTATGTCATCATTATTTTAGATTGAAGGTGAAGTAGATCCATTTTTTGTAGTTGATTTTCTTGAAGAACTTGGAAATAAATGGCGCTTAATTGATGCTAAAGGAATAGATCATCATGTTACCTTTAATGGTTCTACAACCAAACCATGTTTTACTCATGGTTGGAATGAGTTAGGAAAATATTATCAGTGGAATGAAATTCAACTTCTATCATTTTACTACTATGCCAATAATACTTTTCTCATGCTTAAATCAGAAAGCAAAATCGACAACACTGATTTTCCATCTTTCCATTCTATGAGTACTCAACTTTGCCATGATCATTGCTATTTGGTTATAATTACAGAGAACAACAATAACTCTTCTGAATTGGTTAGTAATTTTTTTAAATATCATGTTTAACAAATACATAACTTATATCTTCTTCATATCATTGTTTTAATTGATTCTCCTTTGTTACTTAATTAGGTTCTATCTCGACCATTTGGATATTTTCTTTCTGCAACAACTAAATCTACCTTTAAGCTTTGTGGACCATTGGGACACATTGTCAATTGTAAACTACTGATTGGTATTGATTACAAGCTTGCAGAAGGTTGGGCAACTTTTTGTGAACTTAACAATATTCAAACTGGAGATCGATTAACATTCAACATGGAGGAAACTTTGGAAAAAAATATCATTATTGTCAAACATATGTAATACAAAGCATAGTCTTTGATCTTTGTATTATTATCTTCAATATTTGTACTTCTACTAATTTTATTCAAGTCCCGTTATTATGTTTTTTATTGGTATTCTAAATTTCAGTTATTACTTTCAATTAAATAATTTTTTTTTCTATATCAAAAATCATGTTTTTTGTTCAAATTTGTACGTTGATTATATCGCTTCTATTCTAATAATTATATACATCTTCCATTAATGCATTTCAAGAATTATGTCAATTTTGATATCAATTTGTTACTAAAACAAATGGTAACAACTAAAAATAAACGCGTAACGTTACGACCCGTGCGATAGCACGGGTCTATCGCTAGTTTATAATAATAGTGAATTACTTAATAATTTAATTTAGTAAAAATAAAATTATATTTATTTCCTTCATTAATTATTATTTTTTTGTCAAGTAATTTGGTGGTTTCACATGCTTTAAGTGTGGAAGAAATAAGAAATTCGAAGTTTGAACTTTGACTCATCCAATAATTTTTTTGGTATAGCTAACAACTGAGCTACACTTACAGGACAATTATTCATTTTTTTCTTGGGATTATCACAATATTGATATGAATTTTCCACCGTCATTAGTGATGACTAGTCTCCGTTGATAAACCTGTGGGACACACATGATGTGGGTTCTCCCTTACTAACCGAGTTTTCTCCATACGCATGAGTCAAAAATTGAATCCTTGACCACATACTTAATGGGACCACGACTCTAAACTAACTCATTGTTGATTAATTAATCCTTGACCACATCCTAACAATATCTATAGATATTGTTAGGGTAATCCAAGATAAGAGGAAGAAGATAACAAGTAAGAACTAGAGAGAAAACTAGGAGGAAAGTGTTAAGATTTATTGATAAGAAAAATAGAGAATAAGTTGTGTTTACAATGCATGAGGCACATGCTTATTTATAAGGAAAACTCCTAACACATCCATTACTTGTAACACAAGTAACCATAACTAACTAACTCAAGGTAGTTATGTAACCACCTCCTAACTACCTAACCAAGTCTAATAGGATTGAAGTTATAAAACATCATGCTCCCTTAACTTCAAGCCTAAGCAAACTTGTCTGTCCTTCAGAAATCCTTCAGAACTGCAACCTTGTCTGTCCTTCAGAAATCCTTCAGAACTGCAAACTTGTCTGTCCTTCAGAAATCATTGTCTGTCCTTCAGAAATCATTCAGAACTGCAAACTTGTCTGTCCTTCAGAAATCCTTGTCTGTCCTTCAGAAATCATTCAGAACTGCAAACTTGTCTGTCCTTCAGAAATCATTGTCTGTCCTTCAGAAATCCTTCAGAACTGCTTCAGAACTTGCCATGCTGGGCGCGCGCGCCTGACACACACCAAGTTCACTTCTGAGCTTCAAAAACCTGTCTGTTTTCAAACTCTTAGTTAGAGCATCTGCAACCTGAGTATCTGTTGCACAATGCCTGACATCTAAGCTACCTTGATTCACCTGCTCCCTCAAGAAATGAAACCTAGCCTCTATGTGTTTGCTTCTACCATGCAAAACTGGATTCTTGGCTAAGTTTATAGCAGACTTGTTATCAATCTGCAGAACCACAGGTTTCTCTGCTTCAATTCCTAGCTCCTTCAACACAGTCACAATCCACAAAGCTTGGCATGCTGCATATGCACCTGCTATGTACTCAGCTTCACACGAAGACAATGCAACAACTGGTTGTTTCTTAGAACACCAAGCAACAGGAGCCTCCATAAATCTGAAGAAATACCCAGTAGTACTCCTTCTATCTACTTTGTCACCACACCAATCGGCATCAGAGTAGCACACAATCTCAAATTTCTCCTTCAGAACTGACTTTGGAAAAAGAATTCCAAACTCCATTGTGCCTGCTATATACCTAAGTATTCTTCTAGCTGCATTCATGTGTGACCTTCTAGGTTTATCCATGAATCTACTTACAAGCCCAACTGCAAAGCATATATCTGGCCTGCTGTTGCAAAGATATCTCAATGATCCTACAATTTGCTTGAAAATTGTAGTATCCACAGTCTCTTCTGTCTCATTCTTCTCTAACTTCAAGTTCACCTCCATAGGAGTTGCAGCATATGTACACTCAGTCATGTTGAACCTCTTCAGAATTTCTCCTGCATATCTCCTCTGATGCAACAATAGACCTTTACCATTCTTCAGAAGTTCAAATCCTAAGAAGTAAGACACTTCTCCCAAATCTGTCATCTCAAATTCAGTTTTCATTACTTCTTTGAATCTCTCTATCTCAGCTGTGACACTTCCAGTTACTAGCAGATCATCAACATACAAACATATCAGAATGATGCTTGAAGCTGCTTCCTGCACATATACTCCATATTCTGACTTGCATTTCCTGAAACCTTGTTTCACAAGAAATCCATCTATCCTTTTATTCCAAGCTCTTGGAGCTTGTTTCAGACCATATAGAGCTTTGTTCAATCTGTAGACCATGTCTTTCTTCTCTTCAATCATGAATCCAGGTGGCTGAGTTACAAAAACAAGTTCTTCTAATGGACCATTAAGAAAGGCTGACTTAACATCCATGTGGAACATAGGCCATTTCCTTGCATTAGCTACAGCTATGACAAGTCTCACAGTCTCAATTCTTGCCACAGGTGAGTAGATTTCTGAGTAATCTATTCCTTCCCTCTGCAGAAAGCCTCTTGCCACCAGCCTTGCCTTATATTTTGCTATAGAATTGTCAGGATTTAGCTTCAGCTTGAACACCCATTTTACTTCAATTGCCTTCTTATTTGATGGAAGTTTAACTAACTCCCAAGTTTGATTTCTCTCAATTGAAGCCAACTCCTCCTCCATAGCTTTCTTCCATTTCTTGTGTTTCAAGGCTTCTGTGTAATTGATAGGCTCAGAACCAGCCATCAATGCAATATGAACTAAGTCACCATCTGCATTTACCTCATTATCATTAATAATTTCACAATCCTGCAATCTAGCAGGAATGTTCCTTGTTCTGGCAGGCCTGTCTCTAGTCACAGCTGCAGGTGCTTCATTCTCATCACTAGAATCACTATCTTCTTCATTCATGATTGGATTCAATTGAGCTCTGCTTGAACTGCAACCAGCAATCCAATCCCAGGATTTCTCTTCATCAATTACAACATCTCTACTGTAGATCATTTTCTTTGTGACAGGGTCATACAGCTTATAAGCACCTGTGACATGGTATCCTACCAAGATCATGACTTCACTTCTGTCATCAAGCTTCTTCCTTTTTGCTTCAGGCACATGCTTGTGACATAAAGCACCAAAAATTCTGAAGTGACTTACACTAGGTTTTCTACCACTCCACACTTCCTCGGGTACTTTGTCTTTCAGCTTCTTGGTTGGACACCTGTTCAACACATACACAGCAGTGTGAACTGCTTCACCCCAGAAAGCTTTAGGCAGGTTCCTATGCTTCACCATACACCTTGCCATATCAAGAATAGTCCTGTTCCTTCTTTCAGCTAAGCCATTGTGTTGAGGTGTATAGGGAGCTGTGACTTCATGTTCTATACCTTGTTCAACACAAAATGACTCAAACTTCTTGGAAGTATACTCACCTCCACCATCTGTTCTGAGAGCTATGATCTTCTTTCCACTTTGATTTTCAACTAATGCCTTAAAATTTCTGAAGACATCAAATACTGCATCCTTGGTTTGAATCAAGTATATCCACATCTTCCTGCTATAGTCATCAACAAAGGTAACAAAATATCTATTACCACCAAGTGAATTCACATCAAAGGGACCACACACATCAGAATGCACAACACCTAGTACACTTGATGATCTCATAGGCAAACTCTTGCTAAAAGCATTTCTAGGTTGTTTACCAACTAAGCAACCTTCACATACTCTTTCTGAAGCTTCAATCTTAGGCAGGCCAAGTACCATTCCTTTGCTCCCTAGCTGATTCAGATATTTGAAATTCAAATGTCCAAATCTCAGGTGCCATAGCCAATTCAACTTCTCATCTGTTATTACCTTCATACACTGAACAGTGTTTGTGTGAATCAAAGTTCTGAAAGTTCTATTCTTGGCCAAAGGAGTCCTCAGAATTAGGTTATTTGCAGGATCATAAAGTTCAAATTTCTCTTTCTTAATGATAACTGAAAAACCTTTTTCTGCTAGCTGTCCAACACTCAGAAGATTACAATCCATACCTGGTACAAACATCACATCTTCAATTACTGCAGTGCTTCCATTGCTCCTCTTGATAACCATGTTACCAATGCCTTCTGACTGCAATGAACTGCTATTGGCCAGCTTCACTTTACTTTTCTTTCCAGAATCGAACTTCACTAACCAGTTTTTGTGACCAGTCATGTGGTTGGAACACCCTGTGTCTAAGAACCAAGTCTCAGCATCAACTTTATCTTGTGATTCTACCTCTGATAATGTAGCCATGAAAGTCACAGCTTTGTCTTCAACCTTTTCTTGCACAAGTTTTGCTTCATCATCAGAGTCTTGGCCCTTTTCTTTACCTTTCTTGAACCAACAATCTGAAGCATAGTGTCCCCATTTCTCACAGTTATAGCACTGAATGTGACTCTTGTCCTTGCCTTTCCCTTTCTTTGAATTTGATGTTCCTCCTCCTTTCTTGAAGGATTTAGATTTTCCATCAAATTTTTTCTGAGAGCCATTCTTTCCCTTATCTTGATTTTTCTCTTTGTGACTGTTAGCTTTCTTGTAAGCCTGAACTTGTAAGGCTTGTACAGATTCTTGAACCCCTTTCCTTTCATTTATCATCAACTCATGTGCTTCTAAAGATCCGACAAGATCCTCCAACTGTAATGTAGCTACATTCCCAGTTTCTTGGATGGCAACAATGACATGATCAAAATTTGGAGTTAGAGTTCTCATTACCTTCTCTACAATCATCCTATCTGTCATCACCTCACCACAACTCTTCATTGTATGGACAATGCCTTGAACCTTCGACACATAGGCTCCAATGGATTCACTCTTATCCATCTGCAGAAGCTCATATTGCCTTCGCAGAGACTGCAACTTTACTCCCTTCACCTTTTCTCCTCCTTCATAATATTTCACCAAAATATCCCAGGCTACCTTAGAGGATTCAGCACTAGATATCTTGTCAAAATTTGCAGAATCCACTGCAGCTTGAATTGCATACATTGCCTTGCAATCCTTCTTCTTTAAGTCTTTGTGTGCTGATCTCTGAGCTTCAGTGGCATTCCCCACCAAGTCTTGCACACCATTAACCACCACTTCCCATGTATCTTGAAAACCAAAGAGAGACTTCATCTGTTTGCTCCATCTTTCCCAATTCTTGCCCTCAAGAATTGGAAGATTGTTTGGTAAACCATTCCCTGACATTGTTTCTGAAGGGAAGAAAATGTAAACACCAAACAAGACTGAATCTTTGTGCTTTCTACACTAAGAACCAAAGGGCTCTGGATACCAATTTGTTAGGGTAATCCAAGATAAGAGGAAGAAGATAACAAGTAAGAACTAGAGAGAAAACTAGGAGGAAAGTGTTAAGATTTATTGATAAGAAAAATAGAGAATAAATTGTGTTTACAATGCATGAGGCACATGCTTATTTATAAGGAAAACTCCTAACACATCCATTACTTGTAACACAAGTAACCATAACTAACTAACTCAAGGTAGTTATGTAACCACCTCCTAACTACCTAACCAAGTCTAATAGGATTGAAGTTATAAAACATCAGATATTAGATAAATTATTTGAAGCAAATTTTAGTGGTATGAGTATAAAATAAAAAGGTCATATTAACATGTGTCCTAAGAGTATATAGACTTTTTTAAATACATGCACTCTTAAATATAATATTAAGCCATATAATTAACATACGAGTCTTGCTAACGAGAGCTTTCGAGACATTCTTTAAGAATACTTCCTCCGGTCATTATTATAAGTCAAAAACCACTTTTTAGATTCATTAAAAATTGATGTATTTTATTTATAATATAGTCCACATACAACAGTTTTTTCAATGAACCTAAAAAGTGGCTTTTTATTTATAGAAAAATGCTAAACAGTGCTCCGGGACAATTGTTAAACATACTAAAATAAAAATTTTGTTTCGAAATACGTGCATTCAACACTTTGGGAATGTAAAAAATTGTTTTCCCAATATTAAATACCCCCACCGGTCTTAATTATAAGAAGAAATCAACTTTTTAGATTCATATAATGTTTGATGTATGTGGTCCATAATATGGTACAAATACATCAACATTCTATGAATCTAAAATGTCCATTTCTTCTTATAACTATGACTAGAGAGAGTTCCATATTAAGAAATTATTCCTTAGAAAAGTCAAATAGTTCAATCTTCAATGTATTAAATGCACAAACTTTTATAAAAACTTACAGTACCATTTTAGGGTCTTAATGAGTGCTCAGATGCAAACTAATTTTTTTTACAGAGAAAACAAACTAATCTTAAAAATCTAAAAAAATATAAATTCAATTTTATTTTATTTTTGAAAAATTATCTAGTCTAGACATAATTTGATTGTGTAAAAAAAAAAAAATTAATTAAAAAATATGTGGGCTTTTTTGTTGGGCAAATTGGAGCAGTATATATAAGAGTGAGTGTTTGTATTTTAGAGCAGTATATAAAGACGACACGTGTGGGTCGGTGATTATAATCGGATGCAAACCTATTTATATTCCTTTCTTTATTCTTCCTTTCTCGTCCGCCTCTTGTTTTCTCTCATTCTCTCTTCTTCTCCATTCTTCTTCTTCTTCTTCATCTCTCACAAATCACAAACCCTAAAACCAGACTCATCTCTTCACTCTCTCTTCAATTTCCTATGGCTGCAGCGGCTTCCTCCACAAGCCAGGTTTATATCGATGTAATCGAAGATGTCATGACCAAAGTTCGCGACGAGTTTATCAATAACGGTGGTCCTGGTGAAGAAGTTCTCCGAGAGCTTCAAGCCGTAATTACATCATCTTCTTTTTCAATTAATTCATTAATTAATTAATCGATTTATTTTTTTTTTTAATAATTTATTTAAGTAATTGTTTATTTAGGGTTTTGGATCTGATTCTGTTCAATTGTTTTGTTTTTTAGTTTTTGGGTTTAGGTTTATGATTAGGACTAGGATTAGGGATTAGGGATTAAGTTGTTTGATTAATGTTTTTGATTATTTGTTTAGATTTGGGAATCGAAGATGATGCTAGCTGGTGCAGTGGTTGGTCCAATTGAGAGGTCTACTGGACAGAATAAACCGACACCTGGTGGTCCGATTACTCCGGTACACGATCTTAATGTTCCGTATGAGGGAACTGAGGAGTATGAAACTCCTACTGCTGAGATACTTTTTCCTCCTGTGAGTTGAATTATTAGTTTTAAAACTAGGGTTGATGTGTTTGAATTGTGTGTGAATTGGGAAATGAAGTTATTGGATTGTTGATGATATGGGTTTTTCGATGTATAGACGCCACTGCAAACTCCAATTCAAACTCCTTTACCTGGACCTGGGGAGACTCCATCATATAATATTCCTACTGGACAAAGTGACTACTCTTCTGGGAATGATACCGGTGGAAATGCTGAACTGAAAGGTGGAAGAACAGGCCCGTACATGGTAAAGTTCATTTTTTACTGTCACGAAATTATTACATGTACATGCTGAATTATACGTTTTCCATGAGGATGGGTGCTCTCATGCATGCATCTCATGAGGGTAGCAAGAGAATGGGGTGGGGAGGGGATTTGGAGAGAGATAGAGACCAATGAAAGTGTTATAGAAGGATTTGTGGGAGAGGATCAAAATATGTTTTCCATAGTTTGTATTAAGTTTTTCAATTGCCATTCTCAATTTGTGCAACTGATTTAATCTTTAGCTATTGTGGAGCTGCTGATCTCTTCTGTTTAGGTCATGTTCTTTTTTAACGTGTGCATTGATATTGTACTGATAATTCTTTACAGCAACCTCCTTCTCCTTGGATGATGAATCAGACTCAGAGGGCTCCACTTGATGTCAATGTTGGTAAGTCTCGTTGAATCGGTTAACGTTTAATAAAATGGATTTTCAATAACGATGGATTGGATAACTGTAGCTTATGTGGAAGGACGGGATGAGGCAGATAGAGGAGCTTTGAATCAACCTACGACACAGGTAAGCAAGTCATTGAGGGCTTATGAAAGACCTATTGTTCACTCTTTTTTAAGATTTAAAGAGACCTTATGGTTAAACTGTTTTTTTTAAAGCTTTTGCAAATATTTCTCCTTTGTTGCTCCAACACATTTAATGTGTATTTTTGTCTAGAATGCCAAGTCTGGATGGTTATATTTTGGAGAGAAAAACTATACACTAAACCATAAGAAGGATTTAGATTTGATTGCTGCCATTATTCATATTTTTGAGTAAAACAACATTGCATGATTTGGTCTATAATATATAGCCAGCTTCACCTTGTGAAGGGAGGCTTATTGCTTTTGGGTCTGAAATTGAAGTCAAGACATTTTTAATAGATGTTTGAAAAAATTCCAGGACTTCTTCACAATGCCTGGTGGAAAGCGAAAACGCAATGATTTGCCACCACCATATGAGGCTGGAGGATATATACCTCAGCAAGATGGAGCTGGTGATGTTGTGTCTGGCGATTTTGAAATTGAGGTGTGGTATTTATCCCCCAATTGGTCAGCATCAACATTTTATAATAATTGAAATTATATAACCTAGGAGCTTGCATATCATTTGCTAGTTCTGATATAGTGTTAATAGTCAAATTTATTATTTGTATCATCAGTGTTGGTTTTTTGCTGTAAATGGTGAGTGTTGATTTATAAAGCAACAGATTTCATATCACTTTGATGGATTTAGCACTTCCCCTGTCCTTTTAGTTTATGGGGCAGGGGTGAGACAACAAGACAGGGTATGGAGGATGCAATTTTTATCTTCTCTACAAAGTGTATGGTGCTTATTGGAACTTGATTTATTTTTGTTTGGGACGGGAATTGCTGTGGGGTTAAGACGGGGTGGGGCTCCTGGGATGATGGGATGTGGAGGCATGTTTTGCCATCTCTACCTAATTTGCATCTTGTAATTTTAAAAATTGGTGTAGGTAATGAACAAATACTTTCATATGTAATGATGTACAGTGATGGCTTTCCAAATAATTCTTTAATGATTTCAACCACTTCAAAGCTAGTATCCACAATGGTGGGTGCTTCACCTATTCAGCACCAAACTAAATAGGCACCCGTATGTGGAGTTATAAATTTGGGTGCTTATAGAGAAGGTTTTTCTATGGAAGCACCCGCTCTCTTCACTTTTTTGTGGGTCTCACTTGATAAATAGTATCAAAATAAACGAGTTTGTTGAAATGTAATGATACAATGTTATTGATGAAACCATTTTAATAAAAAAATTGGAGGTGCTGAGTTGGAGAGATTAGGTGCTTGTAAAGTACTAACATTGAAAAATCATATAATGAGTGACATGTATGTACATATGGATCCACTTAAGCCCCCAAAATGGAGAGCTCTATTGTGGATGCTCTAGGGCTCACTTCCCAATGATGTACACCACACCATAATGGAAGGGAGAGCCTTTTCTAAAACCAAATGTGCTCTTGGATTGCTAGTTTCTTTCCCTGTCCTCCTGAGAATTGTTCTATTGGCATTTTATATTACAAGAAGGGCCTGGTAAAGAATCTAGCAATAATGGTGCTAGCTTCTTTCCCAACTTACTGTTGTACATCATTGTGTTGACTTTTTGTTATATATGCATTGTTTTATTCTTTCTGTTTGTTACTTAATTCGTTGACTTGCTCAGTTGGTGGAAACATTTTCGTCTGCTAAGCTGTTGAACATAATCTTTTAGGTATGTGGAGGGAGCATCTCCTTCAATTCACGACACACTAATTCAAAAGGGAAAATGCCCGCTAATTTGGAGAGACTGGCTTCTAGTTCTAGGATTCCTCAACATGATGGACCTATTCCTTATGAGGATGATGTGCTTTCTACTCCAAATGTAAGTAATATTGTTATCCACTCCTGCCTGTGCTCATGTAAGCTTTTTATAATGGAACAGTTTGCTATTTGTTCTTCCCAACCCAGATTTGTATTTTGCTTTATTTACTTGTTCCAGTTCGCTGTTATCACCCTGTATTATTTTGAGAACGAATGGCTGCACCCACAACACAACCTTAGTTATTCGTAAATAGACACAATGACTTTGAATTTTGACATTTAATAATCCCAGTTAATGTTAAAAGGGCTCTCAATAGCCACTTCTTTATTTAATGTGAATTTGATTAATTTTGTTGCAAAATAAATAAGTAATCGACTGTATCTCCTCAGATGTTATCATTTTAGGAAGTACTAAACAGTGACAAAAGTCATTGTTTTGAGTACTCTCATCCCATATGAATAAGTGTCTGTTTAGTTTGGTGTGAATAGAATGACTGCAACTGTAGTTCAGAATGAATAGATAGTTTATAACCTGATGGATACTGTAATCTTTGTATAATTTATAACCTTGTTTCCAGTTGTGTAAGTTGTTGCATATTGAATCCAAGATGGATACTATTACTGTAATATTTGTATAATTTATAACCTGATTTAGTTGAATATTTTATTAATGGGTTAGCTGCTTTGATATCTCAAAACTGAATGCTACTTTTGGTCCCTGGAATTTTTAATTGATTGAATGAGCTTATACTTTTTCTTGAAGAAAGATACAAGGAGAATGAATGGTTAAATTCCAGCCTATTCATTCTATATGTGAAATCTTTTAGTTTCAACTGTATTATGCTTCAATCAAAACTTCCTTACCATAGATTTTTGCATTCCATCATCTTACCGGGTTTTGTTTTATTCTATCTTGTTGCAGATATACAACTATGGTGGAGTTTACAGCGAAGACTACAACATTGCAAATACACCAGCTCCTCCTGGTAACTTGAAAACATGAATTATATTTTGAAGACTTTGTGGCATATGATATACACATATTTTTTACAATTGTTGCTGTTTTCTGTGGCCTTATCAGAAGTACCGGTAAGCACACCTGCTCTCGTAGCTCAAAATGAGGTGGTAAACGATGAAGAAGATGATGAGCCTCCACTAAATGAAAATGATGACGATGATTTGGATGACTTGGACCAAGGAGATGATCAGAATACAAGTCATCTCGTTTTGGCGCAGTTTGACAAGGTAACAACCTCCTTCCACTCTCAGTTAATTACATCTTGACGCATCAGTCCTATAATAATATGATACATATAATGGGTAGGGGTTGGATAATTATGTTGGGACTAATAGAGTTGCCTTATTAAAATTTAGGTGACACGTACTAAGAGCAGGTGGAAGTGCACATTAAAGGATGGCATCATGCACATAAATAACAAGGATATTCTCTTCAACAAGGTTTGTTAATCTTGAAGGAGAAGATATACTGATATTTTCTCATCCTTTTAGTTCAGTTTCTCAAATTGTCACTATTAACGATACAATACACTTCTGCAGGCAACAGGAGAGTTTGACTTCTGATTTTGTTGTGGCCGCCATTGCTTTGGTGAAAGCATAATTCTGAGCTGTCAGTGTTTCGTGATATTTCTTTGATTGTAGTTATTATTATTAAGAGAGAGAGAGATTCAGGAAGAGAGAAATCCTTACACTTTCAAGACTGTTTTGATGTTGGCCTCTTGTGCATAATGGGCAATTTTTGGCCTTAACATGATGGTTAGATACTGGGCATTTCCTCAAGTCCATTTGTCAAGTATGTAGTTCATTTAGTTCTGTGTACTTGGACATTTTGGTTAATTTTAGAGCTGCACTGTATGATAATGATAGTTTATTACCTTGGTTTGAGTTGTATTGACTCTCTTGCTTTGCTTTTGAACCCCCCCAAAAACGGTGTTTGATATCGATATCTTAAACCGAAGAGTAAGACTGATATTCGATGAAGATAAAACTCTTCAGGAATATGACCAGCTGTGGTGACACATAAAGAGAATACCATTTTTCCATATCAATTCTACCCTTTTTCTAATTAAACAGTCGAGCTTTTCAAATATCTATACTTATATATATTAAAGACTTAATTTCAGTTTTAGTACCTCTATTTTGGTCTGTTTACAGAGTTAGTTCCTCTATTTTAAAATTACTCAGTTTTAATTCGTAGGTACTAATGGAGTAAATATCATTAAAGTTTGATTGTGTAAATTAAAAAAAATAATCTAAATAACAATTTCAAAATTACCAAATCAGTCTGACCAATTTTTTATTTACAATCAGTTTCTATCAAAGCTCCAAATCTGTATTAAAAATAAAGCTCAGATCAAACTCAGTTTCGTTGTAACAGTGATTAAAAAAAATATACTTGGCTGCATCGTTCTTATTTTTTTACTAAAATTGAATTAAACCAGTTTCTTCGAAGTCTTAGTTTCATTGTTCTTCAACAACCAAAAATGAATCAAACCAGTTTCTTTATTTCTCTCTTTGTTGATGAACACATTTAAATCTGTTACGACGAAATCTTCCACAACATATGTTATAATTTAGTCTCCCAATTCTTCACCTCACAATAACATACACATACAATTATAAGACAACACTCCTACTAATTGCTAATTGCTAACTATCACTCCAATGTAGAAAATCAAAACACTAAAAATTCAACTTTTATCAACAAAAATTGGTTTTTGTCCAAAATTAGTCTCACCCATTACCACAGAATCCTTCACTCCACCAAACTGAACTTCCTCAGCTCAGCAACGCATTCGCTGCCAATCTTCAAATTCAAATCCTCCATGCTTTCTATGTGACTGTGACTCGCATCGTCAAAATGTGATTTTTCTTTTGATGAGGCGGCGACTTTACGATGTAGGTGGTATTGTTTGTGGAGGAGTTATTATGTTGACGAGCTTCCTCAAATTGATTTTAGGGATTTGAATATGTGAATTGATGAATTTGAGTTTACTATTTAAGTGACTGTTAAAATGTTGGATTAAACTATAGGTTCAAACTATTTGACACTACTGAAAAAATTGTGCAATTAGACTATCAACCACAACGTTCCTATCAAACACCTCTTTCTTCCTTGCCTTCCCTCTTTCCATTTCCATTCATGTAATTAAGTAACACAGGCTGGCATCAACATTCAAACAATGCTCTAGCACAATCACTTAGTTGAATCCTCTCCTTCATTCTTCTCACATTCCTTCTTCTAACTCTTTATTTCTCTCTTAATTTTTATTTTTATTTAGAGCGAAAGAGGTGATCCATATTCCACAATCAACGAGTAACCTTTGAGCGTTGGATGCAATTGCGAGTGTCGTCCTTTTGAGAAAACCATTACATCCCCGCTTTTATATTTTTCAAATATAAAGATGATTCACGTTATTCTTTTCATTTTTTCACACCATTTTCTTCAAACTGAGCTTTTCCGGACGAATCCGGCTGATTGTCCACCCTTACGGTACTAAGGTCCCAAGGTGAAGATGAATCACGTTATTCTTTGTTCTTTGGCTCTCCTCTCATCATGAGCGTTAGGGTGCTTAGCTTCATAATTTGTGAATAATCAAGAAGGATTTGAGGTAGCATAAGTAGCAAAACATCAAAAGCACAAATGCATTTTATACTATTTGGAAACAACTTATCAACTTGTATAATTACATGGACTACTCTGGGGATTTGGATCAACTGCATGTAGTCCCGCAGTTAGATCAGACCATTCGATTAAAATCATACGGTTTTGATTTAAAGCAGTCATGTAGTCCGATCAAATTTTATTTGAATCTTGAATATTTGATCATGATCGAACATCCAGATCTGTCCTGACTGCATACAATCCGAATCCCTATTCTAGCTACTGCAAAAGCTCTGTTGCATTTTCGACTATTTACGTTATATACTACTTAAACTAAATCTTTAAAAGCAAACTTTTATAAATGGATATTCTTTATTAAATTGGCACTAATGACCATTTTACAACTGTTCAAATGAAATTTGAATACAATGTAGGTTACGACGCTAAGCTCTCACCATTGAGTTAGCACCTCATGTGTGTAATTTTTGAAGTGAATGTGATTGTAATTAATTAATAAAAAAAAAGCTAAACAATCTATTGTAATTAATTCAATGAAAGCAAAGGATGGGGAAGTGCAGAAATCCCTTCCTCCTTCTGGGAAAAATTCTATAAAAAGAAAATGTGAGGTGATGATATGATTCACTGGGTATGGTTGACGAAAACACATTGGTTTTGGAAGTAGCTACACAAAGATGATGGATTTGGATATGAAGCAATTGCTGGATGTTCCCACCCTGCCGAGCCCGGCGTCGAAGATGATGAACTCCTACTACCCTCATCTATGCTATTCTCTGATTTAAGAGCTTGAAGGGCAATATCTGCATAGTTTAATGGGTTTGGAGATAGAATAAGTGGTGATAATAATGGAATAGCCTTTGAAGGATCACCAAAAGGGTTAGAGGGACGCTCATTAAGAACCATATGAATATCAAGAGAGGCTGGTGCATGCTTTTGGAGCCTTGTAGGGCACCCTCCTTTACCTCTCTTTATCAATAAATCACCTTTGTTCTCCATTAAAAAATAATAATTATTTATATATTATTCTGAACAGAACTCAGATATATATATATTATCGAGAAAGATATAGAGTATTGATCTCGTAGTGATGGTAAATTTATGAAATAAATTAATGAAACTTATTACAATGTTCAATTTTGTAATCAAGTTTTAAGAAGCTTTTTATACAAATAATACACAATAATTTGAATAATCTTTGTAACATAGTAATATTGTTGATGTTCAAATGTAGTTAGATAAGATTTGATTTAAAAGGAATGTGTCAAAAATGGACAAGACAGAGGGGATGGTAGAATTGACTTTCCTTATTTAACGGTCATCAATTGTAAGTTAACAACAAAATGATCCTAAGTTTGGTGTTTCCTATAGCTTTTCTAGGAATATTTGTCCTAATAGTCTTTATTTGCTCACATTGAAAGTCATGGATTTTTAGTTCATTCATTCACTATTATTATTAGTATGATAATATTATATATTATTCAATGTTATTTTGATCAATTGTGGCTTCATATTGTTGATTATAGATAAATATTGCAGCCATGTTTACTGTTAATAGGACTGAAAGTTTCCAAGTAATTCTATTTATACATTTCTTGTTTTTGGGATGGTAAAAAGTGTTTACACTCAAATTTGGCCGTCTTGCCAACGTTTTTACTTTCTTTGTTTTGTTTTGTGTTTTCATAATGCATCAATTAATGTGTGCATTTTATATATCTTTATCATTTTTAATCTTTGAATTTTAAGATTTTGGCAGACATATTGAGAACTAGTATAACTAGATATGTTAATTTAGACTTTTTGCCCTTAATTTAATTATTACAAGTAAATTTTATTTATCTTATACTTTTTTATTTTTTTTAATCACCACAAAATGCAGCGGAACAACACCATTACAAATCAAAAAGTACACAATAACGTCATACACCAACCAACTACATCTCCTACCCAAAACGAAACTGAGCAACCAAAGCTCTTCCACGAAAAACACCCATTTTGATCGGTCCCGTCCGGGCAGAGAGACAACGCCGACAACCAAACACACTCCACGAATACTTTTGATTTATTTAATTTTGACTCAACGAATACTTTTTTAAATGAATTGAAGTTTTGGGAATTTTTTTCCTATAAGACAGACCCGTTTGCATTAGCTTATTTTTGAGCTTATGCGAAACAACTTATGCAAATAAATAAATTTTTATATATTAATATAACATTTTCAAGGTAGTTTATAAAAAAAACAGCTATAAAGAAACACTTTTTGTTAGTAAAAACTTATGAATTTGCTTAAAAATCTATTTATTTACATAAGTAAGTTTCATAAGCTAAAAAATAAGCCGAATCCAAACATGCCCTAACGACATAGATATTACTACTTTATCTCATGTAAAAATCAACAACCTAAATTTCTTAAAAATAAGAAAATATAAACAAGCATAATTTAGTAAATTTAATTTGTATTATACATAAAATCTATAAAATTGAATGTAACTAACTTTTTTTTAAAAAACCGGATATTCTTTGTGCAACTTCAAAGTTTAATCCCTCGAACTTTGTGGGACTCAAATGAATGACAAATTCTCTCCAGGAGTTTTAACACTGCTACATGCCCAAACTATAGATCGAATAAAGTATCTTAATTAAACTAGAAGATATATGTGTCATCTCATTTAATTAACTTTTTTAGTCACCATATTCATTCTAAATTCTGGTTCAAACTCTAATCTTTCTTACTCCAAATGCAACTAAAATCTCAAGTCTATAGGAAATAAACAAGATGTAACATTCAATAATACATGATAAATCCTAGCTAATTAAAGAATCATACAAGGTCTTTTTTTTATATAAAAATAATCATTCTTTTATTGATTGTATATCGTTATTGTCGACGTCTCTAACTTATAAACATCATTGACAATTTTTACAGATATTAAGAAAAAATTATAGATCCTATAAAAAAAGAATAAAATTTTATAGTATAATTAATGTGTATATGACATTACTAAACTATCTTTTGTATATAGAATAATAATTTTTTATATCCCAAGATAAATTAACACGTAGTAATAATAATTAGACAAAACTTCATTTTTAGTCCTTTAACTTAATTTCAGGTGGCACTTTAAAACCTTATCTTTTTTTACATCATTTTAATTCTTTTTGGTCCTTTATCCATGTTTAATTTATGATTTTTCAATGTTCAAATTTATAATTCTTTTATGGCATAGATATTTTTATGATTGAAAGCGGATAAAGAAATAAAATTATCAATTTAAAGCTTGAAATTCATACCGAAACATGAAAAAATGACTAAAATGTTATTAAAAAAGATAAATGATTAAAGTGTTACTTAAAATTAAATTAAAATGACTAAAAATGTAATTTTGTCTAATAATTACATAATTTTTTTTTATTTTGGAGCTTATATTTAATTAGGGACAATTTTTTCCTTCTAAAACACCCATATTAGAATTTTCCTTCATAATAATATATATAGTGTTTTTGCATTATACATGTTGTTTTTATTAATGTTATATAGTGGTGGTTAAAATGGTGTAAAGAATGCGAGAAAATGCATATCAAGAGAGAAAAAGGTTGGAAAAGGTAGCCAAATGAAAGTTAGATCGAGGAGAATAGATTCTCTCCATTTTTTTTATCGAGGATCCAAGTCCTGCGCACTACTTGTACACATTTTTTGATCTAGATTGGCTATTGACCTATTGTACTTGCAACAAGTAGTTTCCAATCATAGTTGTTGGTTAAACATCTGATGGTCCAAATTGCATATTACTAAAATTAACTATATTCAATCCCGATCTTCGGTTGTTGATATATCAGACGGCCGAGACGAGTAACTGCGTCGTTAAATCCATGTCCCACATTTTTAGGTAATCATATTGCACACACTACATATAGTTACTTTATTCCATACTACAAACTAATTTTACACATTGTTGGAATTGATGTTTTTACTCTAATTATTATTGGGTACATATACACAAAATATCAAAAATAAATACATACATACATACATATACTGACATATAGTGAATACAAATGGTAGTAATATACAAAAATGTATAAACTACACATTCCCATCATTGACTTTTAATTTGTCTGAAGAATTCTTCCATGGTTCTCAGCTCCTTGACCTACTGCAAAATGTGGAATCATCACATGAATATTGTCTTTCTGTATCCAACGTAGTTTTTTATGTTACAAATAAATAAGATAAAGGACCTGCAGTGTAATTTTGCCTAGTATATATATAGTTTAAGAACATTGTTTAAGAAAACATGTGCTTAATTAATTAATTTACCTTCTTGAGTAGTAGTGTTGCTTAAATGTGAAGAATTAGCACGTGTTGTAGGACTTCTTACACCATATTTTTGTTGTGGTTGTTCATCATTTCTTAGCAAAGAATTGACAGCTCCTTTAACTTTCTCAATCACACTAGTACCATTAGAATTTCTCCTAGGACTCATTAATGCATGAGAATTATATGAACTTTTGGGACTACTAGTAGCAAATTTCACATGATTCGATGGAGAAGATGATGACGATGATGAAGTACTAATAGGAGCAACAGGGGTAATTATAGAAACATTGTGAGGTTTTGAGGATGCAGAATGAGATAATGCTTTTGTTGTTTTATTAACAATTGATGGTGTGAGTTTATCATGAGTCAATGTTGTGTTTTTGTTTGGACTATTAGTAGTTGATGTTGTTGTTGTTGTTGGAAGTTGAGGAGTTATTGTTGTTGAGGATTTGACAGGACTAAGTGCATTTTGTTGATCTTGTTGTTCTCCTGATTTCATCGTCTTCAAAATGCGCTTCTCGGAGATTACCGGGTTTGCTCTTGGATGCTGTCTAGCATTTTCCTTGTATTCTTCGGGTGCTAGCTCTGATTCATAGACTGAAATAATAATGGAATATGAATGTTCACATTAGAGTTATATAATTAAGGAAAAAAAATCTTTGCAAAAATGAATACACTTAGGACTAATTAAGGTTTTAAATCACGGCCGCAGTCTCTTTGTGATCCCTGACATACCGCATATTATCATCAATCATGACTGTTAAGAGTTTCATATTGGTTGAAAGACGGTCTGAAAATATGTTTAAAAGTGAAGACTCTTTTAACAATGACGGATGCGATTGTGGTTGCAGTCACGATATAATTACAAAGACTAAAAAAAACTTTGATAATATTGTGGCCACGATAGCAGACCGATTTTAAAATAATGTTAGTATATATGACTTTAGTAATTATGTTTATTATTTACTTGGAGCTCCGAGGTATTCAGCATCTTCTTCTTCTCCTTCTTCATCGTCTAAACTAACACCCCAAGACGGAGTGAAATTATCTTCGTCTTGTCTTCTCCTGCTGAGGCTGTTGCGCAATACTAATTTCCTGGCCCTCTCCTTCACTTTGGTGAGAACAGATTTTCTCTGATAGAGGCCCTGATCTTCTTCAGGGTCATGGTGTTTCACCTTCTCAAAGTAAGAAGAGGAAGGGGAAGAAGGGGAGGTGGAATAGGTTGGTGACATCCTTGAGGATTCCCCTCCTGCACATGAAATCATAATATATATACATGAATACTGACGCGTCAACACTGATAATAATTTAAGAAAATGACACAATTCAATGTAATTATATGCGACGGTGTCATGTTGGTGTCAGACACCGGTACGTGTCAGATACCGAGACACAACTAATCCGAAGAGTGTTGTGCTTCATAGCTTGTTTGACAAAGGATACAACATTTTTTGTTAGCAACTAGAACAACATAATTAAGCTATATCTAAGACCAAGATTAATAATTGTTTAAGATTAACAAAGGATTAATTAATTACCTCGGAGGAATTGTTCCATGGTAGCAATGCTAGGACTTCTTGTTGTAGTATCAACATGTTTGCAAGCACGTTCTGTCTGAGGCATTTTTCTCAAAAGTTCCCTGAATATTGCAATGTGCTTAACCTTTTAAAGTACCTTGCTTTTATATTTGTGCTTAATTTCTATGGTTAATAATAAAAGGATAAAAATGTAACACAAAATGAACCGTGGTGGAGTAATTGGTTCCGGGGTTGTAGCAATATGCAATAATCTAGAGGGATAAATAACATGGAGATACATTTGTGGATACATTTTTTGCACGTGGAGATTCACAAATTTTATAGCTACTAAACCTCACAAATAAGTGCTTAACCTTAAATAGTGATTTGACCAAGCCATGATAACAAATTGAAACTTTGTTTTCTAAAGGAAAATAATTTGAAACTTGAAACACCTAGATTCGTAATATATGGTACATAGATTGCCTTCACTTTAATTGTATGATAAAATTTGACTCGTTAGTCCAAAGTCAAAAGGTTGCAAATGCGCTCCACCAATGTAGGGATCGATCCACTAAATATGCAATAATCTAAACTACGTTAATCAGAAGTTTGGAATCATACGTTTCACAATGAGTTGAGGAATTCGTTCTCGCCAAGCCATATAAAACAAGATGCATAAGTCTTTTGCTCTAGTAAAATTTTGGATCATCAAGATAAAGTTATTCCGTGGTTGAATACCAACAAATGATTATGAAAGTTGTCTTCCAACTCGTATTAGTAGCACCGAAATCTCAACTTGTGATAATGGTCATGAAAGCCAATAATTTTGATACACTACCAAAAATAATTGTCAACCAACAAACAAACTTTTATGACTTTAAAATTAGTTATGAGGAAAGTTAACTTTTTCTAATGACCAATAGGGTAAAAATTATTTATATTGTTAGTGCATATTAATTAAAGGGTTAAATGTACTTTTATCTTTGTAGTATTAGCAAATTTTGGATTTTCTTTTGTAATATTTTTTTTTTCGATTTCACCCTTAAAAATTGAAAATTCTTTGAGTTACGACCTTCTTAGCATTTGAATATATCAATTAATGTGTCACACTGAGTTGAATATTTTTTTAATTATATTAGTTCCACTTGACCTTTCTTTCTTTTTAGTTAATTATTATCACATTTGAAGAGGCTCCGAGCTTGGTTAAGAAATCAGCACATTGATTTCCCTCTCTGAGAGTGTGACAAAGAGTAACATTGCTTTGAGAAATTAACTCCTTTATATCTTGAATAACCACGGCATGGACATGGTACTTGATGCTAGGATCTTTGATAAGGTTAATGCAGAGTAAGGAGTCTGAATAGCAAACTAATTTACATTAAAAAAATTTTAAAAACTATAAATAAATAAATAAAACGTGGAATAACTTTGAATTATCATTTCCAAGAAATTCAAAGCAGATCATTGCATTGTAAAAGTTAAGAACTGTAAGCTGAAAGATTTGAACCCTTGTTTGTTTTAAGTGTTATTCAATTTCATATAATTATTTTTTATACCTAAGGGAGTAGATCATAAAAAATATTGAGGAATAATAATTAAACCGCATCGAAAATATTGTTCCTATAGAAAATAATGAGATCGCTTATTCTAGGAAGATAAATTAACAAGCTGCTTAAAAATATTTGTACTGCTGTTGGGCTGAATCACATTAAACAACTGCATATAAAGATAATAACTTATCCTAATAGAAGCATAATCTAATCATGTACCAAAAAAAAAAAAAAGCATAGTCTAATCATGTTGAGAATTCATCAAAGAAAGCTTTTCTCAATGTTAGCATCATCAATTTTAAGTTATCTTGAAAGGAGTGGTTTTTAGAGAAAGATTTGCAAAGGGACCTTCGACTAATCCTTTTGCTATTAGCTTATAAGTTGTTTCAGTCAAGTGGTTTCCATCCCAATTTATTAGTTTAGAAGGATCAGAGCAAACAGTTGTATCAGGTTCTCCACAAAATTTGTCATCAACATGGTATGGAGTACCACTTCCTCCACAACATGCTTTCATAATATCGACCTTATCAAAAGTAAAGCCTGCAACATTGATGTACATAAAATGATATGTATGTGTTCAAAATGATATGTATGTGTTAAAATGATATGTATGTGTCACAATAAAATAAAAGTTATGTTAGTCATATTGTGGAAAATCTAGGTAGTTGACAGACACAAAAAGTATGCAAGGAGTTAGGACAAACCTTCTTTTCTTTACATAAGGAGAGTTTTAATTTCTTAAACCAATTAAGTTGTAACCTCAATGACATATTTGACGGTGGTGGTTTGGATCCAGTACGAATGAAATAATCCATGTCAAGTGCACATGAAATAATACATATAGTGTGTCTGTAGATCCATTTATGTGAAGAATCAAACAAATATATTTTTTTCACCGAGATGGAAAAATCACATTCGTAGTCTATAATCCACGAAAATCGTTCAAAAACTATCGAAATGAAAAATTGCTTCTCGAATCTATTTTTTGTAGAAACTTTTATTCCAACACATATAGTGTGTCTGTGAATCAATATAGGTGAAGAATCATACAAATAATTTTATTTCGCCGAGATTGTAAAAATTGAATAATTCGTAGTCTATAACCCACGAAAATCGTTAAAAAACTACCGAAATGAATAAATTGCTTTTCGCGTCTATTTTTTGTAGGAACTTCTATTCCAACATATATAGTGTGTATGGGGATATAGTTATGTGAAGAATCAAACTAATAAAAAAAATTCACCGAGATTGGAAAAATCTCAAAATTTGTAGTCTATAACCCACGAAAATCGTTAAAAAAACTATCGAAATGAATAAATTGATTTTCGAGTCTATTTTTTGTAAGGACTTCTATTCCATCACATACGGTGTGTCCGTGGATCAAAATAGATGAAGAATCTAACAAATAAAATTTTTTCACCGAAATTGGATAAATCTTATAATTCGTAGTCTATAATAACCCACGAAAATTGTTACCAAAAACCATTGAAATGAATAAATGGATTTTTCGAGTCTAACTTTGGTAGAAACTTCTACTCCTACACATATAGTGTGTCTGTGGATCCATTTAGGTGAATAATCAAACATATATTTTTTTTCTTCACCGAGATGGAAAAAATCACATAATTCGTACTCTATAACCCACACAAATCGTTCAAAACTATCGAAATGAATAAATTGCTTCTCAAATCTATTTTTTGTAGAAACTTCTATTCCAACACATATAGTGTGTTTGTGAATCAATATAGGTGAAGAATCATACAAATAAATTTTTTTCACCGAGATTGTAAAAATTGTATAAGTCGTAGTCTATAACCCACGAAAATCGTTAAAAAACTATCAAAATGAATAACTTGTTTCTCAAGTCAATTTTTTGTAGAAAATTCTATTCCAACAAATATAGTGAGTATGTGGATATTGTTAGCTGAAGAATCAAACAAATAAAAAAAATTCCTTGAGATTGGAAAATTTTCAAAATTCGTAGTCTTTATTATAACCCACGAAAATCGTTAAAAAACTATCAAAATGAATAAATTGCTTTTCGAATCTATTTTTTTTTTTGTAGAAACTTATGATTCAACACATATAGTGTGTATGTGGCTCAATATAGGTGAAGCATATAATTAATCAATTTTTTTCACCGAAATTGGAAAAATCTTATAATTTGTAGTCGATAACCCACGAAAATTGTTACAAAAAATCATCGAAATGAATAAATAAATTCTCGAGTCTAACTTTTGTAGAACCTTCTATTCGTACACATATAGTTTTTCTGTGGATCTATTTAAGTGAAGAATCAAACAAATATATATTTTTCACCGAGATGGAAAAAATCACATGACTCGTAGTCTATAACCCACGAAAATCGTTCAAAACCTATCGAAATAAATAAATTGCTTCTCAAATCTATTTTTTGTAGAAACTTCTATTCCAACACATATAGTGTGTCTGACTGTCTGTGAATCAATATAGGTGAATAATCATACAAATAAATTTTTTCCCCGAGATTGTAAAAATTGTATAAGTCATAGTCTATATATATAACCCACGAAAATCATTAAAAACCTATTGAAATGACTAAATTGCTTTTCGAGTATATTTTTTTGTAGAAACTTTTATTCCAACATATATAGTATGTCTGTGTATATAGTTAAGTGAAGAATCACACAAATAAATTTTTTTCACCGAGATTGTAAAATTACATAATTCGTAGTCTATAACCCACAAAAATCGTTTATAAACTATCAAAATGAATAAATTGCTTTTCGAGTGTATTTTTTTGTAGAAACTTCTATTCCAACACATATAGTGTGTATGTGGATCAATATAGGTGAAGAATCTACTAAATCAAATTTTTTCACCGAGATTGGAAAAATCTTATAATTCGTAGTCTATAACACACGAAAATTGTTAAAAACCATCGAAATAAATAAATTTTCGAGTGTAACTTTTGTAGAAACTTCTATTCCTACACATATAGTGTGTATGTGGATCCATTTAGGTGAAGAATCTAACAAATATATTTTTTTCACCAAGATGGAAAAAATCACATATAAATTGCTTCTCGAATCTATTTTTTGTAAAAACTTCTATTCCAACACATATAGTGTGTCTGTGAATCAATATAGGTGAAGAATCATACAAATAAATTTTTTTCACGGAGATTGTAAAAATTGATTAATTCATAGTCTATAACCCACGAAAATCATTAAAAAACTACCGAAATGAATAAATTGCTTTTCGAGTCTATTTTTTGTAGAAAACTCTACTCCAACACATATAGTGTGCAAGTGGATCAAGATAGGCAAAAAATCTAATAAATCAAATTTTTTCACCAAGCTTGGAAAAATCTTATAATTCGTAGTCTATATCACACGAAAATTGTTACAAAAAACCAACGAAATGAATTTTTTATTCTAACTTTTGTACAAACTTCTATTTCTACGCATATATGGTGCATGTGGATCCATTTAGGTGAAGAATCAAACAAAAATATTTTTTTCACCGAGATGGAAAAAATCACATAATTCGTAGTCTATAATCCACGAAAATCGTTCAAAAACTATCGAAATGAATAAATTGCTTCTCGAATCTATTTTTTGTAGAAATTTTTATTGTAACATATATAGTGTGTCTGTGAATTAATATACGTGAAGAATCATACAAATAAATTTTTTTCACAGAGATTGTAAAAATTGATTAATTCGTAGTCTATAACCCACGAAAATTGTTAAAAAACTACCGAAATGAATAAATTGCTTTTCGAGTCTATTTTTTGTAGAAAATTCTTATTCCAACACATATAGTGTGTATGTGGATATAGTTAGGTGAAGAATAAAACTAATAAAAAAATTTCACCGAGATTGGAAAAATTTCAAAATTCGTAGTCTATACCCACGGAAATCGTTAAAAAACTATCGAAATGAATAAATTGCTTTTCGAGTCTATTTTTCTGTAGAAACTTCTATTCCAACACATATAGTGTGTATGTGGATCAATATAGGTGAAGAATTTAACAAATCAAATTTTTTCACTTATATTGGAAAAATCTTATAATTCGTAGTCTATTACCCACGAAAATTGTTACAAAAAACCAACCTAATGAATTTTTTATTCTAACTTTTGTGCAAACTTCTATTTCTAGACATATAGTGTGTATGTGGATCCATTTAGGTGAAGAATCAAACAAAAATATTTTTTTCACCGAGATGGAAAAAATCACATAATTCGTAGTCTATAATCCACGAAAATGGTTCAAAAACTATCGAAATGAATAAATTGCTTCTTGAATATATTTTTTGTAGAAATTTTTATTGGAACATATATAGTATGTCTGTGAATCAATATAGGTGAAGAATCATACAAATAAATGTTTTTCACAGAGATTGTAAAAATTGATTAATTCGTAGTACGAAAATTGTTAATAAACTACCGAAATGAATAAATTGTTTTTCGAGTCTATTTTTTGTAGAAAATTCTTATTCCAACACATATAGTGTGTATGTGGATCAATATAGGCGAAGAATCTAATAAATCAAATTTTTTCACTAAACTTGAAAATATCATATAATTCGTAGTCTATAACACACGACAATTGTTACAAAAAACCATCGAAATGAATAAATGGATTCTCGAGTCTAACTTTTGTAGAAACTTCATATAGTGTGTCTGTGAATCAATATAGGTGAAGTATCATAAAATAAAGTTTTTTCACAGAGATTATAAAAATTTATTAATTCATAGTCTGTAACCGACGACAATCGTTAAAAAACTACCGAAATGAATAAATTGCTTTTCGAGTCTATTTTTTTTAGAAAATTTTATTCCAACACATATGGTGTGTATGTGGATATAGTTAGGTGAAGAATAAAACTAATAAAAAAATTTCACCGAGATTGGAAAAATTTCAAAATTCGTAGTCTATACCTACGGAAATCGTTAAAAAACTATCGAAATGAATAAATTGCTTTTCGAGTCTATTTTTCTGTAGAAACTTCTATTCCAACACATATAGTGTGTATATGGATCAATATAGGTGAAGAATTTAACAAATCAAATTTTTTCACTTATATTGGAAAAATCTTATAATTCGTAGTCTATTACCCACGAAAATTGTTACAAAAAACCAACCTAATGAATTTTTTATTCTAACTTTTGTACAAACTTCTATTTCTAGACATATAGTGTGTATGTGGATCCATTTAGGTGAAGAATCAAACAAAAATATTTTTTTCACCGAGATGGAAAAAATCACATAATTCGTAGTCTATAATCCACGAAAATTGTTCAAAAACTATCGAAATGAATAAATTGCTTCTTGAATATATTTTTTGTAGAAATTTTTATTGGAACATATATAGTGTGTCTGTGAATCAATATAGGTGAAGAATCATACAAATAAATGTTTTTCACAGAGATTGTAAAAATTGATTAATTCGTAGTACGAAAATTGTTAATAAACTACCGAAATGAATAAATTGTTTTTCGAGTCTATTTTTTGTAGAAAATTCTTATTCCAACACATATAGTGTGTATGTGGATCAATATAGGCGAAGAATCTAATAAATCAAATTTTTTCACTAAACTTGGAAAAATCATATAATTCGTAGTCTATAACACACGACAATTGTTACAAAAAACCATCGAAATGAATAAATGGATTCTCGAGTCTATCTTTTGTAGAAACTTCATATAGTGTGTCTGTGAATCAATATAGGTGAAGTATCATAAAAATAAAGTTTTTTCACCGAGATTATAAAAATTTATTAATTCATAGTCTGTAACCCACGACAATCGTTAAAAAACTACCGAAATGAATAAATTGCTTTTCGAGTCTATTTTTTTTAGAAAATTTTATTCCAACACATATGGTGTGTATGTGGATATAGTTAGGTGAAGAATCAAACTAATAAAAAAAATTCACCGAGATTGGAAAAATCTCAAAAATCGTAGTCTATACGAAAATCGTTAAAAAACTATCGAAATGAATAAATAGCTTTTCGAGTCTATTTTTCGTAGAAATTTCTATTCCAACGCGTATAGTGTGTCTGTGGATCAATATAGGTGAAGAATCTAACAAATCAATTTTTTTTTACAGAGATTGGAAAAAATTTATAATTTGTAGTCAATTACAAACGAAAATTGTTAAAAAAAACCAACAAAATGAATAAATGAATTTTTTATTCTAACTTTTGTAGAAACTTCTATTTCTACACATATAGGTGAAGAATCGTACAAATAAATTTTTTCACAAGATTGTAAAAATTGATTAATTCGTAGTCTATAACCAACGAAAATCGTTAAAAAACTATCAAAATGAATAAATTGCTTTTCGAGTCTATTTTTTGTAGGAACTTCTATTCCAACACATATAGTGTGTATGGGGATATAGTTAGGTGAAGAATCAAACTAATACAAAAATTTCACCGAGATTGGAAAAATCTCAAAATTTGTAGTTTATAACCCACGAAAATCGTTAAAAAACTATCGAAACGAATAAATTGTTTTTCGAGTCTATTTTTTGTAAGGACTTTTATTCTATCACATATAGTGTGTCCGTGGATGAAAATAGATGAAGAATCTAATAAATAAATTTTTTTCACCGAAATTTGATAAATCTTATAATTGGTAGTCTATAACCCACGAAAATTGTTACAAAAAACCATTGAAATGAATAAATGGATTTTTCGAGTCTAACTTTGGTAGAAACTTCTACTCCTACACATATAGTGTGTCTGTAGATCCATTTAGGTGAAGAATCAAACAAAAATGTTTTATTTACCGAGATGGAAACACTTCTATTCCAACACATATAGTGTGTTTGTGAATCAATATAGGAGAAGAATCATACAAATAAATTTTTTTTCATCGAGATTTTAAAAATTGATTATTTCATAGTCTATAACCCACGAAAATCGTTTAAAAACTACCGAAATGGATAAATTGTTTTTCGAGTCTATTTTTTTTAGAAAATTCTATTCCAACACATATAGTGTGTATGTGGATATAGTTAGGTGAAGAATCAAACTAATAAAAAAACTTCACCGAGATTGGAAAAATGTCAAAATTCATAGTCTATAACCCACGAAAATCGTTAAAAAACTATCGAAATGAATAAATTGATTTTCAAGTCTATTTATTTTTAGAGACTTCTATTCCAACACATATAGTGTGTCTGTGGATAAATATAGGTGAAGAATCTAACAAATCAAATTTTTTCACAGAGATTGGAAAAATCTTATAATTCGTAGTCTATTACCCACGAAAATTGTTACAAAAAACCAACGAAATGAATAAATGAATTTTCGATTCTAAGTTTTGTAAAAACTTCTATTCCTACACATATAGTGTGTATGTGGATCCATTTAGGTGAAGAATCAAACAAAAATATTTTATTCACCGAGATGGAAAAAATCACATAATTCGCAAATCCACGAAAATCGTTCAAAAAATATCGAAATGAATAAATTGCTTCTCGAATCTATTTTTTGTAGAAACTTCTATTCCAACACATATAGTGTATCTATGAATCAATATAGGTGAAGAATCATACAAATAAAATATTTTCACAGAGATTGTAAAAATTGATTAATTCGTAGTCTATAACCCACGAAAATCGTTAAAAAACTACAGAAATGAATGAATTGCTTTTCGAGTCTATTTTTTGTAGAAAATTCTATCCCAACACATATAGTGTGTATGTGGATATAGTTAGGTGAAAAATCAAAATAATAAAAAAATTTCACCGAGATTGGAAAAATCTCAAAATTCGTGGTCTATAACCCACGAAAATCGTTAAAAAACTATCGAAATAAATAAATTGCTTTTCGAGTCTATTTTTTTGTAGAAACTTCTATTCCAACACATATAGTGTGTATGTGGATCAATATAGGCGAAGAATCTAATAAATCAAATTTTTTCACCAACCTTGGAAAAATCTTATAATTCGTAGTCTAAAACACACGAAAATTGTAACAAAAAACCATCGAAATGAATAAATGGATTCTCGAGTCAAACTTTTGTAGAAACTTATATTCCTACACATATAGTGTGTCTGTGAATCAATATAGGTGAAGTATCATACAAATAAAAAAATTTCACCCATATTGTATAAATTGATTAATTCATTGTCTATAACCGACGAAAATCGTTAAAAAACTACCGAAATGAATAAATTGCTTTTCGTGTCTATTTTTTATAGAAAATTCTATTCCAACACATATAGTGTGTATGTGAATATAGTTAGGTGAAGAATCAAACTAACAAAAAAACTTAACCGAGATTGGAAAAAGTTCAAAATTCGTAGTCTATAACCCACGAAAATCGTTAAAAAACGATCGAAATGAATAAATTGGTTTTTAAGTATATTTTTTGTAGAGATTTCTATTTCAACACATATAGTGTGTCTGTGGATAAATATAGGTGAAGAATCTAACAAATCAAATTTTTTCACAGAGATTGGAAAAATCTTATAATTCGTAGTCTATTACCCATGAAAATTGTTACAAAAAACCAACGAAATGAATAAATGAATTTTCGATTCTAACTTTTGTAAAAACTTCTATTCCTACACATATAGTGTGTATGTTGATCCATTTAGGTGAAGAATCAAACAAAAATATTTTTTTCACCGAGATGGAAAAAATCACATAGTTCGTAAATCCACGAAAATTGCTGAAAAAATATCGAAATGAATAAATTGCTTCTCGAATCTATTTTTTGTAAAAACTTCTATTCCAACACATATAGTGTGTCTGTGAATCAATATAGGTGAAGAATCATACAAATAAAATTTTTTCACAGAGATTGTAAAAATTGATTAATTCGTAGTCTATAACCCACGAAAATCGTTAAAAAACAACCGAAATGAATGAATTGCTTTTCGAGTCTTTTTTTTGTAGAAAATTCTATTCCAACACATATAGTGTGTATGTGGATATATTTACGTGAATAATCAAACTAATAAAAAAATGTCACCGAGATTGGAAAAATCTCAAAATTCGTGGCCTATAACCCACGAAAATCGTTAAAAAACTATCGAAATGAATAAATTGCTTTTCGAGTCTATTTTTTTGTAGAAACTTCTATTCCAACACATATAGTGTGTATGTGGATCAATATAGGCGAAGAATCTAATAAATCAATTTTTTTCACCAAGCTTGGAAAAATCTTATAATTCGTAGTCTATATAACACACGAAAATTGTTACAAAAAACCATCGAAATGAATAAATGGATTCTCGAGTCTAACTTTTGTGGAAACTTCTATTCCTACACATATAGTGTGTATGTGGATCCATTTAGGTGAAGAATCATACAAAAATATTTTTTTCACCGAGATGGAAAAAATCACATAATTTGTAGTCTATAATCCACGAAAATCGTTCAAAAACTATCGAAATGAATAAATTGCTTCTCGAATCTATTTTTTGTAGAAATTTTTATTCCAACATATATAGTGTGTCTGTGAATCAACATAGGTGAGGAATCATACAAATAAATTTTTTGCACAAAGATTGTAAAAATTGATTAATTCGTATAACCCACGAAAATCGTTAAAAAACTACCGAAATGAATAAATTGCTTTTCGAGTTATTTTTTGTAGAAAATTCTTATTCTAACCCATATAGTGTGTATGTGGATATAGTTAGCTGAAGAATAAAACTAATAAAAAAAATTTCACCGAGATTGGAAAAATTTCAAAATCAGTAGTCTATATATAACCCACGAAAATTGTTAAAAAACTATCGAAAAGAATAAATTGCTTTTCGAGTCTATTTTTCTTTAGAAACTTCTATTCCAACACATATAGTGTGTATGTGGATCAATATAGGCGAAGAATCTAATAAATCAATTTTTTTCACCAAACTTGGAAAAATCTTATAAATCGTAACACACGAAAATTGTTACAAAAAACCATCGAAATGAATAAATAGATTCTCGAGTCTAACTTTTGTAGAAACTTCTATTCCTACACATATAGTGTGTCTGTGAATCAATATAGGTGAAGTATCATACAAATAAATTTTTTTCACCGAGATTATAAAAATTGATTAATTCATAGTTTATAACCATCGAAAATCGTTAAAAAACTACCGAAATGAATAAATTGCTTTTCGAGTTTATTTTTGGTAGAAAATTTTATTCCAACACATATAGTGTATATGTGGATATAGTTAGGTGAAGAATCAAACTAATAAAAAAAATTCACCGAGATTCGAAAAATCTCAAAATTCGTATTCTATAACTCACGAAAATCGTTAAAAAACTATCGAAATGAATAAATTGCTTTTCGAGTCTATTTTTTGTAAAGATTTCTATTCCAACACGTATAGTGTGTCTGTGGATCAATATAGGTGAAGAATCTAACAAATTAATTTTTTTCACAGCGATTGGAAAAATCTTATAATTCGTAGTCTATTACAAACGAAAATTGTTAAAGAAAACCAACGAAATGAATAAATGAATATTTTATTCTAACTTTTGTAGAAACTTCTATTTCTACACATATAGTGTGTATGTGGATCCATTTAGGTGAAGAATCAAACAAAAATATTTTTTTCACCGAGATGGGAAAAATCACATAATTCGTAGTCTATAATCCACGAAAATCGTTCAAAAACTATCGAAATGATTAAATTGTTTCTCGAATCTATTTTTTGTAGAGACTTCTATTCCAACATATATAGTGTGTCTGTGAATCAATATAGGTGAAGAATCATACAAATAATTTTTTTCACAAGATTGTAAATATTGATTAATTCGTAGTCTATAACCCACGAAAATCGTTAAAAAACTACCGAAATAAATAAATTGCTTTTCGAGTCTATTTTTTGTAGGAACTTCTATTCCAACACATATAGTGTGTATGGGGATATAGTTAGGTGAAGAATCAAACTAATACAAAAATTTCACCGAGATTGGAAAAATCTCAAATTTGTAGTCTATAACCCACGAAAATCGTTAAAAAACTATTGAAATGAATAAATTGTTTTTCGAGTGTATTTTTTGTAGAGACTTGTATTCCATCACATATAGTGAGTGTGGATCAATATAGATGAAGAATCTAACAAATCAAATTTTTTCACCGAAATTGGAAAAATCTTATAATTCGTGGTCTATTACAAACGAAAATTGTTAAAAAAAACCAACGAAATGAATAAATGAATATTTTATTCTAACTTTTGTAGAAACTTCTATTTCTACACATATAGTGTGTATGTGGATCCATTTAGGTGAAGAATCAAACAAAAATATTTTTTTCACCGAGATGGAAAAAATCACATAATTCATAGTCTATAACCCACGAAAATTGTTACAAAAAACCATCGAAATGGATAAATGGATTCTCGAGTCTAACTTTTGTAGAAACTTCTATTCCAACACATATAGTGTGTCTGTGAATCAATATAGGTGAATAATCATACAAATGAATTTTTTCCCCGAGATTGTAAAAATTGTATAAGTCGTATATAACCCACAAAAATCATTAAAAAACTATTGAAATGACTAAATTACCTTTCGAGTCTATTTTTTTGTAGAAACTTTTATTCCAACATATATAGTATGTCTTTGTATATAGTTAAGTGAAGAATCACACAAATAAATTTTTTTCACCGAGATTGTAAAATTACATAATTTGTAGTCTATAACTCACAAAAATCGTTTAAAACTATCAAAATGAATAAATTGCTTTTCGAGTCTATTTTTTTTTTTAGAAACTTCTATTCCAACACATTTAGTATGTCTGAGATCAATATAGGTGAAGAATCATACCAATACATATTTTTCACCGAGATTGGAAAAATCTTATATTCGTAGTCTATATAACCCTCGAAAATCGTTACAAAAAACCATCGAAATGAATAAATTGCTTCTCGAGTGTATTTTTTGTAGAAACTTCAATTGCAATACATATATTGTGTCTATGTTCGACATGAGCATACTATGTCCTAAGTGTTAAGTGTGTTCTTACACTTAGTTTCATTTTATAGTTATATTATCTAACCCTCTGTTTTGTGTATGTACTGAACCTTTGGGGGTTCAGGTTCTCGGGTTATGTTTATGTTCAAGTCGTTGGTGAAGCTCCGCTCTGATCATGACACGGGAATAGGGATTTCTTAGAATGTATATATTTGTACATAGAATCTTTATTGTTCATTATCTTAATTTATTTTGAAATTGTGCCGTTTTGAAAAGTACCTAATACAAGTGATATTTTAACTAATTAAGTTATTAGTTGTATTTTAATGAAGTTTGTAATACTTGAACCGTATTGATTTTATAAATCAAGTTTTATTTTCCGTTGCGTATTTGAAAGATATTTTCTAAAAGAAATATTTTAATTAATACGGGTTGGGTGTTACAGAGAACATCCTAGTGGACCTTCCGAGACATACTCACCTCGAAAGCTTCCTGTAAAACGAATAAGATAATTATTGTGTAACACTTTACTGCCCTTATGATTTTATTAGGCATAAGGGACTCTGTTCATGATATGATCAACTGACCGACATGTTAGACAAGGTTCTAACACTTAGGTAAATGGAACCACTGAGACGAAGTGACTGTCTCACCCCCCACTTTTGATCGCAGATAGACAGGTTGTCAGAGCAAGGGCCAGATGAGAGCTGATAATCGAGCCTGAGCTTGGATTATCGGATGAGAAGATTTTAGTCTTCTTCCTTATTTTGTTTTATCTGTTTAGTTTCATTAGTTCTTTCTGTTGTTGTACCTTGTAAATCAAGTGATTCATTTTGTAATTTAATGTACTCAGATCCAATTATGTATATTCCGACTAAATATTCTAGACAATTTAGTTGGGGTGTTATAATCACATAATTCGTAGTCTATAATCCACGAAAATAGTTCAAAAATTATTGAAATGAATAAATTACTACTCGAATCTATTTTTTGTAGAAACTTCTATTCCAACACATATAGTGTGTTTGTGAATCAATATAGGTGAAGAATCATACAAATAAATTTTTTTCACCGAGATTGGAAAAATTGAATAAGTCGTAGTCTATAACCCACGAAAATCGTTAAAAAACTATCAAAATGAATAACTTGTTTTTCGAGTCAATTTATGTAGCAACTTCTATTCCAACAAATATAGTGTTTAGGTGGATATAGTTAGGTGAAGAATCAAACTAATAACAACAATTCACCGAGATTGAAAAAATCTCAGAATTCGTAGTCTATACCCACGAAAACTGTTAAAAAACTATTGAAATGAATAAATTGCTTTTCGAGTCTATTTTTTGTAGAGACTTCTATTCCATCACATATAGTGACTGTGGATCAATATAGATGAGGAATCTAACAAATCAAATTTTTTCACCGAAATTGGAAAAATCTTATAATTCATGGTCTATAACCCACGAAAATTGTTACAAAAAACCATCGAAATGGATAAATGGATTCTCGAGTCTAACTTTTGTAGAAACTTCTATTCCAACACATATAGTGTGTCTGTGAATCAATATAGGTGAAAAATCATACAAATGAATTTTTTCCCCGAGATTGTAAAAATTGTATAAGTCGTAGTCTATATATAACCCACGAAAATCATTAAAAAACTATTGAAATGACTAAATTACCTTTCGAGTCTATTTTTTTTGTAGAAACTTTTATTCCAACATATATAGTATGTCTTTGTATATAGTTAAGTGAAGAATCACACAAATAATTTTTTTTCACCGAGATTGTAAAATTACATAATTTGTAGTCTATAACTCACAAAAATCGTTTAAAAACTATCAAAATGAATAAATTGTTTTTCGAGTCTATTTTTTTTTTAGAAACTTCTATTCCAACACATTTAGTATGTCTGGGATCAATATAGGTGAAGAATCATATCAATACATATTTTTCACCGAGATTGGAAAAATGTTATAATTCGTAGTCTATATAACCCTCGAAAATCGTTACAAAAAACCATCGAAATGAATAAATTGCTTATCGAGTCTATTATTTGTAGAAACTTCAATTACAATACATATATTGTATCTGTGGATCCATTTAGGTGAAGAATCAAACAAATATATTTTTTCACCGAGATTGAAAAAATCACATAATTCGTAGTCTATAACCCACGAAAATCGTTAAAAAACTATCGAAATGAATAAATTGCTTTTCGAGTCTATTTTTTGTAGAGACTTCTATTCTGTGGATCAATAAAGATGAAGAATATAACAAATCAAATTTTTTCACCGAAATTGGAAAAATCATATAATTCGTAGTCTATAACCCACGAAAATTGTTACAAAAAACCATCGAAATGAATAAATTGATTTTCGAGTCTAACTTTTGTAGAAACTTCTATTCCAACAGATATAGTGTGTCTGTGGATCCATTTAGGTGAAAAATCAAACAAATAATTTTTTTTCACCGAGATGGAAAAAATCACATAATTCATAGTCTATAACCCACGAAAATCGTCCAAAAACTATCGAAATGAATAAATTGCTTCTCAAATCTATTTTTTGTAGAAACTTCTATTTCAACACATATAGTGTGTTTGTGAATCAAAATAGGTGAAAAATGATACAAATAAATTTTTTTTCGTCGAGATTGTAAAAATTGTATAAGTCGTAGTCTATAACCCACGAAAATCATTAAAAAACTATCGAAATGAATAAATTGCTTTTCGAGTCAATTTTTTGTAGAAACTTCTATTCCAACACATATAGTATGTTTGTGTATATAGTTAGATGAAGAATCACACAAATAAATTTTTTTCACCGAGATTGTAAAATTGCATAATTCGTAATCTATAATCCACGAAAATCGTTAGAGAACTATCGAAATGAATAAATTCTTTTTCGAGTCTATTTTTTGTAGAGATTTCTATTCCAACACATATAGTGTGTCTGAAGATCAATATAGGTGAAGAATCTAACAGATCTAATTTTTTCACTAAGATTGGAAAAATCTTATAATTCGTAGTCTATAACCCACAAAAATTGTTATAACAAAACCATCGAAATGAATAAACGGATTTTCGAGTCTAACTTTGGTAGAAACTTCTATTCCTACACATATGGTGTGTCTGTAGATCAATTTAGGTGAAGAATCAAACAAATATAATTTTTTCACCGAGATGAAAAAAATCACATAATTCGTAGTCTATATAATCCACGAAAATCGTTCAAAAACTATCGAAATGAATAAATTATTTCTCGAATCTATTTTTTGTAGAAACTTCTATTTCAACACATATAGTGTGTCTGTGAATCAATATAGATGAAGAATCATACAAATAAATTTTTTTCACCGAGATTGTAAAAGTTGAATAATTCGTAGTATATAACCCTCGAAAATCGTTAAAAAACTACCGAAATGAATAAATTGTTTTTCGAGTCGATTTTTTTTAGAAACTTCTATTCCAACACATATAGTGTGTATGTGGATATAGTTAGGTGAATAATCAAACTAATAAAAAAATCTCACCGAGATTGAAAATATATCAAAATTCGTAGTCTATAACCCACGAAAATCGTTAAAAACTATTGAAATGAATAAATTGCTTTTCGAGTCTATTTTTTGTAGAGACTTCTATTCCATCACATATAGTGTGTCTGTGGATCAATATAAATAAAGAATCTAAAAAATCAAATTTTTTCACCGAAATTTAAAAAATCTTATAATTCGTAGTCTATAACCCACAAAAATTGTTACGAAAAACCATCAAAATGAATAATTGGATTTTCGAGTCTAACTTTTGTAGAAACTTCTATTCCTACACATATATTATATCTGTGGATCCATTTAAGTGAATAATCAAACAAATATATTTTTTCACCCAAATGAAAAAAATCACATAATTCATAATTGGCATTTGAAATAACATTTTTTTAAAAAAAAATACACATGCGAAAGTTATAGTAAAGAGAATGTAGATCTTCATTTGTTTAAGAAATATTGTAAAGGCTTGATATTGATGTGTGTTTGGAAACAAGATTGATCAAATTTATATGGCAAATACTAACGAATGTTCCGGGGCACTATTTAAGATCATAAATCGTAAGTTTTTTATTGAATTTTTATAAAAATGTGTACGCATTGGAAATCGTTATGTTTAATTTTTAAAATAAAAAGTTTTTTTAAATGGAATGCTTAAAAAGTGTCCCAAAAACACTCGTTAGCAAGACCCAATTTATATATATACTCACACTTAGTCCTATGCTCTGTCTATATAACGATCTTTATAATTTGTAAGATGTGAATTTTTAATTCTATATTTGATAATATCCAACGTATACACACCAATTAACAACGATTTTTTTTTTTGGTACATAGAAGAATTGACGTCCATACCTTGCAATTTCGATAAATTTTTGCCAGTTGAACTAGGACTTATATTATGCTAAAAAAATATTTGTTATTATTTTGTTTCTTACCGTTGTTGTTTTGCTTTCTAATGTTCCACACACTAACTAATTAAGGTTTGTATTAGAAACATGATTTTTCATATTTTAAAAAATAGAATACATAACTTTTTTAAAAACAATTGGTACTATACTACTATCTCATAAATCCTAAATCAACTAATAAATAATAATATTGCCGAAATAGTTAAATTGGACATCGTGAATCAAATTCAAATCTAAAATCTCACAATTATATCAGTTTAATTTTAGTAGATTGTCACTTTATCTGTAACAAAATAAAATTGTATGGATTTTTTGGATGCAAAACCCTTCATAAACCCAAAATTTTCTGTCTCTTTCATTTTTTTCTCTATTCACTTTCGTAGTTCTCTCCGTCGCAAGCCGTCACTACCAATGATGTCTTCCCTCATCCCCTCCAACAAAATCGGCGTCGGCCTTTCCTCCACTCGCAACAACAAAAACAACAAACCTTCTCTCCCCAAATCTAACTCTCGTCGTGTCTTCAAAACTCTCTCCACCACCCTCGCCGTTTCCTCCGCCACTTCCATCGCCCGCCACATTAAACCAATTATTCTCAACGGAAACGACGCCGGCGGAGGATTTGGTGGTGGTGGTGGATGGTGGTTTGGTGGTGGTGGTGGTGGTGGTGGTGGAGATGGAAATGGAGGAGGAGGATTCTGGTCTAGGTTTTTTACTCCGGCTGTAGCAATTGCTGATGAAACTCAATCTAATGAGTTTGATTCTCATGGTATGCCAGTTAATATTATGATTCAATTGAACAAACTTAGTGGATTTAAAAAGTATAAAATTTCTGATATTACATTCTTTGATCGGAATCGGAAAACTAATGTTAGTTCCGATGATTCGTTTAGCGAGATGATTACTATTATTCCTGGTGGAGTGTATACTAAAGCTCAGCTTCAGAAAGAATTGGAGACTTTAGCATCAAGTGGAATGTTTGAAAAGGTGGATTTTGAAGGAAAAACTAATGCAGATGGAACAATTGGAATTAAGGTTTTGTTTAGTGAGAGTACTTGGGAAATTGCTGAAAATTTTCGTTGTATAAATGTCGGTATGATGCCGCAGACAAAGCCGGTTGAATTGGATCCTGATATGACTGAGAGGGAGAGGATGAAATACTATTATAGTCAAGAGAGGGAGTATAAAAGGAGGATGGAAAAAGCGAGGCCGTGTATTTTGCCTAAGACGGTTCATATGGAGGTTATGGATATGTTGAGGAATGAGAAGACTTTGAGTGCTAGGTTGTTGCAGAAGATAAGGGATAGAGTTCAGAAGTGGTATCATGATGAAGGATATGCATGTGCTCAAGTGGTTAATTTTGGAAATCTTAATACTAAAGAGGTTGTTTGTGAGGTTGTTGAAGGAGATATTAGTAAATTGTCTGTTCAGTTTCTCGATAAGCTTGGCAATGTCGTTGAAGGCAATACTCAAGCCCCTGTCATACATAGAGAGCTTCCCAAAGAGGTATAATACAATATACATTGCATAGTTATGTAATATGTTACGTTATCTGTTATATATTGGGAGATTCCTCGGCATCTTTTGGTTTGTCGATTTTGAAGGTTATGTGTTTTTGTTATCTGCTGCACAATTGATATTGCTAGTATGGTTAATTGCTTTCAAATTCAATGATTTTATTATATGCTTTGTGATTTGTTACTAGCATAGTTACTCACTTGATTGATGTTTGTATTGGATTAACAGCTGTTTCCGGGTAACACCTTTAACATTGAAGCAGGGAAGCAAGCTTTAAGAAACATAAATTCCCTTGCTTTGTTTTCGAACATTGAGGTTAATCCACGGCCTGATGAGAATAGTGAGGGAGGAATAATTGTTGAAATTAAGGTGAAAGAGTTGGAACAGAAGACAGCTGAAGTGAATACTGAATGGAGTCTTGTTCCTGGACGAGGAGGATATCCCACTCTGGTATTTCCATAAAATTAAACATCAATTTTCTGCAACAACTGATGGATCTTTCCTGCTCAACTAATCTGATTGTTTGTTGTTCAATTTTTGTCAGGCCTCACTTCAACCTGGTGGAACTGTTAGTTTTGAGCATCGGAATCTTCAAGGACTAAATAGAGCTGTTAGTGGTTCTGTAACGACCAGCAACTTACTCAACCCTCAGGTACTCTTGAGCGAGTCTGCTGAGTTTCTTCATTTTATTCTACAAATAGTTTTGTGTTTCGTCAATATTGGTATCTGAAAATGTCCATCGTGTTTTCTCCTAGGATGATCTTTCTTTTAAGCTAGAGTACGCACATCCGTATTTGGATGGTGTAGATAATCCACGGAACCGTACTCTCCGTGTAAACTGTTTCAATAGCCGAAAGTTGAGTCCAGTATTCACTGGAGGGCCCGGTCTGGATGAAGTGCCGCCAATATGGGTTGAACGTGGTGGTGTCAAAGCTAATATAACAGAGGCAAGTTATTTGTTCTTTATTGTTATGTGAACTCATAAACCTTGGAGTGCCTATTTAGGCTAATGTAGTGATTTTTTATCTTAATTTTTATGTTTTGTGTGCCGAGCAGAATTTCACGCCACAGAGTAAATTCACTTATGGACTTGTAATGGAAGAGATAACAACTCGTGATGAAAATAGTCAAATCTGTGGAAATGGTCAAAGAGTATTACCTAATGGTGGAATTAGTGCAGATGGACCTCCTACCACCCTCAGTGGTACTGGCATTGATCGCATGGCATTTTTACAGGCAAATATCACTCGTGATAACACACGTTTTGTGAATGGAGCTGTAGTTGGAGATAGAAATATGTTCCAGGTTACTATCTAATCCTAGCACTAAATGTCTTTAAAGTTGCTCACGTGGATGCTTTATACCTTTTAATTATTCTTGTGGGTTTTGGAAATAGTGACAAAAAAAGTATTCTTATATTAAAGAACCATTTCTGAATATTCTTTCAGCTTTTTATTTTGCTAAAAATTCAAATCTTGATTTTGGTGGGGAAATAAGATGTTATGAAGAAGACAAAGGGGTGTAAGGGCAGAGGCTGTTATATCTGTACAGATGCCACAGTCTTCCTTAATATTTTCCAAAATCATTTTGATTTTATATTCATGACTTGGCCACAATAATCTTTTCACTTTGACTGCACAACACAAATGCCTCAAACCGACACACGTGGTTGGAAATATATAGCCCGTTAGACATTATAGTTTTGTCATGCAGTTGAACCATGGGAAGAAGTTAAAGGTCCATTCTAAGTTTCTCCTTTTTATCTTTTTTTTTTTTGGTTTGTATGTTATGTATGATTGAAGCAACAATCATCAAGCCTTCTTCCATTTAGTGAGGTCCAACACATCACATTGATCAAACAACAAACAACACCATATTCCATATTATCATGTGTTGAGTTCAAAGATAGACAAGTTTCCTCTATATTTTTCTTAATAGTTTGACTTGTTGTTTTTCATGATCTCCCTCAACCTCTAAATATTTGACTATCCTTCATCTAGTCAGTCCTCCTCACCAGTGTTTCTTTGGGTTTTCTCCACATCTAAGATTTAGATGAGATTCTACAATCTTTTTTATAATGAGAGCTACTCCAAATTTTTCCTCTAATAACTGTGTTCCCAAACCCTGTTTTATATATGACTGCTACTAAACATAAATCTTTTTTATAATGAGAGCTACTCCAAATTTTTCCTCTAATAACTGTGTTCCCAAACCCTGTTTTATATATGACTGCTACTAAACATAAAATTCTCATCTTTGTGATACTGGTTTTACTTTCTTGTTTACTCTTTGCTGCTAATATTCAGTCTTATAGAGCATTGTATATTTTTATATTTGTGTGCTAAATTTTTCCTTTGAACCTGAGTGATGCTTTTCTATAGCTGATTGTACCCTTAAATGTTCTTTCATTTCAACCATCCTATTTAGATCTTATGGTTAATATTTTCCTCTATTGATTGGCAATTTTTTCTTAATTGTTGACTAGGTATAAATATAATATTAATTTTTTTAATTGTGATTTTCCTTTTTATTAGATCTCTCAAGAAAATTTTGCTAGTTGTACCCTTTTGGATCAATACCGAAATGTCAGAAGTAGCTAGAATATGCTATAAGGATATTAATTGTAATTGTAATTGGGTTTATAAAACCTATCTAAAATGACAGAAGTAACTAGAATATGCTATAAGGATATCACCTTACCTGTGCAGTGAATTGTAGTCAATAGTGGGCTGTAGTGGCTTAGTAGAATGGCCGATGGCCGCTATTGAAAGTCTGTAGCAGAGCTGTAACGACCTCTATAGCAACCGAAATAGCAGCTATTCGCACCACGACAACTGCTAAATGTTTTAGGGTCAAAAATCTGTGTTATCAGTTTTTATTTTATTTTTGAGTTTTTATGTTTATTTACTGTAAGCCTTTAGATGTTTAAACTTGTTTGTTTTATTGACCTTTTTTTTGTATTTCTATGTTTTATTATTTTATGAATATTTCATGAACTTAAAGTAATATTTTAATCTTTAAGTATTATATATATAGTACTATTTCATGAACTTTAAGTATTATATATATAGTACTATTAATCTTTAATAAGCATATAAAATTCAGAGTAGCACCATCCGGCTGTATTTTTAGCTTGGCCTCTCGGCATTGTTATCCTGTATTGATAATTATAGATCTTATATGAATTCAAGATGGTATTTTAGTGTATCTGATCTTTTTGAGGTTAACTTGTTAGATGATCATACCTCGGCTAATGTTTGCATGATTCCATCTTTTGGATGTGGAAGCATTCTTTTTAACCAACAGCTAAACCTTTTCCATTATATGACACTGGCTGGATAAATCAATACCGTTGAACTCTACCTACAACACATTTTCAGTTAACCCTTTTAATTCAAGGTCCAACTTGCAGTACCTTTGAGGACAAGATATTGATGTTTTTTATCTTAGACTCTTGAAGTATGCTATACCAATACTTTCTGATTACACAGTTTCCACAATTGCAAACTGCAGGTAGATCAAGGCCTGGGCATCGGCACCCAGTTCCCATTCTTCAATCGCCACCAGCTAACTCTGACACGATTTATCCAATTGATGTCTGTGGAGGAAGGAGCTGGTAAACGACCACCACCAGTGCTTGTCCTCCATGGTCGCTATGGCGGTTGTGTCGGTGATCTTCCAAGTTATGATGCGTTTACTCTTGGAGGCCCTTATTCTGTTAGGGGTTACAACATGGGTGAGCTTGGTGCTGCCAGAAACATGATGGAGGTAGGAATGGCTAGACTCTTTATGATTCTTCATCAAGATTTAATTTTAGTTAATTTTTATTATCTGTGTACTGATTTCTTTGTTTATCTACAGCTTGCAGCTGAGTTACGGATACCTGTTAAAGGCATGCAATTGTATGGGTTCGCGGAGCATGGCAACGATCTAGGGAGTTCAAAGGATGTCAAAGGAAATCCTACAGAAGTCTATAGGCGAATGGGTCAAGGCACGTCTTATGGTGTTGGTGCTAAGCTTGGTTTGGTCAGAGCAGAATATGCCATTGATCATAACTCAGGAACTGGTGCAATATTTTTCCGTTTCGGAGAGAGGTTTTAAGTTGCAAATTAGTCACAGTATACTGTTAAGAGGCTTTATCAAACTACATTTTTAGTTTAATTGGACGCAGTGCTAATACTAGAGTAATAGACTCTTTTTCTTTTCTTTTTTGTAATGTTTATTAGATGCTTTTTATATTTTGTGGTGCCGGCTAGTGATCATTACAAAGTCCACAAGTACAAATATGAACTTTCATTGATAAATATAGTTGTTTGATGATTTTTATTTTGACAGGAGAATTGTCTGATGGTTATTAAGGATTTGAATATTGACCATTTGTCTGCATAATATTTTCGATGTATATCGATAGACAATTATAGACGATTAAGTGAACTCTTATATCTCATGTTTTGCACTTTTATCCTAAAAAATGTTAATTGTAAGAATATTGTCTATGTTTGTCCAATCCTTGCATAAAAAGCTTTACATAACTAGTTTCACTATATTTCCACATTTTCTATAACAAATCCAGAGACAAAATTTTGCATTTCAAAAGACTATATTGATACAATCCCCTATAGTTTGAAGGACTAAAGTACATATTTACTCTTCAATTTGGTGACTCAAGTTTGCAAGAGCCACCAAGAGATAAATAAATGAGGCAATAAATTGGCATTTGCTCTTCAACTAGCTATCATTTTGTTCTATAAGCCTAGCTCCTTTTTTAACTGTGCTAGAGTGGCTTCTATTTCATCAAGGTTATCCTCAACGCTTGTCTTTCCCTTGCTACCTTCGCCTCGAGTATCGTTGCTTGGGGTCTCTGTCTCGTATAAATTAGATCGATTTTCTCCCTGAGGATTCTCATTTTGATCAACAATATTGAGTTCTTTCTCAAGAAACTCTACAAATTCTTCTCCTATTTCCTGAAAGTTAAAATTTCAAAAATTGAGTCCACATGTAAGTCCTTGTTGCATACCAAGCATAGCGAAACATCATTTAATAACAGTTCAATGTGTGTTTAGTGTAATTTTTCTTTATAAAACTCAGACATTTATGTATCAATAAATAGGCATGCGACCACGTCAGAACTCAACTCCAGCACAAACAACGAAAATTGTTAGCGAGAAGTCTTACCGACAATTCCTCCCATAGGCTCTTTGGCTTTCCTTGTGAAGCTGCATTGGCTTCCCAATTCCTGAATTCTTCTTGAAGATCTTTAAAGAAATCTCCTGCAATAACAAAATCATCAAATCTCTAATGCTCAAATCTCTTTCCCCCAGTTGATAGATTTATATCAGACACAATGGGTGCCCGGTAAAATTTGTAATGCAATGCAGGCTAAACTTATGGCTGGCTTGATCACCAGAGAGTATATAACTACCTATTGTTATTTGAGCATCTCTCAAAAAATTACCTGCAGCAGTAAGATGATGTTGACATAAGAAAGAATATATTTTTTTCAAAAAAAATTTTTGCTAACTTGATGAATGACAGGACAGGAAGCATAAGAAGAATCGAAAATGTAAGCTTTAACAGCCGCATACGCAATAACAAAATTGAAAATGAGTTCAAAATTAGAGTTCGTAGATAGATCTCCAAACAAGACTGCAAATGAATATAATTTATAGAAATATGTACCTAATCCATAAAATTCTTCTTCAGCTTGTGGATTCCAACTTTGGCTTCTTTGAGATGAATTATAACCACGACTTCCAGAATCATATTTGTTGCGAGAACTAGAATTTAACAATGTATTGTATGCATGTTTTATCCTCATAAATTTCTCCTGAGCGTTATCCTGTGAGAATACACTTTAAAATGCATAAATAAGCGCAAAGTATTTGTATATTCTGAGAGTTAACTATTAATACATTAATCGGAAATATAGTTAAAATCAAGGAATTGTCAGATACAATACTCAAGACAAAGATACACAATCCAAAATAGAACAGTTACATTACTACATCATTAAAACATTAGATTTCTGAATACCATATAGAAATTGTTTGTCTTGTAGACAGAGGAGGGAAATTATTCATCGCCATTATTCTAGTGTTGGCTTGGTACATCAATTAAAAATGTACAACAGCATAGGAAAATCCATGATTTGAAGACAATAAGCCAATTACAAGGGTAACTACATGCAGGTCATAAGGTGATCACAGTCTTCTGAACTTGTTATTTTCTAGATAAGGCACATGCGCATTTTGGGTGAACTGCACGATGCTGAGCTCCTGTCCTGAGTCGGTGAAGGCGCCCCGGGTGGCAATAGTGAGTTGCCTCTTTCCCTGGTATTGGCTAGAAGAGAGGGATTAGTCCCCCTCCAACACTGACTTCTCAGTCGATTAGTTATCTTTCTCCTTAGCTTCGGTTTTACGAAACTGGCTACTCCTTATGATATGCCACCTCAACCCCCGATCTAAAAGCATCCGAGAACATCTCCGGCATTGTCAAGGGAAACTCACCAACATCATGTATAATATATCTTATAGCCAACTCTCTCACCTGTAAAAGTTTCCTAAAAATCGAGATACCATTATTTGGTCTGTGGTTAAATACACCAGTGGTAGATCCACAATTTTTTCCGACTGATGAGAACATAAAAATATATCGAAGAACGAATGTGATTTCCTACCAAGGATACTAAGACTTAAAAGTCCAAGTACAAACTGAAGATGGTTCTCGAGCAATGAATGCCGATTTTTGAAAACTTTGTCAAAAACTATAACTTTCTGACAGTAATAGAGCCATGAAAACAAATTCCACCTTGTGCAAAAGAGGGAACACCATGTTTGCGTTAAATTTTGTGCGAACCAGTAAAATTTCATGGGACAATTTAGCAACATCAATGAAAATCAATAAAGTTTGCAACCACAAAACATTTATTTTCAAACAAAAACTGTCTGCAGCATTGTAACCTTATCTAGCGCGCCACAATGTTCCAACCTCAAGTCCACTGCACCATTTTTCTAAAGTATTGTCCCTTTTGTTTTGGATCCTTCTTAAGCCCTTACGGATGCTCGGTTAGGTTGGTGATTGTGAGTATTTATCAACTATCCTTAGCCTCGATTCCCAAACAATGTGATACTTTTTAGTATACCGAACAAAAACTAATACTAATATCGCAACTCAACAATACCTAAAACCCTCAATTGTAAACATATTTCACCCGAATCAAAAGCAATATCTATGATTCTTTTCACATATAACATAACAAAGAATTGATTTTTTGTACTTAACTTTCAATAAGTTATATCTCTAATAGCACAAAACTCCAACAACAATGATGAAACTTAAATTTCCAAAGCTTTGGACATAGCAATTACCTCTTTATTAACATCAGGATGATACTTAAGAGCGAGTTTTCGATAAGCTTTCTTGATTTCATTGACAGATGCAGAAGGAGACAAACCCAAAACTTCATATGGAGATTCACCACGCTTTGCTCTTACAACAAACCTTATTCTATTACTACCTCTTCCTTTGTTCTCATGCTTATGTATAAATCTTTTATGACTGATTTTGCAACTGGGTATTGAAATTGAACAAGTTGATTGGTTTTGGTTTTGAAAACATGAAGATGGTTGAAGAAATCGATGAGAATGATGATGAAGAGAAAGTAACATGTTAGGAAGAAGAGAAAGATTTGTTAATCCATGCATGTTAATTGAGAAATCTTTGTTCTTTTTTTATCATGTCTATGTTGTTGTTTGAGGTTGTTTTGGATTGTGAAACAAACAAGAAAATACAGAAACCTTTTTGGATTGAAATTTAGAGATTTGTCGGCCGTAACTAACCATATAAACTGCAAGGATAGATATTGGGGGAATGATATTTCTCAAGTAATTCATTTATTTTTCTTTACACTTTCACAATGGCTCAAATTTTACTTTGAGGTTAAAGGATAGTTTAATGGAGATGTATCACGGTATAAAATATATTGATATTGATCGACACTGTAAAATTATTTTACATTGTCAATGTATATTTTTATTTTTTTTATAATACTCTTTTTTAAAAGTAGTAATAAAAAAATTTCTTTTGGTAAAGTAAAATGTAAATGCTTCATGTTTAGGGGTGTGCATGGTCGATTATTTTGTCAAACTAAACTATATTCAAACCAAAATCAAATATATGGATTTGGTTACATGACCATAATCATTATTTTTTATAAACTGATTATATAACCAGCAGCGATGGATTGATGTTGTGGCCAAGTGTGGCCTTGGCCACACTGGTTTTTAAGATTTTTTTTTAATAATAAAAATATATATATATTTAAGTACCATTTGTCTTAATTTATTTCAAATTTAGGTTAAATAGATTTTTAATAAGTTATTGATAGAAAAAACTTGCTTAATTTTTATGAGTAAATTACATAAATAAAACACTCTTGAAGTTAATAAAAACAACAATTACGAAACAACTTTGGTTTTTTCTTTCTTTCTAAAATCTTTTATTTTCATTTATCTTTCAGATAGTTTCTAAGACCTAAAAAAGTCAGGTCAAACGATACCTTAGATACCGTTTGTCCTAGATTATCTCAAATTTCTTTTACCCAATAAAAGAAGAAGTTAGGTCAAACAAATTTATAATAAGTTCTTGTTAGAAAAAAATTGCTTAATTTTTATGAATAAAATACATAGATAAACGATTTTTAAGCTAAAAAACAATAATTATCAAACAAATTTAGTTTTTTTTTTTCAAGAAACTCTTATTTAAACTTTTAGCTTTTAGATAACGTGTAAGACCTAAAAAAGCCAAGCCAAATGATACCTTAGTCTTGAAGTTAGCTTTAATCTTGTCGGTAGCAATTGCAAGCGTAAACTGTGTTTTTTCAGCTATAAATTTAGTGAATGATCCGCTATGTAACAAAATGAGGGATCATTGGTTAAAATATCGTCTTGTAACTTATATAAAAAGAGATGTTTTTGGAATAATTGATAATGATATTATTTTAGCTCATTTTCAAATAATGGATGGTTGACAATTTCATTGTAAATGTATTACATTTAATAATATAATATATTTTTTAGTATAATTTAATTATTTTTTTCTTTAAAATTTTGGCCACACTAGAGTTTTATGTCTGGATCCGTCCCTGATAACCAGTTATAAATTTGGATACGGATATATAACCAGATATTTTTATAAAACCGGTTTAAAACGGTTAATTTTTAAATCCAGTTTTAAACTGGATTAATAAACGGTTAATTTGGTCTGTTTTTTTTTTACGCGGACGAAAAATTGCATACATGTATGTTTCCTATTTGGGGAGAGAAAGTTTAGAATCTGGGTATGTAAAATTGATACGAATCAAATTAAGATGGTATGATATGAATCAAGCCATATGCTATACAAAATATATACGAGGCACCTATGAATGATTTAGAAGTGTTTGAGTTATTGCAAGAATTTTGGACGAATCAACATGCATGCTTTAGAATATATAGAATATGATGATTTTGAATACATGTTTTATAATATGATGATTTTGAATCAAAACATCATGATTTGAATGCTCATGTTATTTATTGACACCAAAGTCATAAACTAAATTATTTGTCAGGTGCGTGTTTCAATAGGGTGTTTTTTCTTGAGTTTTTGTTAATTTACGGTATCAATAGCAATAACAATAATATAGAAAGGAAGAATACAAGATATTGGAGCGGTTAGAAGCAATCGGAGAGAATGAGTGTGGTTCGGTCGGAAGAAAATATTGTCGATTAGGGTTCAATTGGAGATATTATTGTAGATTTTGGATTTAAAGTTCATCGTAAATCACAATTGCAGATATCACATGCACATGGTGATGGTTTGTACGTGAATTAATTTTAATAAAAGAATATTTGTTTGTTCTTTTTTATTTTTTACAAAAACAAATTTGAAAAGATTATAATAATCAATTTTAAACCAAATCCAAAAATTTAATTTGGATGGATAACCGACCATATGAAAATGATTTGGTTAATAACCATATACTAAAATTCGGATTTTTTAAAACGAATTTGGATCCGGTTATGGGTTTGGACCTTCTAACCGAATATTTTGCACACTGCTATTCATGTTGGACCAAAACTTAGCAAATAATGGTCATGTCTAATATGAAAGAATGATTTAAGTAAGTCATGTTCCCGACATTTTATGGGCCTTAGGCCAAATATAAAAAATAAATAAATAAAATAAATAAATAAATAATCTCTTTCATTCAATATATATAGCATTAATACATAATAAATTTTACAAAATATAAAAAAAAAATTACTTAAAAATTCATAAGAAATGATTTCTTCGAGCATTTTGAGATGCAAAATCATTGATAAGTCCATCAACATCAATGTCCGCCAACATATCTTTCTCAATTGATAAAGTTGCCAAATCGTTCAATCTTTCTTGTGACATTGATGATCTCAAGTAGCATCAATGCACATAGACTTAGATTGCAACTTTTTACTGACCATATTAATGGCAAATACAATGTCGTACAAAATAATCATATCAAACAAAAATTCAAAACTTTCTAGTGCATTAATCAAACTCTCTGCCTAGTTATTCTTTAATAATCCTAATAATTATACATAATCATATTTTCTACCAATTAGACCCCTTAATGATATTTTCTTTAATAATCCTACACATATTTCCTTGGCCTAATCATAATTTTTTTTCTTTTAAGTATTATTAATTTTTTTTATATTAGTAAGTAGGTATAAAAAAATTAGGCCCCTTAAAATATTGGGCCTCAGGCCGTCGCACCCATGGCCTACCCTCAGGGCCGGGCCTGATTTAAGTGGTAATTCATGATTTGTATATCATGTGTAATTTAAACCAGGACATGACTTCCAATAATATATATTATAAAGAGTAAATTATCAAATTGGTTCTTAACTTTGTATGGTGTTTTTAAATATGCTCTTAATTTTATGATTATTTTAAAAATTTCATGATTCTATCAAATTTTATTCATATTTGTCCTTCTAATAGTATGTTAGAAGACCAAATAAATAGTAAGTTGATAAAGTTAGTGATCAAATTGATAGTAAATGGGTGTGTTTGTCCTTACTTATTTTTTACTTTACTACTTCTTTTAAGTTAAAGTAGAGTCAAACATAATTTTGATAAAATTCTTAAAATAAAAAGTGTCTTTTTTATAATGAAGAAAACATAATATAAGTGACTTAAAAAATAAGATGTTAAAATAAACTTTAAACTAACTTATACGGAACTTTGTCCATACAAGTCCATTGATCGAATCCCATCCATAGCATTTTAGATTTTATTTTATTTTATTTTACGGTTCCTGCTTCTTTTTTTTGCCGCTAAAACTTATATCTATTTTGGACAGTATATCATTTCTATATATAACCTATGAAGCACCGACATCTCTATGATTAGACGTGTCGCGGTGTCCGACACTAGTATGACACATGTACGACACTTCTACAAACATGTCGAAGAGGTGTCCAAAAAAATAATTTTTTCTTTATTCCGACACTCCTTAAATCAGTGTCCGACACCTATAAGACACTTGTACAACCGTGTCGGGGTAAGTATCCAAATTTTATTTTTTTTATTTGCTTATACTTTTCTCAGACATATATACAACGATTAAAGATGTGTCGAAATAATAATATTGATCAATGAGGGATTAAAGATATTACATTTTGATTACATTATTTTTAGTTTTTCGATAGTAGTTGGATGAGTAAATGTCAAATGTACTATCATATATTCTTTTAAAACTTTTTTTATTGAAAAATTTGTTCAACTTAGATGCATATGTATGTATTTTTAATTCTAAACTTATATTTTTTATAAATATGTAACGGTGTCGGTGTCGTATATTTTTTACATTAGCGGTGTCGAAGTGTTCGTGTCGTGTCGTGTCGCGGTGTCCGTGTCAGAGTCCGTGCTTGATAGTATATAACTATTATTTCATTTCATGATTCAACACATTGCAATCTTAAAAAAAGCTTATATTTCTCTTGTTGCAGGTACATCAATTTGTTTTTTTTTTTTTTATTATTGTTTTAATTCATATATACTTTGTTACTACTATATTAATTTGTCCTTTTGTTGCTTAGACTTTTTTATATTTACTTTATGCCATTTTTTATTCTTTTGTTGCTTATAATTCATATTAGCAGAGTACAAGATGAGAGGTATATGGATAGGATTAGAAATCAAATAGCCACTAATAGGTTGATTGAAAACAAAATTGTTTAAATTTGTGATGTTTATATTTTTACTTATGAACTATTTCCTAAATAAACTCTTTGAATTTAATTTATGATAATGTTTTATATAATAATTTGTGAAATTGAATTAGCACTATAAAAAAGAATCACATTTTTTCATATTATAATATTTTTTATTAAAAAAATATTATTTTTATGTTGTTTATGATAAATTTGTAACTTTAGTAAAAATATATGGGTCTTGCTAACGAGTGCACCCGGTGCACTCTTTAAGCATACTATTTAAAGAAGTTTTTTAATCAAAAAGTTACACAGCACAATTTCTAATGCGTTGACTTTATAAATTTTTATCAAAATTCTATGCAAATTTACTATTTAAAAGGCTTAAAAAGTGCACCGGGTGCACTCTTTAGCATTTGCCAAAATATATTACCAAACAGATTTTAACTTAAAAGTACTAATTAAGTTGAAAAAAATAATAAATACCAAACAACTTCAACTTTAACTTTAAATTTCTAATTCTTAACTTTATTGTTAAAGTAATTTTTAGACCTTAAAAAAGGAGGGCCAAACACACAGTATCTTCTTTTATTAAGTTATTCTATTTTTATTTTTTATATATAAGTTTTTATAGATTAAATTGAGTTACTATTTTTTTATTAAAAAAATTACTATTTTTGATAATAACATCTACATAGACATAACCATTACAAATTTACAATGAATCTTCTCGAGGAATCTTCTCGAACAACTCTCAAACGAACAAAATCTTCTCAAACTCTCGCATTATTCATTCCAACACATTTTCTCGAGAAGATCACGAACTCTCAAACAACTTTCCCATTCTTCATTCTTCATTCCAACACATTTTCTCGAGAACTCGAACGAACTCTCAAACTCAAACGAACAAAATCTTCTCGAGAAATCTTCTCGAACAACTCTCAAACGAACACAATCTTCTCAAACTCTCTCGCATTCTTCATTCCAACACATTTTCTCGAGAACTCGAACGAACTCTCAAATCTCAAAGACAGCACTTCAGTGTTCTGTATGTATGGCATGGTTCATCGATGCGATTGTCACCGAATCATATGCTCCTAACACAGGGTTGTGAAATCGATGAAATCCTTCCCATTTTAAAGCTTCAGAGCATTGCTCTCCATTGTTGTTTGCGTTTGCGGAGATCATCCAACACCGCGCATTGTCATATGTGAATGTACTAGTTTTTACACCCGTGCACCACACGGGGTGCAAAAGATTAAATTCATTTATATAACTCAATTATATAACCATATCATAAATAAGATATAATAGATAAATTGTCATTACATTAAGAACATAAAAAACTAATATTAGACGACAACAACACAAAACATAAAAGGGTTATTCAAATTTAGATACATAAACTATTTTGCATAAGAATATGTAAAAATGACTATAACTTAACTGAAACATAAAAATTGTTAATAAAATAAACTAAAACAATAGGCTATAGACTCTCATGTTATAAAAATCTATGAAGCACGGACTCTGACACGGACACCGCGACACGACACGGACACTCCGACACCGCTAATGTAAAAAATATACGACACCGACACCGCTACATATTTATAAAAAATATAAGTTTAGAATTAAAAATACATACATATGCATCTAAGTTGAACAAATTTTTCAATAAAAAAAGTTTTAAAAGAATATATGATAATACATTTGACATTTACTCATCCATCAACTATCGAAAAACTAAAAATAATGTAATCAAAATGTAATATCTTTAATCCCTTATTGGTCAATATTATTATTTCGACACATCTTTAATCGTTGTATATATGTCTGAGAAAAGTAGAAACAAATAAAAAAAATAAAATTTGGACACTTACCCCGACACGTTTGTACGAGTGTCTTATAAGTGTCGGACACCGATTTAAGGAGTGTCGGAATAAAGGAAAAATTGTTTTTTTTGGACACCTCTCCGACACGTTTGTAGGAGTGTCGTACGGGTGTCATACGAGTGTCGGACACCGACACGTGTCGGACACCGCGACACGTCTAATCATAGAGGTGTCGGTGCTTGATAGATAAAAATTGAAAAATAAAATAAAAAATAATAGATAAATTGTCATTACATTAAGAACATAAGAAAACTAACATTAGTCGACAACAACACACAAAGATTATTCAAATTTAGATACATAAACTATTTTGCATAAGAATATGTTAGAGTAACAATAAAAATGACTATAACTAAACTAAAACATGAAAATTGTTAATAAAATAAACTAAAACAATAGTGAAAATTGTTTATAAAATAAACATGAAAATTGTTTATAAAAATTGAAAAATAAAAAATAAAAAAATTACTATAATTAAATTGAAACATGAAGATTGTTAATAAAAAAAGCTATAATATAGACTATTAATCATCCAACGCCGCACATTGTCATATGTGAATGTATAGTGCACTCTATCATACTCTATGTTATTATGAAAAAAAAACCCCGGGTTGGACAATCATTGGGACAGCCTTGTCTCAATCTTCTATAGGGTGCACATGCCATTATTATCGAAAACCTGTGAAAAAAGAAAAAGTTGTGGCAGCAAACATTAAAAGCTAATCGAGAAACAGCCCATTAAATTACAACTTTTCTATTATCATAACTTTATGAAAACTATGCAATCAATCGTGCAACCCATTCTTATATTTTAACATGTGGACCTGCAACATATTGTGTGTAGATTTGATATAACATTGCCCACATTTACAAATTTCAAGAATTTATAATTTTTTATGCGTCATTCATTTGTTATCATTAGTTTTTCGATGAATTTGGGTAGAAAACACCTCATAATAAAAAGAAGAAAAAAAATACAAAAAAATAGATTAAAACAAGTGAGAAACAAAATAAATAAGTAATTGTATTTTGATAAAATAATATAGTATAGCAAAAATTTATGCGATTATTTAAATATAATAATTTTTTTCTTCGGTAGATAGACGAAATGACGTTTGATCTGACAATTTCGATATTTCTGCTAGTTGAGCTAAGATTTGTAGACATTTAAATATAATAAGTTATTTGATAAATAATAGATACATAAATTTTGTAAATAAAATAAATAATTATCAACAAAAAAAAGATACATAATATAATTAGAGTTTTGAAAAAATAAAATAATAAGGGTTAAAATGATTCAATTTCACATATAAAATGATGTATAATAACTTTATATTTCAATCATATATAATATTCAAATTCACATGACATGCATGATTCAAAGAGACACATTTAATATATGGAAAAAAATGAGAGATATTATTTCTTTACAAGATATACTGATGAGTATATAGTTGTGTTATTTGTTACTAAAATACATGTATGCATGTCTTACAAAAAAAATGCTTGTAGTCATATTTAACTAATGAGAGTTATTAATTTTAGATTATGTTCAAAATTAAATAAGCTAAAATATCTATATTATATATGTTTGTTTTAATATGAGGTATACTCTACAAGTTTAAGAGTTGAATCTACAATTCGATTTCACTTAGCTATAATGAGTTAACACATAAATTAGATTATGACGACTTTGATTCAAATTGTTCAAATGACAACAAAAAAAATCAAAATTAAAAAACAATTTGCTCAAAAAGAGCGATCTCTGGTTCAGGTAATAACAAGTTCAAGATTTCAGGTAATAACAAGTTCAAAATTATCAGCTTTATTAAATAAATCTTATTAATCTCGATCAATGTCCTATATTTTTGTTGTTCCTACAATATAAGTCTTACTCTTTCTCGATAAAAACCAAAGGAAAAATAATGCATTTTGGTGTACCCTGCTTGTTCCCCTCGTACCTTGCGTGCACCCAGTATAATTTTTTTTGAAAAATGGGTACAACTTTGGTGTGTATTATATGCGTACCGGTACTCGACAGTGGTCTCTCTCATCTGGAGCTGTACATAGATTGATTACCATGTTATTTCAATTTTGAAATCTTTCTAATTGAATTTGGAAGAGTACCTTTACTTGCAGAGATGAAGTAGAGTACCCTATGTTATTGCACATATACCTCACTCATTGCGTGATTAACTCGTAGCGTGATTGTCCCGTGTATGATTTTTATGTAATAAATTATAATTAATAATAAAAAATATTTACTATTCATTTTTTTTATTAAAACAATTGTTCAGTGTATGATTAATTTTATTTATTAAAGCAATTGTCTCGTGTATGATTAATTTTTTTTATTAAAGCAAATGTCTCGTGTATGATTAATTTTTTTTATTAAAGCAATTGTCGCGTGTATGATTAAATTTTTTTTATTAAACTAACTGTCTCGTGTATGATTAATTTTTTTTATTAAAGCAATTGTTCCGTGTACGATTTAAAAAAATTTATTAAAGCAATTATCCCGTGTATGATTTTTTTTTTATTAAAGTAATTGTCCCGTGTATGATTAATTTTTTTTATTAGAACAATTGTCCCGTGTATGATTTTTTATATATTAGTGATCAACACTTTTTTTTTTGACAAAATTATTGATCAACATTTGTCCCGTGATGTTTTAAGTATAATGTCAAATATTTACCCCGTAATTATTATAATATATATTCATCAATAATGCATTTCTTCTATATTTTTTTATATAAGAGTAAACAAAAATAGAGTAGAATTTAACTATTATATAATAATATACTGTATTAAATTAAAAACTATATAATTTTTTTTACGAAATAGAATATTTGAAATATTTTTAAGAATTGATGGAGACAAATTAGAATTTTTAGTGGTAATACCTTTTAATATATTGAGTCTGTTTGAATTTGGCTTATTTTTAAGCTTATGAAAATAGTTTATGATTATAATTTATAAATGGCTTAATTACTAATTTGGTCCCTTATCTTTAATTTAGTTCTCATTTTGGTCCCTTATCTTTTAAACGTCTCAATTTGGTCCCTTATTTTTTATGAAGTTCTCAATTTGGTCCCTCCCGTCAAATTTTTCACTATTACCATTAAATTTCGACACGTGTCATCTGTCCAAGTGTGCCACGTGTCCAAAATTTTAAAAGACAATGGACCAAATTGAGAACTGCAAAAAAGATAAGGGACCAAATTGAGTCTTGCAGAAAAGATAAGGGACCAAATTGAGACTTTTAAAAGATAAGGGACCAAATTAAGACGTTTAAAAGATAAGGGACCAAATTGAGAACTAAATTAAAGATAAGGAACCAAATGAGTAATTAAACCTTTATAAATAAACTTTTATGTTAATTCATAAGTTTTTTTTACGTATGTGAATTCATAAGTTTTCACTAACAAAAATTATATCTTTATAAATTATTTTCTGTTCTTTTATTTTTAAGCTCATAAATAAAGACTTAATTGATAATAAACAGTAAAAAATAAGAACTAATTTGATATATTAACAAAGTCAAGAGACCTTTTATGATACTCTCTTCAATTTTACATATAAACAAATATAATTTTTTAAATTCATTAAATAACTAATATATCTATTCTATAAATTCAGTAAATTTATATAACAAACAATAAAATAATAGTTTAGTCACACTATCACAATATAATGTTGGACCATAACTCACCCAATAGGACCAAGACTCCAAAGAGTATCCTCAATCTCAATAATATCCCTTTAGATGTTGGAGAAGTTGCACAGTAAGCTTAGAACATAATCATAGGAGAATCTAATCAACAAGGATAGAAAACCAACCCAACCAAAGCCATAGTTGAGCCACGTCATCAGATAAACAAAACTGATTATTTCTATTGCTAGCTTCTACCTATGGCCACTGCTGCATTTGCATCATCTCCACAGATTGCAACCTTCCTTTCAAAATCATCTTCTTTCCATTTTCACACACCCTTTTGCTCTCTTAATCTTCCAACTACTCCATCTTTCTCTCCCATAAACACCACATCTTCAAAATCATTATTTTTTCAAAGAAAGTCCAAACTTCTATGGCCAAATCCTGTTGCTGCTGTAGCTGTTGAAGATGCTGCTGTTGATGCTGCTACTGACCAATTGGTCTCAACCACTACAGATGATGGAGTGTCCATTGTTGTATCAGTTCTTTTCTTCATTGCTTTTGTTGGCTTATCTGTTATCACTGTTGGGGTATATTCGTAATTTTATTATCAGCTTTTCTATTTGTTTATTTAGTTATAAGTAATTGAATTAATGGTTAAGTACTTAAGTTAGCTTCTTAGTTTTTACTAATTGAGCTGCCAATTTCAGTTTATCACTTAACATGCATTTATTTAGTTAATTAGCATTGAGTTATGTTATCTTGACTCACAAATTTAGACAACAATTTGGATGGTTAATGCAGTTCAAATATGTGATTAATTATGTTTAATAGATGGTTAATAAATATTACAATGTATTAATAGAGCTCATTAGTCTTTCAATGAAGATAGTTGACCACGATTTTCAGGTGTATATTTCGGAAATGGATTCCCTGCAGTCACTATTTGACTGCAGGTTAATCTCAGTCATCCATTGTTAAATTTGGCCCACCAAAATTTAAATCTAAAGGTTTGCAATGCATGACTGTATGGTTATTTGAATGCATGGAATCCAGGTCCGTTTATTTCACCACGAATCACGATTGCTAGATATCATGTTTATTTTATCACGTGAAATTCATGTATATTTTGATAACGGACGGCTAATGATTAAAAATGTTAAGTTTATTTGAACATCTAAAAGTTGTAAAATTGAAGTTAACGGCGTTGAAAATCGCGGTTGAATTAAATATGTATAATGGACGGCTAATGAATATGTTAATCTCATATTTGAATTGTGTTAACTATCGAAATTGCTGTCGAATTTATCTGAAAGTATCATTCTGACTTAGGATTAGTATATCATGGGAGGATTTTGTTTGCTTGTGTTGCAGGTTATCTATTTAGCAGTAACAGATTTCTTGACAAAGAGAGAGAAGGAAAAATTTGAGAAAGAAGAAGCAGCTAAGAACAAAAACAAGAAAAAGAAGAAGGAGAAGAATAAATTGAAATTTGTAAGGGCGGGACGGAAAGTATCTGATCGAAAGAATATTCGAGATCGAGATGATGATTGATTAGGTCCTCCTCCCATGCATTCTTCCATTGAAAAGAGATTTATTTTTGTCTATGGTTTAGCAAATTTTGTAATCATCAGAATGTTTTAACAAAGGGAATTAGTGTGGATGAATACATATAAGAATTTATTGATTGTTCATTATTATTATTTGAATTTTATTTGATGAATCATGATTCATGCATAAATGCCTTAAGACACCATTATACTTATTGTGTAATTTGTGTTAACCTTCCAGCAATGAAGCTGCAATTAACTTTTATACCAAAGGGTGTAGATCTTAAAAAACAAAACTAGGGAATAATAATTAAATCATATTTAAATTATTTTTCCTATAGAAAACAATGAAATTGCCTATTCTCGTAAGGCAAATCAATGTTTGCATCATCAACATTAAGTTATCTTGAAAGGAGCGGTTTTTAGAGAAGGATTTGCAAAGGGACCTTCGACTAATCCTTTTGCTATTAGCTTATAAGCTGCTTCGGTCAAATGGTTTCCATCCCAATTTATTAGTTTAGAAGGATCAGAGCAAACAGTTGTACCAGGTTCTCCACAAAATTTGTCATCAACATGGTATGGAGTACCACTTCCTCCACAACATGCTTTCATAATCTCGACTTTATCAGAAGTAAAGCCTGCAACATTAATGTAGATGAAATAATATGTGTGTGTTCAAATGAATTTGACAAGAATAAAGCATTGTAAACTTAAAATGAAATGAAAATAATTGTTTCACACACCATATTGTTGTGGTTCTTGATATAAACGTTTGACATTATTGTAGTAGTCAAAATATATTATTTTAGCTTGAGGGTGTTTTTGTTTTAATGTCTCTATTGAATTTTTTAGTTGTTCAATAAAGTATTCGGTGAAAGTGTTGTAAGCTATCAAACATCCGCTTTCATCATAGTCTTCTTTCTTCTTACTGTTCACAATTCCCAATATAGTAGCATTGCACCTCAATGGAAAGTTCCCTGGAACCACTAGCTCTACCGCCCCTTCTTCGATTAATACCTGACACATGGAGATAAATAGACCACTATTAAATTTATTCAAGACTATTATTCATTCATTTATATCTATAACTCAAACTTTGTTATTCTATGGTTGAAGCAAATATTTAGTTATTTAAATTTGATATAACGTACGCTGACAGTTTTTGTAATTGATTCAACGATTAATGGAACTATTTCCCGTAGTTGTCCAACAGTTTTCACTTTGATATGTGAAAAAACATCATTCCCACCAATCTCCCCCACTATAAATAATGATTGTTTGAAATAGATATCGCACTCTGTGCCACAATAAAATAAAAGTTATGTAAGCCATATTGTGGAAAATCTAGGTAGTTGACACACAAAACATATGCAAGGAGTTATGACAAACCTTCTTTGCTTTTACACAAGGAGGGTTTTAATTTCTTAAACCAATTAAGTTGCACACTCAATGACATATTTGACGGTGGTGGTTTGGATCCGGTACGAATGAAATAATCTATGTCAAGTGCACTGGAACCAGCGAATGCAAAATTGACTCTCTTCTTTATATCTCCATGGTCTTTGGTGGGATTCAAATAGGGCGTCAAAAACGGCAACCCATATGCCTCAGCTACAATTAAAATGACCATGAGCTAGTGAATTTTTCAATTGTAAATATATCAATATTAAGTATTATTAATTTTAACTCTATCATCTACAAATCACAACGAGTAAATTAGAATAATTTTAACAAGTGCATTAGGTGCACTGTTTAGCATGACCCTTTTCTTATTTATTGTTTCTTGATTACAAGAAAAAATTAAATAATGTGTAGAAGTACCTATGAAATCTATGATGAGTCGTCCATTCGACATACATCCCGATGGATGTTTGAAGTATGCTGAGCCATAAAGACGATTTTTGTCTAAGGGTGGATAGGAAGCTTCAGCATTTCCGGTGTCACTGCGTTTGATATGCTAAAAAACGGAGGACTGGACTGGACAACTTTTGTTGTACTCTGTTTGATTCAGAAACTGATTAAGGGACTGGACAAAAGAGGCAGTAAGGGACAGGACAAAAACAAGATTTTTTGTCCCCCACTAAATCACAGGACAACTTTTTGTCCACAGTACAACTATAAAAAATACGAAAATATTCATTTTATGTTCGAATATAAAAAATATTATCTCTCTATTTTTCTCCAGTATAATTTTGTCCTGTTCTGTATTCTATTGTTTTGTGCTGTACTGTCCTGTTCAGTACTTGCTGATTTGCAAATCAAACGGACCCTATATAGTCACCAAAGTTAAAGATGGCTTCATATGGCAAGCGATTGGCATTTGAAATAATATTTTGGAAAAAACCACATGCGAAGGTGATACTAAAGAGAATGTAGATCTTCATTGCTTTAGGAAATATAATAAAGGCTTGATATTGATGTGTGATTGGAAATAAAATTGATCAAATTTATATATACTCACACCCCTGACATGTCATATAACTATTTTATAATTTGTTAGGTGAACAACGATTTATTATGTTAAATATTATTTGTTACCATTGTTTTTCTTTTCTTGCAATTGTTACTTTCGTTTTTTATTTGTTATTTCCAGCTTAACTCTCAAACAATATTCATATACTGATTAAATGTCATAACTATATTATTATATAATAATAGTAAATTAGTAATAATAGCAGTTTTACAACTGTAGTCAAGAGGATTTGATATTCTTTTAAGGTTACAAGAACAAGTTACCAACATAATAAAACTTGTTTTCTAAACATGTAGAAATACTACTTATCTTTTTCATGAATTCTTTTTAATTTTTTAAATTTAATGCAAAACAAACAAAAAAATTTATCATACTATTTTTAAATTGCCAATATTAGTATTAGTATTGTTAATTTTTTATAAGGATGGAAATCAAATCTCTATTTCATTATCACTAAAATCAATTTAAAACTTAGTTTTGTTAGTTTCATTTAATTTGACTATACAAAGCAAATTAGTCTATAAATATATAAATTACTCATCCTTAAAGAAAAAATTTGACAGATTAAGTTTAGACCAACTTGATTAACAAAAAGTTGAGATACCATAAGTTTGTCAAAAATAGCCACTACTAAAATCACTAGCATCTCCACCATGTAATATATATACCACCAACTAAGGCTAAAAACATATCACAGTCACAGACAAGATACATATAAGCTAGTAGTGAAGGAAAATATGAGCTTGTAAAATTGGGAAATAAAGTGAATAAGCATACATGAAAGAAAAACCCTGCTCTACATAAACAGCTCTCCAAATAGCAACATTTTGTACAGTCGCATCGTCAACTTATAAACAACTACCTCGCCGTTTTATGAAAACTTTACATCCGCCTTAAAAACCTTGCTTGTATTGTCATTTTATCTTCCACAGCAGGGACATCAGAGGTGTAGTAGTATTACACATCTGAACCTCACCTCACTTAAATTCTATGTATAAACTACAGAATGTACAGTTCTCAATTACAAACCGATAATTTTTATTACCAATCGGCTACAACTATCCATCACAGCCAGATAGATAGATAGATAGATAGATAGATAGATAGATAAACATAACTCTCGATGCAGGAAAACGAAGGAGGGGATCACACTAGCCTCAGTTAGCTGTACAGACAACACTCGTTCTACGCCCACTCCTAAGTAGTATGAGGAGACTGAGCAGCAATTCTCCTCTCTGCAACAAATCAAACGTTGACATGTAATTAATATCTTCGCATAAACATGACTGACATGATGCAGAAATATGTCAAAAGAGGTGATACTGAAAATAAGGAATAAGTACCTCCAGCAGCAACAAGTTTCTCTACACGAGCGACAATATGCTTTCCATAGGTGTACTTTTTCAATGCATTCAAATGAACTTTAATTCGAGAAAGAATTAGCTCACGCTGTTGGTCATCGCAAGTCTCCAGCACCTTTTGTACGACATAATTAGCAAACTGATCTTTCATCATTGCCTGCATATATAAGAGGAGCCCGTTTTATCATTTGCAACATATGACAAACCACTGTCAATTTTTTCAAAACATACTGAAATTTTGATGACTTGAGCATTGCTCAATACTGATACACTAAATTCGTGAAAACATGTCAAATATGATTCCATCACAATTTTGTAGTTATTAAAGAAAGTTCAAGAAACCTGAAGAGGCTCGTTTTCATCCGTGGTGCCAAGCATCTCATTAACAAGCAATAGGCGTTCAGCAGGACCTCCAAAGGTCAAACACTTCTCCACAACATTAGAGGCAAACTTCTGCTGACTCATTTGAACTATATTTCCTGCTAATTCCTTGATAATCGTAGAACGCTCATGAGGTTTCCCATGCTCAAGCACATGCTGTTATTTAATAGAAGACGAAAGAAAATAAGAGATCAGCTGACAAGTATAAATGAAATGCTAAATATTAATTGTGTGTAGAGTACAGAGTATTGGGTGAAGATGCAATTAGAAGTTTGGATCGTGAAGTGACAAGTTTGGATTGAGTATCAAGCAAAAGGGATGATAGGCTATGACAACAAGCACTAAATACTAAATAGAGAAATACTAACTATTAAATAACAATTACGACCTCGCATACATGACTTCCAAGACATTCAGAATAAACAAAGTACTAATCCACTAAAAAAATCTAAACTACTTACAAAGAGAGTACTGTATCTGATGGCAAATATCATAATAAAGTTGGCATTCGGAAGCTCAACAAAATTGCAGTGAAGGAAATGGTTAAAACAGGGAATAATTTCAAAAAAACAATGACGTGATGCACCGCTGGGATTATACTCCACTAGAAGTTGAGAAAAAGCACTTTATAACTCAAGTAAGCTAAATAGCTGCACTGGATAAACAAGCAAAACACCATGATCAAGTAAACAACACAAAGCATTCTAATTGTTAGGGTACCACTTAGTGTGGCAATGCCCAAATGTAAGTAGTTGGAATGAATTATAAACCTGGACGACATAGTTGCCATACTGATCCTGGGCTAACATGCTAACTGCTCCTAAAATCTCATCCATAACTTTCTGCTGTGTGTTAGGGTCTTCGCAGTGCTCTAGTACTCTCTGCATGTAAAAGGTATTATATTACATTCAAGGACTTTATATAAAAGGAGTAACAAAAACAGTGAATAAATCTTACCTGTATCACTCGGCAACCATATGGATGGGTTGATAGTGTCACAACTTGATCAAAAAAAGTTGAGATAATGAAGTCAATTGCATCTTCAGGTACGCATTCAATACACTTCTGAATAACATGGTTGCCATTCTGATCTCGTACACAGCGCATGATATTACCATCAAGCTCTTGAACCATTTTAATCTTCTGGTCCAGATCAACAACTTCTATGGCCTAAAGATGTATACAGATATAAAAAAGGTTGCCACATTCAGAAAATTATGGACTCGAAGCCACTAGAAATATCAATTACTGCACTTAAAATTGTCAATACCTTCTGGATAACACGACAACCATACATTTGAAGGCTCAGAGTCAGAACATGGCCATAAAGCTTGTTGGCTAACTCTCTTCTCTGGGTTGCAAGTCCATGCTCAAAAAACTGCCAGTTGCAAATTGTCACTCTTAACAAGATCCATATTTATGCATGGTCAATATAGATACAGACTATTACATGGTAATACTAATAATTACCTTCTGAACCACATAATTACCAAAGACATCAGTCATCAAAGCAAGAGCGTGTGGTGTGATTTCCTGATAAACCATATTTTTTTCTTCAGTAGTTGCTGTTTCAAGCTTTTGTTGAATAAACCGGCTCCCATATTGATCAGCACTGAAAATAAGAGCAAATTCAATTAATTTAATTTTTCAAAAGAATAAGGCAAATAATTAACCATCAGAACATCCACCAGGCTATAAAAAAGATGTACCTGAATTCAACAACATGCCCAGAAATTTCAGAAAGCTCAAAACACTTCGTTTTATTGTTTTTAAATTCTTCCAACAGAGATGAAGCAAAGTTTTCATCTAAATTTCCAGCATCTAGGTGCCATGGTGCCATGACCCCAGCTACATTCCTCATTCCAGAAGCAAAATGCATATTCAGGTCATTGTGCCTAATAGGACTGCCAGATCCAACTGGAGAACTGGATAAAGAGTTAGCCATCGGACTTCCTGGATAAGACAAACCAACGCCATACGGTGGATTTCCATAATAACCATGATGGTTGGAACCGCCAGACTTTCCACCCAGGGGAACATTGTATTGTGACTTCTGATGTGAAAGTAGAGATCCAAGATATGCTTTCTGAAGCTCAAGTAAATTCATGTATGAGTTTCCCAAGTAATTCCTGTCCAAAGATGGGTCGTTAAGAGCAGCAAGTTGTGCTGCAGCATACTCAGGTGTCCTCGTATATTGAAGATACATTGGATCAACATAAGGAGTCTGAAGAGCACCACCACCTGCAATTTGATTTCCCATTCTACTGAGTACATGTACATCAGATGGAGAAGCAACTCCAGAGGGCAAACCTTGCCCTCCAAGGATTCTAGAGTCCATTCCAGGGGATGCCATAGCTGATGCTGCAGCAACATTTTCAAATAGGGGTGGCAGATTACCAGTTCCAAGTTGGTTAGCCATGAAGGCTGCCACCGCTGGATTTCCACCATATCCACCACTTTGGCCATAGTTATTAAATGGTGAATTGGGACCATCTGAAGGCTGGTATTGTGCAGGAAAACCACCTCCACCACCATAAGGGGAGCCAGGTGATCCCTTGAAATATGAGTTATTGGGAGAAACAGCGGACTTTTGCATCTCAGCATGCCTATCCAAGGTAGGATTTTTCATGTCTGAACCACTTCCACTTCTCTTACCTGAATCCGAGTGAGCAGTTTTCAGCAAGTGTCCTGACTCAGACTTGTTTAAATATGAATTTTGCTTGCCGTGATCCTGACCACCTTGCATACCAAAAAGATATCTCTGGTAATTATTAACATCTGACTCAACCTGTGATTGGAAATGGTTATCGCCATCTAACCCATCATCTGCTGACAATTTCATGCCGGACATTGCAGCCATGATATCTGCAGACCCATTGATGCCAGATGAAACATCATTAAATGCATCAGGACTAGTAATACCTCTCTTCTCAGCAGCAGCAACTCTCCCACTACCAATAGGTGTGGGGCAAGGACTGGGAGCCCTAGCAATATGTTGTGGATCAGGAGTAGTGCTTCGTGACAGGGAAGAGCCCCCAAGTGCAGCAGCATAAGAATATGAGGCTTGCGAGCCAACATTTTGGGATGCAGATGACCCTTGAACATTTGATCCAGACCTTAAGCCATCAGTAGCTGAGGAATCATGGCGCAAATGAGCTAGCTCTGCTTCTGCAGAAGATGTAATCTCAACATTTTCATCAAATGCATTACGACTGGCTGGACGAGAAGGAAAGCCTGCGACAGGGGTGTTACGTCCCAAGTCATCCTGCGCAATTAATGGAGATTATTGGTAGAATGAAAAGGGCCCAAAAAGACAGAAATGCAAAATTTGAATATACATCTATCTATACATATATGGCGCAGAAAGTTCACAGTTGACAATAGCAAGCAAATTAGATCTTCACAATCCATTACAAAGCTAGCTTGTTTCGCCAAAAAACATGGTTAATACATTATCAAGCAAGCATCCATCCAAAATTGAAGAGAAAATAAGATTAAGCAATCGCAAAACATGTGATTCTTCAGAAGTGCAGAATGTGAACCCCAAAAAAAGCCAAATCAATTAAATTTCTAGGTCTCAAATTTTCCATCATTCCATGTGCAAAAAAGATTCAACAGTGAATACAAAGATCAAACCGAAAACACAAAAATTTAACAAGACAAAATCCAGGAATGCAAAAACTGTGAAAACCAAGCAACAGAATTTCAAATGGTAATGAAAGAAGCAAACCACCTGAAAAATTTCTGCAAGGCTCTTTTGTTTGCTCCCAAGACCTAGTCCTGGCAAACCAATGAGTCCATCACCTCCCCACTCAGCAGAACCTCTAGCTTTTTCATCAACCACAACCTCATTCTCTCTTTTCCTATTGTTAAATCCCGGAGGCGTGGCAAACACTGATCTACCACCACCATTATCATCAGCTCCATTGACTTTCCTCCTATCACCAATTCCACCAACTACAGAAGCTCCGCCTTTTAGTCTCTGTGTAAACCTCCAATCCTCCTTTGATAACAAAGGAGGTGGAAGTCTAGGATTCAAATTCACATTAGAGTAATAATATGAAAGATAAGCTGGATCAGACCTAAGCTCTTCCTCAGAACCAAAACCATTCCCAGAAAACTCCGAAATTGCAGCTGCAGCCGTAGAACCACCTCCAAACAACCCTCCAGCTGCATTCAATGAACCCTCCACAGTTGGAGGAGCTGATCCACTCCTATACAAATTAAGCTCAGGTTCATGATCATCAACCTCATGTCGCCGTTGATCACGAAGCAACATCCCTATTTCCTTCTCAAATTCATCTCCAAATGAACCCTCGTTACCACCGATCACTGGCCTCCTACCCAATTCAGACAACATTTTTTTTCTTCTCAAATTTTCATCAACTAAAACATGATCACTATCCTTAACCCAAAACAAAACCTTAAACCGTTAAACTACTTAAAAATGTAAACTTTCATCGTCAAAACGCAAAAGCCCCATATTTACAATATCAAAAGCACTTACTTTTAACAACTGAAACTAAAATTAATTAAAAATAATAACATATTCATAATCAACTAACCCCATAAACACCTCAAGCTAAAACAGACCCAACTTCAGAATCAATGAACTTCAGAATTAATGATTAAAACAAGATTGAGAATTTGAGAATTTCACTTTGAAATCCATAATTACTGACAGAAAATTGATGATAAAAATTCAGTCTTGAAGAACAAAATTGAAGTGAGAAATCATGGGAAATGAAGAGAAAGATGAAGATTGATGCAGAGATGAAAATGAGAATGTAAATCCGGCGGCTATTGGTTCATACAAGAACCCTTAGGGTTTTGGTCTATTAAGAAGAAGAGGATTATATACAATGATGATAGCAAAAGCAAACCAAAAAAATTAGTTTATTAGTTTTTTTATTCTTTTATAAATTTGTTTGCTTTCGCTGTTAGTTTAATTTGATTCAATTTCAATTTTGATATCGAATAGTTTAGCAGTTATAAAAATCGAACTGTGATTTTTATTATTAATTAAGTCCAACTTCAATTATTTATCATTAAATCAACTAACTATGATTACTCTTTTATAATTAAATTTTACAAAGTTTTATGAAAATGAAAAAAAATTGTAATTTTAAAAAATATAATAAGTCCTAAAAATTAGGGGTAATTGACCAAGTGACAACCGACTGATGTAGTGGTGGTGTTATAGCCATGGCCATGAGAGTGAGAGAGAACAGTTTTTTTTCTTTAATTTTTTTTTGTTGAAAGAAGAATCTATAATTAAGTGACACGTTAGGGTTCATTAATTATGATAAAGACACGTAGTGTTAATAGATTCGATGTTGGATTGAAAACAGGGCACAATAGAGTGTACTATCTAGTACTAGTGTTAGCTAAGACTAGTTAAATTTCTTCAACTGCCCTTTACTAGTAAGTTGCTTCTTATGGGATTTTTTTTGGGGTAGGAGGGTTAGTTTTTGATTATTATCTCATTAGGTGATGTAAAAATCATGGAGAAAGTTTCTCCCCTTGACTCACTATTTTACTAATTCTAGTAATATTTATGTAATTTTTGGAAAATATGTATGAAAAAGTAGCCTATAAATTAATCTCTAAATATAGACCTTACCTTTTATTTATAGAAATATCAAAATGTGAACACATCCTTTTTATAATTTATTTATAGTTTGTTTAGTGTTTTACTTTTTATTTTGAACACATTTTTTTATGAGACATATTGGAAAACTTTTTCAATATACACTTATTATTAAATGAAATTAATCTAGATTCTAATTTTAAAAATGAATTTTGTGTGAAGTAATGTAATTCACTTGAGTTTCACCTAAAAATTGTTGGAAAAAAAAATTCTTCTCTTTTGCCATTGCAAAGGTGAGAGGTTAGTTTGGTTAATTACTTGCTTTTTATGACAAATTAATTATAGTTAGCAATTATTGACGTACAAAATTTGTACCAAAAGATTTACTTTGAAACAAAGATTATGTTGCCAAATGACAACTGACTCCAACTCCACGAAAATGTTGTCTTGTTGTCAAACACTAACATCCAACAAAGCTTTCCAATCACCATGCAACATCTTAGTTTCACATTATACATCTAGTGATTTGTATGCACCAAGTACTACAAAAAAAATAAATTAAAAACAACAAATAGTAGTATAAGGCTATAAGCAACAACAAATCAAAAAACAAAAATGAGGAAAAACGCCCACAAAGTCAAACAAAATTACCCAACCTTTTCTACTTTTGTTATGTGCCATGGGAAATTAATTGTGTTGTCTTTTATTTATGGAAGAAATAAATATTGGAGTTGAGATCGGTGGAAAAAAATCTACCAATATTGAGAACAATATAGTACTCCTTGTCCTTTGGTTCAAGTGAGAGTGAAGTTATTAACTCTTCCAACATTTTTTATTTTAGTGATTAATTGAATTGGTTACTTATTTATACCACTCCAAAGTTAAATAATGGCCACAAACTATTTTTTATATTTATTGAATAGTTAATATATTGTCTATAATATTGGCAAAAACTATATTGGTGAAACTATATAGACCAAATATTTATTGAATAATTATGTCAAAAAGAAATATTTATTGGAGAAGTAGTAGTAGCTCATTTGTCTATATTTTCGATAGTAATTTGTTTGTGTTTTTTTAGTAATATTTTACGTAAGGTGCTCTCACTTCATTCTATTTGTTCTTAATTATATAGTATTATTAATTATTAATCACATGAATTTAATCATTTAATTAAAAATATTTTTTATCAATTGAGTTAGAATTGTGATAGCAATTTACTAACATATTTAACTAATATGAAATAAATTTATATATATTAAAGAAAAATTGCTCTAAGAATATCTTACAAGTACATTATAACTATAAGGATGATATTTTAAGTTGAGTTTAAAAGACTTGTCTTCCATTAAAGTGTAATTATTATATTCATATTATATATGAATATATATATATATATATATATATATATATATATATATATATAATACTATTTGGAAAAAAAAGAAGATAAATGTCAAGTCATTAAAAATCACACATATTTAAATATGATATTTAATAAGAGTTTATCTACCACACTATTAGTATTATTTTGAAATTATCATTTATATAAATTGCCAAAATGGAATCCTTATTTTATTTTTATGGTGAATCCTTATTAATTGTCACGTGAAACAAATTTATAATTTATTTAAACCAATGGTGCATACCTCTTGAACTCTTTTTTAATAGTACTAGATACTAATCTTGTAGGATTTTTAATTTTTTACTTTATTTTATGAATGAAAATTGCATGTGCTTTTTTCCTTCCTGCAGCTTTTGTGCCCTTTTCTTTGTACACAGCAACAGTACCGCTAGCACCGTCAAAAAGTAAAGAATTTCTTTGTAATATAACTAAGGACACTAATTAATTAAAAATATAAAAAAAAAGTTAATTATATATTGAACATAACATTTTTATATTATACAAATATTAGTTATACTAATTATAATATAACTTTCTTTGTTACGATTTGCCTTCTTAAAATATTGCAGTGCCCATCTCAAAAAACTATGGAGTTATTATCTTGTATTTTTGGCAACATGACTCTTTTGGAAAACAATTCACTATTTGATTTCTAGAGTCCTATATTCAATAGTAGTAAAAAATAAGGGCAAAAAGAATTAAATTTAGTAATATCTTATTGAAATGTGGTGATCAATTTTATTTTTTTTAATCGAATACTTTTGCCCACAATTACAAAGAATAATTATTCGATTTTTGTGAGATTTAAAGATTGATAAACTCTTCCTATAAATTTTGACATTAATACTTGCTCAAACATATATCGAATTAAAAAAGACACGTGCATCTTATTCAAATTTATCGAGTTAAATGTTTCTTTTTTTGCTGGACCTGGCTGGAGTTAAATGCTGGGCAGGCAAATTTATTGAGTTGCAAGGATCTAACTTATCGTTAAGTGAAAGATCTTCTAACTGTTACTCAGCTAGTTAAATGGTCATAAATGTGGTATCACCCATCAATTCAAGACCCTTTATCTTTGTTAATAACATACCACTGGATTTGATCGTGGTGAAAGATTTGAGTAATATGCTAGAGATTTTGAGTTCAATTCTCAATTTCATTGTAAGCAAAGAAAAAAAATATAACATCATGCAGCTCCCTAAGAAAAAATGGGATCCACATAATTTTTAATCTGAGTCGCTAATTTAAAATCTAACTTCTCATATTATGCATTGACACAACCAACATTAAAACATAGTGACAGTATATTTCAATAAGTCGCGTCTTTTGTAACAACATGTGCTTCGTAATAAATAGCATTTTGTAAATTGCAAAACTTGAGGTTCAAGTTCGAACCAACAATTCTTCACTCATTACCCTCTTCAAAAACCCAAAAAGAATCCTATTTATCATTTTCCAGTTGAGTTATTTTTTACAATATCTAAAATTACAACAACAAAACAGTTTGCTTCAGTTTTTGTGAACCATGTTTCTAGGGCAACATAGTTTGATAATTCATTCTAAAACTGAACCCAGCCATGCTCAATCCTATCACTGTGGATTCTGTTGCCTCTGTTGAGAGAAATTGGGATGATTCTGTTGCGCGTTCTGAAGTGTCATCATGCCAGATTGTAGATTCTGAGCATTTGATGCCATGCCACCAAAAGCACCTTGTGAACTGTGTTGTTGTTGTTGCTGCTGCTGCTGTTGCTGTATGGACATCATACCACCAGGGTTTCCACCTCCCATGTTGAACACTGCAATGTAAACCCCAAGCAATGATGATTCAGCAATAAGACTAGTAGAAGATAGAATAAATGACATTGAGGAATGAAGTTCATACTTTGATCGCTCAACATTTGGGACGGATGACTTCGCTGAGGATTGTTTCCAGATAAAGCGTACTGAGGAAATGAAAAATGTAGAAAAAATTATCCACATATGATCAAAAGTTACCCAATAAGCAAGCTGAAACAACTGTTCATTCTATAATGATCATGAAAAACTAAATCAAAAACGTCATGGATATATCATTCATGATAAGTTCCTCAACTTCTTCTATTATAATCCGACAAAATATATACTCCAATAAACCCAATGGGAAGTATTGACAATACACCATCTGCAAAGAACATCAAAGACAAACCTGCATCCGTGGTAGAAGAGATTGTGAAGTTATTCCAGCTGAAATGTTAGGAATCTGAGATTATGAGGCAAAAATCATCATATAAGTAATTGTTGAACAAAAGCAAATTAACAGTATAGGAAGCACAGGCAGAACAACAAAGATCAATAAAGTAATATGTTCAAACAGGGTGATAAGTAGAGAAAGGCAAAAAATAACATCCCAAAAACACAACAATATTTGAGCTCAAGAGAACAGCAACAGGGTTTCAGAAAGCTCAATTTCCATTTTAAAAAAAAAATCGCCCGGGCAAGAAATAACATCAGTTAAGTTGAATGCAATTCCATTTTCAACAAGAACATCTTCCCGGCCCATTTTCCTCACCCATTTTGCAATAGGGCAGCCAATATGATTAGCTGTTTTCCATCTTTTAACAATAGGACTATACACTGGCCACACCACAAACATAAACGATATATAGTCTTATTGTAATTAAATAACTAATATGGTTGATTATGCTATATGAATATATGATCTTTTGAAAAGCCATATATAGTCTGTAATTACACGCTCCACAGGGGACTGATACACGGGTATAATACGACTTCCCCCTGTCTGAAAAGAGGGTTAGCAAGAAACAAAAATATTAACACAAATACAAGGAAAAAATTAGGTACAAATGAAAGTTAGTGCCAAAAAAAGAGGCAACTCTATTAGGTGAGAGAAATTTTTGTTGTGTACTTGTTGGATTTAAATTATACAACATGCATATCATACCATCTGGGTATTTGGTGTTGTTTGAGCAGCACTAAATAATGCACTGTTAGCATGACCAGAAAACTGGCTTAAACGAGTCATCTGATTTCCTTGATTGAGTTGGCTTTGACCAAGGCCATGCTGCATATGTGCCGAAGAAAGCCTACCCTGAAATTGTTGATGCCCAAGTTGTGGAGAAAATTGCATCTGATGTTGCCCGTGCAACTGTGGAGGAAAGAAAAGAGAAACATACTATGAATAAGACTAATCTAGTTAGCTGCTAATATGTCCATGCTTGTATTACTATGGTCGTTAAACTTTCCAGTGGTATATCCTCAAGTTATTACTATTTTTTTTCCATTTGATCATTCAGAATTTACTAGTGTCCTTCTGAAACAACACACACACACACACACATCTAAGTGCATAAGGAGACACAATAAGTTTAGAAATAAGAGTAAACATATTAGAAGGAAAAGTTAATTTAGTGAAGCACTAATTCCTGGTTAACCGAAGCCAACCGACCAATCGGGCTTTCAAAAGTATAGTTGTGTTTGAATAGAATACAAGTTAATGTTGAAAACCACTTCTGATACATGGCCCAGAGTGCATTGCTTCTCCACAAAATGATGATCAGACATAAGGAAGTTAGAATTAGAAAACATATATCTAACAATATAATTTAACTAGTCCTTCAGGTCATTTCAAAGGTTGTATTCATTCAGTGCAGAATACTTATTTTGAAAACTTTACCTGCCCCAGTCCTTGCATTGTAGATTGCCTGAACTGCTGCTGAGCAAGAAGTTGCTGCTGCTGCTGTTGGGGTAACTGCTGCATCATTTTCTGTCGTTGCTGTTGCTGTTGTTGTGCTGTTGGCTGTTGCTGCTGAAGTTGTGGGGTTTGCTGTTGAGGAGATGGCGAATTCATCATATTTGTAGAAGACCTAGGTGAATTGGCATATGGAATTGGTGAAGCTGTTGTATTGTTATTGTCAAAAGAAGTGGCGCTGGTTGCAGCAGAAGGAGATGCAGCTGATCTTCCCAAAAGTTGTGATCCTGAGGTCTACATTAGCAATAATGTGAGAATATTAAACAATTTACAACTAGAAGAATCAATATTTTGCATAATTTCAAACCGCAAAATGAAGTAACTAGTTCTCAGTCCATAGGTTTAAAAGTTCATCAATGAGGAAAGAGAATGAACAATAATATAATATCAAATAGGCAAAGACAAATAAGGCTAACTGAAGAATCAACCATGCAGCGTCGCTTAAAGCAGTTGTGCAATTTAACAAATTTTAATGTCGTTCAAGTTCAACCTATTAGGAATCAGCTGGGTTCACAAATATATAAAAGCAAAATATGAGACTGGCACAGGAATATTTCAAATCACAAAACTGGATATGCAAAGGTTGAATGCAAATAATGTTGAAGCAAGAAAACCCAAAATCATAACTAATCAGAATTCACATGTACCATTTATTTACAGTATTAAAAAACAAGGGTGAAGAAGACAGTCAAATATTCGTTTATAAAACCTTCGTGGAAATGTGAATGACCTGACCTGCAACAACGAATTCTGGCCGCCCATATTGTTTGATGACAGTGGAGTATTCTTCATATACACATCTGAAAGTAATATATATAAATGTCACTCGGAGTCAAAATTATAAAATCCATAGGATTTTAGAGATGGAGTTAAGAAGAGTGATTTACTATTGCTAGACCCATCAGGAAAAGATTGTGCACCCTCATTGATAGGATATGCATCTGCCAAATGCATTGGAAGTGAAGCAGGTGGACGCCTCTGGTCTCCAGGTATCCGTAATTCTGCATGAAGTTCCGTTATATCCAAATGATCATCGTAAAGAACACGCACTTGGAGAGTGACTGACATGAAAGTTTATTAAGTTCAACAAACAAAAGCTTTCTTCAAAGCAAGCCAACCAATAGCACATTCTTGTACTCAAGAAGCCCTTATGAATTACACTACATCTAATGCAAACAGTGTACAGATGTATAATAGCAGAATTATCCATATGAAACCAATAGCAGATCTCAATATGTATGTAGACCAGAGTGACCATTGGTTGTGATATATATATATATATATATATATATATATATATATATATATATATATATATATAAATTGAATAATGCAAGGCATCGGGTGTAATCATTACCATCACCAACATTGACGGCGGCTCGGAGTAGATTTTCCTGTTCTTGAATTTTGGCAGCCTGGCCCTTGTCGAAAGTGGGGGCAATGGCAGGGCCTTGACGAGTTCCAAAGCAATAAGCTTTGCGTGTGTCAGCCAATACTTTCTCAGCACCTTCACAGGCTGCAGCAATCATATCAAGTCTAGCCTGCAAAAGGGAATGAGAAATGAAGAGGGAAGAGGGAAGGAAAGTGTGAAGTGGAAAGTGGAAATGACCTTCAATTTGTCAATTTGAGTGGCAATTGGGAGGTTCTGCATCCCCTGAAGCAATTGTTCTCTCTTGGAAGTGTCCTCCGTCTCCATTTCAGGGAGTAGTTTTGTGGAGAGCATAACAGGCAGTACTGAGAAAACATTATAATGGTAATTTGAAATGTGAATGAATGAAAAGCATACAAAATATATGATATATTATAGATATACGCTCATACTTGTAGCATTATCAGCATTGACATTCTTGGGATAGACTATGAATGCTTTGGAGACCTTCTTGATATCGTCAACGATGTTGAAGAGTTCAAGGTTAACCATGGAATACTGACCCAGAATATCTTGCCATTTGGGAGTGGTGTTAGTGCGAGCATATGCATCGAAATCTTCCAGAATCCTAGATATGGCTTTGAACAGGCTGATAGCACGCGTCTTTACTTGTTCTAGGTTTAACTGCTGCTGCACTGCCTGGTTCAATCTCTCCTGCTGCTGCTGCTGCTGTTGCACCAACTCACCTTCCATTCTTCCTCCCTTTTTCTGTTTCCTTCTCTCTCCACTCTTAGACCACAAACAAATATACAGTACTGCAGAATAAAAGGTTAATCACACGCATCAGAGCAGCTGCACCTACTTACAGACAGTAGCCATGATTATCCTATTCCTATAGCAACAAAAATCCCATAAAAAACACTGTTAGAAAAAGAATTTGTAACAGAAAAATGTGACACAATTTCCAAACATAATCCAAATTCAAATGTCAAATCCTTCATTTTTGAATCTGTAACACCACTCATTGATAATACTACCATTTCATTCACATTGACATGAAAGTAACTATAATGCATAATAATGATTACATAGTATTTAACTAATAACTTAACATAAAGGCAAAAAATTACAAGATAAGTAGTTCTCATTACAAGCAAAAACAATCATTTATTTTTATGTCCAAATGGTATAGGTTACCAAGAAAGACTCTAATCCAAATCAAAACATGCACAAACATAGATATACTAAAACCCAGCATCAAAGACTATTTTCATATAGTATGCCAACATCTAATTCAATCAAAACATAACAATAGCCCAAATTTCAACATGCACAGCTTTTCCAAAACAATCCACGCGGAACATTGAAGAAACATCTTATGGGTAATCAAAGAGTGAAAAAATGTGGAAATGATGTAACATCCTGTATTAATTTCTAGAATATTATTACAGAATGTTATATCTGGTACTGGATTACATGAAATAATCTGAACTATTATTACAGCTAATACATCTCTATTCTATTTATATACAAAGATAGTTTACAATTACAAAGAAAACTATATCTAAAAAAATTTCTCCGTGCCAAAGCTTCTGCCGATGTTGCACCTGTCTTATCTAAAAAAAAATAAAGGTCGTGGCATGAGATAAAATCTCAATGAGTTCTTAACTACCCTCAACCCTTCTAACCCGAATACCCGGATTTTCTAACTGTCTACAATCAGATAGAATAAAATAAGATGAACAATTCAATTCTATTCAACAATAACAAATACATCAAAGTTGAACACACAAGTATTATTATCTTGTCAATTTTACTCTACAAGACAACTGAGTGTGAGAGTTCTCAGAAGCCTTCTCTATCCGGATGGAAATATCATCACGGACATCTACTCAAAATTTCTTATTATTCTTCTCTGCACTTGTTCACTTTTCACACTTGTGCCAGTATCAATTCTAATACTTCTCTAGATCAAGAAACCATTGATCTCAACATATTTATATTCACAATAATATGTCATTCTTTCTAACCATGCAAGTTCATTCTTATCTTTCCTTAAATCGTAAAATTAAAAGGAAACTATGCTCATTGGGAGAAAAGGGTATGTATGAGCATTCTTTGTAATTCTTTATTCAATTAACAATTTTTTATTAATCAAATTGATTCTCTTTTCTATTAGTTCTAATGATACATGAACTAATGCTTAGTAAGGGAACAAATTTTCTATCCTCTAAGGTTTGAACTCTAACCAAAGATTAAAACCTAAATAAGAACTCGCCTTAATAATTAGAAGACGAAGAGATGGAATTTGGGTAGTGATGAGTTGAAGATGATTATATGTTCTTCAAGCTTTGGATCACATTTACCAAGTGACAACATTTAAACCATTCACTCAACTCAACAACCAAATAACACCTATTCATATGTCAATTTGAAATATCACTTATGGCATTATAAGCTATGAAATTCATGCCAAACAAAAATATACCAAGACAAAATTTCACTTTACTATAAGCACACATCTTTAGGTATCAGTTTCTACCTATATTAATATCACTAAAGTAAAATTTCAAATAAATTTTTTATCATCTATGTAATATACGGTTCAATGAATTGATTAGTAAAACCGATAATGACGAGGTGTATAAATCAAAGTCATATGATGGATAGGATACACAAATAAGAGGTATCGTGGCAACTCGCGTCACGTGACCCCTTAATTAATTTTTTTTAATCAAGACCATTCATTCTTATTCCATGGTAGTGATTGAATGTTCTCATTTCTCACTTACGATAACAAATTGTTCTCACTGAAGTCATCCCCTGTATATATAAAACCTGCTTTTAATCAATTAAAAATTAACTTTCACTTCCACACACAACCATATTTTTTCAAGAACATTGCATGGAATTTACTTGAACTAAACTAAAAATCTTCCACAAATCTAAAAAGGTACCGTTATGCAAGCAAGAAGAGAAAGCCTAGAGTAAACTAAACCAGTTACGATGCACATACAAACACATCAAATTAAAGTCATGAAATTCAATTTCTAAAGTTTGAAAATACACTTATCTTCCCAAAAGTACATTTAACACAACAAATAATTAAGACATTACCTAAACAATTGTGATTTGGTGAAAAGTGCAATTCTTAGCAATTAGTTTTATCAATTAGTATTACTGAGTTCATTCTTAAATCAACTAATTGGGGACAAAAAAGGAAAACCTAGACGGACTTTTTCATTGTTTCTGGTGGCCGAAGACTAACTCCGCCTGCGTTTTCCGGCAAGTTAAATTCAGCGCAACTAAAACTCGTTTCTTATACAAGGGAAAATCTGATTTTTGATGTGTTGAGGTTTTAATTGTTAAAATGTGTCAAATTTGGTGATAAGAAAATGAAAAAAGAAGGGAGATACCTTGCCGGAACCGAGAAGACTGGTGGTGATGGTGGTCGGAATGCAATTATCGGGTGGAAACGTCGGTTTGAGGTGGCAATGAGGTAGATGCTGCGACGGTGAAGTGGCGACCGGGTTAGTATTGTTGTTGAGGCGACGATGTTGTCAGCTCAGTGTAACACCGTTATATTTTCGATTTTTTTTTACAGGAATTTTCGATTTTATGAATAATTTTAAAATGCAATTTTACTTATATATATATATATATATATATATATGAGTCAGGATCCATTAACATCAATTAGTTTGACACCAAATGTTACACCTCTCAATAATGTTTTAACCGATATAAATTTTATAAAATCTACCGTTGGATTGAAAGTTTATATCATATAGATCATTTGTGTGAATTGTCAGAGACAAATCTAAAAGCATTTGCTATGTTATTGAGATACATCAAAATTAACAGTTTGAGCGTTTTTTTAAATGCCGTTAATCTTTATGCGTCAATCTTTATGCGTCTCAATAACATATCAAATGATTTTGAATTTGTCTGACAGTTTACAGAAATGATCTAGATGATATAAACTTTCAATCCAACAATGAATTTTATAAAATTTATATTGGTTAAAACGTTATTGAGAGGTGTAGCATTTGGTGTCAAACTAATTGGTGTCAACGGATCCTAACTCTCTCTCTCTCTCTCTCTATATATATATATATATATATATATATATATATATAATTTAATATATTGCACTTTTTTTAATTGAATATTTACACTTGAATACATTGAATCAAACACAAGAGAACAATATAAACAATTCGCTATGTTGTGTGATGTGAAGATCGGCGAAGCTTTCGGTCTATTTTTCGCTCTTAATTAGATGCACGAGTTTGATTTGGGTTGTGTTGATTTTGAACTCGATTTGAAGATTGTAGTGGATACATTTTATTTCAACAAAAGTGATGATATTGAACTGGAAGATATTATTTCGTATTGTAGAAGATTTTTTTTTTCTTTTTATAATAACTCTAGTATGAAGTTTATTAAGCGACAAACAAATAAAATGACGCGTAGATTAGCTAAAAAGGTCTTATTCTCATATTTTGTTACATATTTTGTTACCACGAAGTAGCTGAACATATCCAAAATTAATTCATGCAAGAGTAAAATTTTCAACAAAGTAAACTTTTGTTGCACTATAAATAGAGGATTTTCCCACCAACTATGATCACAAATCTTTTCACTTACTCTGCCCTACTTTGGCATCAAAATGCTATTTTCAAGTACCATCCACCAATTTAGAGAATGAACATATGACAAATCTCAATGATTCAACACTTGGCTTGAAGAACATATTACTCATGTTGTACGTACACCCCATAAGTTCACACAAAGGAACAAGTGTTATATTTGATAATTTTGAAACTTCATCAAGTCCTTTTTTTTTTAACTCTAAGTCTTTTAATAATTTTGAAATCATTCAACACTTATATTTTTAATCCATTTTTCTTATATTTTGTTTTTAACAATATAATACCTTGAGTTTAGCACACATAATTATCCATAACTTGTGAAGGTTAAACATGATATCTAATCATTATAAATATATCATAAGTTAGTGAGAATATTTAAACACTATCATGGAATCAGTTAAAAACTCGTGAAGGTTTCAATTTTGAGTTAAATGAGCCGTGTATTCACTTGCTTAGGTCTTTAGGCATTTTAGTTGGGGAGATTTTTGTGTTGTTTTTGCATGTGGTGGGATGTTTTCATGTTCTTTTTAGGATGAGTTTATTTGTTTGGTATGTTAACTTTTATTCGTCTTGACACATCTTTGAATACTTATATTAGTATATTTTTTTATCTTATTTGATTCAAAAGTGTTGGCCGATGTCGAGCACACCACGTCAAGGTTGAAGTTGTTGGTGAGATGGAGGGGCACATACAACATTTTGACGCTAAAGCTAGTAAGAGATGTCAAGTGAATGACATAAGGTTATAAGATTTATACCCGAGTACTTTTGAGAAAGAAGAATACATAGGTTCGTGCATATCCAACACCATTGACGGGAGGAGGAAACCGAGGGATCCTCATCAATGGTGGAAGGGAATTAAGACCGTCAATGTTTTGATTGGCCATAAAAGGCCTTGGGTTTGATGTACGGACGAGATTATGCTCATGCTCGTTGTGACTTGGTGGAGAAGCTGTTGGAGAGTTCAGAGGAGTGTCAAAAGAAACGAGTCAATGCTCTAAGACCACAAGAGAGAGAAAGAGAGTGAGAGAGAGAGAGAGAGAGAGATGCATCTCTGCCAAAAAATTTAAGGCATTAGGTATATGGACTCCAAGCGTGATTCCCACATCATATAATTAATCAAATACTATAATCCACTCTCGCTCTTCCACCAAGCCAAATCACAACTCTGATATCACTTGTTAGTCGCATCTTCATATAATAAAAAAATTAAAACATTAAATTTATGGATCACATCTCTTATATATTCAACATTTTATCTATTTATAATCAATATAAGACTTTAACGACTTACACTTAACACTCAACAAAACACAATTTGTTTTTAATGAAAAGCATGAGCGAACAAAAACCATCAAAATGAGTTGATTCAATCCTTAAGTTTTGAATTAAGTACAATAGCAAATATAAAATATTAGTAAAAGTATGACCATGATTTTATTAGTAAAAACCATTGAATTAATCCAAAATAATTTCTTTAATTTTCTTTAAAGAAAATGGTAAAAGTATGACCATTTAAGAATAAAAATACTAAGAATGGATATTCTCAATTTTTTCTTTTAATTTCTACATCTCAATCATTAATTTATTTTTTTTAATTCCAATTCTATCCTTCACCTATAATTTTAATAATTTAAAATTCCACATGGTTCTCTCAAAAATACTTCCTCTAAACAAAACCCAAAAAGGAAAATAAAGATGGAGAGATGGAGTACAGTTGTGATTGTGAAAGAATCTATAGAGATAGAGCGGCAAGACAGGTGCATGGTTTATGAATCCAGGTCCTTGTGGGCTGTCTCATGTATAATTCAAATTTAATTATGTAAATAATTAAAATTAATTAACTAACCATGCCACTTGTAATATATTCCTATCTCACCCTAACTATTTCCATTTCAACCTTCAAAATCAAAATCAAAATCAAAATTGACGTCTCAGTCTCTCTTCTATGTACTATTCTTTATCCATTCCATTAACTCGTGGGCCATTTTTACTTACTAATCAACTTTAATTAATCCTAATCACCCCATGAGCCTGCCTGATCCTAATTACTACTAATCCCCTAATCAACTCATTCCATATCTTTTTTATTCTTACTTAACTCATTCCATATCTGGTCCCATGATTTTATTTCCTAGTATACTTTATTCAATTATTGAAATTCAATCAAAGCCATTTAATAAATTTAATTAATTAATATACTAATATAAAATCAGAAATTGCCATGTATTTTCCAGTGTATCCACAAACCTTACCCTAGAGTAGTCCTTAGGTTGAAGTATTGGTATTGTTCTCGTAGTTGAAAAACGCGTAGTTAAAATTCTTAGACCCTTATATCAACCTTTCTCTCTTTATTCTTCATCACACCACAAACTAAACCAAAAAAATAAAATAAAAAATAAAACATTCATTTTCTCTCCGAGTCAACTCGTTTCTAACTAAATGAACTCGGACACGTTACCCTCCTCCACGGCGTCGTTTTGGTGCTATAGCTGCACTCGTTTCGTTCATCTTTTAGATCATAACGACGTCGTTTGTCCACACTGTCAAAGCGGTTTCGTTGAAGAGATTCACGCCGGTAATTCTCCGGCGGTTTCACTTTTCGCCGACGGAATTCAAGCTTCCAGGAGACAAAATTCTCGCCGGAGACGTCGTAACGCTGGTGGAAGCCGTTCTCCTTTTAATCCAGTAATCGTTCTCCGCGGACCTAGAGAAGATGGCGGCGCCGGTGGTGGTGTTGAAAACGAGGGGAGTAGCTTTGAATTATACTATGAAGATAGCAACGGTAACGGTAACGGCACCGATCTACGACCGCTACCGCCGAATATGTCAGAGTTATTACTCGGTTCTGGATTCGATCGGTTGTTAGAGCAATTCTCTCAGATCGAAATCAACGGTTTCGGTAGAGCAGAGAATCCACCGGCGTCAAAGGCGGCGATAGAATCAATACCAACGGTTGAGATCGCCGAAGCAGAAATAGAAGCGGAAACGCACTGTGCGGTTTGTACAGAAGCGTTTCATCTCGGTTCGGAAGCGCGTAAGATGCCTTGTAAGCATCTTTATCATTCCGATTGTATTATCCCATGGCTTTCGATGCGAAACTCGTGTCCGGTGTGCCGTCACGAGCTACCGTCCGATCAAAATCCTCCGGAGAGTGTAATATCTGGTCAGATCAACGAAGAATCAGTTGGATTGACGATATGGAGGTTACCGGGAGGTGGATTTGCGGTTGGGAGATTTGCCGGTGGTCGGAGAGCCAGCGAGATTCAGTTACCGGTTGTTTACACGGAGATGGATGGCGGTAATACTACTGAATCAAATGAAGATTCTAGAAGATTCTCTTTAGCTGTTGGAAGCGGTAGAGTTAGAGAAAGACGTGGTATTCGAAGAATTTTTCGAAATTTCTTTTCCTTTTTTGGTAATGTTAATTCAAACCGTAGCTTTTCTGGTTCATTGTTTAGTAGAAGCTCACGTAGTAGAAGAAGCCGAAGAACTTGGGTTGAAGAAGAATGATTTGGTTTTGTTCTGGTACACATAAAAGTCTCATATGGCTTAATAATCGAGATTAAAAGTAGTTTATAAACAAAACCGTAAGGCTCACATGGGTTCAAATCGGACAATATCTCACAATGTTCGTCGCACTTGAGGGTGGAATGAAACATGTTTTATTTCGGATGAATAATTTTTGGAAAACATGTTATTAATTTAATTTAAATTTAAAATTCTTACTTGTAAATAGCAATTGCTATTAGTTTAGTAGATGATTATTGAAAGGTGCAAGATAAGGATTACTTGTTCTTGGTGAAGAAGCCATGGTTATTGAATTTCTATAGTTGTTAATTAGTTTAATCAATTATTTACTTGATTCGTTTGATGTTTATATTATTATGCACCAACACATTCTTTGCAAGAATTCCTTTAAAATTGTTGATGCTATTAACACAATTTTTGACATTCTTTCAACATGAGTCTTAGGTGCGAGATGAATTTGGATGACTAGGTTCCCTCCATTTCATGTACTTGGGAGTTGGGACATGTCACCTAGTGATCATGGACACCATTAGATGTGCAAGTTGTATTTGTATCAATAAAAACAATAAAAACATGTATTTGGATTTCCTACTATCAGAAAAAAAAAATATTACACACAGCAACAAAAAAATAATAAGTTGCGGGGATTAAATGATTTCAGCTTTTTTTCAATTGCAGTTGTGAAGATTGAACTGTGATTTTTTCCTATCAAATTCAACATCAATCATTTCTAAATTTACTAACGAATGTTTAAATATGAATAATCTTTGATCAAAGGACTATTGATATTTGAATGGACTATATTTTCATTTATTTGTTGGAAGCTGGCTTTTGGATTCTAGATGGTGCTTGTTGGGAATGTGGTCGGGTTGGTGGCAAAACGATGATGACACATTTGACACTCCATAAACCATGCGTTTAATGATTTAGTCCATCCTCTCTGTCTATGTTTTTTTAACACCTACTTGCTTAATCATGGACCTAGTAGTTGCTAAAAGATAAAGGTTGTTTTCCATGTTCCTTGTTTGGCTTTTATCTTTTAGTACTCTTTTGGTTTGATATGTTTGGTTAAGGAGCCTTACCATCCTTGGCATATTAAAACTACTTGACCAGTTGGCATCAAAGTTTCTAGGAAGGGAGGGCCTCTCTGATTTATCATCTGGTGCCATAACTGTATCTCCTGTTGATACTTCAAGATTGTATTCAAAAGTACTATTGTTAAGGTCCATCTTTGGTATCACTTTGGTGGATATATCAGAATTACGGTGATCTACAATAATTTTTTTATAAGCTGCACTCTGTAGCTTTCGTAAAATTAAATGTATATTTTCTCAGGTATCTATAGAGGCTCCACCAAATATAGACATAATTATTGTGATTTCTTATAACTATGATAATTTTTATCGTCAATTCAAACATACACTAATTGTTAACCAATTATGTTGGATAGTATTGAATTTTGGCACTCCTGTTTGAGGGGTTGGGCTAACCAAAGTTGAATCATTCCTACCATTATACTTGGCCAATGTTTTTAGGGAAACAACTTTTTGCCATCTTTGACTCAATCACAAAAGCAATATTTCTAATAGTATTGTGTTGAGGAAAACAACACACCCCCAACAATTAATTTACTCATAATTTACATGTCCAAAATTATTTGAGATACATATAACATAACACACATGACTAAATACACAAAGATTTATGTGGTCTGATATTTTTTGTCTATATTCACTGAAATATTTTAAAAAACTTATTCATTAGTACATCTCATCAAGAACATGGTTGTCAGGGGTATGCTTATTCAATAGTGAAGTATGGGCCAACCTGATTAAATAAAAACAATATATTGATTTCGAAGAACACTATTGTAAGTCACAAAATTAATGAACATGAATATGGGATAAGGACCCTTCAACAGCAAAGAGCAAACCATTAAAACAAAATGTTAGTTTTTGGAATTTCGAAAATTAATTTAAAAAATAATTTTCAGTCATCCAATATATTATTCACGGATGAATTGTGGATTATGTCACTCTTTTTAAAATGTTGTATGATAGTGTTTAGAGGTAGAATCAGAAGTGGTTGGAGTGATTTACGATCACTCTCTTTAAGATGTTTTTGGAATTTTGAAAATTAGTTTAAAAAAGAATTTTCAGCCATTCAATATATATTACCCACAAATGAATTGTGGATTATGTCAATCTCTTTAAGATATTTTATGATTGTGTTTAGAGGCAGAATTAGAAGTGGTTGGAGTGACTCATGATCACCACGAAATATAGGAAATTATTAAAATATCTCTGATATTATTTTATAACTAATGAATTAAATATGTAGTTTAATGAATAGTAAGTTACTCACAATGCGAAAGGTTACAGGTTCAATCTTTGGCAGCTCATTTGAAAATTTGAATTTTAAATTAATGTGTAAATGAGTAATTTTAAAAAGATTTTTTTTCCTATCATATTTTTTGTTGAAAATTTAGAATATTATAATAACTAAATATTATTTATCAAAAATGTCAAGAAAATAAAATTTGACATTTTATTGATTATTTTTTTGGAAGTAAAATCGACAAATGTTCAAAATAATGTGATATATCAACCAAGATTTGGAGAGACTAGCTACATATGTGGCCGCCTTTGCTAATCTATTAGCAACCTCATTTGTTTGTCGTCAAATAAACTCAACACTGAAGTTATTATAAAAAAGAGAGAAAAGTCTTCTACAATGAGCAATAGTCTCACCGAACTCGGTAACCTCCTGTTTATTTGAATATAAGTTGTCCACCACTAACTTGAAATCTAACTCAATATCTACCGGTCCTAGATTCAAATAATAAACCCACTTGAGTGTCGATAATAAACCAAACGCTTCACCAATCAGAACATTACATATAGGTGAATATTGATTATATTTAGCCAACACATAAACTCCAAATTCATTACGAATACAAATTCCGATGCCAACTTGGTTAAGATTAGGAGAGAAGGACGTATATGTTACATAGAATTTTTATTATACATAATACTGAATATTAGAAAACAAACTAGTATAATTGTTATAAAGAATGAAATTGTGTTTTTTTATGAAATTATTTTTTCTTAAATACAATAATCGTAAATAACTTTTTGATTAATGATTCATAAAAACTATCATTAATTTATTAGTTTAAAGATCAAGTGTACGCATACATTCAAATTTTTAAATGTACCGTAGAAACTTCCTTTTAAGTACATAGAGTTAGAGTTGGGTATGCGGGCTAGTCCGTCCCATTTAACCCGTTTCGCATAAGCCCGCATATTAAATGAGGCGACCAAGCCCGTCAGCAAATGTAAACGAGTTATGATATGTAGGTCCGAACTCAATCCGCATTAGGTTAACCCACAAACTATTACAAAAAAAATTAAAAATAATTTTTTCCAAAAATAAAAGCTAAAAGTATATATATTGTTAATAATTTTATGTTCATAAACCCCAAATATGATTTCAAGAAATGATATCACACTGAAATGCGTAAAAAAAGCAAAGTTGAATTTGAACATGAACCAAATTATAATTTATAAGAGATAAAATTTGTAATTAATTATATAAAAAAATATAAACGGGTCACAGGCCAAACCGCACGGGCAAAATAGTAAACGGACAAAACAAATATTGGTTTTAACCCGTGCGGGCTGCGGGTTAAACGAATCGGCCCCGCGGACCTTGACCCTTATACCCAGCTCTACGTAGAATATTATTTTAAGATATGTAATTAAATTTTTGGATGATCAACTTTATATTTAATATAATTTTCTTAATGACCTTCCGTGTATTTTTCTTTTTGGTTCCGCCATTGATAGTTGTTAAATAACTAACTATCCCAAAAGTTTAAGTTGTTAGGATAGAGACACATTAATAATTTTATATTATTTCTAACACGTCTTATCACACAAGAGTCTGCTTGGGCTTGAAGTGTGGATAATGCATAGGCCCACCTACCATATGCTTAAATTCCACTTTTTAATTAGAAAGAGAGGAGAATGGGGATCAAACTCTAGACTACTTAGTCATAGAGACTCTGATACAATGTCAAATAATCAATTATCTTAAAAACTTAAGCTGTTAGGATAGAGACACATCAATGGTTTATATTATTTTTAACAGTAGTGTTTAAATTTTTGTAAGACAAGCGATCAACCATGGCATTCTCAATAATTAAAATAGTTTAGATCGCTGTTTTGGTTTAATACTGTACGAGGACCACTTTAATATGACATGATGAATACTCAAATATGGCACGATGACCACTCGAAACCGACGAGAGAAAAACATTAAAAGAAGAAGCGAAGGGGAGATCAGAGTGAAAACTAGAAAAGTTAAATATTTCAATGTATCGAATGAAGCGAGTGAAATTCTCTTTTATCGTTTGAATATAATTATTTGGGAAATTCAACCCCCAGGGACATATTTTAGTACTAAATTTTAAAATTAAGCCAACAAGGAAACATTTCTACCAAATAAAATTATTTGGCAACAAGTTCTGTGATCAAATACTTTCAACTTAAAAATCTTCAAAGATGCAAAATGATGTAATTTCTTTTGTCCACATGATTGAACCGTGAGTAAAAGAAGTAAATGATGGTTTGGTATAGAGGGTGTGGAAATATGCATTCTAGGGGGTGGATGTAACATTACTCCATTACTTGTAAAGAGAAATTTTGTTGGTTGGTCTTATATATATGGGCTACTATTTACAAGTATTAATTTGTTTAGTGCCTAAAATGTATTTTTTTTTAATAAAGTATAGTGTCTAGATTATTAAATTTGATTGACTAAAATTTATAAATGTCCTTTTCCATAAGTTAACTCCCAAATATTAAATTAAATTTAGAACTCCCAAGTAGTGATCCAGGTTAATCAACACTTGATCATATATATTGTCAAAAAAAAAACACTTGATCATATATATATATATATATATATATATATATATATATATATATATATATACATTTTACCACTTAATTTATTTATTTTTAATTGAAAAATAATTAATATTGTTATCTTGCTGACTCTTGCTAGCATATATACTTAGCTGAAGGTACGTGAAGAGGTGGATATTGACATCCTCTCTCTATCTATCTCTTTCTTCCTCAATTACAATAATGAAATCGGTGTGCTAAAATTACATCATCTCATCTCTTTGGAGCTTAATTACACATATTATATGTGTGTATAAATAAAAAAAATGTAAAGCAATGAGTTATCTTCCATAACTTATTACGGTCTCCACTTGTGTTGAAAATTTGGAATGTTGATTAGAAAAGAGTGTAATTTGCTATTTAAATTTGCTATTTAATAATATGGTCTAAATACATCTAATATTATATGGATTTATAAAGTAAACTTATTCTTATAATAAGGATCGGAGGGAGTGATACTATAGAGTTAGTCAAATGTCATTTAAACATAGATGTTGTTCTTGTTCGTTGAGACCTAAATTGTGCAACTGATTTATTTTTTTTCTTTTAAATATGTGTTAAATGTGTATGTGGTGTGAAATTACATTGTATATTCCATGAAGCTAGTCACATGACATGACTTCTAGTTATTTTGACAAAACACATGACTTCTAGTTATGCCACATTTCATAAGGAGTTTCTTTCCCTACTAGACTATAGTTCTTTTCTTTTTTTGGTCTTTTATTATTATTATTATTATTTTATGTTTTTATTTTACTTCTACGTATCCCCCAAAACAATTTTTTTTTTGACATTTTTTACTTCTTACAAAAAAAAAGCGGTACAATTTTTTGAGATTTGATGTAGTTATTGCATGATTAAAATTGAAGGATCTATTTGTGTTAAAAAAAAATAAAAAATTGAAGGATCTATATTGTAAATTTGAACTTTTTTCCTAACAATAAATATAAAATTTGTCTGTAATCTAACACGTTTGATCAAAATTGAACCAACATGAGATCTATGACAACAACAAATCATTTTTTTTTTTTAAATATACTTATGTTAAGAAAAGAAACCTACTTTATCCTTTAATAATTTAAGGATATTTATCCAACAAATATTAACTTGTAACCATAATATATATATATATATATATATATATATATATATATAAGAAATTATTAAGAGTAATTTAGAAACTAAGAAGAGGGCAACCCAACCATAGTTGTGGATAGTTGTGGTGCAAGTGTAGTACAAACTTCGGCAATAAACAAACACTTAAAAAAAGTCAAAGTTGTAGTACAAAATTACACAACGTACTACAAATGTAGTAGAATATTATTATTTGTACTAAATCATTCATGTAGTACTACAATTTATTTCCCTATTAGTTAATTATTAATTAATTAATCTGCAAAAAACTCTAGTACCATATACACACATGAAAATGAATACTACAAAAACAATAATTTGCAAATAAGTACATATATATATATAACACAAAGACAGAAGAATAGTACGTTACAAATTATTAGTACTAGCTAGTACAATATTTCATACATGGCTTCCTACAAAACCAAAACCCTAAAGTCAACGTTCCTTATTTTATGTCTCTTAGCCTCCTTCATCAATCCAACAAATTCCCATGGAGGAGGACATGATGATTCCGATACCGACCATTCCGACAACGTAAACATACGTTCAAAGAGTTTAATCCTTGTTAAAATATGGTGTTTAATCATCTTATTTGTAACAACTTTCTTAGGTGGTATTTCTCCTTATTATTACCGATGGAACGAAGTTTTTCTTCTCTTGGGGACACAATTTGCTGGTGGTGTTTTTCTTGGAACATCTTTGATGCATTTCTTGAGTGATTCAAATGAAACTTTTGGAGATCTTACAACAAAAACTTATCCTTTTGCTTTCATGTTAGCTTGTTCGGGATATCTTTTAACGATGTTCGGTGATTGTGTGGTTGTTTATGTGACAAGTAATAGTCAAAGGGAAGCTAAAGTTGAGGAACTTGAAGGTGGAAGAACACCTCAAGAAGGAGATGGAACTAATGAGTTGGCTATGGATGAGAGTAATGTTGCATTCATGAAGACTTCTAATTTGGGAGATACTATTTTGCTTATTCTTGCTCTTTGTTTTCATTCGGTTTTTGAAGGCATAGCTGTTGGAGTTTCAGGTTTATATTTTATTCCCTATCTCTATCCCCTTAATTTGGTTTTGTTTACTATTTTTGTATACATGAACTCCAACTTTTTTATACTTGAGGGATACCTAGCTAGTTAATGAATTACTTAATTCAGTTGAGTAGATGTTTAATTTAATTCACGACTAAAATTTTAGTTGATTGAACTATTTAACATATTTAACCACAATTTTTAATGTTAATTGAATTAACTATCTACTCAACTAAATCAATTGTACTTTAACACGTGATTAATCAGGTGTCGCAGATGTATATACGAAAAAAATGAGTGTTTTTGAAGTATTTGGTATACGTAGGAGATGTGACTTTGTATCTCAAGTTTGAGTCTTTACACCTATAAATGGGGTGTGACTTTGCATCTCAAGTTTAGTAAGTAGTATTTAGGCGAGGGGAGTTGGTCATGGAGTCTTACATTTGAATAGACTCGATCTTTTCTTGTATGGAGGATGTGCATACTATGTTGATTGATCTTACATTATGGGTCTATGGAATAGTAAGATTAATAGTTGTAGTATAATTTTCAAATAAGCTAGTGTGAGAAATACTTGAGGCTATAATCATTAAGACAAGGCAAGATCACATAGATAGTTTTTGGGCCGGTATCTAGCGTCTTGTTTGTACTATGAATGAGATTTTTTTGCGAATTTTGGCTTTAGAAACTAAAACCAATAAATTTTGTACATTCAGAGACTTATTTGCAACAAAACAAGATACAGGAACTGAAACAAAAAACTCGCGAACATACATGAACCAAAATAAGTCCCTTTAATTAATATGAAAATGCTTGACACATATTAATTTGAAGCTATTAATATAAATAATAATATTAACAAATTGTTTTAAACTAATACTAATGAACAAATTAATGATCTCAGGTACTAAAGCGGAAGCATGGAGAAATTTATGGACAATATCATTACACAAAATATTTGCTGCAATAGCAATGGGAATTGCATTACTTAGAATGTTACCAAAAAGACCTTTAGTAACAACAGCAGCATATTCATTTGCATTTGGTATCTCAAGTCCAATTGGTGTAGGAATTGGAATTGCAATTGATGCAACAACAGAAGGAAAAACAGCAGATTGGATGTATGCAATATCAATGGGAATTGCTTGTGGTGTTTTTGTCTATGTTGCTATCAATCATTTAATGTCTAAAGGGTTCAAACCTCAAAGGAAGACCAATTTTGACACTCCATGGTTTAAGTTTCTAGCTGTGCTTTTTGGTGTTGCTGTTATTGCAGTTGTCATGATTTGGGACTAATGATTATATTATCATTATTTTCATGTTTTTCTACTATTTCTATGTACAATATTATATGCAATTGTGTGTGTATGTTTGTTCAATATTTGCCAATGTTTGGAATTTGTTTCATTTTTCCTTTTATGGAATTTGGAATTACTATGTATAATAAATCCCTCAAATTTCATGTTATATAATTACATTAATTTAGTTTGAATCAACAAGCCTCCCATAGTAGGAAATTACACATGAGCCACACTATAGCAAAGATAACAAAAATGATATGAATAAAAAGAACCAACGGTGTAAAATGATAGTAGAAAATTAACAAATGCAAATTCAAAATTTAAATTATATTATAGATAGTAATATTTTGAAGTTACGCGCGAACGACTTGGAGACCAACTTCTCAAATTCTCAGACCGATGAGTTCTTTGGACTTCATCGGTCTATTACACTAATATCATAGAATGTTTCTATTTTTGGGTTCTCCACATTTACCATTACACTAATATACTATGAAGCACCGATACCTTTATAAATAGACGTGTCGTGGTGTCCGACACGTGTCGGTGTTCGACACTCGTACAAATGTGTCGGTGAGGTGTCAAAAAAAATATTTTTTCTTTTATTCTGACACTGCTTAAATTGGTGTCTGATACCTATAAAGCACTCGTACAAACGTGTCGTGGTAAGTGTCAAAAAAATTTTTTTTTTTTTTACTTGCTTCTACTTTTCTCGGACATATATACAACAACTAAAGGTGTGTCGAAATAATAATATTGATCAATGAGGGATTATAGATATTACATCTTAATTACATTAATTTTAGTTTTTCGATAATAGCTGCATGAATATATGTCAAATGTACTATCATATATATATTCTTTTAAAACTTTTTTTAATGAAAAATTTGTTCAACTTAAATGCATATGTATGTATTTTAATTCTAAATTTATATTTTTTATAAATATGTAGCGGTGTCGGTGTCATATATTTTTTAAATTAGCGATGTCAGAGTGTCCGTGTCTTGTCGTGTTGTTGTGTCTGTCTCAGAGTTTGTACTTCATAGTTAATATAAACTAATTAACTTCAATACTTAAAACTATTAATAACTTATAAATCATACCATAATACAAATCATATTATATTTTATCCACCGCTATTAAAAAATTGTCGAAATTGTTAGATAAGATAAATTCATAAATTTTAGCTCAATTGATAAAAAATTGTTAGACCAAACATTATGATTGAAGTTTAAACTCCGACTTTTCCACTTATATATATGAGTTTATAATAACTTTGTACTTTTTGTTAGCACAAAAAAAAAAAACTTTGTACTTTTGTTTATCTAAATTTTTTTTAAGGGACACAATGAAAAAAAAATGCAATAGGAAAAGAGAATGTGTAAATGTCTTGAATGAAAATTAGGTGTGAAAAAAATAAATACTCCACAAGACCAATGGATGAAACATTAACCAAGATGTTACTATGCCATCAACTTCTTCATATGGATGACACATTGACACCTAAGCTCCTCTGCTTGGACGAGATCTCACTTCAAACCGCAAACAAAGTTCCCTTGAGCTTGATTGTTGGAAGAAAAAAAAAACCTCAAGATAAGTTGTATGAACTAGGATTGCAACACTCGTAATTTGACAGAGTTCGATTTCCGATTGTAACTGCGTCACACAGTTATAATTCTCAGTCGTTTGATTTTAAATTAATGATTGAGTTGTGCGATTTAAATCGTCCGATTTCAAATTAATAGCTGAGATTTGTTACTGAGTTGAATCATGTGAAAGCTTAACAATAATCAATCATGATTCGTAATTTGACACACTAAAAAAGTTAACACATTTATCATTATTAGTTTAAAATAAAATAAAATTGTTCAAATTTCGAGCTAAATATTTTCTTTATTTTAAATTAAATCAAAATGTGTCTTAAAACATGTATTAATCTCAATCCAACTACAACCGAAGTCATGACCGTGGGAATGCATCAAATTTTGACCGCAGTCAATCCATATCAAATTGTATGTCGGACAATCCAAGCAAGAATTTTAGGTATTTGAAAAAGACAAAAAGGCCTTCGGATAAAACCATAAAAGTTTCTTAAAAATCAAATTATAAAAATGAGATAACAACTTAGTTATCCTTAAATAATTCAATCAACTATTTTTTTGTCGTTATTTTACAATTCGTTTTAGGCATCATTTAGTGTTGGGTCGGCCGGGAGAATATAATCAAAGTTGTAAGCTTGTAGCATTTTCCAATGCAGATCTAAACACTACTAAAAATGGTAAGTTGAAGAACATAAAGCTCTATCAAAAAGTAGATCCTTTTCCTTTCCTTTACAACACACACAAACATAGAACAAAACAGAATTATAGAGACTGAACAATACAGAACTTACCACATGAAAACATAATAAGTAATTTTCCTAAACGATATATGTATAAGCAAGATAAAATAATCAAACTTATAATTAAGATTAATTTAAAATCTACTTGATGTATATATATTTCCACACAAAATGTATAAATCTAATAACTCACCTTAGTTAACTCCTAATTACAATCAAATCTATAATATTCAAGTTATGTAAACAAAATGATCCTCTTAGATCATAAATAAAAATTGTCCATGTTGCAACATAACCTATGAAATCTAACCAATGGATCTATGCAATATTGCAATGAACATGTTCTTCTCTTCCTATGCTAATCTCCATGTTTATGCCAACAAACTAACATGGCAACACACCTTCTCATTATATAAAATCTTGCTTTCTGTTCCTTAGCTAAATTGGTGCATTTTCGACCTATCGAAGAAGAAGGATTCTTTTGTGAAAAGCTTCTTTGAAGATTGCATTTGGAAGAAGAGGAAGAGCTCCTTAGAAGTGAAGAGTTTGAAGTAGAACTTCTTGTTGAGGAACTCCTTGAGAATAATGACTTTGAGCTTGAACTTGTTTTTCTCTTCTCATCCATGAGAAATTTTGTAGTAATTTCCAAAACTAGCTAGATTCCACACTATGGAATTGATTCTTTATTTGTGTGTAATAGAAAAAGGGTAATAATAAGAGAGAAGAAAGTTAGTGAGTGTGTGTGTGTAAGAATTCAAAGAGATCATCAATGTTTTTGCTAGTATATTCTGCTCACCCTCACCAGTGTGTTTATATATAGCCATATACATATCCACTTATTAGTATTTACTCGTCGAGAAATGATATTCTGACACACATTTTCTTACACAATATATATACACGAGAGAGAGAGAACAAAGAAAAATCGAGAAATGATATTCTGACACACATTTATCAAACTGTCCTTGTGTAAATATTGTGTAAGAAAAAATATGTTAAAATATCATATTTCTTACTCGTCACTAGTGAGAGAAAACCTAAATGTCAAAAAATATTGAAAAAGATAATTATATATTATTATTTATCAATAAAGTTTTCATATTAACAGTGATATTCAAAATTAGATCATTGTAAAATTTGAGTTTAATTCTTATCAATTGAATCAATCTACATTGCACTAATATATGCATATTGTAGTTAAATTAAAAAAAAAATATGTTGTAGTAAACAATGTGTGTCAAATGTTAATCTAATATGGACCTTAAAAAACATGAAGTTTTAATTTTAAAATAAAAAGAAAGAGAACAATATAATATTTTGGACTTTATATTTTGCACTAATTGTGGTTTAAATTTGAATCCAAAATTTCTCTATAATAGACTATGCATAAGTTTTATTGTAAAAGTTGGTGATTTTCTTTGTATTAAATTAAAAGTAAATAATTTAAATATACCGAATCTTTTAAAAAATAAAAAGTAAATAAACAAAAATTAAAGCATGTTTTGTATGGCTATATATATAAAATAGCGATCGGAAGGAGGTTGGAACCACTTGATGTCAAAACCGACCCTCAAATCAGATTAAACTGATGGTAAAATTAAAAAAAAAATCTTAACGAAAGAACAAACACTTGCTGGATTCTTCTTCCCTAGTTTAACTGTGGTAGGATTCTTTTTGAAGACATATATTGTACGATTCTAAAATGTGCAGACACTTATTAAAATCTTTTCCTGTAGACAAACTATAGCTGGTTTCTCATTGTGCTTGTGCCTGTTACTCTACCATTTTAGTTTATTATTTAAATATATTTTTTATATTTTATCTTTTATTTAATATTTACTTATCTTTTTAAAAATTTATTTTAGTCTTTATATTCTGCAAATTATACAAATAAGTTATTGTTTTATCTTCTAAACGATGAAAGGATAAAAATTAGATAAAAAGTTAAATATGAAAATAATATTTTAACTCTCATGTTGTCAGAAAAGAGTCTAATAATTAAAAATTTGACAGTAAAATAAATAATATTTAGTTAATTTCTTTTTTCATAAATAAATCTCGAACAATTCATTTTAAAAAAACTTATTAATTAATTGAGTCTTGATTATATTTAGCAATGTTAAAGAAATCTCACATCGCTTGCGAGAAGGTCTGAACAAGTGTTTATAAGTGAGAGGTAATCCTCACCTTACAAGTCGATTTTGTGAGGATGAGTTATGCCCAAACTCAATTCTAAAATGGTATCAAAATCTATTCACGATTCGCTGGGCCACTTCGTCGGGCTGCCTGCAATCAAATTTCTGATCGGGCCCTCCACCTATCCGCGCAACAAGTCCAACAATGCTGAGCGCGAGGGAGTGTGTTAAAGAAGTCTCACATCGCTTGCGAGAAGGCCTAAACAAGTGTTTATAAGTAAGAGACAATTCTCATTTTACAAGTCGATTTTATGAAGATGAATTAGACCCAAACTCAATTCTAAGAAGCAATTTTGTTTCTTTCATTATTTCTATTTGTTTTAGGGTGTTGAAAGAAACAATTATGAGAATCCTAAGTTGAATGGGTGATGCTTAATTAACTGCACAACTCTTGTGCCGAATTTGCAGTTATAAGATGCTTTTCCTAATAAGCACGTGGATGACACATGACAGTATTCTACATATCCTTTGTGGTCAAAATACATATATGACTAAAATTAAAATTACAAGTTTTGATGAGTACTATATTAAGAGAGACTGGTGTTCAGATTCACATCTTATTCGTATGAATGATGACTAATTTCTATCGGAGAACCTGTAAATAATATAAGATGAGTTCTCTCTTTCAAATTGATTTTTCTCGATATGTATGAGCCAAAAATCGAATCTCTAATTACATGTTTATAACGGGGTTAAAATCCTTACCATTTAGACCAATTCATTGTTGATATCTGGTCTCCAATTTAATTTCATTCATATACAAGGGTGAAAAAGTATTCTCCTACCAATTATTAAAATGACGATACAACTCTTTTTCTTTTTTTATTAATTCTCCGATTTATAGAAAAAAAGAGTTTAGTTATCCAGAATTTAAAACCACAGAGTAAGTAATACAAATCAAGTCCAACAACTTAGTTAAATAATACAAATCATTTGCCACTATAAAGATTAAAACAATATATTTCATAACCGAAAGATATATTCTTCTTAATTAATCGTTCACTTTCACACTTTGAAAACGACATTTGTGAAAAAGGAGATACTACTAATAAGCAACTAATTTTCTTTTTGACTAAATCTTATGATTAAAAACTCAATAAGATACTAAAGATAGATATAGCCTCTTGTATATGAATTCGGTGCTAAATCATAATTTATCTAACTTTTATTGATCTAGATATCTAGATTGCTAAAACATCTTTTTATATTAGATAAAGTTTAAATATAATCATCTAAGAGGATTTTGAAATGATTAAAAAATATCACTTTAGTCGAAAGTTTTGGATTAGAGTTCAATCAATTCTAAAAATACAATTAACAATGTTCAATTCTTTTTAGAGAGTTTTGCCATTTTTTAGAGTTCAACATAACTTAAGTGATTAATCTTTACAGTTGCGCATTAGGTTATAAAATTCCACTTGAAAATGAATTTCAATAAACAAAAATGAATTATGTGTTAAAAAGTCTCTTAACATTTTATATGAACATATATTTTTATTTTTAGTACTACCTATTGGAGAAAAAAAACTGTTTCCCTTGCATATCCTCAAGTTGGTTGCAAAAAAAATGTTCAATCCTAGTAGAGATGTAGCTCATCTCATAACGAAAATAATGAGTTTAAATAACAATTTACTAATTATTATTATAAATAAAAAATTATTTTTTAGCTAGGTTATTGAAAAACTAATATATTCATCTGTAATATATGTCAAATATATTAAATTTTCAATAAATTTAAAAAATATTTTCTGACTTATAATAATAATCAGATAGAATAAGTATTTATTTCGAATAAATAAATGGTAATAGTTACTCGAGTCTTCGATCTAACCTACATTATACTCATGATATGAGTTATTTTTCTTAACTTCCCAAGCCCAAAATAACTACCTAAGTTTTACTCATCACCACCAAGAAGCCTATAAGTCGGTATTGTTAGAATTATGATATTTAAATAACACCCATAATGTTGTACACATTAACTCATGCATTATAGGTTTGAATTCACATGCACATGGCATTGTAACTACGTAGCTAGAGGCAGAGCAGTAGTTAGAATAGTAAACAATATAAATTATATTTAATTTTTTTTAATTAAATCTGCCAGTTTTGTCTGAATTTAATATTTTAAATAGGACGGTCTTGCTGAACTTATCATGTGAAGGAATTGGTTTGTGTTTTTTCTCTTCTTCATTTTGTAGTACTAAGAAGGTGCAATTAAAAAATATATATCATATCACACTTGTAAATCAATGTTAAGAAAAGGAAATTGGAAGAGATCTTATTATGAAAATGCACATCGAGAAGGAATCTAATGATTTGAAGAGGAATGCTAGCAACACACTATTTATCACACTCCTATAACACACTCCAATGATATTGTGACACATCACCAACTATTCCAATTTGTGCACTTGGCCACCGGTACATCTTTTCTACCATTTATTTTATTTATTAATATTTTGATTTTATCTCTTCATCTTCCTCTTCTTCTCTCTGCAACTCCAACCAACCCTCTCCAACAATTCAATTTCAACAATTCAAAACACAGATCCATCAAAATCATGTTTCAATTTCAACTACGATTTTACTTTTGACACAACAATTCAACTTGTAATTACAACAACTCAAAACACAAATCCATCAAAATCATGTTTCAATTTCAACAACGATTTTACTTTTGCTACATGCATTATATTTTTTCAATGGCTTTCATACAAACATAACAAAAACTGAAAATGGGTTTGTTATGAAAAAGTGATTAAACAACACAAAGAGAACACCACTACCAATAACTGATGCTCTAAAAACTCGTTTAGAAAAATGGAACTCAAATCAACTTCCAAAAATTGAACTCATATGAAAAACTAAAAATGAAACCCATATCTCAAAAATGGGACAGAGACGATGGCGATTTATAATGTTGGGAGACAGATCGAAATGAGCAATTGAGTTGTGGGACAAAGACATGGCAGTTACAATTTTTTTAGAACAGAGTTGTAAGTTGTTTCTCAACCTGGTAAAAAGAACAAAAAAAAAAAAAAAAAAGCAAAACAGGTGCAACTGGTTACCAGGTAAAATGAATTAAAAAGTAGATGATGTGGCACAATATCATTGGAGTGTGTTATAGGAGTGTGATAAAGAGTGTGTTACTAACATTCCTCATGATTTGAAAACAAACATTTGTTTTGAAGATTATTTTGACTGGTCAAAAATTAAAACTTTGCAATCACATGCGTGTAATTAACACTATCATTGGTAAACAAAATTAGTGTAAATAGTACACATGTGTTCTAAGTTGGAATTTGAGTTTACATTATTCTTCTATTTATTTTCTATTTGAAAATAGATACACACAATAGAAGATTAGTGGGATTCATAAATTAGTGGGATCTATTTTTAATGGGTCATACTAATTTTTAATGTGTCTATTTCTTTTCAAATGGATAATAAATAGAGGAATAACAAATTAAGGAAATCCAAACCCGTGTTCTAGACTGAGCTGAAGTCCAATAAGGAATGAACTTTGCATAGGAAGGTGCTTTGATTATAGAACAACGATCCCGATTGATTACATCCATTTGCTACCGCAATTAGAGCTGTTAAATGGGTCAGCTCGGTCCGACCCGTCTCGGTCCGGGGGACCATGACATATGAAGGGGCTTAAGTGGACCGGCCCGTTAAACCTCATGGCCCGGCCCGCCAAGTCCGACCCGATAAGCAAAGGGCTACATCGTCCGATGGGCCGGCACGACAAACTTTCAATTTTTTTTGACAAATGTTTTTAAAAAAATAAATTCTATTATACGTATATGAATTAACCGAACTACAAAGTATTAATACATTACCTCTAGTGCTCGAAGATTGTTATATTATGTTTCTTTTCTTTTATTTCGTAACCAATTATAATTTGATTAATTTTTTTATTTATAATGATTGAATAAGTTGTTATTAGTTTTTTTCAAATAAAGATAATCATAACAAATTTGGTTTAATAATCATCTCTTAACTAACAAATCTCATGTTTTGTTACTTATTTATCTAAAGATTTTATGGTAACTAAAACTCTTTATTTTTAGCTAAAACTATTTTTAGAATTTTAAAAAAAAAAATTTGTAACTCTTTAAGGGGCCGGCCCAAAAGCCCGTGGGGCCAGCCCTTGATGGCCCATTAAAAATATAGGCCCGAGGGACCAGCCCAATAAGGCCCGATCAATTTTTTTAAAAGCCTGGACCATATGAAAATAAATGGCTAATGGACCGGCCCGATAGCCCGACCCATTTTTACAGCTCTAACCGCAGTTAATCCGAATTTCTTATTAGGTATCATGGGACAAAAAACTTTACCCCTATCGTTTGTCATACAGTCTCACGTCAAAAAGAGCGATGATGAGGATATCATAAGCAGTTCGTAATCAATCTCGGGTATTGATACAGATATATAATGGCACCATCTACGTTTTGGAGGCAAACCCAAATCCCAAAACATGCAAATTTCAACAGATATCTAGAAACAATTAGAGAATCAGAGAACGAGAATGCCACCAAATACATTGAAATGTCCGCCAACATATAGAAACACTCCAAGACCCATCTACTCCCTGCAAAACAACAGCAAGTCACCGAAACTTGAGCGTCTCAAGACGACGAATGAACTTATCGCTAATACGAATCACCCACAACCCCCTGCGACGAATCACAACAGGCTAAAGACTCTTTCGAGCCAACCAAACCAATTTGAACCACCCATCACCGGCAGGGGCGGAGCTGTTCATACTTGAGGGTGTGCAACTGCACCCCCTGACTTTTGGAAAGTACTCATACTAATCTACTTTATTTAGAATTTGAACCCCCTGAATATTTGACTTTGCACCTTGCACCCAAAGACAGTCACTTTCACCTTCCTTCATTGACTCATTTCACTTTTGCTGCTACACTCCGAGCATACAGAGTACAGACAAACTCATGTCCCAATTTCACTTTTCTTTGTTTTTGTAAATAAATTAAATATGCCCTAATTCATAGTTCGTGGAATTCAATTGCCACTTCATTCTATTTGCTTTATTATTAATGCTCTTGGAGTATTTTAAAAATCCAAAAACACATGTTCCCACGAACATAACTCAATTGGCAGGGACATTGCAAATTATTACAGTGATTGGAGTTCAAACATTGATACTCCCACTTATCCACCTTTAAAGGTGAAATTCTAGTCACTAGGCTACTTGACAAAAAACAAATCCAAAAACACATATACATGAATGTTTGGTACAATTCTTGGAATGGTGAAAATTGATTTTAGAGGTGAATAATTAATTGTGATTTGTTTAATTTTTTAAAGATATAATTGATTTTGTTTTTAGAATTGATTCTATTTGAAGTTAAAAGTTGTAACTTCTAATTCTATAATTAATTTTTGAAAAATGTTAACACATGTCGGACACATGTTAAGGAGATAAATATAGAAAAAAATTATAATTAAAAGTAATTTTTGTGTTTAACCTATTTATTTTTCAGATTACATTATAATTTATTTTTTAGTTTGAGGGTAATTAATATAAAATTCAAAAATTTGCAGTTATATTTTAATAGTATGCACCCCCTGAGCCAGGGTCCTGGCTCCGCCATTGATCACCGGTCGCCAACACAGTCCCGAATACATGAGAAATTATAGATGGATAAATACATGAGAAATGATAATCCATCTCATTTTTATTTCATTCTTCTCATGATAGTCATTTATTTTGAGATAGAGTATTACTAAAATATGTAAAAATAGAAAGAAAGTGTACTCGTTTATCCTTAATAATAATTGTAAACAAAAGTTATTTTTCAATTTTTTTAAATAACTAATATATTTAAATTATAATATAAATCCAATACATTATTTATTCGATGAATCTAAATTTTTACTTACAATTAAGTACGAGGAAATATTATAGAATATTAATGTGAGTCTTTAATGTGAAACAATCTTTTTCGAGGGTTTGACTAGCAAGGATGCTAGTAAATAAAATTTCCGGACTTTGAATTGCAATGCTTGTTCCTCTTTTTAATACTTCTTTCGGCTTTATTTATAAGTAAAAATTACTTTTTAGATTTATTCAATCACTAATATATTTAGTTTAGATACAGACTAAATACATCAATTATTTAATGAATTTAAAAAGTAATTTTGTTTTTAAATAAAGTCAAAAATTATTCAAAACATAAATTAAATTCAGAGTGGTTGTAAAATTTTGACTGGTATGCAGAAATGCAGTTAAATTTATTAAAAAAGTAATAATGTGCTATCATATTGGGCTTGGTCAAAGGTGATGTGGATGGTCAGAATCATTTCAATGTGGTCTTCTATGGTTGGTTGTAAATCCCCATTTCTTTGTTTTGTGTAAAAATCAATCCGTTGATCCTTCCTCCATCTCAATTTATTTGAGTCAATTGACTTCACCATGCATGTTAATGCATAACTTTAACGATTAATATTTTTAATTGTATAATAGTAAAAAATATAAAAATTTGATATTTTAAAAATACTCGTCGAGATGAATTCAACGACATCTTATATGCTAATATTTATATTTATTTATTGAGAGAAAAATATGGTCAAAACAAGATACATGAATAATGCATACATTCTAAATGGCTCAAAACAAAAATATTGGTTGTAAATGTTTCATTGATAATGTAAAACAATTTATAATTTTTGCTACAATTTTTTTTTCAAAGTGATTTATATTTTGGTACGGAAGGAGTATTTTATTTTATAAAAGTATACGAGTTAATTTTTTATCTTATTTTTTCTCACATAGGTCATTTATCTTTATAAACGTGCACGAGTTAATCTTTTATCTTTATAAATGTACGCAAATTAATCATGGATCTTATTCATTTGTAACATACTCCCTCCGTCTTATGGGTGTGTTTGTTTTAGCTTTAAAAAAATAAATTTTTTCTTTGTATTTTTGAAAATAGATTTTATAAAATAGTTTTTCAAAATATTATAAGTTTTCTATATTCATTTTTTTTAAAATTCAAATACTAATTTTTACATTATATAACATAAACGTACATTATTGAAGATCAAAACATAATCAAAATCTCAATTTTTACAAAAAGTTGTATTTCAAAAACTATTTTTATGAAAATCTTTTTGAAATAACTTCAAAAAAAAATGATTTTTTTGAAATTTTGATATCCAAAAAAAAAATCAATAAAATGATGAAATGTCTAAAATGACATTTTAAGAATAACTCTTCAAACAAAACTTTCATTTGAAGCTTTTATAAAAAGTTTCTTTGTAATTTTGTTTTACACAAAATTATAATACACTATAAGAATCTATTTTTAAAAAATCTATAACAAACAGAAAAAATCATTTTTTCTTGTCCCAAATTATATGCAAAAGCAATTCACTTTCATCATTTTCAAGATTTACTTTTATTTAATCTCATAAAATTTTCCCATAATCAATAACCAATAAAAATTCTTGTTACATCTTCCCAAGAAACCTACTTCAAGGAAAACACAAAAAGTCATATTTCAAATTATCACATTATACTTTTCTTAATAAGTGTGAAATTTCTTTTTTGCTTACAATATGGGACGAAGGGAGTAATTAAAATTTTGAAATATGAACACATGTGAAAAGTTTGAAACATTTCATTAAACCTTTAAAAAAAATAATTCAAGTTTGATAAATTTAGAGTTTAATGAGAATTTAACATTTCAATTTTAGAGTTTAGAAGATTTAAGCAAACAAAAATAAACAAAACACTTAAATTCATTGAACTTTGAGGTATATTTGAGGGTTCTTTGTTATAAATTATTGAAGAAGATGATGAAGAGAAGAACGAAGAAGATAAATATTGATCTTTACTTATGGTTTTATGAATTATTTCAAACCATTTACACATGTTCTTGTTTCAAACTCTTTATTATGTTATAAATGAATAAGATAAAAGATTAACTTGAGTATATTTATAAAAATAAAGGACCTATGTGAAAAAAAAAGTTAAATATGTTTTTAGTCCCTATTTTTATGTGAGTTACGACTTTTAGTCCCTATATTTTTTTTATTATATTTTTAGTCCCTTTCGTCAATATTTTATGACTAGGATAACAAAATTGGCCACATAGGATAACTTAAATCGACTAGGATAACATTTGCATTGAATGACATGACATCTATGTTTCATCCTATATGGCTGATTTCGTTATCCAAGTCACAAAAAATTGACGGTAGAGATTAAAAATGCAAACGGAAAAAATGTGAGGTACTAAAAATATAATAAAAAAAAAGGCTTAAATGCAGTTTTTGTCCCCCACAAAAAATTAGGTTTTGCGGTGAGAAAAATTGATTTTGGTAGAATTGATTCTATAAAATTGATTCTGGCCAAAATCAATTCTTATCACCATAGAATGAAACACACACAAAGTGATTTATGTTTGAATATATTTATGCAAACAATTCCTCTTTAACAAAAAAAATTAAGTGTTAAAATCAATTTTAAAATCAGAAGCTACGATTTCTAACTTTAAATGAAATCAATTTTGAAGATAGAATTAATTTTACTTTGAGAAACTAAACAAACCAAAATCAATTATATAGGTCTAGAATCTAAGTTTGCTTCCGAATCGAAACCAAAGACAAACTTAAAAAATTTGTTGCATTATTGGTTTGGTCATTGCCTAATAAGATCAATGAGAAAAGAAAACAAGTAAATATTTGACGACCTCATTTTTTTTATGTTTCTTCTCCTTGCATGCAACAACATAACATGCCTATTAATTTGCTAATGTCTTGGGCTAATTAACGTGATAATAATTTCTTAATTAGTCTGAATTAACTTTAGCTATTTCTTCTTCTTCTTCAATAACAGACGTTGCCGCGTAACAGAAAGAATGATATGCAACGTGTCACCTTGGAAGTGGACAACGTGTCACAAATATTTTTCTCCTGTTACTCTAAATAAATCGTCGACATGATCACCGACATAGTAATCCCTTTCCCCTCTTTCAACGCCATTACAGTATTATTATTTATTCATACTTACACCTCACATTTTTATTCTGCACTCTCTCGAATCTTAGTACATTTCAAAGCAATGGAAAACGGAGATCATCAGTTCCAGAAATCAAAGGCCAAATATGATTGTCTTTTATTTGGTAATTATAACTAACCTTTCACAAATCTAAATTACTACTTCTAGAGCTAATTGTTAGTTGGTTCGGTGGTGATTCACGCCGAGTTTGGTAGGAAGTACGGCGGCTCGAGTCCTCGCAACTATGATCAGAAGAGAGATTGAACCACTTGATGTCAGAATTGACCTTCAGTGGTGGAAGAAAAAAAATAAATTACTAATTGTACTTCATTTCATCCATTAATAATTAACTTATTGTTTATTAATATTTGCAGATCTTGATGATACACTTTATCCTATCAGTTCTGGATTGTCAGGGCATGTCACCAAAAATATTCAAGGTAATAATCAATTCAATTCATCATGATATATGTGATTGTGTATGTGTATCAATTTTCTGGAATTTGTTTATTTATTTTTACTTGATGCATTGAATTGTAGAGTATATGAGTGAAAAGCTTGGGATAGAAGAGGATAAAGTTCCTGAATTGTGTGTTTCATTATATAAGATTTATGGGACAACGATGGCTGGTCTTAAGGTAATTATATAAAATCACTAATTAATTATAAGTCTTTTTATATTATGGTGAATGAATCAACATTTTTGTCTGTTTTTGCTCTCATCAGGCAATTGGCTATGATTATGACTATGATGACTTTCATGGGTAAATATGTCTTTATCTTATATTTGTGATTTGTTCATTTTTATTTATTTATTTCATTTGAATAAGTTTGAATCAATGTGAAACTATTTTTGGTGTTGTGCAGCTTTGTTCATGGGAGGTTGCCATATAATTTGCTAAAACCCGACACTGTTCTTAGGGGAATTTTGCTTAGCCTACCCTTTCGAAAAATTGTAAGTTTCTTTATTCGTATTTGATGGCCAAAGTAATAACATAGAATATATTTTATTGGCTTATTTGAACTTATTTATTGACTCGACAGTAGCACTTGTGACTTGTGAGCCTTTTTAGTAGAGTTTATAGAAACAACTTTGATATATGTCTATAAGCTGCTTTTGGCTAGCACTTTGATTGTGACATTACCAGTAGTGAGAATGTTCAAGAGAGAATATGGAAACAATTTATGAGACTATTTAAGAGTTTATAGAAACAACTTATGTCATGGTCATAAGCTGTTTTTCGGCTAGCACTTGTGATTTTACCACTAGTTAGACGGTTTAGGAGAGTTTATAAAAACAACTTATGACATGTATAAGCTAATTTCAGCTTATTTTTCTCCAAGATAGCTTTGAAAACATCTTATAGCTTATATAAAAACACTTTGATTTTATTTCATCTTTTGTATATAAATAGCTTATACATAAGTACTTAAATGATAAATATTTATGCGGTCAGGGGTTATATATGTTTATCCAAGCAGGACTATAATTCATAAACTATATAGGCTTATATCTAACTTATTTTCCTATAGGTTTTTACAAACTCAGATGAGGCACATGCAAATAGAGTGCTTCACAGGCTTGGACTGGAGGATTGTTTTGAAAGAATCATAAGCTTTGAGACTCTAAATTCTTCCAAATCCAATAACATCAATTCTACTGACAATAAAGATGGCACTGAATATAAACAAAGTTCCACAGGAATATTTGATTTTTATGAGTACATTTGTAGGCCTAATGCTGATATTGTGCTTCCAAAGACCCCAGTTGTTTGTAAACCCTTTCAAGATGCATTTGAAGAGGTTTTTAAGATGATAGATGTTGACCCTCATAGAACAGTAAGATTTTATCCTTCACTAATTATATATTTTCTGATTATACGCTATGTCGTAAAAAATCAAATTATGTATTTATTCATTTACTTTGCCTTTTGCTGCAGTTGTTCTTTGATGACAGTATCCGCAATATACAGACCGGAAAATCCTTAGGCCTTCACACAGTCTTGGTAGGTAGTCCTTGTCATTGTTGATTAACGGAAAAAATACTAATCATAATATTCTTCGAATGTGTCTTATGTTGGTTAATTTTGTCCTCAAATGTATATTTTATCGGTCAACTTGGTCTACAAAGTACTTACAAAAGACACACTTGCAGATGTAATTTCGATTTTATGTGGACATAATCATCCATTTACTATTCAAACTTTCATTGATTAAATTGAATGGAACTTCCTGCATACGTTTGTTGAACTTTGAAAAATCTATATATGCACATATTCTTAAATTAGGACTTTGATAATGTTCAACCAAAATGCATGACATTAAAATTGAAAATCATTTAATGTGAAATCTAAATTTAATACTTGTGTAGGTTGGTACTTCCCTTAGAACTCAAGGAGTGGATCATGCCTTGGAGAGTATCCATAATATGAAGGAGGCATTTCCAGAACTGTGGGAAACTGATGAGAAGCATAAAAGTGTCAAGTATTCTAGAAAGGTTGCAATTGAAACATCAGTTATAGCTTAACTTATATACATCAACCTTTTGAATTTGTGGTCCTAATAAATTTTGTCTTGACTTTGACCAGTGTAATTGTTATCAGAATAATACTGATACACTGATGTATTATTTATATAAATAATGAGTTTTTATTGGCCAAGTTTTTATTTTGTAAGGTTGGTGTTTTCACATTCACTTATTTTCCATTTTCTATGAGTTACACAATGAGTGAGGTATATGAGCGATAACATAGGGTACTCTACTTCATCTCTGCAAGTAAAGGTACTCTTCCAAATTCAATTAGAAAGATTTCAAAATTTGAAATAACATGGTAATCAATCTATGTACAGCTATTCCAGTTGAGAGAGACCACTATCGGGTACTGGTACGCATATAGTACACACCAAAATTGTACCTTTTTATCAAATTTTTTTACACTGGGTGCACGCAAGGTACGAGGGGAACAAGCAGGGTACACCAAAATGCATTTTTTTCCTTTGGTTTTTATCGAGAAAGAGTAAGATTTATATTGAAGGAACAATAAAAATATAGTACATTGATCGAGATTAATGAGATTTATTTAATAGAGCTGATAATCTTGAACTTGTTATTATCTGAACTAGAGGTTGCTCTTTTTGAGCAAATTGTTTTTTAATTTTGATGTTTTTTTTGTTGTCATTTGAACAATTTGAATCAAGGTTGTCATAATCTAATTTATGCGTTAACTCATTATAGCTAAGCAAAATCGAATTGTAGATTCAACTCTTAAACTTGTAGAGTATACCTCATATTAAAACAAACATATAATATAGATATTTTAGCTTATTTAATTTTGAACATAATCTAAAATTAATAACTCTCATTAGTTAAATATGACTACATGCATGTTTTTTTTGTAAGACATGCATGCATGTAATTTAGTATAACAAATAACACAACTATCTATTCATCGATATATCTTGTAAAGAAATAATATCTCTCATTTTTTTTCCATATATTAAATGTGACTCTTTGAATCATGCATATCATGTGAAATTGAATATTATATATGAGTGAAATATAAAATGATTATACATCATTTTATATGTGAAATTGAATCATTTTAACCCTTATTGTTTTATTTTATTTTTTCAAAACCCCAATGATTTACAAACCCCAATTTTCTATGCTTCATTCACTTGTTAAAAAAAACAAATGAATGAAGCATAGAAAATTCTAAATTCTTGAAATTTGTAAATGTGGGCAATGTTATATCAAATCTACACACAATATGTTGCAGGTCCACATGTTAAACTATAAGAATAGGTTGCATGATTGATTGTATAGTCGGTGGCGGAACCAAAAAATAAAATTCAAGGAGACTGTTAAAAAAATTATAATATATAAATTAAATAAAAAATTATATTTCGTATAAAAACTTAAGTAATATAAGATACAAACATAATCATAAAAGAATTAAATTGCATACCCTAAATAATATTCTACGTGTCCCAAATGAATTAAAATTGTCAATAATTTCCTTTAAACTAATATTTGCACGTATTACACATATACTTAAAAGAGAATAATTTTTTTTTATTTGAAAATAAATGTGCTATTTTAAATATTTTAAAAAAAATAAATTAAACAATTGTTCATTGTTTATATTGATACATATCTAAAAAATCAACTTTTTTTAAACATTGGTATTGGTTTAATGACCTGAGAAAATGTTTTGGTAATCTTGGGTATTGAATAGATTTTTTAAAAAGAAATACGAACAAAAAAAACAAAAGTTGAGATGGATGGGAGCCCATGACTTCAACATGTTAAGACGTACCATCATCTTCTAAGTTCCATTAGGCTACGCAGAAAATTTGGTAATACTTATGCGCAACTAAATATATATTATACATAGTTTTAATTTTTTAAATACCAAGGGTATTAAGGTAATTTCTCATTTTTTCGGGGGTGGCCGTGACCCACCCAGCCACCCCCTGGTTCCGCCACTCTGCAAAATTTTCATAAAGTTATGATAATTGAAAAGTTGTAATTTGATGGGCTGTTTCTCGATTAGCTTTTAATGTTTGCTACCACAAATTTTTGTTTTTTCACAAATTTTCAATAATAATGGCATGTGCACCCTGTAGAAGATTGAGACAAGGCTGTCCCAATGATTGTCCAACCCAGGGATGTTTTCATAATAACATAGAGTATGATCACTACAAGAAAAACCTGATTTCTTGACGAAATTAGTAAACATGTACTGGCGGCCTGGGCCGTCACAAAATAATCCAAATCCGTCAGAAAATAAAAAAAATATATTAAATTTTATGGAGAATTTCTTCAAAATTTTTCCAACGGCCATGACCGTCACAAATTCATGCATTACCGACGGCTGGAGGCGTCACTATTTCTGGGCGGATTTACCGACGGCTTTGGCTGTCGCTAACAGATAAGAATAAAAAAAAAACGCGTGCTAGTCTTATTTAGTTAAATTTATTTAGTTAAATTTAATTTTATTTGTTTTTTTTAATCATATATATGTGTATTGTTTATTAACAGAATTTTTTTTTTTTTTTTGTAGAGAATGTTATTTGTTCCTTGATTAGTAATATATTAAGAGCTTAGTTTTGTAATTCGAGACAATTATCGTATTTTCTTATTGAATTTTTAATTTATATTTTTGTTGTTTTAAATATTTAATTTTATGTGTTAATATGTGTTAAAATTATTTTATGTTAATTTGTATTTTTCAAAATAATAAATAAATTTTATTTAAATAAAAGTAAATATTAATTTTTTTAAAAAATTAAATATTTAAATTTTTTTTAAAAATTAAATATTTAATTTTTTTTTATAAAAAATCCGCCCAGATTTAGCAACGGCCTAAGCCGTCGTAAATCAGTCAACGCATGTCAGCTGGAGCAGGCCCGTCATCATTTCGCGACGACCTAAGCCGTCGTTACCTGTACAGCCTGGATGTGACCGTTAGCCATTAGCGACGACCTCAGGCCGTCACAAATTTCGTCCTGTCCGTTACAGACGGCCTAGGCCGTCGTAAAATTTACCGGCACCCGTTTTAGCAACGACCAGTGGCCGCCAATAATACAGCATTTAGCGACGGCTTTTAGCCATTAGCGAGGGCTTTTGGCCGTCGCAAAAACGTGTTTTTCTTGTAGTGGATAGAGTGCACTATACATTCACATATGACAATGTGCGACGTTGGATGATCTCCGCAAACGCAAACAACATTGGAGAGCAATGCTCTAAAGCTTTAAAATGGGAAGGATTTCATCGATTTCACAACCCTGTATCAGGAGCATATGGCATGTTTCGCCAATGTCAACAGAATCTTCGGCAAGCTCAACAACTGCTCAAGCAAAGGCAGCAGTTCAACAATTCTCAACATCTATTTCACCAAACTCAACAACAATTATTCCATGTCCAAACCCAACTTACCGCAGCTCAAGCCAATATAGATGCACTAGAACTTGATAACACAGAACTTGAAGAAACGGTCGAAGAGCTCCAAAGTACAATAACAGCACAAGGAGTGCTTCTGCTGCCTCAAAATCAAAATCCGGACGAGTAGAACTTTATTTGAATAGTACATATATTCCCTCTTCACCATTGCTTTGGTTTCATTCACTAACTCAGAATCCAAATCTTGTTGAATAGTGCATATTTGAATACACTATTAGAAAAAGTTGAAATACCGACGGAATTTAGAGACAGAATATATTTCGTCTCTAATAGAGATGGAATTAGAGACAGAAAATGCAGTTAGAGACGGATATTTTTATTTTAGAGACAGATATTTTCATTTTAGAGATAGATTTTGTCCGTCTCTAACAGTTTAGAGACGAGGAAATTACCGACGGGATCAAATCCGTCTCTAGCCTGCTTAGTGACGGAATATTTGCATTTTAGAGACAGATTTTGTCCGTCGGTATTTAAGATTTTTCTGGCAGTGATAGTATATGATATTCCCTCTTTAAATAGTACATATTCTTTGCCTTCTCCTTTGTTTAAAACCCAAAATACTATGTATCTGTTTTCTCCAAATTATGACTCAATTGGTATCCTCCCAATTAACAGTTCCATCAAAATCACACCAAAACTATACACATCAAACTTTGTAGTTGCCCTTGGTGAATATGCATATTATGTCACACACATCAAAACAAATTAAATAAATAATCAACAAACTTACAACATGATAATTAGATTACTTAAACTTACAACATGATAATTAGATTACTTAACACTTAAGTTAACCACATGTCTAATTCACTAGCTACTTAATCAAATACTACCTATATTTCTAAATATATGACCCTTTTGAGAATTTTCTTTGTCCTTTTTTTGTGAATTCGACATTAACTCACACCAATAATAAACTGATGTGTGGGACAAGTGTAACAAACAACTAAAACAACAAGGATTATAGATATGATGATGCAATAATTCAAAGCAATAACGGCGAAAAATAAAGAACACAATACCAATTTGTTTATCCAGTTCGGTGTTAACTAACCTAATCTGGGAAGAGAGCAGCTCTCCGTTCTACTAGAATCAAATAAGTCACTTTACAATATATTCTCAATTGAGTACAAGGAATTAACAAACTGTTAAAGTACAAAAGTAAGTATTTAAATTATCGTATCCACAGGGACCAGTGCGATATCGATGCCGTTCAATAATTAATATAATTTTAAGTATTGTAAAAGAAGTTTGATTATAAACATTCAAACTCACAACGCAGATAGGTTTGATTGTAAATTAATATTGGGTAAATATGTCTTTAACCCTGCAAAATATGTGAGTTTTGCATTTGTTCCTGTAATTTTTTTTTTTAGAAATATCCCTTTGCAATGTTCAAAAAAAAATTGGTAGTGTATTTTACCCTTGCCGATTTTTTTCCCGGGGGCAAACGCAAAACTCACCTATTTTATAGGGGTAAAGACCTATTTACCCATTAATATTTTATCTTTGAAGGATAACTTAGTAATTTCGCGGCACAAATTGAGACAAAACAAAACAACAAAAAAGTAAAATTTGTTCATAAGATTAAGATTTGGGTTAACTAGGTTAAGGTTTTGCTTGTCGCAGTGTTTGTAGAGGAAGAAAAAACTCAGCGATTTCAAAGCAAAAACTTCTTACAATGGCAAAACGAGAACTTTCAAGCGTATTGAAGAACTTGAAGGTAACAATCAACCAACAACAATCATTTTTATTCAATTTTTTTTTTTTTTTTTGAGGAATTTTCTCACTATTGTTTGATTCAAGATTGAAATTGCAAATCCATGTAGTAATTAATGATGCAAGTTTGTTTTGTTTTGAAATTGGATAGTTCATGCAAAGAGCTGCTGCAAGAGAGGAGAAACCTGAGAAAGTAGAAGAAGAGGTCAAACATGATGCAAGTTTTGGTTCATCCCCAACTGTTTCTAGAAAATGGTATTTTTATTCATTAAATTCAATTAATGTGTACTTTTTTTTTAATTTTTACTGCACTTGGGTCATCAATTTTCTATTCAATTTTGTTTTTTTATCAGTGATTTACATATTGGAATTGAAATTCATGGTTTTTTGAGTAATTATCTTAGTATTGTTAAATAGCAGTTTTAGCGGCGCGGTTTAGTACAAATTGGATTTGTTGTCCTCTTGAACTTGTCACATGAAATTTTTATTTACATTAGTGTTGTCAAATAGCGGCTATTGCGGCACTATTTAGTACAATTTGGATTTGTTCCCAAATAGCGGTTAGTGTAATTGGATTCGAAAAATTGTTATTGTTTTGTGATACGCGATTTAGTACAAAGTGTAGTTAGATAGTGGCTATAGCAATTTTATAGTATTGTAGGGAGCATAGCAAAGTTTGAATCAGTTTTGGCTGTGGGGATATTTTATGTGGAATTTCGGGTTCGGATCCGGGTCACAACATTTCCCCTCCCCAATGGTTTATTTGAGTATGTGTTGGCCACTAGGCCAATAGCAAAAAAAATAAATAATAAGAGTTTGAACCAATTGCTAATCGCTATTTTCTTAAACTGCGATTGACAGCACTGATCTATCTCTCTGTAATCAAATTTTCACATGTAAATTTTGTCAACTGAAACTTTATGATTTATTTCTCATGTGAAAATTTATCTCCCAATATCCATTTACAGAATGTTTTTTGTTTTCTATCGATAACTTAGGGTTTTTAGTTGAATATTTAATGTTTTTAAAAGTTGACATTCCATATTGCAATTATTTGTAATGATATTTGTATCCGGTATTTGCTTAAACGCTAGCTCTTCAAAGTTCAGAGTTTGAATGTTTTTGCTATATTTTGTTTGTAATGTTATTTTTACGCAACATGTTTAACCGAAAGATTGGTTGTTTTCGGTTAATGAGCAAGGCTTTGTTTCTCTGTTGCAATATGGCTTGCAGGAATCACTTGTGGAATACGGGCATCTGATGTTACTTAACAATCATATAGCCCTAAAAATTTGACAAAACTTTATCATTTTACATTATAAAATTGAAAAAGTTGAATAAATTATGAAACAATGTCTACTAAAATTTGACAACTCTGATATACAATTGCTTCCTTCATCTTTTGGTTTGTTTTATATCTCATTCGTTTTTAATTTGCCTGGCTTTTTACAAATATGTAGTGTGGTCATAGTGGAAGGTGATCCTCGTCCTGGAGCATTTAAAGGTCGAATGTCATTTCAAAGTTTTAATCCAACTGTTGATGTGAGTTTGAAGATCAAGAATTTAAAAGCCTTTTCTCTATACTCCTAGTCAATCTATATCTTCTTTTGATCATATTTTAAATTCTAATGTCGTAGCGTTGCCTTTGTAGAAATTAAATGAGGAAGAAGTAAGACTTAATCAGCCCGTAGCCAAAACTACCATTTCTAGTAATGAAAATGCTAATGTGTCTGTTAGGTGGGTTTCTTTGTCTAAACTTCCAAGTAGATATATCATTTTATATATTCTTTTCCCCCCAACAAGGGTCGGAAGATTCTCCGTTTATTGTTTTAGTTTATAATATACTTTAAGACTTAGTATCTTTTATTACCATTAACATATTATTGAGAATATTTTCTCCTACAAAGTATAAATTTATTTCTGTTTGTGACAAGTATAAATTCATTTTTGTTTGTGATGTTTCAGAGAAAATACCTCTTCAGCTGAAGGTACAGATAGTGCTAACATGAACAAGAAGAGTTATGAGGTTAATGGAAACGGTAAAAGGAAACAAAGTGAAGTTAATGAAGCAGAATATCCTAACAAATCACCCAAGAATGATCAAGGGAACAAACAATCATCGCCGAGCAGTAGTTTGGGCTCTTTCAAAAAACCGTCTGGAGATAAGCTAGACTGGAATGTTCTTAGATCATCCAGCGTCAAGCAAAATAGATGAGTTTGTTGATTAATGTATTTCATAGAAATTAAGCTAGATTTGGTTTTGTTTCGGCCCCAAGTTTTTATGTCTGTATTTGTGATTCTATTAGGCTGTTTTCTGTGAGATTTGACTTCTCTAAAGTGAGGAGTGTAATTTAAAAGGTAAAGTGTCAGGTTTGAAGCATTGATTTCAAATGAGATTTTGAAAAAATACTTGTAGACGTATGACAAACTATGGAGATGTATAATCTCATTCGATAACTTCTCAATCAATCATTGTGTTATATTTAAAGATGTTGTTTGGCTTTATAGATACTTGATTTTAGCTACTATCATATTTAAAATCCTTCTGGTTAATAGTTTGTATAATCCATTTTCATGAAAACTTAGCTTATTTTTTTAGATTATTGAGCAAATTAAAATCCTACAGAGTTATTCAAGAAGTTGGAAATAAAGTCAAGAAGCCCTTCACAAAACTTGCTGTATTTGAATTTTGTTGAAGGCCTTTTAAGATGGTTCCTACCACTGATATGTTAACTTGAAAATAGATAATCATAATTTACAAACAAGGAGAAGAAGGCAATACAGTTTGATAGTGCAGAATTGAGGTCCAAACCAAATTATAAGTGCCGACTTGTTTCTGCAGAGCAAAACATGGTACCTCAATGAAGGTATGCTTATCTATCCAGTAACTTTTAAGAAGAATACTGTCTGTTACTTCTAGCCAGATTGCTGGTTTTCTTTTTTGATGTAGTACTGTCATTATTCCCTAGTTTTTGTTTACATTCTGGTGTTCTTTTCCTTTAAGTATTACTTTTGTCTTTTCTGATGATTAGTACGAAATTTGTGTTTCATAAAGAAAAAGATTGTCGTGTTTTTCCATCTAAGGAGTGAGTTGAACATCAATATCTAAATTAAAACCTTAAATGGAGAAAGAGAAATAAAAAAGGAGAAGTTTGTTCAATTTTGTTTTTAACAGGCCTAATAGTAGATTACATATGATACTACAATACACCTGGGAAACAAAATTACTGTGTGCAATCATTATTTTTGCAAAAGCTACACTTTGGAGCTTGAAGAAAATCATGGTGTCACCGTGATTCCAAACATGTACTTAAGCAGGAACCCAAGCAGAGAAAGCATTTAAAACACGTCCCTTCCATCCGTGCAAAACCCACTTACCATCTTCATCAACTGCAAAATCTTTATGGTATTCCGTTTTCACCAATGCTTTGGTTGCATTCACCAAGTCAGAATCCAACTTGATTTGTTTGAATCCGGCTCTCCTGTTCCTGAGCTGCCACTGCTTGTAGGTCTCAGGCCTTTCAACTCTCTCTGCACCCTCACAAGCTATAACATTTATGGCATCCCTTCCAAACAACTCTCTCTCGAGCATTAACCTCTGTGTGTCTTCACGAGGCACATTAGCCTCAAACATATCAAACAATGATGAGAAGTGGTATAGTGCTTCCCTAAACCGAGTTAGAAAAAACGGTGCACTATAACTTCCATTGACAACACCGTGTAAGAAGATTTTTGGATTAATCTTCCTGATCAGCATCAACAAAGCTTCTCTTGGACAATTCGCTGTTACAGTTTCATCAGGCATGTTCTTCAGTCTGTATAAACAGCTAACAACTGTTATTTCACTCCTGTCTATCTTTAGATCCTCGAGCCGGATAGTTTCCCATTTATGTGCAATGCAGTTGTATTCAAATGGTACATTGAACTTCTTGCAGTAGTTTTCTAAACGCCGTCCAGTTTCCTCCACCCTCTCAGCAGGCCTGAATCCTGCCTGAGGAAAATCAATTCCCGTAACTCGAAGCTTTGGAGGACCACCGGGTCTTAATGAAAGTTTTTTTATAAGGCAAGGCCATTGGAAGCCATAGCAAATTCCAAAATCGATAATATGAACGCTGCTCTCATTCTTCACTAGTCTGAAAATTGTATGGGTTAACAACATATTCGTAATTCTCTGCAAAGGAGATGAGGTAACGAATAGTTTGTAAGCTTTCAACATATCTCCAGCAGTAGCCAGATCAAGTGGCTTATACGATGGCGCCTCGGCAGCCAATCTTATCTCAAGACCATTGGCAAAGTAATGAGCTAAACGCTGGAGTCCATCGCCGAAAGGCGAAGAATGTTGCCTAATCTGCTTGAGTAGCTCATTTGTATTCCTTTGATCGTAGCTCGCCACGGCCTGCGCACATTGAGTTAGCATAGTCCAGAAATCCACAGCTGGGGCATTGTTGGTAGTAGATACTTTCTTCGAACGTGAACCCGTTCCCTTTACCTTCCCTCCTGAATTGACATTCTGTGATGCTTGTTGTTTTTGTGTCCTTCCTCTCTGATAAAGCAGTACCTCATCTAAGATCTCTGTTGGCTCTAATTCATCAGAGAAGATAGCTGAAAGCTTGCTACCTCTTCCCTCTTGTTCATTACAAGTATCATCGCCATTCATCTTATGACTTCTCTTTTCTCTTGGTACTACCGAAACTGAAAACTCTTCCACCATCCCTGGCTGAATGGCATTCCAACTTCCATCGTGAATATCGTTAGCAGCTTCTGTCACATTATAGTAGTTTTTTTCTACTATAGGGGTTTTGAGTTGTAAGGAAGAACGATCGACTTCACCAACATGGTTGACCCAATCAGACTCATATGAGTTATCAGTAGAGCAGCCGCTGCTATTGCTCTCAAAACTAGCAGTGCGGCCGGAATTTCCATCTGTGTCGGTGGAATCTTCACATGATGAATTAGGATAGTTGTGACCAAGAACATCATAGAATGACTTTTCAGCAGCTTGGAGTCTTAAACATTCCTGCAACATGCAAGGTTTAAGCTCCAAGTCATCTTCTTCATCCATGAGGATATCACTTATGTATCTGAGGATGTTATTGGAATATCTTGTCCCTTTTGTGAATTCTCCATATGAGCTTGTGACAGAAGAAGGTGACGATGATGAATCTTCCAACTTAAATCCCTTTGTTTCCGCGTTTACCGTGTCAGGAACACCGAAATCTTGCAGAAAGGCGTTCGGAGAAAGCATATTTAGACAAGGCTAATACCAAAATTGAACCAAAAAATCAGACTTTTATACTAGATGTTATGAAATGTTATTTTGTCCCTAAGAAGCCAAGAATATATAACTAGGAAAATTTTGATGAATCAACGAAACCAAAGACAGAACAAGAACAGAAACAGGAAAAGATAGAATTGTTTGATATATTTGAGGATAGCAAGAAAACAAGATTCAGAAAACTAAGTAGCTGCTCATATTTTTGATAATAATACCATATCTAGAGTAAAACTATTATAGAGGCTAATGAATATAGCAAGGAACAAACTTAGGAAAGGTTGATATCTAGCAACTGAAGAGTAAATGGCATTGTTAGATGGTTTGGTCATATATCATTGTTATATATAATTCATAAAATGATTCTTTACCAAGGAAGCTGCTAGGAAGGAGTCTCATAAGTCATAGCTTCCATTCCCCTCTTTTTGTATTATTTTAATTTTAATTATTATTTTATTTATGATGTAGTACAACTAATAATAATACAGGATCAAGCATGTGCTAAGTATATGACTAGCTGTTACTGTCACAAACACACGAGAGCATGTGTGATCTAGTGTTTGATTTTTCTATGTTCTATATGAACAACTATATACACAAATATATAAGATAAGTTGTGAAGTGGTCAAACTTGTACACGTGTCAAATGCAGGTTAATCCTTGTTCCCCAAGTCATTTGTGATAACCTATTATTAAATCTATCATGTGGAGTACTAACTTGAGTTTTGAATCCAATGTGAATGCACTAATGTGATAGATGTTTTCTCTGGTCCCATGATTCCATTCCATGATGGTGTAGTAAGACTTGTCATCTATTCTACATACATCTTGTTAACACTTGACAGTTGACACCAACAATGAATCATATCATAGACATAAAAAGACATTTCAATGGAAACTTTTTCTTCTAATTCAAAATTAGTTTGTGTCGGTTGACTATCCCTTTTCAAATTTGAATCAGACCAAGACCAGTTTTATGATTTATTTTCTTCAAATCATCGAATTCAAGTTGGGTGGTTAAAATGGAGCAGGAAGTACCTCTCAAGTTGAAAAGAAATTTGATCGAACTGCGGTAAGACTGGCAATGTTGTACGGAAGACAGTGGTTGGCTGTAAAGAACCGACACAAAAATAAATTAAGTGTAGCAGACATGAGGATGTTGCGTTTGATGTATGGTAAGACCAAACAAGATAGGATTAGAAATGACAACATTAGTGAGAGTTTAGGTAGCACCTATAGTAGAAAAGATGGTGAAAACTAGGCTTATGGTTTGGTCATGTAGAGAGAAGACCTGTAGATTATGTAGTAAAGAGAGTTGATCTGATCGGATGGAGGAGAATCAAATGACTAGAAGTTGAGGAAGACCTAAGAAAACTATTAAGAAAGATCTAGAAATTAATGAGTCAGATAGAAATATGTTATTTGATAGAATATCATGACGTCGTTTAATTCATGTAGCCGACCCTACTTGGTGCGATAAGGCTTTGGTTGTTGTTTATGAATTACTGCCATTTCCTAGATTTTGCTTTCATTCAGGTGTTCTTTAAGTATTACTTTTGTCTTTTCTGATGATTAGTACTAAATTTGTGTTTCATAAAGAAAAAGATTATCATGTTGAAAATCAATAGAAATAAAAACTCAAATGGAGAAAGAGAAATAGAAAAGGGAAAGTTCATTGCATTTTTTTTTCCAACAGTTCTAAGTGAATTACATATGATACTACTATGAGACATCTTTCAGACATTTTCTTAAGCAGGAACCCAAGCAGATAAAGCATTCAAAATTCGCCCTTTCCATCCTTTTAGAATCCACTTACCATCCTCATCAACTACAAAATCTTTATGGTATTCCTTCTTCACCATTGTTTTGGTTTCATTCACTAACTCTGAATCCAACCTGATTTGTTTGAATCCGGCTCTCCTGTTCCTGATCTGCCATTGCTTGTAGGTCTCGGGCCTTTCAACTCTCTCTGCACCCTCACAAGCTATAACATTTATGGCATCCCTACCAAACAATCCACTCTCAAGCATCAACCTCTGCGGGTCTTCGCGAGGTACATTAGCCTCAAACATATCAAACAATGATGAGAAGTGATATAGTGCTTCCCTAAACCGAGTCAGGAAAAACGGTGCACTATAAGTTCCATTGACAACTCCGTGGAAGAAGATTTTTGGATTAATCTTTCTGATCAGCTTCAACAAAGCTTCTCTTGGACAATTGACTGCAACCGTTTCATCAGGCAGGTTCTTCAGTCTGTATAAACAGCTAACAAGAGTTATTTCATCCTTGTCTATCTTTAGATCCTCGAGCCGGATAGTTTCCCATTTTTGTGCAATGCAATTGTATTCAAATGGTACATTGAACTTCTTGCAGTAGTTTGCTAAACGCCGTCCGGTTTCCTCCACCCTCTCTGCAGGCCTAAATCCTGTCTGAGGAAGATCAATTCCCGTAATTCGAAGCTTTGGAGGACCACCGGTTCTTAATGAAAGTCTTTTTATGAGACAAGGCCATTGGAAACCGTAGCAAATTCCAAAATCGATAATGTGAAAGCTGCTCTCTTTCTTCACTAGTTTGAAAATTGTATTAGTTATCAACATATTTGTCATTCTCTGCAAAGGAGATGAGGTAACGAATAGTTTGTACGCTTTCAACATATCTCCAGCAGTAGCCACATCAAGTGGCTTATACGATGGCGTCTCAGCAGCCAATCTTATCTCAAGACCATTGGCAAAGTAATGAGCTAAACGCTGTAGTCCATCCCCATATTGCGAAGAATGTTGCCTAATCTGCTTGAGTAGCTCATTTGTATTCCTTTGATCGTAACCCGCCACAGCCTGCGCACATTGAGTTAGCATAGTCCACAAATCCACAGCCATGGCGTTGTTATTAGATACTTTCTTTGGCCGCGAACGTGTTGTCTTTGACTTTCCTCCTGAATCGAGATTCTGCGATGGTTGTTGGTTTTCAGTCCTTCCACACTGATAAAGCAGCACTTCATCTAAAATCTCTGGTGGCTCTAATTCATCAGAGAAGATAGCTGAAATCTTGCCACCTCGTCCCTCTAGTTCATTAAAAGATTCATCGTCATTTATATTATAACTTCTCTTTTCTCTTGGTGCTAATGAAGCTGAAACCTCTTCAACTATCACTGGCTGAATGTCATTCCAACTCCAAGTTCCATTCTGAATATGGCTAGCAGATTGTTGCTCAATTACCACTGGATCAAGTTCTGTCAAATCAAAGTAGTTTTGTTCTACTAAAGGGGTTTGTAGTTGTAAGGAATAAGAGTCAGATTCTCCAACAAGGTTGATCCAATCAGACTCATATGAATTATCAGTAGTACAGCTGCTGCTTTTGCTCTCAAAACTAGCGGCGCGACCGAAATTTCCATCTGGATCAGTTGAATCATCACATGATGAATTAGGATAGGTTTGACCAAGAACATCATAGAATGATTTTTCAGCAGCTTGGAGTCTTAAACATTCCTGCAACATACAAGGTTTGTTCTCTAAATCATATTCTTCATCCATGAGGATGTCAGTTATGTATCCTAGGATACTGTTGGAATATCTTGAGTGTTCATATTCTCCATCTGAGCTTGTGACAGAAGAAGGTGATGAAGATGAATCTTCCAACTCAAATCCATTTGTTATAGGGTTTACTTTGTTAGGAACACTGAAATCTTGCAGAAAGGTGTTTGTAGAAAGCATATTGAAACAAAGCTAATACCAAAATTAAGCAAAAAATTCAGACTATTATAAAAGATGTGTTGGAAGATATTTTTGTTCCTGAGAAACCAAGAATATATGAATAGGAAAGTTTTGATGAATCAATGAAACCAAAGAAGCAAAGACAGAACAAGAACATAAACAAGAAAAGATAAAATTGTTGATATATTTGAGGAAGACAGAACAAGAATAATGAAACAAGATTGAGAAAACTAAAAAGTTGGTCCTATTTTGGATGAAATAATAGCATATCTAGGAAAAGTTGGTTTCTATGATCAAGTGAAGAGTAAATGGCATGGTTGAATGAGTATGTGTTCATACCTATGTTATATAGAATTCATAAATGATTCTTTCTTTGTACTTAGGAAACTGCTAGGAAGGTGTATTATAGCCGCCAAGGCCAACCCCTCCTTTTGTATTATTATGATTATGATTATGATATAGTAATAATGCACGATCGAGTATGAGCTAAGTATAGTATATGACTATAGGTGTTACTGTCACACACACAAGAGAGATAAGTGATATGTGATCTAGTTTTTGATTTTTCTGTTCTATATAAATATTATATTAAGTATATAAGATAAGATATTAAATGGTCAAATGTGTACGCTTATCAAGTGCAGGTGAACCCTTGTTGCCCAAGTAATTTGTGACAATTTAATACTAAAATCATATATAATGTGATCGATTGTTAGTTGGTTCAGTGGTGATTGACGTTGAACTTGATAGGGATGATTACGATTCGATTCTCCGTAACTGTGATCAAGAGGGGATTTGAATCACTTAATAGTACTAAAATTGACTCTCGAATCAGGTTAGGCGATTTAATAGGTCGATATAAAAAAAATCATATATATATATATATATATATATATATATATATATATATATATAGATATAATGTGGAGTATTAAGTCCAATTTTGAATTCAATGTGAATGCACTTCATGTGGTCCATATTTTCTTTGGTTACATGATTTCATTCCATGATGGAATAGTAAGACATGTCATCTAATCTACATACATCTTTTTAACACTTGAAACCAACAGCAAATAATATCATAGTCATAGCCATATAAAGAAATAATATCAATGGAAACTTTTTTTTTTCTTATTCAAAATAAGTTTGGGTTTGTTGACTTTCAACCAACCATGTCTCTTTTATGTTAAATGCATTGTATGATCCGTCTAGATACATGCCCTTGGTAACAAGTTATTTGTCCTTTCTCTTTTTTATGGCAATAATAATGATTTCTTATCTTGACTAGTCCTCCCAAGTAACAGTCATTTGAACAAAGACAAAGCTTTGAAAAGTGAAAAAAAGTCTATTAAAACCAAAGGCGGACTTTGAAAAATAAAACTAAATTTACTCTCTCTTAGATATTAGATATATTGAAAGATTAATAAATCTAAACTATAATATTAAGTATATTAATTTTTTTAAAATGTATTTAAATATTTTTTTTATTAAGGACTAAAAGGAGTATTATTTAATACTTTCTTCGTCTCAATTTAATTGAATAAGTTTGACTAAATATACTTTTTTTTAACAGCTAAATTTTATTAATAACGTAATTAAATTTAAGACATGCACAGTTTGCAAACTCAGGTCATATAAGATCACTTCACACAAGGAAAAGTTTCAACGACACCATTACACTAATGACAAAACTCTTAAAACGATCCATACAATTGCAACTAAAACAATACCTAGAACAATAACAAAAAACCGCCTCCAAAAACTAAACAAAAGCAAATGCACCAAATATACTATTACTTGTTTTTGTTATATTCTTTTAGCAATAAATAAAACAAATATTAACATATAAGATGTTTGATTTGTTTCAGTAAATATTTTTAAAATATAAACTTTTTATAATTTTTACTAATAAATAATTAAAATATTAATGGTTAAAATTATACATTAACATACGCAAAATAATCAACTGAAAGTGGTATCTTCCGCAATGACAGCGGCTGTTTCCTCTCCGCTTTCTCAGGACGAATCCCTCACTCTGAGGACATCCTGCTCGCTGAATTGGAAGCCATATATCGTGGTCTGAACATGGGTATTGAGATGGGCTTCGCCAACTTAGTGTGTTATTCCGACTCGCTCCTCGCCGTGAATCTCATCAAGGGTCACACTCCACAATTTCATGTTTATGCTGTCCTTATTCAAAACATTAAGGATATCTTGGCCGCTCATAATTTCTCCCTGCACCATACCTTGAGAGAAGGAAATAAAGCTGCAGATTTCTTGGCTAAGCTTGGTTCCGCTGGAGATGATCATTTCGTCACTCACTTGACCCCTCCGGAAGGCATCGGTTTGTTGCTTCAGGACGACGCAATGGGAATTTATTTCCCTAGAATTTAGCTTCTTTTTGTTTTGTGTTTCCCTCTTTTTTTTCTCTTTAGCTTTGTAACCAAAAAAAAAAATCAACTGAATCATTTAATATGGAACGGAGTAGCTATTTAATTTTGTACACCTTAAGTTTTTTGTTTTGCATCTTGATCCAAACAATTAATTATTATTGCTTTGAACAAGCGAAGATGAATTTTATTTAAATAACATGTCCTGATCAGCATAAGGTGTGCCGCGCAGAACAACTGCAGAATCCAAACAATACAATTAATTATTAGTATGTTCTTTGTTTTGCACACATAGGCATAACACACAATTTTATTCAGAAAGATGTGTTCAAGAACTATAACGTTTTTAATATTTGAAAGTTTAAAATATAGATCTCTCAAAATATTATTAAGTTCAATCTGTTTTTATTTTGTAAATATTAAAAGTAAGATATTTTGTCACCCAACTATTGAAAATACCATTTTTATCCTTGAAATTTATATTTATAGACTAATAGTTTCCTTCCTCGAACAATATCAAGAAAATAAATACACTTGAATAATTTTTGGTATAGTACTTGACTGCACCAACTTTAATAATTCAGAAATTTGATTCAATTAAATCACATTGTCATTAACAATGCTAATCTTTCACTATACAGTGAAGAAAAGCAACATGTTTCCCATTCATCTAGCACCACATATTAGTTAAAGTGGAGTAAGTGGAGAAAGGAAAGCAACATTAAAATTATTACTATAATAATAAGCTAATGGGCAGCCAACTCCAAGCAACAAAAAAACAAACCATATGTACATTTTTAATAATTATTTGAATCGCAAACAATTTATACTATTTTTATGTATTATTATAAATTTGTCAAAATAGTTTATGATAAAATAGTATATAAAAATATAAATTTTACTAGTTTGAATTTATAAAATAACATAAAATTTAATTTATATCGCATACGCTGTTTACCTAAGATTTCCAACCCTTGCAGATAATGAGGTCCTTAAGAACTTCAATTTTTGCAGATTTGGTGTGGATATGTGGAAATAATGTATGAAGATTAAAAACTGAGATAATTCATGAAACTAACTTTTTCCTTGGCCCTAGAAAACAATTTTGCTGATTAGAGTAGGAACATTGTAAGATCATTTCTTTAAAATTATGGATTAGTAAGACACAGCTCTAAAGTATAATATTTGCAAATCACACTGAAAAACCTTTAATACTAAGTGCATATTTAGGTATCGTGGCCGGTTTATCATAATCACGGTGACACTGTAATTTTGTTGAAGTTCTAAAGTATAACTTTTGCAAAAACTCACCGTCAGTGACTCGATGTTATCATGATCAATCAATAATGAATTAGTAAGAAACTATGTAGTTTGCTATCATATCTACACTCTACGCGGACAAGATAAGAACGCTACTACAAGTGTGCTGCGTCAAAAAGAGAGAAGCGATTAAATGGAAAAACTCATATTGCAGATTTCACAAATTCACAACACAATATGAACACAGCATAGACTAGATCACATCTAACAAGGAGAGAAAAAAGTGGTCAACACCAAAGTCATAGACCATATTTCAATACTTTTGCAGCAGTACTTAAAAAAGAAAGAATCATACACAGCTAACTGAAATTGAAAATTTCTGTTGGGAATGAAAAAAAACATAGGTCTTTGCTCAATCCTGCAAGAGTATATCTTTTTGCATTCTAACAAATTACAGAATCCAATAAAGTGGGAGCCGGATTAAGCTTCTTTTAGGATGCTCAAAGTACTAAAGGAAAGTTTTGAGAAGCCGATATGTGTCAGTATCGGTATACAAGTAGAACTTTAGTTTATGCGATAATAGATATGAAGTTTCCATTAAATTACAAGCCATAAACAAGAATCCATAATTGTCATTTGTCAAAGTAAAGCTGAAAATGAGACAGCTTCAAACATGTGCTCAAATAAATTTCAAAGACAGAAACAAGAAGCAATAATTGTCACTAACTGAAAAGTAGTCATATATTTCACAAATTAAACAAATTTGCCAACTTAGTACATGGTCTATTTCACCATAAATATCCTACAAAACCTTTTCACCAACTTGTTTATATTAGACATGTTGGTCATAGAATGAAAAAAATCTACAAAAAAACATTTTGATTGCTAATATTAGGGCAGGCATGTTGAATTGCTGACAACCTAAAAAGGACACAACTACTCTGTCGGGCTCTTCTTCTCCCTGCGGGATTCCGTGCGAAGCTGGGAAGAATATTCATCGCATAGCTGAAGGTTAAGCAAATCGGGCATAACAGCATATCTGAACCTGAAACCATCGAAAGAACACACTAAGCTTTTCGATGTGACATGATGATTCAAGTAACAGTTAGCTATTATTCAGATTGTAATCGTACCTTTCAACCCAATGAGTTTTCAAAAGAGTTCAGTAACATATAATTATGCTGGCACCCAACAAGCCGAACCATACAAAATGCGGCCTTTCCAACCTTGAAGCATCCAGTTGTTATCTTCGTCAAAGACAAAATCTTTGTGGTACCATGCTCTCAGCTTACCTCTAAAGTTGTCCATTATCTCCTTATCCAGTGGGAGCTGTCTAAAACCAGCCCTAAGATTCCTAACCTGCCACTGTTTATAAGTCTCGGGCCTCTCAACCCTCTCTAAACCTTCACATGCTACGACATTCATAATCTCCCGACCCAAAAACTCTCTCTCGATCATCAACCTCCATTCATTTTCACGGCATATTAGAGTATCATACATATCATATATTGCAGAATAATGGAAAAGCGACTCCTTGAAGCGCGTGGAAAAGAAAGGTGCATTATAAGTTCCATTTACTATGGATTGAACAAATATACTCGGATTTATCTTCCTGATTAACTTCAGAACTGCATCTTTGGGACTATTTACTTCAATTGTCTCGTCATGTAAATTCTTAAACCTTATCAGACAGTTCACAGCAACTACCTCGTCGCTCTTAATATCAAGGTCTTTAATTTTAATGGTTTCCCAGTGTCGCGATGGTATGGCCTTGTATTCAAATGAAACATTGAAACGCTGACAATAGTTAGCTAGACGCCGACCAGTTTCCTCGATTCTTTCAGCCGGTCGAAATCCAGCTTGGGGATACTCAATTCCAGTGATGCGTAGCTTGGGAGGTCCACCGTCTCTTTTTGACAAAAACTTGATAAGAATTGGCCACTGGAAACCATATAAGATACCAAAATCGATAATGTGAAGGGTTTTTGCCTTTTCAGCTGTTTTCAAAATCATTTTATTTGCAAAGAAATGTGCAATTTTTTTAAAAGGGCAAACAGATATAAAAACTTGGTAAGCTTTCAAGAAATCAGCAGCACTAAACATCTTCTGGCTCATATATAATATCTGTGTACCGGTACCAGCACCAACCATACGCGCTTCGAGCGCATTTGCAAAGTAATGAGCCAACCTCTGCGACGCATCACCTGAATGAGAAGAATGCTGCGTAATCTGCTTTAACAATTCATTAGCAGTCCTATTGTCACTAGCAGACACAGCTTGTGCACAAAGAACCAAAAGTGTCCTCAAATCCACAGTTTCCCTCTTCTTCCCAGATTTCTTGGAACGCACTTTCCCTCTTCCATCAAGTTCACCAACCTTCGCGCTACTATCCACCACCGATCCATCCTTGTTTTCAGCACAAAGCGGCACATTTTCGACACTAAGCAAAACCCTATCAAACATCTCAGTTATTTCACTCTCCTCAACACAAACTGCAGACTGTTTATTACTTCTTCCTTCTTCATCCTCACTACCTTGCCGCTCATGATTCTTTCTACTCCTCAATAAACCTTGTGACTTGAATTCGAATAACTAGAATAACTCGAATTCGAATAACTCGAAATTGAATTTTCCCTAACACTACCCTCTTTCTTGATCACTTCAACCTTTCCTTTAGACTCATGAGACACCAAACTATTACTACTATTCTCCAAACCAGTAAAAAGCTGAGCTTTTTGAGGAAGAAACTTACTAGCTTCCTCTAACCCTTTTCTAAACTGCAACATAGAATCAACATCACTAAAAATATTCTGAGCTAAAACCTTAGTCTCAGAAGAATCCAAATCCAAAACCCCATCACTAATACTATCATTATTATTACTCAAACCATGCTTAGGAACAATAAACTGAGATTTAATACTAAAACCAGAATCAGTTTTACCTGAAACAGGTGTATCAGGAGAAAGAGGTTTCAACAATTCATTAGAACAAGAACTGTTTCCAGAATCAGTAGATGAAGAACTAGGAATCTGAAGAACATCAAGAGGGTGTTGATTAGGTGAAAGATTTGATTTTGATTCCAAAGCATCAAAGAAAATTTTCTCAGTATGTTGAAGAGTAATTGGGTCATAACACATACATGGTTTTTGTTGAAAATCTTCTTCCATTAGAATTTGGCTTATGTATTTAACTGTTTCTGAAAAATCATTGTCTTCAGAAGAAAGATCAGTGGAAACAAGTGGTTGCTCCTCCGAGTTGAAAAGTGAGTCAGAAATAGAATAACTCGGTGGTGGTGGGTCCACATAAGGATCATGAATGTTTGGATTTGAGTCAGAGAGGAAGTGAATGTTACCATAGTCGTCGATTTCGAAGGTTGTTTCAAATCCTAAGATGTTTGGATCCATTGTTTGTTAATAATAATGATTCTGTTTCAGTGAAATGGAAACATATTAAGTATTGAAACAACAACAACAACTACCACAAATTTATTTATTTTCTTTCGCAACTAGTTTAATCTGGTTCGAATTGGTTCTGGCATTAAGTGGTTTCGGTTCCTCTCCAATTGGAGTCGTGGGAACGGAATCGTAATTTTTCTTATTAAGTTCAGCGTCAATTGCCATTGAACTAACTTACGATTGGTAAAACAACAAAATTATTGTATAAAATATTATTGTTACTATGGTGATTATTTGACTGTGTGTAAAATAATGCAAAGTGGTGTTAGAGAGAGTCAAGAAGAACAGTTGAGGTAGTTGTGTGGAGGGAGATCAGATGAATGAAGGATAACGGATTAAGAGAAAAAGCACTTACAATACAATGGTACGAATCTTCGTGGAAGGTAGTGAGATTGTGAAAAATTGTGGACAAAATCAAATATGTTTTGAGACTCACTTTTTTAAAATAGGTATAGGGTCGAGCATGCACCCGCGACCGACTCAAAAGGTAATATAACCACCAGTTGAAGTTCAGTTTTAACGTTGTTGTCCAGTTTACATGCAATATCATGTTGTTTTTAATTACGGTCGTTAATTTAAGAGTGGACTGTTCAAATTACATATTTACTGTAACATTGTTTAATGATCTGAGCTTTTGATCTAGATCAACGACTCATAATAATAATTGCATGAAATTCATTTCCAACAAGAAGTATTTTATTTGAATATAAAATAATTGACAAGGTACATTTTTTTCTTTTCTACTTTTTAATTTTTCTATTTTACATACATTTTAAAATACATACAAAAAATATTTAATGACAAAAATTTATGTTGAAACATCACTTCTCGTAATGATATGATTCATACAAGAGAGACTATCACTAAAAGATATGATAGATGTTAAAGATGTGGCCGCTTTACGTAAAACACGAGTTGTCTCATTGACTTGACGTCTAATTAACACGACTCGAGAGTTAAGAATAGTTTTGTCATGTTTTTATTAAAGAACCATTGTTGGCTACCTACAAAGTGTAATAACGCAAGATTAATCATGGTTCATTTGGTGACCAAGTAAAGATTGAACAACACATTTTTAAGTTTTAACTATGCATAAACTTTAGTCAAAAATAAAAAAACTATGCAAAAATTGAACTTATAGTGAATAAAGCAATGTTGGTTAATTTAATTTGGTGCATGCATCTGAAGACAAAAAATTACACTCCATATGAGCTTATAGTAATGAAGATGCATTGAGATATTGTAAATTCTGTACAAAATCAGTCAATCACCATTGAATAAATTATAAATCTATGTTGATGTATTTACCAAAAACTAAATTTATATGGATATATTATATTTTATTAGCTGTCCATTCCTTTTATTTTTTGAATGCCTTTTATTAGCTGTCCTTGATGTAAACTATATGCCTATACCTCTCTTAAGTATCTCATGTGTCATCATGCCTTACGTATGGAAGGATATTTTGATAGTTTAAAAATGATAGAACAACACGTAATTATTTAATAAAAAGAATCTCAAAATAAGGAGTATGACATAATATATCCATGAATGAAAATAATTAGATAAAGATTGAATTTTTCATGTGTCAATGGTGTTTGCGGATAAAGTTTTATATGTATCACGTTAATTACTAGTAGTTTCAATTAAACATATGTGGTGTGTGTAGCATATTGTGGATTGACTTGTTAGATTAATTACTTGGAACTTCAACATCACAATCAAGGGGTGATAAGCTCACACTTTCTGATGATAATTTTGCTTGGTTGACAAGCAATTTTCTTAATCCGTACGCAAAACAACATACAAGAGGAAGCAAGTTCTCATACTCCCCTTCACAAAAAAAAAAAAAAAAAAATAGATTTTCATAAGTGTTGAATTAATAAGTCATGTTTTCGAGAAAACAGAGCTTCAGAAGCTGAGCAGAACTTCAGAAGTTACAGAGCTTCAGAAGTTCTGGTGCTTCAGAAGCTGAGCAGAGCTTCAGAAGTTGAGAAAGTTTCTGAAGCTAGTAATAGTTAGTTAGTTTGTTATATTTTGTATATAAATACATTTGCCCCATGTGGATGAAAAAAAACATTAACCCTTTTCCCTAATTCTCGTCTCAACTCTCTCGTTCTATTCTCTCTAATTTCGTCCAAATTATCACATTGTCCCAACAAATTGGTATAACAGAGCCCGGTTGTGATTCACGTTTTGCATTGATTCTTTGATCAAGAAACAATGGCGAACAATGGCACAACCTCATCACAATTTCCTGCAAATCTTCCAGTTTTCAAAGGTGAAAACTATGATCGTTGGTGTGCGCAGATGAAGGTCATTTTCAGGTTTCAAGATGTTCTTGAAACTGTTAATGATGGAGTACCAGACTTGGCTGCAAATGCTGATGAAGCAGCAAGAGCCTTGCATCGCGAGTTGAAGAAAAAGGATGCAAAAGGTCTGTTCATCATACATCAGTGTGTGGATCCTAATATCTTTGAGAAGATCATTGAGGAAGAGTCTTCTAAAGGTGCTTGGGATACATTGAAAAAGATTTATGGAGGTGATGAAAAACTGAAGGGTATCAAGCTGCAAGCTCTGAGGAGACAATATGAAATGTTGGTGATGAATGATCAAGAAACGATAGCTGAGTATCTTTCAAGAATGTTGAGTATCACTAATTTGATGAAGTCAAATGGTGAAGCTCTGTCAGAGAGGTCCAAGATTGAGAAGGTTTTGAGAACCTTGACTGAGAAATTTGATCACATAGTAGTAGCAATAGAAGAATCAAAGGATTTGGCCACTATGAAGATAGAGGAGCTCCAAGCTTCATTGGAGGCACATGAACTGAGAGTCAAGCAGAGGAGCTCAAATAAAGCTGTTGATCAAGCTTTGCAGGCAAAGTTTCAGAAAGGTTCCAAAGGGAAAAACAAGAAAAAGAAAGAAGATTCAGAGAATGATGGCAAGAACCTTAAAGATTCAGAGTCTAGCAAAGGTAACAAGAAAGGTTCAAAGAAAAAGATTGATAAGAAGGATGTGAAGTGTTATAATTGTCAGAAGCTTGGCCATTATGCTAAAGAGTGTCACTCTAAGAAAGTTGAGAGAAGTGACAAGGATGAAGCTCAATTGGCAAAGGGAAATGGTAGTGACTCTGATGATTCCCTGCTCATGGCGATTACAAACACTGACTCTGATAAATCCAACTTGTGGTATCTTGACACTGGCTGTAGCAATCACATGACTGGCAACAAGAAGTGGTTCTTGAAGCTTGATTATTCAGTGAGACGGAATATCAAGTTTGCTAATAGCAGCCAGATCACTAGTGAAGGTATGGGGACAATTCTTGTGCAGAGAAAAGATGGTCAGGAATCCTTCATTAATGAGGTATTGTATGTTCCTTCTATAACAAGTAATTTGATTAGTCTTGGTCAATTACTTGAAAAGGATTATACAGTGACAATGGCTAATAAAGAATTGAAGATTCATGATGCTAAAAGTAGGTTAATCCTAAGAGCTCCATTGTCAAGCAATAGAACCTTTAAGGTTGAAATCAATGTGATTGATTTCAAGTGCTTAGCCTCAGTCACTAGTACAGAAGAGAATTGGATATGGCACCACAGGTTTGGACACTTAAACTTCAAAAGTTTAAGCATGTTGAATTCCAAGAAGATGGTTCATGGCTTGCCTCAGATCAGAGCACCAAGTGAAATGTGTGAAGAGTGCTGTGCAGCAAAGCAGGCCAGAAATTCATTCAAGAATGAATTACCTATGAAATCAACTCAGAAGCTGGGAATGGTGTACTCAGATGTGTGTGGTCCATTTGAGGTGAAATCCATTGGAGGCAACAGCTATTTTCTGACATTCATTGATGATTGTACTAGGCATGTTTGGCTCTACCTTATCGAAAAGAAAAGTGATGTATTTACCAAGTTCAAGAAATTTAAGACACTAGTTGAAAATCAAAGTGGATTTAGTGTTAAGAAATTGAGAACTGATGGAGGTGGTGAATACACTTCACATGAATTTGCAAAATTCTGTGAAGATGAAGGTATAGAGCATGAAATCACTGCACCCTACACCCCTCAACACAATGGTGTAGCTGAGAAGAAAAATAGAAGCATCATGAACATGGCCAGAAGTATGCTTAAAGCTAAGCATATGCCTCATAAGTTTTGGGGTGAAGCAGTCTCTACAGCAGTGTACATCATCAATAGAAGTCCTACAAAGAGGTTACAAGACAGGACTCCTCATGAAGCTTGGACAGGTTTGAAACCAAGTGTTAGTCACTTTAGAATATTTGGCTCACTTTGCTTCAAACATGTTCCTGATCAAGTTAGAAGAAAACTTGATGATAGAAGTCAGACAATGATATTGTTAGGTTATCATCCCACTGGTGCTTACAAATTGTACTCACCTAGAGATAACAAAGTTGTGATTAGCAGAGATATCAGGTTTGATGAATCAAAGGGTTGGGATTGGACTGAAGGCACAAGTGCTGAAGGCACAAGTGCTGAAGGCTCAATGCTCAACAGAAGACTCATGCTTGAGGAAACAAATCAAGAGGAGATAGAAGTTGAAGATGATCAACCTAATGCTGCACCTAATCAACAGTTGAGAAGATCAACCAGAGAAAGGGTACAGTCAATAAGGTTGAATGAGTATGATGTGTTTCCTGATCAAGCAATCACTGAAGATGGAGAACTTGTCAATGAAGCAATGATTGCAGAGTTGGAACCAGTGACTCTAAGTGAAGCTTTGAAAGATTCAAATTGGTTGAATGCTATGAAAGAGGAGCTGAAGTCAATTGAGAAGAATAACACCTGGACATTGATGAACAAAGCTGTAAACAAGAGACCTATTGATGTGAAATGGGTTTTCAAGCTGAAGATGAAACCAAGTGGTGAAATTGCTAAGTACAAAGCAAGGTTAGTAGCTAAGGGTTTTCTTCAGAAGCCTGGACTTGACTTTAATGAAGTGTTTGCACCTGTGGCAAGGCTAGAGACAATTAGGATAGTTGTTGCAGTAGCTACCTACAAAGGATGGGCTATGCACCAGCTTGATGTGAAATCTGCTTTTTTGAATGGACCATTAGAGGAAGAGGTATATGTGAAGCAGCCACCAGGATTTGAGATTAAAGGTCAAGAACAGAAAGTGTACAAGTTGAACAAAGCTCTCTATGGTTTGAAACAAGCTCCAAGAGCTTGGAACAAGAGAATTGATAGCTTCCTGCTGAATTTGAGTTTCACTAGATGCACATCAGAACATGGAGTATATGTGAAAGGCTCAAGTCATGATGAGATTATAATACTGTGTCTGTATGTTGATGATTTGTTGATCACAGGATCAAACAAAGCTGTGCTAGAGAAATTCAAAGCAGACATAATGAAGGAGTTTGAGATGACTGATATGGGAGAGCTATCATATTTCCTTGGCATGGAATTTGTGAAAACAGATAGAGGCTATTTCTTGCATCAGAAGAAATATGTCACTGACATATTGAAGAGGTTCCACATGAGCAATTGCAACCCTGCAATTACTCCTATGGAAACAGGTGTGAAGCTGAGCAAGAATACTGAGGATGAGTTGGTTGATTCAACACTGTACAGACAGATCATAGGATCATTAAGGTACTTGTGCAATACTAGAATTGATTTATGTCATAGTATTGGTCTGCTGAGCAGATTTATGGATCAACCAAGGATGAACCACTTGACTGCTGCAAAGAGGGTCCTTAGATATGTGAAAGGAACCATCGATCATGGCATTTTAATTCCAAACCAAAGGAACAGTAGCAAGAAGCTAATGCCTTATGGTTACTCAGATTCAGATTGGGGAGGAGATCAAGATGACAGGAAGAGTACTGCAGGATACCTGTTCATGATAGGTAATGCACCAATCTCTTGGTGTTCTAAGAAGCAAGGGATAGTGGCATTGTCATCATGTGAAGCTGAGTATGTGGCAGCTTCATTTGCAGCTTGTCAAGCAAATTGGATTGAGATGTTGCTCACTGAATTGAAGGCAGTGGAGACAACAAGGATGAAGCTACTTGTTGACAACAAGTCAGCAATTGATTTGGCTAACAACCCAGTTAGTCATGGAAGAAGTAAGCACATTGAGAGGAGGTTTCATTTTTTGAGAGATCAAGTGAACAAAGATAAGCTTGAGGTGGAATATTGCAATACTGAGATTCAACTTGCAGATATTCTAACCAAACCTATGGCTAAGGCAAGGTTTGACACTCTGAAGAAGCTTATAGGAATGAATGCTTTGGAAAACATGCCTTAGGAGGTGTGTTGAATTAATAAGTCATGTTTTCGAGAAAACAGAGCTTCAGAAGCTGAGCAGAGCTTCAGAAGTTACAGAGCTTCAGAAGCTGAGCAGAGCTTCAGAAGTTCTGGTGCTTCAGAAGCTGAGCAGAGCCTCAGAAGTTACAGAGCTTCAGAAGTTGAGAAAGTTTCTGAAGCTAGTAATAGTTAGTTAGTTTGTTATATTTTGTATATAAATACATTTGCCCCATGTGGATGAAAAAAAACATTAACCCTTTTCCCTAATTCTCGTCTCAACTCTCTCGTTCTATTCTCTCTAATTTCGTCCAAATTATCACATTGTCCCAACAATAAGTAGTCAACTAACTATAATAATTGGACCATAATTTAGGTCTACTCATCAACGGATTTTGCTTAGTATTTTTTTATTGACTTATTTTTAAGTTTTTGAAAAATAATTTTTATGTTAATTTATAAATTTTAACTAACAAAAATTGTATCTTCATAAATTATTATAATAATATATAAAAATTTATTTATTTGCATAAGTTGTGTAATGAATCAATATAGATAGTAGAAAATAAAATAGGCTCAAAATGCATCAGATAATTATAGGTGATTAATCATATTTTTATAAGGATCTAGATCAGTTCAATTAGATAAGTCATTGATTAGTTTGTAAGGTTTAACCATTGCTATAAATAAAGGTATGAGTGAATGTAATGAGCATGCAAAAATGAATTACGAATAAGTTTGTAGTTTCTTAGATTAGTAGGGCTGAACCATCAATAAATAGGGCCTATAGCGAACTCTAAAATAAGGCTTTTTTAAAAATAATATTTTATCAAAATTATTTTGTATTTATAATTTGAAAAAAAAAATCTTTTATTATATTATTATAATATATTTTATTTAACATTTCTTTTTCAATCAAAAATAAAACCAATACATTTAATTTTTGTTGAGATGTTATTGATCTAAGATAAGATTTTGTTAATTCTAGTTCCAATACACAGAAATTTAAAAGTTATAATTGCTTGAATTCTTGAGAAGTTGCAAAATTATTGTCTCCTTTTGATTTATTTTTTTCTCAAGGATTTTTATATTCTTCTCTGAGACCTTTTACTGGTGGACAAACGGACTTATGATTTATCAGAGACATTTTTTTCTAAGTAATTGTTTTTCTTTTTTTAGAGTCTAAAGTCCTTGTTTGGGTTGTCTTATCCTTGAGTCGGCGTCCATATACTTTGTTAGTCTTTTTAGCTATTATCTCTTCCATTTATAAACAACAACAACAAAAAATTGTTCCTATTAATTGGTGCTTCCATTTTGATTCCATCCCGCTAATCTAAACCAATGAAGTTTTCGATTTTTGACAGAGAAGAAGATGCATATTGGTTGCCTTTACCACCTCACTATGTGTTTCAAACATGAGGAAACAGAGCCAACTTCAAGTGAAAAATGGACAAGAGAGTTTGTGGCATGGTGCAACTCAGTACTGCTAGTAGTACCAACAATGTCACTTTTCCCATAGAAAGAAGCTTCAGTAAGTCTGAGAAAGACCACAATTTCTACACTTCACACACCATTTTTAAATTCGTTTGGAATCAAATCTTTTTTCAACAACCAAAAATGTTAGATTAATCGTTATGAACAACTTTTTAGTTATTCATAAATGAAAGAGAAAATAGTTAAAATTTAAAAGAGACGAACAAATTATACTAATTTAGCAAACTACAAACTTTTTCATTTATTTTTACTTGCCCATTATATTCATCCATGCCTTTATTTATAGTAATGGTTAATTTTAATCCTAACAAATTAATCAATGTCTCGTGTAATTGAATTCATCTAGATCCTTTTAAAAATATGATTATCACCTATAATTATCTAATACATTTTGGGTCTATTTTATTCTCAAGGACTTATATTGATTCATTACAAATTGTTTCACGTAAAGTAAAAAATAAACCAATTCAAATGAAAGTATATTTACATGATTTAAAGATTAAATTAAAAATAATAGAAACATTTATGGGTTAAATTGATGGTTTATTTTCAAAATTATGTGTGTAAAATATTTTTTGTTAAGAAGGCAAATAAATATATAATTATTTCCTGTAAAAAAAAAAAAAAAAAAAAAAAACCAAGTTAAGCACAAGATGTTGCCTAACAAGAAAGAAATTACAAGATTAAGCAAAAATAAAAGTGGCTCAACATAACGCATTATCTATCTCTAAAGTTTAAGCAATCATCACATATTCAGCTTAAAAGAAAAACTTTTTTATGCATCTTCAACCACCACGAAGATAAAAATTTTACCTTGTCGAATAACACCTCATCAATTATATTTCTTTGTGCAAATAATCTGTTATTCCTCTTTTTCTAAAGAGACCAATAATACGGTAATTATATCGCCTGAACACTAAAACGAGTCTCTTTACAAAATAAAAAACATTATTAAATTGCAATTGATAATCAAAAACCACATTTGATAAAGGACAACATAAACCTAACCAATTTAAAATTTTACACAATAAAATCTTAGCGACAAGACATCCAACCATAAGTGGTCAAAATTTTCATCAACTCCGCAGCCGCCAAAGCAAGCCACTAAATCTGTCAATACCATACCACGTCGAGTCAAATTATCTTTCATTGGTAACTTGTTATTTAGCATTCGCCAAGTAAAAAAGAACACATTCAATGAAGCTATTTTATTCCAAATAATTTCTTTATGAATTGATGTCGAGCTGAAACAATATGTGTTAACATGTGATACGCTCCTTGGACGGAATACCCATCAACTGGATCAAGATGTCACCTTCATTTGTCTGATTCATTATTCTATAATAACAAATTTTCTAGAACAAGACTATATTCCATCTATATGCAGAAAGATCATGTGAACCATGGTTGTTAAAATCGCGTGTTAACACGTAAACTCGTATGAGTTTACGATTTTAGATGTGAAAAAAGTGTTAACGCGCATGTGAATTCGTTTTTTGGTAAAATCGCAGAAAAAACGATTTTAACCGAGTTAACTCGTTGTGAAAATGCTAAAATCGGGTAAACTCAGGCAAGTTTACTTGTTTTTCCGAGTTTACCTTTTCAAACTTTTTTGGCCCAATTTCAATTTTTTTGGCCCATTAGACAACTTTCCCTACACGTTTTGAAAAAAAAATACGACTATGTATTTATTTAAAAGGTAAAACTTTCACATTTTAACTATCTTTTTCTCTCAAATAATTATTCATCTTTTCCAGAGTTAGATGAATACAGTGATTAAGATGATGTTGTAGCCTTGTCGAAGAATATAATTAAGTTAGAAACCTATGAATCTTCTTATTTTGAATTGTTATTTAGATGTTTATATGATTTTGTTGGGATAATCATTCTATTTTGATGCAAGTTTATGGACATGGTGCTATTTACAAGAAGATTTAGTCTATTTTGGCTTTATAATTAAGTTATTTTTTTTGAAATATTGATATTTTTATAGTATTATATTAGTATATTATATATATGTCATATAAATAATATTATTATTTTAATTTTAAATAAACTCGTACGAGTTTACGATTCGAGTTTACGTGTCGAGTTTACCTATACAAAACGAGTTAAGGTAAAATCTCGATTCTAACAACCTTGATGTGAACGTGAATATTAGATTGTTGTTGTTGGCAACATAATTGCTCTTACCATATCTTCAGCAGAGTTTTTCTTGGATGATAGAACTCTACATAGAATGTTTCTTGATTTGGTTTAATAATTGGATAATATTGATTTGAACTATCAATATCATTACAAAAAATAGAATGTGCACATACCATATAATAGATTCTGGTGAAAGTTTGTGTTTTGAAGTGCCCCTTTTGTGAATTTAGTACCAAGAACTCAATGTTATTGTCTGCAAGGTTTTAAATTGCGGTTGCGGCCACTACAGTCACTGCGATGCAAAGTGCGGTCGTTGCAGTGTGAAATAATTTTCTATCCGCAAAAACATAGAAGAAAAAAAATTATTGTAATTTTTTATATATCTTTTATTTATAGTTTTCTATAAATTTAAATTCATGATTAAGATATTGTATCATATTTATGAATGAATAATATAAATTAACTCTGTTGAAACAAACATTAACATAAATAACATTCTTAATTGTTTATGCAAATACAATCAAGAAATAATAACAAAGTAAAAAAAGTTAAAAATATACAATATAAATATGCCACAAATAGATAAATGAATTAAGATGCAACTTTAACTTTGAAAGCAGCATCATGTTGTCTCCATATATAAATATGGTCTTCACTGCAAAAAAAATAAAATAAAATTGTAATCAAATATCTTAGTAACACAAGAGTATTAAAAAATTTCCATCAAAAAACATTTGTAAGGTTAAATTAGGCCAAAGTTTAAGATGATAGTAAGTATCATGTGAGATCTGACGATTCAGAGGGTGTTAAAAATCTATTATTGAATAATGAATTTTACTAACATGGATCCTAAATACACACGTTAAAAAATGAAAAAATCATTTTGAAATAACTAATATTTTGACTTTTTTTTCACCATCAGTTGAATCTGATTCGGAGGTCAGTTTTGACATCAAGTGGTTTCAGCCCCTTTCCAATCGCAGTTGCGGTGGATCGAACCGTAGTCTCCCCTTTTAAAAAATTAAATATATAACTTTTAAAATGAATGTTTTTATATTAAAATAAGTGTAATTTTTTCAATCGCGAATAACCATAATTTTTCACAAATTTAAATGAAAAAACTAAATTTTAATCAAACATTTTTTTTATGTTCTTTCATATTTATAAGTTAGTTTAACTATTCATTATTAAAATGCTATAAATTCAATCAATTATCTTATATATAATTTTTTTTACCAGAAGAGATAAGATCCATTCAAGAGAGCTAACACTAAAACAACCAATTATCAACTATAAAATAGATATCTTATAAAATTAGAATCTCTGTTAAAAAAAAGCATGCAAATCTGATTCAAATGAATCAAAATATGGTTGACTACATCATTGATAAGATTCTCATTGGCTCATTGCTGAACTGAACCTGAATCTAATTAAAAGACAGAAACAAGAGTACACATTCTTTGATGTAATAAAGTTACTACTACCTCAAATGATAAACATATTAGATTATTCTTTTGGGTGGTACATATTTGAATATGCACATAAACTTTATCCTTTTTCAACACATGCAACCACGTGTCCTTCCAATTACACACCAAACATTGTCATTGGCCATGAAAGGGAGGGAATGGGATAACCTTGTTTTGTTTGTCTTGTCTTCATTCAGGCCAAAATATTTATTTATATAAAAGAAAAATAGGAAAATGTGAACTAAAATATTATCAATGGTGAAAAAATTCCTACAACTTACTACAAGATAATTAAAACACAATGTCCCCGTTAGCATAGTACAAATGGTAAGAATATTATATGTATTATGCAGGACTGAGATTCGAAATTTAATACTCCTTTTTATTTGTCAAGTAGTTTAGTGGTTAAAAAATCTACCTTAAAGATGAATAAGTGAAGTGGATTCAAACCCGGGCTTCTGCACATATAATACGATGTTTCTACCAACTGAGTCAAGCTCACGAAGACTAATACTCCTATTTATTCACCTTAAAAAGTAAAATTCTAACTACTAAACTAAAAAAATAATAATTAAAACAAAATATATAAGAGTAAAGTTGACATAAAAGAAATTCTATTACCAAGCCCTTTATTGCATAAACCATTTATTTACAAGAAATAGCCTCTCCACAAAGGGAAAGAACCATGATGTGAGCAAAGAGAATATTACATAAATTCTCCCCCTATGCTTCACTTCTTCCTTGTAGTATATATTTTTTTACATGATATGATATATAGATAAAGCAACAATTAGCATTGTACCCCAAAAAAATTAAAAAGTGATGGTAAACATGTATATCATCATCATAGATACAAAAAAAGAAAAAAGGTAATCAAGGGTCAGAAACCTGAACACCTAACCAAACCAATCTACAAAGTCATATCATATGGTCCATTGCTATTAACACCCCCCCAATATTAAAGTAGAAGGCAAGTTTCAGGGTGATGCTTAAGTTGTTGTTGCTTAGTTTGTTGGTGTTGGGACCAAAATGCATGAGCAGTAAGGACCCTATCCAAAAGTTCTTGTGGAACAGGCTCTCCTCTTCTTTGTTGAGGAGATATTCTTGCCGTGTGTACCAAGGTTTTCCATTTATCCTGCACTATCACATACTTATATCACATGCCAACCCTTTTACTATGCCATATAAGAAAAAAAACCAAAATCATAATTGAAAGTGACATTTTTATTTGCTTCTGCGTTCAATCATTATCTAATAGTACTATATTTTAAAACATCTTTTTGTTTTTAGTCCTGCAAATATATCGCTTTTTTGCTTCTGGTCCTGGTTGTTTTGTTTTAGTCTCGGCACCGATGACCAAAAGCAAATAGTGGTATATTTGTAGGGACTGAAAACAAAAAACGATATTTATAGGAAACAAAAAACATGTTTAAAACCAAAAAGAAAAAATATGTTTGAAACCAAAACCATGTGGTACTAATGGAAAGTGACATATTTCTTTGCTTCTAAGCCCCATCACTATCTTACACTATTTTACTGAAAAAAGAGAAACATTATGTATGTGACAATTGAACATTTATAAATCAAATTCTAATTTTATATAAAAATGATAAGATCAAACTAGCTAAGATAGAAAATTAGGCAATTAACAAGAAAGCATGAGTGGAGCAATAATAAATAGCTTACCTAATACACAAGCAATTACTTGACTTGTTAGAGCAACTAATTTGTATTTAAATAGAAGTTAACAGAAGATGTAAAAGAAAGCATTCCACCAAAATGACTTAAAGTGTGATAGTCACGTTTGTATTTAAAGATTCCTTTGAGTGAGAATAGAATACAATCTAATAAAAAAATAAAAGAGTGTTGCTATGCAAAAGGGTAACAAAAGTTTTTACCTTCAAATCCACATATGTCCTATGTTTTGCATCATCAAAAGCACGCAGTTTAACATCACGCCACCTGATTTTTTAAGGATGCATATTCGTAAATTAATAGAGCCACGTACGCCGTTGATTAAGGACTTGTTTGTATAACACTTATGAAAATAAACTAAAACAACTTATTGACATATCGCGAGTAATTTGCATGTGTATCTAAATATTATGTGTTAGTTATGAGATAAGTTTTAAATAAATTCTTTCAAAGACTTCTAAAATCTAAATACTATCATAATGAAGATTACCTTCCAGTTCCGAGTCTCTCGACTGCTTCAACAAGTGCTTCCACTTCGGCAACAGAAAAAGGCCTACGAATTCGGCGGCGTTGTGACATCTCAGTTCGCTTTGGCTTCGGCTCCACTGGTAGCACAGCTAGTCCCTCCGTATCCATTTCAGGAATAGTAACAAGTTCTTTGGAATCTGTCAATCTTCTTTCACCTATTGTACTGATAGGAGAAGGTGCTGAATCGTGTTCACTTTCAACAATGTTACTTAAACTGGTTACTTGATGCTCAGTGTCGCAGAAACCTTGAATCCTCTGAATCGGACGAACTACAGCTGGACTGGAAGGTTGCCTGAATATAAATTCTCTCGTTTTAGATTAAGAAAACACAATAAAAATAATAATAGTAATAATATTTTCATTACAACTTCTCCGAGGAAAAGACACAACATATTCTTTTTTTTAGTATGAATCGAACTTGGTACCTTATGGTTTATAAGACTCACACACACTGCGCACCAACCACCTGCGCTAGACCCCAGTGGTATTAAAGATAGAGGCATTACCCTATTAAAGATAGAGGCATGTCTGCATTAGGAACATGAAGAGAATCTTTAGCACATGTGATTGGTAGGCCTTGAGAAGAATTAGGCTCCAAGGTGAAGCCCAAAGCATCCAGCGCGTTATCATGAGAAATTCCGGTCTGAAGTAGAGTTTTACTGTCATCTTTAAGTTTCTTTCCATTGAGAATCATGCCAACACACAATCCGCCTCGAAGTAGAGTAGTCACCGCTTCCATCACTGCTCTCTGCAGAACAAAATTTTGTAAGAACTGCGGCCCAACTTGTGTGAAAGATGCAACAAGGATCATAGAAAACCAAACACTGTAAATGGCGTAATAAAATTTTATTGCACCTTCAAGGATGCAATGGTTGCAGTTTCTGGAATCTCGATAAAAAGCTCCGGCACTCTAAATGATTTGATCCTAAGCTTCACTGATTAAAAGAAAGACGTGTATATGTAAGAACCTCTTTGAATATATCAATCAAGTAAAAGAATAATAACAAATCATCGCATACCATGCGAATCTCTGGATCGTAATGCTGAACGATGATATCCTTCCAAAGATGACATTCCAGGATCTGCAAATCAAAAAGTTGGAATTTATTCAGCAAAATACTCCCGAGACCATTAAATCCGGTGCCTTAAATACAAAGATTTCATTAAGATTATAAAACCTATGCGCATTCGAGCAGATGGACAAGGAACGCCTTGATTCATGTCATTCTTGGTCGAATAGTAAGTGTTATCATTTCGGATATATCCATTAGAATTTGAAGTGGAGCTGCAGTCGAAAATCTTCCTCTTCTTGAAAGGAATATTCATTTGAGATATTTGGCGTTTATAACTGTTCTTCCTATTGCTGTAAACTGTGTTGAAATTTCTATCCAATACTAACATGTTTCAAAATTGTAAAACAGATTAATGAACAAGCAAAAAGAAGCCCTATAAATGACGAACCAAGAAAGCTATTAATTCCATATGAAAATTAAACGTGAACTCACCATTGTTAGAAAGTGTATCGTGCTTTGATTCTCGAGCAACTTTCCGATATTTAGAAGCCAATCTTTTCCTTATTCTTTGATCACCTATACAAGTCTTTGACCTAAAGGACTTTGTTTTTAAACTAGGGTGAGAACACCCTGAAAAGTTTTCGTCATCATCTCTACCAACTACTGTTACATTGTCGCAACCTTTGAACAATGAGCTATGAGGCGTGCTATCGTCATCCCCAGACAACTTGGCATTGCCACCTAAATTGACCGGCACTGGAGGTTTTTCATCCACCGGATCCTCAAAACAGCACATTCCATCCGAAGTACCGATTGGCACCTTCTCGGAATTTTGGACCTCATCCTTTACTATACTTACATCAACATCTAAGTTGCAATCATTACAATCTGGATATCCAGAAGATCCTAATTCAACTTTGCTAGTAATATTTTTCATTTCACTATGGCTTTTTCTATCTGCCATTATGTCAGTAACTAACCTCTCTGAGCCGCTAGAACTTGTTACTATAGAAGCAATGCATGATTGACCATCAATTTCATGATGCAGATTTTCCTTCGAACAGCAATTTTGATCGTACACCTGTGAAGAAAGAGTAGAGAAACATTTTTTTTCACTACTTCCATCATCAGAAAGCTCGGCTTTCAATGGCTTATTTGCATCTGCGCACACTTCCTTAACAAATCCATGTTGAAGCCTTTTCTCACATCTTGCTTCATTAGGAAGCTCGGCTTTGAATGGTGTATTTGCATCTTCATCTTCTTCTTTAACGAATCCATGCTGATCTTTTCTCGACGATCCATCACTAGGTGTGATCGGATTCTGTTTCTCTTGCAATAAAGTGCCGGCAGCTACGGTGGCCAATAAGTCAATCGCACACATTCGATCGTTTTCCACACTTCTTTGAAATGCATCCCTCTTCTACGAAACATCATAAAAAAAAGTATTTACACGGATTGTTTTAATAATCATGAAAATAAATAGATAGTAGTAATCACTAATCAGTATCATAAGAGCAGCAAAACTTATTTACCCTAGGTGATCGTGCGGCACGAGGCTTTTTTGGCACCTGATAGCCATTAAATCCATAATTTATCCTGTTCTGCGCCACCATATCTCAGAAACCATGCCAAAATAAGGAATAATCAAATAAACTTCAACGCCGCGTGTTGCTTGACCCTACCAGTCTCGATTTAGAAGCCTGAAAGAAAACACTCATAAGTAACGTCGAAAATGCATTATAGTAAGCCGATACAAATAAAGAATTATGCTACTAATTAAGCATACTGTTTGATAGAAAACACATTCCATCAATATCTATATGGTGAGGACATATAAATATTGGGAGAAAAACCATGATCATCAAATGAGTGCATATAATAATAAAAAGTTAAAACCTTTGATCAGATGAGTAATAATTAGTAAACAATGAGAACAGATTCAGATGAAAACACAGAATGATTAAGCAGAGATTAACATATAATTATCAAAAATAAATCTCAAACAGCAACAGTATAATACAAATTAACTCCAAACACAAAATTAAGAAAAAGAAGGGACATAAAAGACCAGATTCCAAAACAAGACCAGATTCTAAAACCAGACATGTTCACGAGAAAGAGAAGTAAACAAAATTCAGAAAAATGTCACAAAACCGATCTTAAACCTCAGAAGAAAACGGATCTCATGAAAATTAACCAAAAAAAAAACACATCACGTGAAAAATGGAAATCAGAGATCAAATCATAAAAAACTCAAACTAAACAGAATGAAAGATCAACAAAAACAATAGAGTGCATAAACATAGATGATTGATGAAGAGAGATAAAAAAACAGAAACATGAGATGAAACAAAAACAACTTACGAATTGTGTAAACTGAAAATTCACGTGTCTCAACAACACAAAAAAAGTCCCACACACGTCAAAATTTCAACTTGTTCCAGAAACCAACGTTATCTCACAAACCCCAAAAGATAAACCCAACAACACAACAGTTTTTTTTTCTTCTTAACAAAAAATAAACAAAGTTAGCGTAATTTAAGGAAAAAACAAAACCCATCCAAAATTCAACACGAAAATCACTCTTACCAAAGATTGTTCTTCAAAGATCAAATCTTTATGAAAATTCAAGATAAATGCAAGATCGGGGTATATTCAGTCATCAAATAAAAAAGTTTCCTTTTTCTCATTTTTTTTGTGAAACAAAAAAAAACATGATTTTCAAGTACCCATTTTGAGAATTGTTTGGTTAATGTTGTTGGGTATGTTGTGTTGTTTTTTATTATGTCTGAAATCTGAAAAGTAAAACCCTTACGAAAAAACCATGAAAGTGTTTGGCTTAAACCCCAAGAGTTTATAGCATTGACCGAGTGTTACCGGTTCTATCGGTGGTTGTACCAAAAGTTACCGGATATAGCAGGTGAATGGTGAAGACACCATTAGACTGGTTCCACGCAAGTTACTTGATCATGACACGTGGATGCCTTTTGCATCTTGTGGCTCATTCTGGTCCGCTTGATCGTGAATGACGCTTAGTCACTCACTTATATTTTCTTTTTGACATTGTTTTTACCATTTTTATTTTTTGACTTTGGTTTGAATTTGATTTGTACTTGAGGGAAATATTTTGTCACTTTGTTACATTACACGCACACAGTAAAAAAATATTGTTTTTTATTTCAGTTGGGATTGCGGAAAACTGAAGCTGGATTATTATACTAATTTATTGTATTAGTTTTTTTTAACAACTTTAATTTTTTTTAAACTGGGTGGTATCCTTTGCGCGCAATTGCAGATATTAATTCTTCGAGTCTTGTGGGATCTAAATGGATGGCAAAATCTCCCTAAGAGTTTTAACACTAATGCATACCCGAACCAAAGATCGAATACAGAACCTTAGTTAAGCTACAAGAGACTCGCATCATCTCATCTAAATATTTTTGAATAATAACTTTATTGTATTGCGTAAAAAAAATAACTTTATTGTATTAATATTGCCATTATTACAAAGAAGAATCGTACATGACCATAAAGCATGTATTTTGACCATAAATAATTCATATACATGTTTAATTCAATAAATAAAGCTGGACTATTAGTATTATATTAGTTTTATTTATTTTTTTAATAACTTTATTGTACAAGGCAGAATTAACATTTTTCTTTTTCATGGAATAAACTTTTAACTTTAAAGGTATTGGATAATAAATTAGTCTTGTATGATATTTATTAAATAAAAAGTTTTGAATATAAAAAAAAAATATGATTATTAAATAAAGTATATATTTAGACCATGAATAATTCAAATATATGTTTAATTAAATAAACATTTTTTGAAAGTTTAATTAAATCAACCTATAAAATAGTTATTTTAATTATATTCAATATTGAAGAGACTACGTTGATATGTAGACAACATGTAATTGAGACATAAAATTGTCTTGTGATTTTCTAAGTGAAAAAATTCAATTTTTGTTCGGTTTTTTTGCCCCAAATTTGATTAATCTAAAAAACTATTTTAAAATAAAAAATAGTATAATAAAAGTTGTCATATGCAGTCACTTATATTCTAGAAGATAAAACACAGTCCACTATTAATTTGTGAATTGGTGAAGAAAAAAAAATTGTCAAGTAGCATATTGACTAAAATTTATATCCTTAAAATGGATAATTTGTAGGGATGGTAAAACGGATCAACCCGCCACGCACCGCCCCGCTCCGTAATTAACCCATCTAAAAAAGGGTGGAGTGGGGCGGGCTAACTAGCGATGGTGGGTTGAAAATCTCACCCCGCCCCTTTTCATGGCGGACGACAGGTTGACGGGAGTGCCCCGTCAATAATTTTTTTAAAACCTCGATAAATTCGCAAAAATATCATAAAATTTTATAAAAAAATAAAATAAAAAGTCATTTAAGGAAGTCAAAATACAAACTAACAAGACGATCAAAAAATAAAATTATCATCCAAAACTTCAAACATCCAAGATTTATAAAACCAAATAAAGTATTCAGTTTATATCAAAGAATAATTCTTATTCTCGCGAAGAATTCCATAAAAAATAATGTTGCAAATGATGTGTACTACTTTATTTTCATATATTTACATTATTTTAATTAAACCCTAAACAATAGATTCGGTTAATTGAGTTTTATTTTTTAAATGGGCAAAAAATAGAACATTCATGTATAATGAGGCAAGATTTTTTATTAAAAATAAAAATTGATTAGACCCGACGGACCAACCCGTCCACCCCCGTCAACGCCCCCGCTTTTTTTGCGGGTTAGGCAGGACCCACTACTTTGGCGGATTGAAAATGCCAACCCATCCCGTAAAAAACGGCGGGTTAAACGGGTCGATCCGACAGACTTGACCCGTTTTGCCATCCTTAATAATTTGAATAGTCGGGGTTTAAAACTCAGCTCCCTACATATATAATGCAATGTTTTTATCAATTAAGTTAAGTTTACGAAACTTTCGTGAATATATTTTCCCCACAAATAAAATATGTGTTTGACATCATCTTGAAAATGATGGAGATGACATGTTTGTTTGATGGAAAAAGGAAAGGAAAATGAAAGAATGTTGAAGGGTTGAAATTAAGTAGAAATTAAAAAGAAAAATATTTTTTTAATTATTTGGCAGGAATGAAAGAAAAGAGACATATTTAATAAACATCATTTAATACCCTTATTTTTTTATAATACATTTAATACCTTTATAAAAAACAAATAATCCATGCACAATAATTAAATCTGGAATTTTTTTTGTCCATTTTGCAGCAATTTCAACAATGTATATGGTCTCTCTCTATTGTTTTTATGGGTCCATTTTTATATTTTTTGGTACTATTTGGAAGTCAATCATTTGTTGGATTAGAAAGAATGAAAGATGAAAGAGAATCAACACAGTGCGGTATAAGTGGTAGATATTTGAGATTTTTAATCATTTGATTTTGAGTTTGATCATTAAATAGTGCGTACGAAAAAATATTATTGAGTTTAGACGAACTTTTAAATGGATATCAGTTACCTTGAACAGATTAGTCTCTGCAGTTGTAAAAATGTTATACATATTTTGGTTTGAGAGAAATAAATAGAAAAGAAAAAATATGACAATCAATAAATAAATTATTTGTCATATTTGTGATTTATTTTACTGAAAAAATATACTAGTATTTATTTGAAAATAACACAAAGTTGTACGTGGATAAAGATTGGCATGTTAATACATATGAAGGCTTAATTAATTTAAATTGGAGTGCATGAATTATGAAGTTGAGGGAGATTGAAGTTCACGTAATTACCTCAATAGAGAGGTTACTTGAAGTAAAAGCCACATTCATAATCCTCAGTCTCACCCAATTGGGGAGGAAAAGGAGAAAGGTGATTTTCTTTTGACTGATCTGCAAATTAGATATGGGAATTTGAAATTGAAAAGGGTGGTACTGGTAATAGTAAAAATCAAAGTGTCTCATTAGTATTTCCAAAGAAAATATTAAAAAAAAAAAAACTTTGTATTAAAAAAATTATTTTTTACACTTCTAAGAAGTTGATTATACAAACTTGAATATATTTTTACTATTTTTAGATTTTTTTTGAGGTATTTTTTTTTATAATTAGTATTGTATCTTAGAATCACGAGTTAGCATTTTTCAAAATCAAATTATTAATACTTTTATAATTATCAAATTATTCATATGCTCTTAGAATTCATTAGCAGTATCGGAGTAGCCGTATTATATTACATCGCGGTGTTCATGTTAGAGTCCGTACTTCATACGATATGTTTGCCAAATTTTAATAATGACAAGTCATAAAAGAAGTCATTTAAAAAATATTACATGAATTATTTTGTAAAAAAATAGAGATTAAAATTTCAAACAATAATATTAGAGGACCCAAATTCAAAGTTTTTTTAAAAGGATTAAAATAACTATTGGTGTTCATAAATTTTAACTCAACTGACAGAAATATTAAAATTGCTACGTCGGACATCATCGCCGAAATTTAAACCCAATCCATCCACTTATTGTGTGTGGGTTTCGTCTTTATACTAATAAAAATAAACATTGATAGTCCCGTGAGTTTAGCTCAATTGATTGGACATTGCATTATATATGCAGGGGGTCGAGGTTCGGCACTATGCTACTTGACAGAAAAAAAGGGTTAATAGGAACACAGGGCGATAAATTATACTACGAAAAAATTAAACATTACAGGGGTGTTTCCAAAAAATAATTACAAGGGTAAAACAAAACTCGTATATTTTACAGAAAAAATGACATATTAACCCAAAAAATAAAAAACAAATGTTGATATGATTTGAGGGATTATATTTAAGTGATTTATGTGAGTTTAACTCCAACAACAGACTTCAAATCAAGAATATTCCACTTATTCACCTTAAATAAATAATGTGAATAAGGTTGTTTTTTTTTTGTTACATAAGGTATGGTTTAAAGACTATATGATCAATTATGTTATGCAACAAACTAACCGAGTTGTTAATGAATTAGCTGAGGTATCTCGCTTTCATGCTAGTCCTCAAGTTTTTAATCATTGTCCATCATGTATTGAACTTATTCTTATGAATGAAATCTACTAGATTTATTTTTGTAAAAAAAAAATGTATGGTTTAAAAACTCAATAATAATAATAATGTAATGGAAACAAATATATTTAACTCAATAACAAATAATTAGTTTTTTTTTTTTAAAATAATTAGGTATGATTTAAACTTTAAAGTAGTGTTTATCATTTAAATTCAAAACAACTATATAAACTAGGATTAAATTTTTATTTAATTTTAATTTGCATCCACATCCAGACCCAGAAGTAGATGAAATACCAAATTCATATCATAATCTTCAATTTTTAATTCCCCAGTCTGTCATCTTCTTATTCCTAATTCACTCTCTCTGTAACTTCACCAAACCCTAATTCCCAATTTCACCACTCTCCACTGTCCCCATCACCCAAGATTCAAAAATCGACACTTTACACCAATTACTTCGATTCCCATTATTTATTTTACCTTAATTTGATTTTATTCGATTCTTCTCACGATGAAAGAAGCTAAATCTGCTAAACTAAATCATCAACTACAGCATCAGAACGGTCACCTTTCTCCTTTCAAATTCGCCAAAATGCTCGATCCAGAAGCTTCCTGGGATAAGGTTTCTTTTTAACTTCTTTTTCATACTTTTCGATCTGTTTCAGTTGTTTTCATTGTTTTCATGATTATATTTAGATTAGACATAAGTTATTAGTGATTTGAATTGTTGACTTTTTCTGTTTAGACTTTGAAGAATTATGATAAGGAAAATAGAAACAGAACAAAACATGTAACTGATATGTTTATAGATTCATTAGTACTGTTTTGGATTAAGATAATAAACGTATAATACATCATTTAATTACTTAGTAATTGTTATACTTTTAGCTAAAATCAGTTGTGACTTGTGAGTTAACCAAATGATTGGACTCAAGTGATTAAGCTAAAATCAGTTGTGAGTTAACCAAGTGATTGGACGCAAGTGATTAATGAGCTCCCACTAGGATGAATTGTTCGGGAGAACCTGAGTTTGATTCCTGGAAGGGACACAATTATTGGCCAAATTTTACTTATCTCGCGGCCGAACTTCTGATTACCAGTCCCTCTTCCCATGGGAACCGGAGGGTGGTTATTTGGTTAACACAAAATAAAAATAAAAATCAGGTGCGAGTTAGATAGTTTAAGCATTAAGTTTTGCTTATTTCTTGGGAGTTTCTACTTCTTGTTTGATTCTAGTGTATTACTTCTTTTGGGATTTTTCATCCTAATTTAATTTATACATAAAATAAATACTAGTAATTGTTATGTGTTGTTGTATGTATTATGTGATTGTGATATGGATGTAGCTTCTCTTAATTGAGGAGGGTACTTTAGAAGGTCAATGAACTGCTTTGTGATAATTCTGCACTCCTCTTTCTAGGGGAGCCAAATGTGTTGTGTTGTGATCTCATTATGCTAACCAACTTCTCTATTTTTGTCTTTCACCTTCCTATTCCCAAATAGGATCAATTGGGAGATGTATTGCATTGGATTCGACAAGGACTGGGCCTTGCATTTGGATTACTTTGGGGTACCTTTCCATTGGTTGGAGGAATTTGGTTTATCCTGTAAGTGTTTATTTTACTGATCTGTTATGTTCATCGTAAAGTTGTTTATCACTCTATACCATATAACATTGTCTTGCCTGATGTGGAATTCTCATATCCATTGATGATGTGATATCATGTATAAACTACTTGATTGGTTTTGTTATTTTGTGCCTACACAATTTGATGCCGATTCAATGCATAAATCTGAAAATGTTAACTGAAATACCAATGTTGGTGAACATTTTGTTGGATGTCTTTGTTCTTATAAATTCTGATCACAATATTTACATGGTACTTGTACATTCTAGCGAAATTGTGAAGACTTTTGTTTTTGCCAATATCGAGACTAGGGTTATAAAAGGAAATATATATTATATATCTGTAATCTATGAGAGGGGTCTTGACACAGAAAAGAAATATGCAGTCCGCAGTCATTAATAGCTAGTTAGCAACTGAGGTTCGGCATATATTAAGTAGCAATGGTGGTTCTTAACTTCTTATGAATATTTGTTGGCTGCTCTAGAAATTAGGAAACCCCCTAATATACATCAATTGTTTTTCGAGTAAATTCATACACGAGATTATTGAATAAATTCACACACGAGATTAAGCTACAGGGATCAGGTGATCTTTGCATAAGTTCTGTACCATTATGTATTAGAAAAATTTATGAATTGAGCCTTTTCTAGGTATAAAATTTTTCTGTTCATATTATCCATCAACTGTTCATTTGTGACGTGAAATTTTATTTGTCCAAAAGAAAATCCTTATGATTCAATATTCTTCTTTCCCTACCCAGATTTAGGACAGAACTCTCTAAGTTCCTTAGATATGCTTGTTACATTATTCTCCAATCAAAATATAAGTATATAACTAGTATCATTTTTTAGTTTTACTCTCATGTAAGATCTTCACATACAAGTGTGAGGAAGTTAAAAATAGTACCATTATGAATTTATGATTTTATTGGAGAACAATATACACCACAAATCCACAAGCACTAGGGAACTTTATCTGAGTTTGGTCTCTAAAATTAACATTACACTTGTAGGCGATTTGCAGTATAATGTATAACACTTCTTCGGTTTTGTGTTTGTTCCTAAAGTAAAGTTTTCCCATTTGCGTTACAGCTTTTTAGTTTTGTCCACCGGGATTATATATGGTTATTATTCAGTAATATTGAAGGTTGATGAAGAGGAATTTGGCGGCCACGGAGCCCTCCTCCAAGAGGGGCTTTTTGCATCTGTAACTCTTTTCCTGGTAATGTAGTCTTTATCACCCTATTAAATGTAGAAAGTTTCTTTATGCACAAAAAAGAAAATTGCTGGGTTTTACTGTTCCACAATCTGAGCTTGCTTTTCTAATATGTGCAGCTTTCCTGGACTGTAGTCTACAGTTTAGCACACTTCTGATTGGCGTGAAACTTGGAAGTGTTGCTGATATCTCTAAACGTCTGTGACATTTAAAAGTTTATATTTGGTTTCATGTCGGGCCATGATGTTCTGAAATCAATGAGAAAAATGTGGGTTGCGGGTATTTACTTTTCTGTGTAAAACGTTCTGATTTTGTGGAGGGTGAACAAATTTTCTTCTACTTTCCGTGATGGTAAGTAGCAGTTCTAGCTAGCATTTCGAATGACACCACATGTCTGTGGCAAATTATGGATCGCAGAACTAACGACAATCCAAATTCTGTTAAACTATTGAATAAAGGTTCTTGCAGGCAAATTCTGAAGTTCATTTTTGCAATTGTCAAAATTACTTCATGCTCTCTATCTGTTCCAATATTTTGTTCCACTTATTCCCCCATTAAATACTTGAATTCTGAAGATTATGATATTAAAAAGTTTGCAATGCCCACTACGTTGATAGCTTGCATGTCAAATGTTTAGTTACGAGTGCATGACTGGATATGCACATTACACACATGTTTAAGAAAAATTTGTTTGGTTTCTAAAAATATTCAGTTCCTATTTTCTAAAACGTGTTTTTTAATTAGTAATTAGTAACAACTAACAAGCAAATCGAAGACTGTTGTAAACAACCGCGATAAAGATAATATGAAAGATAACTTGAGAAGAATGCGTTTTTGAAAAAAAAAACATTCAATCTATATTATCTTATATATTTATTAATTCAAGTGAAAATGAAGACAAAACATAGAAAGTAAACCTAGCTTGTATAACAGTATATGTAGCAATGAGGCAGCAACATTTGTTTCCTCTCATCAGTCACCACTCCATGAGAATGGAAATTTAGGATTCAAGTTTTACTGATATGGATGGAATCATGGAATTGGCAACGATAAAACTAGCAGAACTTAACTTTACTACATTGATCGAGTATATTTTTCGAGACCAGTGTCCTTTGTTTTACTAATGGCAAGCAACATGTTGGTATCTGAACCATCAAAATAGGTGAATGCATGACTGCACAGCCAAAGTGAATGCACCGAATCCATATCCTTACATTTGACCTTTCATCTCCAAAATTACATTTCAATATTCTATAATCGTCTGAAAACTATAATTGTTGACAATAAAAACGCGTAATCAAATGAATCAACCGTCTAGTGTTCGACATATGAAATATGAACTCCTTCCTTGCTAGAAAGAAGTGGACAAGTTGGCTTCAAACATAACCGTTTTAGACTAAACTCAAAACTAAATAGAAGTTGCTTGTATTCATTTCTTTAAAATTGGCAATTATAGGCGCAAAAATTTTACAGCTCCCTTTGGCGTCTGGATCTACGCACAAGGTAAATACGCCCATAAACCCATTGTCTACCAAATCTTGAAGTTGATTGCTGCAAATGAGAACATCATGTGTTATGCAAAAGAGAAAAATACTTGCAGTTCTTGCTTAGCACTGTATGTTTCCACTCTCTATTATACCCTAATATGTGAAATCAAATAGCTGCCAAATTTTATGAACTGACTTTTGCAAGAAATTAAAACACTATACCTCGACTTCAGTGCGAAATTCCAATAAGCATTCACACACATGGCACTTTGCTCTATGGGGTGAGTTGTTAGTCTTGTCCGTTTTTACAAATGCAAATACCTGCAACAAAAGGGTTCCAACTAACTGAGACGATTTTAATGAAGTTAAACTTGAAATCTACGTTTGTCTAGTCAAACAGATAAATGAATATGATGGAAAAGAAACCATAGACTAATATGTTAGAGTTGTAGACTTGCCATCAAAGACACTAACTTAAAGACTAAGAATGCATTTGAAAGATATTATTTGGACTTATCTTATAACATAAGAACACTTTCATTCCCTTTTCAATAGAAGAAACAATTGGGTATATAAGCTCATAATAAGACAATTGCTTATTGAATAAGTGTTTGATTAAGTCTTGTATCCAAACAAGATCTTATGTCAAAAGAAACAGCCAAAGAAATAAGGGAGGCTATGGAAGACTACAAGCAACGGTTTACTATGATATGAGCAACAGCCAAAAAAATAAGGAGGCTATGGAAGACTACAATTGTGAGGGGCCATGACATTTGCCCTTCGAGTCTTATGTATTTAATTCAACGAGTGGCTAACCTCGTCTCCACAATTTGGACATGAACCCTTTAGTGCTGCTAAGTCATTTCTCCACAAGCCTTGAAGTACTTTAACTGCGAAAGAAAAGGCATTTGATAACATATCAATATAGAAATAGCGAATGGGAGATTAAATTTGAAAATGACAAGGCATAAGACGAAAAGTAGCAGCAACAGGATTTTTACCTGAAGCTGAAGTAACTGGATATCCTATGATAAAACTGAGTGCCATGAAGATAATGGTATTCACCATGAAAAGAGGCTTTAGTTCTGATGCATGGCTACCATATGATAATCCTAAATTCGTTGCATTTTGATAAGCTAAGTTGATGGTGTAAAACATTGGCCCAACACATGCTGAACTGCCAAATGCAAAAAATAGGGCCCATGTACTTGCCAATGTAAAAACCATAGATAGATCTTCCTGCCCTACATCCACACCATTCAATATTAAGGTGAAGAAACCTATAACAGAAAAGAGAAGGAAGCAAAGAAGTAGGGGAGGGAACCTTAACATACTAACCAGATGAATATAATATGTATCACAAAACATGTAGAAACCAGAGACATTCAACAGAAATAGGACATCACAAAACATGAATACTACGTCGTTTTAACTATTAGAATTTGTTTATGAACCTAACTCAACCTCACAAAATCAATTTCAAGATCACAGATGTCTGTTCTTGATAAGATCTTTTCAGACCTTATCTCTAATCAATGTAGGACTTGAACTTTTTCTCAATAATAACTTCCTAGCCACATCAAGAGCTAATAAGGGGAAATCAGCTACACCTCTTTCCAATATATATTCTTCACATTATTAAGATCACCATGCAACAGAAAATTAAGAATGAGCAACTGGAATTGGTGAATTACCTCGGCATCAGCATAAGTTGATTGCCTCCTGATACTGCATCGAGGATACTTCACAACTGATTTGGAACCATACCACTTAAGCTTCAACTGTTTCCATAATACATATATGAGTAAGATAAGAACAATATACATAACAAAGTTAAGAAGCCTATGTGGTGAATTGAAGAAGAAATATACCTCAACTCTATCAAACATGTCATCAACTATCAAAGGCTCTCCTCTGTAATATGCATCTCTTGCCTAATATCAAAGAGCACCATGTTAAAACTTAAAAGAACAAAAACAAAAAGACCGATCGGATAAACATCTTAATTACGCATAAGCGATTATCATATAAGTGCTTATGTAAGCTATTTTTATAATAAAGATAATATCAAATAAAATTGTTTTCTTTCCATATAATCAATAAGTTGCTCTCATAAGCTATCCCGGATAGCTTCTGAAAACAACTTAAGCTCAAATAAGTCATTCCAAACTGCCATAAACCAGAAAGAACCAAACAAGGCAACAACAACATCATAGACAACCACAACAATCAGAAGCAGTATCATCATATCATATTATAAATAAAAGATTAAACTTGATTAACTATCTTAATCAATAGAAAGTGAAATTGTGAGAGAAAGTGAAAGTAGAAGTTACTTGAGAATAAAGAGCTTCAAGAGTCTCTTGTGTGGCGGTTTGAAGAGGACCAACATATATACATGATGGACCATGAGGACGGTCGTCACAGGTGGCAGAGATTCGAAGAGAGAATGAAGAAGAAACAGAACGGTTGTTTCTGATTTTGGATAACTGTAGCACCGTCCAACCACCAAACGCGGTGGTAGTGGTGGTGGTGGTGCCGCTAGTGCTTGCTAACATATTCATCTCAGTTTTTGTGTTTGTTCTGTTAGATATTTATTTATGTAAGATAAGGAACCACAACAAAGACACACGCTTTGTGCCAAAACCTCACATTCCTGTATTGTTTTTCTTCATGTCTATCTCTTCTAAATTTTGTAAGCTAATATATTTTTCAATCAATTGGCACGGGAGAATCTACCTTATGTGTCCAATAAATTCTTTGATAAAGATTAGTTATTATTAACAACGGTGGAAATTTCGTATCAATATCATAATAACGAAAAAAAGGAATCACTAATGTAATAATAAAAACTTATTTATCCATGATGCACGATACACCTCACTTATATGACCTATAGTTTATGTCCGAAAGCAAATGCATAAATTGAGTAATATCTTACCGACACTTTAGATATAAGGTTTATCCGAACATTTAATAAGAGATGATGAATATAATTCATCTACTATGATACAACGTCTGAATTATTCTTGTTGTAAGAGTTTGAGTACTCTTTGTACTTTCACTAATATTTTTCTTTGAATACATACTTTCACTAATTGTAATATTTTGCTTATAAAAAAAAATGTGTTTGGTGACACGACGCCAACACTTATATTTGATAAATTCGATTTATCAAATTACTATCAACATCATGCAGTGTTTTAGTGTTAATATCGTATCTAGTGTTTATGCCAGTAACTTATTAGGTAACAATGCATTCAAATGTGGATTTTTTATAGACAAAAATGTAATCTCCTCAATACGAACCTTACTTGGTAGAGGTCCCTAAGCATATTCTTATAAGTATTCTAATCCTAATTAACATCATATGACTAAGATTGACTAAATGTGAATGTAGATTATTTATCTTTATTGCGCTTTTTTTTTATTTTTTATTTACATAATCTAATGACCATAAATTAATTTTTTAAAACGAATAATTGAAAGATTTTGAATTTAAACTCAAACTCTGAATAAAAAATGCAATATTTTTATCAATTAAATTATATTTATGGAGGTTTGCATAATTATCTTTTTTCCATTTTTTTCCCCTCAAACCAAACACATCATAAATGTTATGAGATTTATTTTGACCAAATTATGAGATTTCTTCAAGAGTACTGTGTAGCGTACAAAGCAAAAATTCTTTTGCGTATGTATGTAGAAAAAACAGAGTTAATATCTATGAACCACCGATACTTTTATTATTAGTCATGTCGCGGTGTTCGATACTCGTATGACATCCGTATGACATTCCTATAAACGTGTCGGAAAGGTGTCCAAAAAAACAATTTTTTCTTTATTTCGACACTCCTTAAATCGGTGTCCGACACCTATAAAACACTCGTACAAACGTGTCGGGGTAAGTGTCCAAATTTTATTTTTTTATTTGCTTCTACTTTTCTCATACATATATACGACGATTAAAAATATGTCGAAATAATAATATTGATCAATGAAGAATTAAAGATATTACATTTTGATTACATTATTTTTAGTTTTTCGATAGTAGTTGGATGAGTAAATGTCAAATGTCCTATCATATATTATTTTAAAACATTTTTTATTGAAAACTTTGTTCAACTTAGATGCATATGTATGTATTTTTAATTCTAAACTTATATTTTTAATAAATATGTAGTGGTGTCGGTGTCGTATAATTTTTACATTAACGGTATTAGAGTGTCCATGTCGCATCGTGTCGTGGTGTCCGTGTCAGAGTCCGTGGTTCATAGGTTAACATGTATATTTAATTAAAAAAGTTTGATAGCTTGTGCAACCCACGTTACCATGTGAATTTTGAAAACAGGAAAAAAAATAAATATAAAGATGGTATTGAAAACAGGAAAAAAATAAATATAAAGATGCAATACCAATCACACAAATATAAATGAACTAGTAGTTTTAAACCAACAAGAAAAAAGAGCCATTAGCTACTATACCAACCACACAAATATAAAGATACAAATCTAAGAAACAACTAAAACCACACAAAATTAGATATTAATCTCATTGGTCCTTACTTTGGACTTTATATATCTATGGATTCAGACAAAACCTTTCATACAGAATATTGACAAAAAAAACTTGTCATTTGTAGTATTATAAAAAAAAAAAAAAATTTAATTTTTCATGTAACAACATAAATAAAAAAAAAAAAAAAAAAAATTAAGAAAAAAAAAGAAAAAAGAATATGCGTTTGCCGGGAGTCGAACCCGGGTCTATTGCTTGGAAGGCAATTATCCTAACCGTTGGACTACAAACGCTTGTTGAGCTACAATCGCACATCAAAATATTAGAGCTCAAATTCAATTTTGAAACAAGCAAGTAATAATAACAAGTGCTCCAAAATAAAATACAAAAAAATGCAACCACTTTACCTATGCATCAGAAGTCAGAACAGAAAGAAACAAGTTGAAATCGCTCTGAACTCATCTCGCCGGAAAACGCAACCGAAGTTAGTTACCGGCCGCCATAAACAGTAAGAAACTCCGTCCAGCCTTTACTTTTTATGCTGAAATTGTTTTTCTTTACATATATGTGATAATTCATGAAATCAAATTCACTATATTGATTTAATTTGTTTCAATTTCAGATTAGAATGGATGAGAAGAAGCAAAATCAGAAAAACAAATACAGTATAATTGTTCCTACATATAATGAACGACTCAACATTAGTCTCATTCTTTACCTTATATTCAAGCACCTTCCGTAATTTCTTCATTTCTATAATCTATTTTTCTTATATGTTAGCATGTTTTTATGAATCTATGTGTATAATGATGCAAATTAAATTTAATCATATTTTCTTTTTGTTGTAAATTTGTAATATTTAGCTTCTTTTTCAACCCTAAATTAAAAGATATCGAAAGAATTTTAGTGTAGAATGATGATTATTAGATTATGATGAAAATGTTGTCGATTGCGGATTGTGGAAAATAGCGGTTTATTCAAATTTTGATATGCGATAGTGCTATTGCTCGCTATACTTGCTATTAGACAACATTTTGTGCTAAATAGTGTATCACAAAACAATAAAGATTTGTTTGAATTTCGCAACGCTATAGAGCACAGTTGTTTAAGAACATTGATGGATACTCCGATGTATTGCTCAATTTTAGGGATGTTGATTTTGAAGTTATTGTTGTGGATGATGGGAGTCCGGATGGTACTCAAGAGGTTGTAAAACAGCTGCAGCAGGTTTATGGTGAAGATCGTATTGTAAGCACTCGGATTTACTATTTAAATTTTCATATATAGATGACTAGTAATTTGTGAGGAGGTCGATTTTTTAGTATCTATCTTGCTCCCTTGGTATCAATTTAGTGTAATGATGCGTATTCTTGTGGTTACAGTTGTTAAGAGCGAGGCCTAGGAAGATGGGTTTAGGTATGTACCTGAGACTTTTACTAAATGATGTTTGATAAAATTGGCATTTGATGTGATTAATTTGCAGGAACGGCTTATATTCATGGCATGAAGCATGCGTCTGGAAATTTTGTTGTCATTATGGATGCTGATCTATCACACCATGTATGTTATTCTGTTCACATGTAGATAATAGGTTGCAGTCACGAAGAATGATTAAATTTGAAACGAGATAAAAATTTAACAAGACTTGGATTGTTGAATGAACTTTGTATTAGATTTTTAGTTTAGAGAATTTTTTAGTTGCAGCATTGTATTTTTTTCCCTTCCTGATATGTCTATGTTGTTCTGCAGCCAAAATATTTGCCGGGCTTCATTAGGTAACGAAAGCTTTTAATAATATCTTTCTTGTTTTCTTGTTACCAGCCACAACTTAACTCTTCCCTTTTTTTTCTTTCAGAAAGCAGTTGGAAACTGGTGCTGATATAGTTACAGGGACTCGTTATGTTAAAGGTGGTGGTGTGCATGGATGGAATCTTATGCGCAAACTAACAAGCAGGGGAGCAAATGTTCTTGCACAAACACTTCTATGGCCTGGTATCTCCGACTTGACAGGATCTTTTAGGTATAGAGCTTGATAATCAAAATTAAACTGTTTGATGAGTGTTGTTGCTCACCTGTTAACTGGTTTTAGATTGATGTATTGTTGTTCTTGTTCTTTTTAGACTTTATAGGAAATCAGTGCTTGAAGATATCATTAGTTGCTGCGTTAGTAAGGGATATGTCTTCCAAATGGAGATGATAGTACGAGCATCCAGAAAAGGGTACCATATTGAAGAGGTACAGTTGCTTACTTCGTGATGGTTATTCTTTATGTTGACCTGTTTGTTATGTTGACTTCATAGCTCATGAGTTAGATGTATAATTAGCATCGATAATCACTATATGTGCTTGCCATTTATACATTCTTGACATATCTAGCGTAACTTGTACCTTTTATTCATTCAACTTGTAAATTGAATGATGGACATCATTTTTAATACCGTAGGAGTTATAATTGGTACACCTTACAATTGCTTGCTGGTGAATGTTTCACCAATCCATATACACCCTAATACTGTGAATTCGGTTGACCGTAAAATTGCTTGATTCAGTTATAACCGATGATATGTATGTGATTTGTCATGGATTTTTTTTGAAAGGCAATAGCTTACCTTAGTTTCACATGTGTACAGGTTCCAATTACGTTTGTTGATAGAGTATATGGAAGTTCAAAGCTTGGTGGATCAGAGATCGTTGAATACCTGAAAGGCCTAGTATATCTTCTGATGACAACATAAAAAGATGAATGATATTGACTCGTGTATTGTATGTATTTCAGTTTTGCAAAAACACAAGATATTGCAGTTCAGTAAGCCGATTATTGAGGAAACAACTTTGGCTGCTAGACTCTTCATAGTTTGAGTTTTGTAGGAAGCGTTTATATGGTCAACACGCCAACAGTTATGTAGCGTCATATGTCATTTATAACTGTTGATAAAATGTTGATGATTAATTGATTTTAGTTTAGCTGAAGTTGTGACTTATGTTGATCCATTTTTTGGTTTTTCTTATTTGTCACCAATAGACATGTACGCATAATTTTATGCAACCAAAAGAAGAGGACATGAAATCCTACCCTTATTTGTTTCATTGTTTTCACATTATGTCAATTAATATTGTTTTGTTCTGTGAGAGCTTGACCATGCAGTAAATCTAATAAATTGTTTATTTGCACAACATAGTAATAAAACTGTAATTCGAATGAATGCTTCATTTTCTATTTGACCCAATTTTTGTTTTGTTTCCTTTGTCATGCAAAGCCTGCAACTACAAGGCAACAGCCAACAACCAATATATCTATGTAATAAGTATTTATGATTCTGAAGGCGTAAAATTGATTTTGACATGTTTGCTTTCTGCTCTTGAATAAAATTGATTTTACCTTTAGAATTGATTCTAACTTTTTTTGACATAAGAATTGATTCTAACTTGAAATTAAAATTTGTAGCTTTTTAGTTTAAACATGATTTTTGATAGAATAGAATATTCTTGAAATTTTGACATTGAAATTTATTGTTCAACATAATTTTATATTAATATATCTAAACGTAAATTAGTTTGCCTTAAACTCAATTTTAATCGGAATCAATTCACTTAAAATTAATTTTTGTCACCGCAAAACCAAACATTCACTTGGTATTAAAAAAAACTATCATAGAGAATAACTTGTTTTTCTAATCATATTTTTTTGAAGAATCTTCTACCCAACAACTCTAGTGTGTCTTTATATCCATTTAGGCTAGAATTCAATGACATTTTTCTCTTCAACCGAGTTTTGAAAAAATCGCAAAATTCGTCGTCTATAATCCACGAAAATTGTAAAAAAAACTATGGTAAAGGATAACTTGTTTTTCGATACATATTTTTTAAAGAATCTTCTAACCAACAACTTTAGTATGTCTTTAGATCAATTTAGTAGAGAATTCAAAGAAATTTTATTTTTTCCATCGAGTTTTGAAAAAATTGCAAATTTTGTAGTCTATAACCCACAAAAATTGTAAAGAATAACTTGTATTTCGATTCATATTTTTTTAAGAATCTCCAATACAACACCTATAGTGTGTCTTTAGATCCAGTTAGACGAGAATTCAGTGACATTTTATATTTTTCACTGGGTTTTGAATAATCCCAAAATTCGTAGTCTATTACCCATTAAAATTGTAAAAAATACTATCGTAAAGAATAACTTGTTTTTCCATCCATATTTTTTGATGAATGTTGTACCCAACACCTCTAGTATGTCTTTAGATCCATTTACGCGAGAATTCAATGACATTTTATTTTTTCACGAGTTTTGAAAAAATCGCCAAATTCGTAGTTTGTAATCCACGAAAATTGCAAAAAAAAATTATCATAAAAAATAACTTGTTTTTCAATCTAGATTTTTTGAAGAATCTTCTACCCAACACCACTAGTATATGTTTAGATCCATTTAGGCTAGACTTCCATGGCATTCTTTTCTTCCACCGAGTTTTGAAAAAATCACAAAATTCGTAGTCTATAACCCACGAAAATTGTAAAAAAAACTATGGTAAAGGATAACTTGTTTTTCGATCCATATTTTTTGAAGAATCTTCTAACCAACAACTTTAGTAAGTCTTTAGATCCATTTAGGAGAGAATTCAAAGAAATTTTATGTTTTCCACCGAGTTTTGAAAAAAATTGCAAAATTCGAAGTCTATAACCCACGAAAATTGTAAAAAAAACTATCGTAAAGTATAACTTTTTTTCAATCCATATTTTTTGAAGATTCTTCTACCCAACACCTCTAGTGTGTCTTTAGATCCATTTAGGCTAGAATTAAACGACATTTGTTTCTTCCACCGAGTTTTGAAAAAATCGCAAAATTCGTAGTCAATATAACCCACGAAAATTGTAAAAAACAATATCATAAATAATAACTTGTTTTTCAATCCATATTTTTTGAAGAATCTTCTACCCAACAACTCTTGTGTGTCTTTAGATCCAATAAGGTGAAAATTCAATGAAATTTTAATTTTCTCACCGAGTTTCAAAAAAATCACAAAATTCGTAGTCTATAACCCACGAAAACTGTAAAAAAAACTGTCGTAAAGAATAAATTGTTTTTCGATTCATTTTTTTTAAGAATCTTCTATACAACACCTATAGTGTGTCTTTAGATCCAATTAGACGAGAATTCAGTCACATTTTATTTTTTTCACCGGGTTTTGAATAATTCCAAAATTCGTAGTCTATAACCTACGAAAACTGTAAAAAAAACTATCGTAAAGAATAACTTGTTTTTCAATCCATATTTTTTGAAGAATATTCTACCCAACACCTCTAGTGTGTCTTTAGATCCATAAAGGCTAGAATTCAATGACTACCCAACACCTCTAGTGTGTCTTTAGATCCATAAAGGCTAGAATTCAATGACATATTTGTTTTATCCACCAAGTTTTGAAAAAATAGCAAGATTCATAGTCAATAACCCACGAAAATTGTAAAAAACAATATCATAAATAATGACTTGTTTTTCAATCCATATTTTTTGAAGAATCTTCTACCCAACAACTCTAGTGTTACTTTAGATCCAATAAGATGAAATTTTAATATTTTCACCGAGTTTCAAAAAAGTCAAAAAATTCGTAGTCTATATAACCCAACACCTCTCGTATGTCTTTAGATCAATTTAAGCGAGAATTCAATGATATTTTATTTTTTTCACCGAGTTTCGAAAAACTCACAAAATTCGTAGTCTATACTCACGAAAATTTAAAAAAAATATCATAAATAATAACTTGTTTTTCAATGCATATTTTTTTGAAGAATCTTCTACCCAACACCTCTAGCGTGTCTTTAGATCCATTTAGGCTAGACTTCAATGACATTTTTTTCTTCCACCGAGTTTTGAAAAAATCACAAAATTCGTAGTCTATAACCCACGAAAATTGTAAAAAAAACTATGGTAAAGGATAACTTGTTTTTCGATCCATATTTTTTGAAGAATCTAACCAACAACTTTAGTATGTCTTTAGATCCATTTAGGAGAGAATTCAAAGAAATTTTTTGTTTTCCACCGAGTTTTGAAAAAATTGCAAAATTCGTAGTCTACCCACGAAAATTGTAAAAAAAACTATCGTAAAGTATAACTTTTTTTCAATCCATATTTTTTGAAGATTCTTTTGCCCAACACCTCTAGTGTGTCTTTAGATCCATTTAGGCTAGAATTAAACGACATTTGTTTCTTCTACCGAGTTTTGAAAAAATCGCAAAATTCGTAGTCTATAACCTACGAAAATTGTAAAAAAAACTATAGTAAAGGATAGCTTGTTTTTCGATCCATATTTTTTGAAGAATCTTACAACCAACAACTTTAGTATGTCTTTAGATCCATTTAGGAGAGAATTCAAAGAAATTTTATTTTTTCCACCGAGTTTTGAATAATTATAAAATTCGTAGTCTATAACCCACGAAAACTGTAAAAAAAACTATCGTAAAGAATAAATTGTTTTTCGATTAATTTTTTTTAAAATCTTCTATACAACACCTATAGTGTGTCTTTAGATCCAATTAGATGAGAATTCAGTCACATTTTATTTTTTTCACCGGGTTTTGAATAATTCCAAAATTCGTAGTCTATTACCCATGAAAATTGTAAAAAATACGATCGTAAAGAATAACTTGTTTTTCCATCCATATTTTTTCATGAATCTTGTACTAAACACCTCTCGTATGTCTTTAGATCAATTTACGCGAGAATTCAATTATATTTTATTTTTTTCCCTGAGTTTCGAAAATCTCACAAAATTCGTAGTCTATAATTCCGAAATTTTTTAAAAAAATATCATAAATAATAACTTGTTTTTCAATGCATATTTTTTTGAAGAATCTTCTACCCAACACCTCTGGTGTTTCTTTAGATCCATTTAGGCTAGACTTCAATGGCATTCTTTTCTTCCACCGAGTTTTGAAAAAATCACAAAATTCGTAGTCTATAACCCACGAAAATTGTAAAAAAAACTATGGTAAAGGATAACTTGTTTTTCGATCCATATTTTTTGAAGAATCTTCTAACCAACAACTTTAGTAAGTCTTTAGATCCATTTAGGGGTGAATTGAAATAAATTTTATGTTTTCCACCGAGTTTTGAAAAATTTGCAAAATTCGTAGTCTATATTCCACGAAAATTGTAAAAAAAACTATCGTAAAGTATAACTTTTTTTCAATCCATATTTTTTGAAGATTCTTCTACCCAACAACTCTAGTGTGTCTTTAGATCCATTTATGCTAGAATTAAACGACATTTGTTTCTTCCACCGAGTTTTGAAAAAATCGCAAAATTCGTAGTCAAAATAACCCACGAAAATTGTAAAAAACAATATCATAAATAATAACTTGTTTTTCAATCCATATTTTTTGAAGAATCTTCTACCCAACAACTCTAGTGTGTCTTTAGATCCAATAAGGTGAAAATTCAATGAAATTTTAATTTTTTCACCGAGTTTCCAAAAAAATCACAAAATTCGTAGTCTATAACCCCGAAAATTGTAAAAAAAAACTATCGTAAAGAATAACTTGTTTTTCGATTCGTTTTTTTTTAAGAATCTTCTATACAGCACCTATAGTGTGTCTTTAGATACAATTAGACGAGAATTCAGTCACATTTTATTTTTTTTCACCGGGTTTTGAATAATACCAAAATTCGTAGTCTATTACCCATGAAAATTGTAAAAACTACGATCGTAAAGAATAACTTGTTTTTCCATCCATATTTTTTCATGAATCTTGTATCAAACACCTCTCGTATGTCTTTAGATCAATTTACGCGAGAATTTAATGACATTTTATTTTTTCACCGAGTTTCGAAAAACTCACAAAATTCGTAGTCTATAACCCACGAAATTTTTAAAAAAAACTATCATAAATAATAACTTGTTTTTCAATGCATTTTTTTTGTTGAAGAATCTCCAATACAACACCTATAGTGTGTCTTTAGATCCAGTTAGACGAGAATTCAGTGACATTTTATATTTTTCACTGGGTTTTGAATAATCCCAAAATTCGAAGTCTATTACCCATTAAAATTGTAAAAAATACTATCGTAAAGAATAACTTGTTTTTCGATCCATATTTTTTGATGAATGTTGTACCCAACACCTCTAGTATGTCTTTAGATCCATTTACGCGAGAATTCAATGACATTTTATTTTTTCACGAGTTTTGAAAAAATCGCCAAATTCGTAGTTTGTAATCCACGAAAATTGCAAAAAAAAATTATCATAAAAAATAACTTGTTTTTCAATCTAGATTTTTTGAAGAATCTTCTCCCCAACACCATTAGTATGTGTTTAGATCCATTTAGGCTAGACTTCAATGGCATTCTTTTCTTCCACCGAGTTTTGAAAAAATCACAAAATTCGTAGTCTATAAACCCACGAAAATTGTAAAAAAAACTATGGTAAAGGATAACTTGTTTTTCGATCCATATTTTTTGAAGAATCTTCTAACCAACAACTTTAGTAAGTCTTTAGATCCATTTAGGAGAGAATTCAAAGAAATTTTATGTTTTCCACCGAGTTTTGAAAAAAATTGCAAAATTCGTAGTCTATAACCCACGAAAATTGTAAAAAAAACTATCGTAAAGTATAACTTTTTTTCAATCCATATTTTTTGAAGATTCTTCTACCCAACACCTCTAGTGTGTCTTTAGATCCATTTAGGCTAGAATTAAACGACATTTGTTTCTTCCACCGAGTTTTGAAAAAATCGCAAAATTCGTAGTCAATATAACCCACGAAAATTGTAAAAAACAATATCATAAATAATAACTTGTTTTTCAATCCATATTTTTTGAAGAATCTTCTACCCAACAACTCTAGTGTGTCTTTAGATCCAATAAGGTGAAAATTCAACGAAATTTTAATTTTTTCACTGAGTTTCAAAAAAATCACAAAATTCGTAGTTTATAACCCACGAAAACTGTAAAAAAAACTATCGTAAAGAATAAATTGTTTTTCGATTCATTTTTTTTAAGTATCTTCTATACAACACCTATAGTGTGTCTTTAGATCCAATTAGACGAGAATTCAGTCACATTTTATTTTTTTCATCGGGTTTTGAATAATTCCAAAATTCGTAGTCTATAACCTACGAAAACTGTAAAAAAAACTATCGTAAAGAATAACTTGTTTTTCAATCCATATTTTTTGAAGAATATTCTACCCAACACCTCTAGTGTGTCTTTAGATCCATAAAGGCTAGAATTCAATGACATATTTGTTTTATCCACCAAGTTTTGAAAAAATCGCAAGATTCGTAGTCAATAACCCACAAAAATTGTAAAAAATAATATCATAAATAATGACTTGTTTTTCAATCCATATTTTTTGAAGAATCTTCTACCCAACAACTCTAGTGTTTCTTTAGATCCAATAAAATGAAATTTTAATTTTTTCACCGAGTTTCAAAAAAATCAAAAAATTCGTAGTCTATATAACCCAACACCTCTCGTATGTCTTTAGATCAATTTAAGCGAGAATTCAATAATATTTTGTTTTTTTCACCGAGTTACGAAAAACTCACAAAATTCGTAGTCTATAACTCACGAAAATTTAAAAAAAATATCATAAATAATAACTTGTTTTTCAATGCATATTTTTTTGAAGAATCTTCTACCCAACACCTCTAGCGTGTCTTTAGATCCATTTAGGCTAGACTTCAATGGCATTTTTTTCTTCCACCGAGTTTTGAAAAAATCACAAAATTCGTAGTCTATAACACACGAAAATTGTAAAAAAAAACTATGGTAAAGGATAACTTGTTTTTCGATCCATATTTTTTGAAGAATCTAACCAACAACTTTAGTATGTCTTTAGATCCATTTAGGAGAGAATTCAAAGAAATTTTTTGTTTTCCACCGAGTTTTGAAAAAATTGCAAAATTCGTAGTCTACCCACGAAAATTGTAAAAAAAACTATCGTAAAGTATAACTTTTTTTCAATCCATATTTTTTGAAGATTCTTTTGCCCAACACCTCTAGTGTGTCTTTAGATCCATTTAGGCTAGAATTAAACGACATTTGTTTCTTCCACCGAGTTTTGAAAAAATCGCAAAATTCGTAGTCAATATAACCCACGAAAAATGTAAAAAACAATATCATAAATAATAACTTGTTTTTCAATCCATATTTTTTGAAGAATCTTCTACCCAACAACTCTTGTGTGTCTTTAGATCCAATAAGGTGAAAATTCAATGAAATTTTAATTTTCTCACCGAGTTTCAAAAAAATCACAAAATTCGTAGTCTATAACCCACGAAAACTGTAAAAAAAACTGTCGTAAAGAATAAATTGTTTTTCGATTCATTTTTTTTAAGAATCTTCTATACAACACCTATAGTGTGTCTTTAGATCCAATTAGACGAGAATTCAGTCACATTTTATTTTTTTCACCGGGTTTTGAATAATTCCAAAATTCGTAGTCTATAACCTACGAAAACTGTAAAAAAAACTATCGTAAAGAATAACGTGTTTTTCAATCCATATTTTTTGAAGAATATTCTACCCAACACCTCTAGTGTGTCTTTAGATCCATAAAGGCTAGAATTCAATGACATATTTGTTTTGCACCGAGTTTTGAAAAAATCGCAAAATTCATAGTCTAAAACCCACGAAAATTGTAAAAAAAACTATCGTAAATAATAACTTGTTTTTCGATTCAATTTTTTTAAGAATCTTCTATACAACACCTATAGTGTGTCTTTAGATCCAATTAGACGAGAATTCAGTCACATTTTATTTTTTTCAACGGGTTTTGAATAATTCCAAAATTTGTAGTCTATTACCCACGAAAACTGTAAAAAATAAGATCGTAAAGAATAACTTGTTTTTCTATCCATATATTTTCATGAATCTTGTACTCAACACCTCTCGTATGTCTTTAGACTCATTTACGCGAGAATTCAATGACTTTTTATTTTTTTCACCGAGTTTCGAAAAAATCACAAAATTCGTAGTCTATAACCGACGAATTTTTTTTTTTAAAAGCTATCAATAAGAATAACTTGTTTTTCAATCCATAATTTTTGAAGAATCTTCTACCCAACACCTCTAGTGTGTCTTTAGATCCATTTAGGCTAGAATTAAATGATATTTTTTTCTTCCACCGAGTTTTGAAAAAATCGCAAATCTCGTATTCTATAACCCACGAAAATTGTAAAAAAAAACTATGGTAAAGGATAACTTGTTTTTCGATCCATATTTTTTGAAGAATCTTCTAACCAGCAACTTTAGTATGTCTTTGAATCCATTTAGGAGAGAATTCAAAAAATATATATTTGTTCACCGAGTTTTGAAAAAATCCCAAAATTCATAGTTTATAAACCACAAAAACTTTAAAAAAAACTATCGTAAAGAATAACTTGTTTTCCAATCCATATTTTCTTAAGAATATTCTACCCAACACCTCTAGTATGTCTTTAGATCCATTTACGCGAGAATTCAATGACATTTTATTTTTTTCACCGAGTTTTAAAAAATCGCCAAATTCGTAGTCTATAACCCACGAAAATTGTAAAAAAAACTATCGTAAAGAATAACTTGTTTTTCGATTGATATTTTTTTAAGAATCTTCAATTCAACACCTATAGTGTGTCTTTTGATCCAGTTAGACAAGAATTCAGTGAAATTTTATTTTTTTTCACCGGGTTTTTAATAATCCCAAAATTCGTAGTCTATTACCCATGAAAATTGTAAAAAATACGATCGTAAAGAATAACTTGTTTTTTCATCCATATTTTTTTATGAATCTTGTACTCATCACCTCTAGTATGTCATTAGATCCATTTACGCGAGAATTCAATAACATTTTATTTTTTTCACCGAGTTTTGAAAAAATCGGCAAATTCGTAGTTTATAACCCACGAAAATTGTAAAAAAAACTATCATAAAGAATAACTTGTTTTTCAATCCATATTTTTTGATGAATCTTCTATCCAACACCTCTAGTGTGTCTTTAGATGCATTTAGGCTAGAATTCAATGACATTTTTTCTTCCACCGAGTTTTGAAAAAATAGCAAAATTCGCGAAAATTGTAATAACAAATACTATCATAAAGAATAACTTGTTTTTCAATCCATATTTTTTGAAGAATCTTCTACCCAACACCTCTAGTGTGTCTTTAGATCCAATAAGGCGAAAATTCAATGAAATTTTATTTTTTTCACCGAGTTTTGAAAAAATCACGAAAATTGTAAAAAAAAAAAAATTATCATGAATAATAACTTGTTTTTCAATCCATATTTTTTTGAAGAATCTTCTATCCAACACCTCTAGTGTGTCTTTAGATTCACTTAGGCTATAATTCAATGATATTTTTTTTGCTTCTATCGAGTTTTGAAAAAATTGCAAAATTCCCTATAACCCACGACAATTGAAAAAAAAAAAACTATGGTAAAGGATAACTTATTTTTCGATCTATATTTTTTGAAGAATCTTCTAACCAACAACTTTATTATGTCTTTAGATCCATTTAGGAGAGAATTCAAAGAAATTTTATTTTTTTCATCGAGTTTTGAAAAAAATTCAAAATTCGTAGTCTATAACCCACGAAAACTGTAAAAAAAATATCGTAAAGAATAACTAGTTTTTCAATCCATATTTTTTGAAGAATATTCTACCCAACACCTCTAGTATGTCTTTAGATCCATTTTGGCTAGAATTCAATTACATATTTTGTTTCCTCCGAGTTTTGAAAAAATCGCAAAATTCGTAATCTATATGCAATTAGAAAAAGTACTACCAAAAAATTATTTATTTTTTGTTATATTAATAAATAAATACTTTTTTATAAAGTCTTATAAAAAAAAATAGAATATTGGTGTGGTAAGTTAATTAGGTGGTGTAGGAAGGTAAAGAATTCCTTTCAAAAGTCATAAACCAATCCAAAGTACCAAACATACCCTACAAACAACAAAACTAACTAACTTCCGTCAACAAACAAACAACGTTAAACACGAGAGACATGCAAAAACAAACACAAACAAACAATTCCTAACTTTACCAGAGTTTTATTAGAAAATTGAATTCCTTGGGTAACAAGAAACAAGAATCATCATCATCATGGGTGGACGGAGGGACCCATATGGTGGCACAGTTGAAGTTAACGTTGATTCTCCCCGTGATGATGCCGCCGTTCATCATGGACGTGGTGGTTCTCGGCCGTCTAATCCTCCTCCTCCCCCTCCCGTCACCCGCGGTTATGATCGTGATTTTAGACTCTTTAAACAATGGTTTCCATGGTTGATTCCAACCTTTGTTTTTGCTAACATTGTTATATTCATTGTTACAATGTATGTCAATGATTGTCCTGAGAATTCTTTTAGTGATTCTTGTGTTGCTTCTTTTCTTGGAAGATTCTCTTTTCAACCTCTCAAAGAAAACCCTCTCTTTGGTCCTTCTTCCTCTACGTGAGTTTTTCTTTTCCCTTTATCTATTCATCTCATATTACATTCATAAACACAACTTTTAATTTTTTTTTAATATCTTGAAAAATGATACATTAATCATGTCATGCAACACATGTAATTTATGTTCAATTATTTATTTCTAATAAATTTGTTATCGGTGTTGATGTGTCACGTGGTACATAGATTACATGTGTATTTGGTATCACTGTAATAACAGACACGGTTGATTTTGACATGTTTGGGTGATGTTGATTGTAATTGATTTTGTGTCTAACTTGAAGTTAGAATTTATAGCAGTTGATTGAAATTGATTTTACCTCTAGAATTGATTCTAACTTGAAGCTGAGATTTGTAACTTTTGACTCCAAATGTGATTTTTATATACGCTCAATTCACTTTTACCTGAATGTATCCATACATAAATCACTTCACATTCAATTCACTATTAACTAAAATCAATTTTACATAATCAACATTCAAAATCAACTTTTGTAACAGCAAAACCAAACTCAAATTCCCTATATGGCTATGAAATTTCTATAATTGAAAAGTTTACAACTCAATTCAACCCAAATTATGTTTTCGAAATGGCTAATGGATAGGTGGATATATGTTTGGAGCTGTTTTTAGTGTGCTGCTGAAAACTACTTATTTCTCACATTTTCAGATTACAGAAGATGGGTGCTCTAGAAGTAGATAAAGTGGTTCATGGACACCAAGTTTGGCGCCTTTTCTCTTGTATATGGTTGCACGGTGGGGTTATCCATGTACTTGCCAATATGTTGAGTCTTGTTTTTATTGGAATTCGTCTTGAACAAGAATTTGGATTTGGTATGGCTCTGGTAATTATCCTTGCATTGTTCAAGTATATCATTATTTTTAGTGACCAACAAAATGTTCGAGTATATGTATAGTCTATAGACATCATTGTTTGTTCAGCCAAGATTATTTAGCAATGTCATTTTGCAGATTACAGATTGTAATTTCTACATGGCTTATCTTTTTGCAGTTAGAATTGGAGCTCTGTATGTAATATCCGGTTTCGGAGGGACCGTGCTGTCTGCTCTATTCATTCAATCAGGTATCTCGGTTGGTGCTTCTGGTGCATTGTTTGGCTTGCTAGGAGGAATGCTCTCTGAGCTCTTGATAAATTGGACAATATATGCCAATAAGGTGAGTCGAAAAATAAATGCGTTCAATTCGATAGTGCTTCCTGATAAAATAAACAGTATGTTTTGTCTCTGTGCCGCAGCCATTTAACTTCTTTCCATTTCGTCTCGTCTTGTTTTGCAGTTGGCTGCATTGTTGACTCTTATAGTAATTGTTGTAATCAATTTAGCTGTTGGAGTCCTTCCACATGTTGACAATTTCGCTCATCTCGGAGGATTTGGTTCCGGCTTTCTTCTTGGATTTGTTCTTCTGATCCGTCCACAGTTTAAATGGATTAGCGTAAAACAGTCTCGATCTGGATTCGCACCTTCTGTTAAACATAAGCACAAACCTTATCAATATGTACTGTGGCTTTTGTCTTTCCTATTACTCATTGCCGGGTAAGTTCTCTTTAGTTTTACATTCTTTTTCGTATATTACCTTTTATTTTCTAAGGGTTATAATTGCATTGATATGATCAATGAGACAGTGTAGGTTTAGGACGTGATTGCTCTTTCGCAAACACTCTGCTCGTAGAGATCGAATATTTGAATTTATGTTAAGGCTTGTAAAGTGCTATTTAATCTAAAGTTGAATAATTTTGACAGATTGATTACGGGGACGGTTTTGCTCCTTCGAGGTGTTAACTTGAACGAACGTTGCTCGTGGTGTCATTATTTAAGTTGCGTTCCTACCTCAAAATGGAGTTGTCAAGAACAAAGGATTTATTGTGAGGTAAGTTCTCATTTCTCATGTATCTTAGTCCGTCGATGCTATTTCCTAGTGCCTAGAGCTATAAGCTGGTGGAATCGATTAATTTGAAGAAAATTTACGATTTTGTTGCTGATTCGAACATTTTATGAGATTGTTGCACGATATCTTTTGTTTAATTAAATTGATACGATATTCTATGCAGACGTCACAAATCGGAAATCAACTTAACATCACATGCGTAAGCAATGGGAAAAGTGACATTTATCCTCTGTCGAATGCTAGCTCTTCTGAAACGCAACAACTTTGTTCGCGACTTTGTCGTGGATAGATAAATACACACAACATTTCTTGAAAGGATGTCATTCAACAACTTGTGTATATGATTCATTCTTGGTAGTGCAGAGAAATTCTTTCTTCACATGATTGTTATGCTAGCCATCATGAGTATATTATATCATTTTTCTATTTCCTACTTAGCATGAAATACTGATTATTCTTGTGTAAAAAGAGAACAAAGGAATAGAAGATGTATTTGAAGTACACGTGGGGTGCAAAAAGAAGCTCCTGTGAGTTGGGATTTAGAACTCTTCTGTTTGGTCTTTTATGTAGCACAGGCCCAAATGAGCAGAGAAAATGTACTTTAGAAACTCCAATTCTAAATTTCTAATGACTGTCAGTATAATAACTAGCGATGATTTCTCTTTCAGGACCCTACGTTTCTTTTTCATCCCTCGAATTTCTTGTTTTGCCCTTCAATAAAAACTTCGATTTCTATAAATCGAAAATTTTTTGCCTTGAAATACAACTTTGGTTTCTAGAAACTAAAATTTCCTGAAATTTGAACTAGAAAAATTTCGATTTCTGCAAACCGAGTTTTTTAATAAGGGCAAAATCGAAATTTTGGGAAATAAAAAAGAAACGTGGGGGGCTGGGAGAGAAAACTTCATAACTAACCTAACCACAATGCATATATATGACTACAATCTTATAAATATAAATTTTTTTTTTGCCAAACAATTAAATAAAATTAGAACTCCAAGTGATCTATTTTTTTATATATAATTTATATCATACGATGTCATTATATAATATACATCATTCCTCAACCACAATTTATCTAGTTTATATCAAATATTAAAAGATAAGAACTTAGCAAGTCCATATTATATTCTAATACTATCAATTTTTCTCTTAATCATATCCACTCTTATCTTATTTTTTTTCTCCTACCAAATGAGCCCTAAAATAACTTTAACTAGGATTTTATATTGAATTTAATATTTAAGTTCTTAATTACTTCCTCATCCTAAAATAAATTTCACATTTGAAAAAATAAAATTCCAAAATAAATGTCTCTATTTGTTTACAATCGTACCATGTAATTAATACTATATATGTACCACTTTTAAATTATTATTTTCGCACAATCGTACTTTACATTTATAAAAATCACTTTTTTCTCTGTGTGATATGGTCAAATGCGACACTTATTTTGAAATAGAAGGAGCAATTAATAATTATGCATGTGAACAACCACATACATGAAAGAATTATTATGTGAGGTCAACATGAGCACATAAGCTAGTAGGTTGTATGATTAAATATGCTACCTGCCCCTACCACAAATTCTCATCCACCCTTTATTTTTTTTACATTTCAGATTATGTGGCCCTATTTTATAATCAATTATCAATAGTAGTACTTAATTATATGATGCCATGGTCGTTGGTACTTCATGTATACTCGAGTATGGCAGTTAGTAGTTAGGAACAAGAAAAAAGACAATAAAGAAGGAAAGAAGTTGCTTGTTCCTTAATCTTAGGACCCCCAAAAAAGAGAAACAAATAATAAAGTAAAGGGAAAAACAATATGACATTGTGCCTCCTAAGGCACGAGAACAAGATAACTTGTGTGACAATATATATGATTGCTAACTGCTTGCTTAAGAAAACTAAAGACTTTCCAACAAGGTTTGATTAAAGTATTGTCTGTTGATTTGTGGGGATGCAGAATCCTCGGCTCATTGATACAGTAAAATGGTCCAACTTTGAGAGAATGACTAGGCTAGGATTAATTATGTATGCATAAAGATTCAGATTTTCTGCTGTTAAAGTAGGACGTTGAAATGGATAGATCAGAACCGTTCAATTTAAAATGGACGGTTGAAATCGTTTAACATATTTTTATTGATATGTAGTTTATACCATCTGGTTCAACATTAATGGTTGTGATATTTTACTGGGTCAAATTTTGTGTTCATGTTATGGTAGGTAAATCAGATCTTTCCATGTCCATTTCAACATTAATTATGTATGCATAAAGATTCAGGTTTTCTGCTGTTAAAGTAGGACGCTGTGACAGTTGAAATGGATAGATCAGAACCGTTCAATTTAAAATGGACGGTTGAAATCGTTTAACATATTTTCATTGATATGTAGTTTATACTCTGGTTCAACATTAATGGTTGTGATATTTTACTGGGTCAAAGTTTGTGTTCATGTTACGGTAGGTAACTCAGATCCTTCCATGTTCATTTTAACATTAATTATGTATGCATAAAGATTCAGATTTTCTGCTGTTAAAGTAGGACGCTGTAACAGTTGAAATGGGTAGATCAGAACCGTTCAATTTAAAATGGACGGTTGAAATCATTTAACATATTTTCATTGATATGTAGTTTATACCATCTGGTTCAACATTAATGGTTGTGATATTTTACTGGGTCAAAGTTTGTGTTCATTTTACGGTAGGTAATTCAGATCCTTCCATGTCCATTTCATCATGCGTTATATACTATATCGATATCATATCATATCATATCATAGTGATCATAGCATAGCACCAACAAGTTAAAAACATGTCCTTGATTATGAATAGTAAAGGAGTCGAATACTTTAAGTAGTTAAGAGTTTGATCGTTTTACGTATGAAAAAAATTAATTAAGAGAGAGGGGAATTTGCTTTTTGTGTTTAATGATTTCTCCGAAACAAATCAGCCATATTAAAATAAAATTCATGGATATGTGACACTTAATTAGAATATTGTATTAAATAAAATATGAAAATAAAAATTCATTTGGCATAGAACCTTTGCAAATTGTTAGGATAGGAGATGTCAACCACTCCCCTTTAGTGGTGAAGCTAGCATGAATTTTTATATATATGAAGGGTCAAATATAAAGGAAAAATAAATAAATTTACAATTTAAAACTAAAAAGAGTTAACTAAGAATTGAGTTCGATGACATTTCAAGGAATCAAACTCATAAGTAATTGATATTCCACTGAGCATGCTAGTGATTCAGAGTGGACCTAAAGATGACAACCAGAGTTGTGGACCAAGCTAATTCAGCTACAGTTTAATGGTCCGTTTGGTTGGAAGGAAAGAAAGAGGAACGAAAGAAAATTACGCAATCCAATGTATGAACTTGGACTAATATTAGTCTAAGTTCATGCATTGAATTGCATAATTTTCCTTTCTTTTTCTTTCTTTCCTTCCAACCAAACGAAGCCTAAGGGAAGTCCAAAGGATAAATTGAATGGAAAATATATCTTCCACCTATGTGTACAGCTTGAAAAATAAAGTATAAGCTATTAAAATAAGTTATAAGTCATTTTTAAAAAATGTTTATCAAATACTTTCTCTGGTCTTATATATAAGAAAAATTTTACTTTTTAGATTGATCGTAAAATGGATGAATCTAAATTATAATTTTTTTAGTTATATGAACTTATAAACTATAAGCTCAAAATTTAATCGAAAGGAAGCTTTATTACATGTTAGACTTGTTTTTATTGCTAGGCTTGTACCTATTATCTGAATTACTCTCTAATAGAAATAATGTTGTCCCCTCTTTAGTAAAACTGATTATTCTGAACTTCTGATCCCGTATATGTGTTGTCTTTGTCTACTTCCTGAACCAAAGAGAAAGAGGTACATACATTCATTCCCAAATGCAGCAGGATTTGGTTCCAGAAGAACAATATCTCAGGTAGGGTATGTTGTAACCCAAAGCCAGAACAAGCCCATCATATTTTTGTATGTTCCACCCGGGCCCTTTCCTTATCATTTTTTACTACTATTCCTATATGGAAATAATTTTGTGTTTGACAAAAAAAAAGTAGATAGTTAATATGTTAGTTTATAGCGGATAAGTTTATAATTAATAAGAATATAAGATAGTTATAAGATTTATAGTGTGTTTATAAAATTAATGATTGAACAAAGTTGTAAGAAATGACATGAAGGCTCGTAATGCCAAAATACGAGCTTAGGATTTATAGCATATAAATTATAAACTCATATAAGAAAGAAAACATGTTTGCTAACATGTTTTTCGGCGGATTTATAGCTTATTTTTACTATTTTATAATTTATTTTGATAAAGTAATTCGATTAGCTTATAGTTTAAAGCTTATATTTTATTATTTTTATTTTACAATTTGAACTCTATCATCTAATTACTAAAACAAATACTTAACTAAACGTATATTTTTATGACATTTCATATTTATAAGCTAATTCAATTACTAATTTTATCAAATACTATAAATTCAATCAGCTAACGCTATAAGTTAAAAGTAAGCTTATCCTCTCTAGACAATAAGTTCATGTGTTATAAACTAACTTATCATACCCTATTTTTTGCTAATAAATAGAGCCAAAAACAATATCTTTAATTAATATTTAATTTTTCCAAATAAAGATGATAGGTATAAAATTGAAAAGAAAAAAAACTATAAACTTTAAATTATAAATAGTTGAATTAACTTATCAAAATAAGCTAAATATTTTAATCTATATTGATATGCATGGAACTATAGCTTAAATATCCTTTGTAAATTTTTATAGAATTCAAATTGTCACGCATATGTTCTAAGCAAAAACCAGCATAGTTCTCTTGCCACAAATATAAATAAATATCAACTAATCTATCCACATTTAATATTAGGGAGAAGTATTAGTCTCTCTGATATAATGAATCATAAATTAATTTAGATTTTATTTTTGTCAGAGACTAAATTTTTTTTATTAGAAGTTTGTGAGAGATCAAAATAGAGTTTCACTATATACTTTTTTTTTTTCAAAACTATCATTATATTTATATTGATTATTAAATATTGTAAAAAGATGACAATTTAAGTAGGGGTAAGTTAATAAATTTTTTTTTTTTTTTTGCATAAAACTAAAAAGATTAAATGCAGTCAATTGTCATTTTTAATAAGAGTGAAAAATACCTTTTATTATAATTAAGGCCTGTGATTTTATTGTATAAGGAAATAGAATTTTCACTTTTATTTTTATTTTTCCATCAGGGAATAAAGTGGACAAATTCAATCAAGTAAAGCTAAAAATTGGTTGGATATGACATTAATTGATGCCAACGGCCAATCCATCCTCTATATTTTGATCTTTTGTTATAAACTGCTTGCAAGTTGCACTCATGATCTTATTTTATTTCAATTTTCAATAGGGTCGTGTAAAATATTAAATATGAATATTTCTATTAGTTAGAATTAAAATATTGACTTATAACATTATAACAGTTTAATATCTTCTGTCAAGTCTAATCTCTTTAATCATACAATTTTGTTTCTTCAAGTAGTTTAATGACGAGAATTTCACTTTTACGATGAATAAAGTAAAGTATTCAATGATCAAACTTTGACTCCTATTTGCATTGATCATACATTATCTTATAAACTATGGATAAAATAAATTTTTTTAACATGATTGACAAAGATGGAAAAATGGATAAAGTTAAGCCCATATTCTCACATGGAAGTGGATAGTAGTTGTGTGTCTAATATCTCTCAAATCATCTTACCATACACCACATGCAATCGCCTTATAAGCCAAATTCATTTATATCTAACTAATCTGCCACACCACCAAAAATAAGTTTGATACCACCAAAAATCTTCCTCATCACAAATACCATGTGCAAAGTGTAGTTGCAATCCAAGACGAATCCACACCACACTCCAAGGCAAAATTGATAGAGACGTAGATCAATTACACCAAATGAAGGTCTTGATTGAAGTTGTTTATTATTGATTTTTTTTGGTCAATGTATTTTCATGGGCTTTACCAAATAATAGATACAAAATTATAGCATATATTTACAATAGAGATGATGATCATGAATGGTGTATCTTTACGATTACAACAATAGTAAGTAAAAGAGAATATCTTAAGAGAATGACGTCTAACTATATATATTAACTGTTTACTGAGAGAAAATCTTTTTTCCTACCCCTACAATTGTATCTCTACCCCTACAAATTAATTTATTTTCCATTTTTATCCTTTATTTTTTTGTAGAAGTAATTTTACTTATAGTGACGGACAAAACTGTCACTAAAAGTAAAATTTAATTTCAAATAATAAACCGGATTAGTTTGAGAAAGAAGTGCTCCGGTAAGCAATAATGAACCGGAATACTTTGAAAAAGAGTACCGGTATAGATGGATATAGATGATAAGGAGATCCAGATTTTTAACTTATAGTGACGGACAAAGTGTCACTAAAAGTCATATTTTTTTTGAAATAAAATACCGGATTAGTTTGATAAACAAGTGGTCCGGTAAGCAATAATAACCGAATTACTTTGAAAAAGAGTACCGGTATATGTATAGATGGGAGATCCAGATTAATAACTTATAGTGACAAACAAAATTGTCACTAAAAGTCATATTTACTTTGAAATAATAATCCCAGAAGGATGATCAACTGAATCACAAATTATAACATTACACAGATGATTTATTATTGATACAATATCACGGTCCACCTTTAAATGCCCGCACTAATGTTATTCAAGCAAACATTGAACTAAAAAGAAATACAGTTATTCAAGACATACTTTAAATTGAGCAAATGATGCTGCATGTGCTTCTAGAGCCTGGCTGCGCTGTTGTTCCACAGAGAAGAGTTGCATGTTTCCTTTCACCAATTGTGGCCTCTACAATGCAAAAAGATATAAAGAAATAAACCTAACTAGAGCAGGCTCATGAAAATTATAGTAAAATAGATCATGACTGTTTTCAAGAATAAACTAATTTAATATATTAATCTGTTTGTTGCAATATAAATAGTTTTCTATCTAACATGCTTCCTCATGCATAAGACCATTATTACATTGCATTGAAATTCAACTTTTCATAAAATGAGCGAAACAAGATCATGTTCCCCAGACTTCAAAACGGCTCTAATTAAATGCCAAGGATCAATTGCCCAAAAGGTTATGTTGTTCAGTTTTACATCTAACAAGTATCAAAAGATTTTACTCAGAAAGAAAATTCAACCAAAGTAGATGAAAACGCCAGAGGAATATGAGTTCAAAATTGAAACTTTAAATGCAATTCACCATAATGACCAACTAAATATAACAAATACCAGAGATGTACCTCAGGGGAACCAGGAGCAATACCAATCAAGACCAACCATTTTTCTGTAGGGTCACATCGATAATTATTTATTTGGTTGTTTGCCAAATTTGCTGTTCTCTCAAACATCTTTGCAGGTTCAGAGTCGCCTACAAGTTACATATATCACATACCAAGATACCAGTTAACAATTGGCAGACAAGCTACAAGTGTACTGAAGAACAACCCATTAACATAAAAACATAGTACAAAACCAGAGTTAATCAAATGTAGTCCATCCTTATCCTACCTTCAATTGACCAATGGTATACAGAGGTCTGTGTCACAAGACCCAACAACTTGGGGCTAATCCATTTCCAAAAGGCTACCTGCACATGAAATGAGGACATTCACAAGGATTAATACGGTTGTCCTTATCAAACAGCTTTTGTGCATGTTTATGCATTTTCGAATCTCTTTATTATTTCAAAGTAAATATGACTTTTAGTGACAGTTTTGTTTGTCACTATAAGTTAAAAATCATCTATACATATACCAGTACTCTTTTTCAAATAATTCGGTTATTATTGCTTACCGGACCACTTGTTTATCAAACTAATCCGGTATTTTATTTCAAAATAAATATGACTTTTAGTGACAGTTTTGTTCGTCACTATAAGTTAAAAATCTGGATCTCCTTATCATCTATATCCATCTATACCGGTACTTTTTTTCAAAGTATTCCGGTTCATTATTGCTTATCGGAGCACTTCTTTCTCAAACTAATCCGGTTTATTATTTGAAATTAAATTTTACTTTTAGTGACAGTTTTGTCCGTCACTATAAGTAAAATTACTTCTACAAAAAAATAAAGGGTAAAAATGGAAAATAAATTAATTTGTAGGGGTAGAGATACAATTGTTGGGGTATGAAAAAAGATTTTCTTACTGAGATAATGATTAAATAGTTAAATGATCGTTTCGAAAGTAGAGAGTTCCATGGAATTTTGAGACTTATTTGTTGACTAACTTTTTTCAATGGCACATTCAAAAGTTGTATTTTATTTTAGTTAAAGACATTGCAAATAATATTTTTATTTTTTTTTATTTTGACTAAAAGACAATTAGATTTGCTTTTTTTTAATTATTATTTAAATTTCAGAGGGGAGACTTCTTGATCGAGCAATGACATTTGTTAATACTAGTAAATGAGAATGACCCACTGAATAAAAAATAAATGGTGGTTTATGACTTTATGCCTCCAACAATCAAGGCTAAATAAGTGGGCACCAAATGCTTTCCTTTCTCATTCTCAAGTCTTTGTTCCGTATTGTACCGTGTGACTGATTTGAGAGAATTATGGTGGCTGTCTAAAGCAAAAATATGTCACCAAAGCTTTAATGCATTAATATAAAGTCAGCAGATTAATGTTCAAGTTATTAATTGGTTTCACTCATTTTCTACCTAACTAGTAATATAAATGATTAGTTGGTTTAGCGGTGATTGACATTGAATTTGATAAGTAAGATTACAATTCAATCATCCACAACTACAATTGAGAGGAGGTTGAAACTTGATGCTAGAACTAACTTCCGAACCAGATTAAACTGATAGTGAAAGTAAAAAAAAAAAAAATTATCTTGTTTACAAAAAAAATAGTCTTATCTTCAGCATGAAAAACAAACACAATACAACACATCACAGGAGAAGAAAAATAAACTCCCGTAAACATCTAAATCCACCAATACCAATTATAGACCCTTAAAAACTCCTAAACACAAAATGCTCCAAAAGTATAACAAAAGCAAAATAATTATATACCAACACCCTTGCCCATCTAATTCAACATTAAATCTCGTCGCATTAGTCACAACCAAAATGACATTCCCTAAGCCAAATAAGAGTCGTTGTACCATACACTAACACCTTTAAAAGACGCCAACATCTCTAAAAGACCTGAATCGAGAGCACCATAAGAAAACCCATTATTTTATGAAATGTGAATTGAGATTTAGATTTAGTGTAATGATCTAGTATATGCTTAAGAAAATAGTCCAATTAGATTAGTATTATGATGAGTCATTATTTATCTAGTGTAGATAAATAATGACTCATCATAATACTAATCTAATTGGACTATTTTCTTGAGCATATACTAGATCATTACATTTAGCTAGACATAATTTTATGGCAAAGTGTACGTATTAAATTATTCGATCATTTTAATTTAAAATTGTGACTAAATAGTCTTGCTTAGGCATGGCAAAATAACCCATACTCGTGGGTACCCACTCGCCCCGCCCCGATTTTGACAGGAAAAAACCCGGGTTGACTGGGTTTGGGTTCGGATTTGGATTTTCCCCGATTTTAAAAGTTGGGGTTGGGGCGGGTAATGGGGGTATTGATACCCACCCCGAATCCGTCCCCGAACCCGCCCTGCTTTTATCAAATTATATTTTATCATTTATAAATTAGAAATCCTTATATAATCTTTAAATTGCATTCATATTTTATTTTATTTTAGATTATTACATTCATATTTTAAAATTGAATATTAATCAATTTATTTTCTCTATTTATTTTCTATGTATAAATATTCTTGAAACAAATTCATTTTTTATTTTTAACTATTTTTTTAATAAAAAATACAACAAAGTGCAACTCAAATTCATATGGAGATAGAGCGGAATGGGGATACCCGAACCCCGTTGGGTATGGGTTTGGAGTTTTAACTTTCATCCCCGTTAAGAATTGAGACGGGTTTGGGGATACCCGAACTTTATGGGTTTGGGTTTGGGGATGGCAAAATCCATCCCCGACCCGCCCCATTGCCATGCCTAGTCTTGCTCGATGACTCAATGAGCATTTAAGCTGACTTTGATTTGGGATGGATCAATGTATCAAAATTACAGCAACGAAGTAGCATTGCATAATATTGATGTGTGAGGACACATCACAATCTGTTTGGTTTCGCATTCACCAAATACCACATGCCACCACATTAGACATTTTTTTGGGTAACTCCTCTCAACATTAGAACATGATATAATAAATATGTGTCTCTTTTGTTTTTGACAAAATAATTGTTGATCTTTTATGTATTACTATTACTACCATATAATGTACTCATATAAATGTCTAATATTGTTTCAAATATGGATGACAAAGTTTGAGATAAAATTGATTTTGAAAATTTAATTTGTTTATAAGTGAGTTTGAATCAATGGGGGCTTGAACTTTTTATTTACAAAGAATTGCTTCTATTGAACCATGTTTTAACCCCCAAATCATGTTTAAATTTTTTAAAATAAACATGTTTTCCAATTGTTGTAAAGAAGATATATAGTAATGCATGTCTTACTAATGATGATTGAATTCCTTTTAACACACAAAAAGGGACATTACATAAAACCATAAAACGTTTTTGTTAATTAATTACAATGGAGGGAGTAAAAATAAAGTTAAAGGATTAGGGAGTGCTGTGATTATGTTTTCTTAATTGGAAAATGCTAAATAGTACATCTGGTGCACTAGTTAAGCACATAAATAAGGAAATTATGTCTTGAAATTCGTGCATTCAATACATTGAAAATGTAAAAGTTACTTTTATCAACATTAACTTTATATTTTATTTTTACTTTTAGTATGCTTAACAAGTGCACCCGCACTGTTTAGCGTGACCCTATTTGGGCCTAAGAGAATGTTGTTAACTTATGATGTCGTGCATGGTTATGTCAAAGTATAATGTAACACTCCTTTTAAAGCATGGTTCACATTATTAGTATATTTATATTTATAATTGTTAAAAAGAAATTGTTTTAAACAATTGTTAGTTGGTTCAGTGGTGATTAACGCTGAACTTGATAGGAGGGTCACGGTTCGATCTCCCGCAACTGCAATTCGGAGGGGACCGGAACCACTTAATGTCAAAACTGACCTTCAAATCAGATTAAACTAGGTTGGCAGAGATTTAATTAAATTGCATGCCAAATCTTAGATATTTAATTTAAATTGCATTATTATTGCGCCATGGAATTCAATTTTGTACCAAAACTTGAATCTTTCTACTTAGCGTGAGCTTTACTTCAATTTTTTCGATTTGCTAATAAGTGTTCAATTTTTTTTTCAAATTTTCAAAAGTTTACATATTTTGAAAAATAAAATAAAATATGAGAATCGTATTCCAAAAGGAGGAATCAAATGATGAACAATGTAACTAACGAAATCTAGAAACACAAACAGCTGCTGGTCATTATCAATCATCTTTTCATATTATTGGGGCATCCAATGTTTACTTGCTTCTCAATTTATTTATAGAAAAATGTTAGTAAAGAATTTACTTTAAGACACACTTGTTAAACAAGTTAATATTTAATTTTTTTCAACTAATGATAAACATCAAATTGTAAGAAAAGATGATAAACTATAATTTAATTTAATTGAATTAGTTTATCAATATATAAACCATAAACTAGTAAAAATAAATTAAAAAGCACAAACAATTTGATAAATGAGACTTTTTTGTCGTACTTTCTCTATCATTTATTATAAATAAAAATTAATTTTTCAAATTTTTTTAAATAACTAATCTATTTAATTTATATTTTTGACTAAATATATCAATTATTAAATAAATTTTAAAAGTAAATATTCACTTATAAATAGAAAATAAAAGGAGTGTAGCTTAAATAGTACTAGTAAACCATAAATTCAAAATATGTTGCCAAAAGAAAGTCTTACTCACATGATAATATCCGTACGTACACAGTTTATATTGTTATTTACTTTTTGGTTGACGAATATTGTTATAGGCTTTTTTATCAGGTAGTTTAGTAGCTAGAATTTCATCTTTTAAAGATGAATAAGTGAACATAATTCGAATCTCAATTTCTGCACTTTATGTACAAATATCCTATCAACTGAATTAGACTCACGAGAGATTGTTACAGGCTTCCAGCACTTTATATCATGAATTATATAGACTATTAATATTAAATAATAATATTTTATTCACCTACTCTAATCACACCCGCATATCACGCCATTTGGGAAAGCAAAATTACTTTATTCACCTACTCACAATTCATTTTTGTTTTACGGATCACTAAGATTTGTTGATTTTATTTTTTTTATCAAAAAGATTTACTCCCTTCGGTCTTATATATAAGAAACATTTTACTTTTTAGATTCATTGTAAAATTGATGAAACAATGAATCTAAAAAGTCAACTTTTTCTTATATATAAAACCGGAAGGTGTATTAATCAAGATAATGCACTCCTATATAAATTGAGTTAAGATAAGAAAACCCTAATAAACATAAACTAATATTTATCATTCATTTATATATCGAAAACAATTTTTTTTGACAAAACCTAAAAACAATTCTATGTAGCAGTTATTTATTACTTTCATACTAGTATAAGAAATGAAGAGAATGAACAATTCTATGCAAGGCAGACCAAAAAATAAAGCATGATATTGATAAGCCTAGAATGAATTCGCAGCATGTGAATGTGATTGGAAAGTGTAAGTGTTTATACTACACGGGGCTCGACAATGTGGTGACTTAAATAATTGCATTTAATTTTTTTAGGTAAAATAATTGCATTTAATATTTAATATATGCTACTGCTGTATTTAACTTTTAAAGCATATCTTTTTTTTTAGTATTAGATTTTATTTTCCTCGCAGTTGGATTATCAATTTCTCCTTCTCTTAGAAACTAAATTGGTTTTATGAATGCATCATGTATTTGATTTATCCATATTATAGATATATATTAATCATACAGTAAATCTAAAAAGTAAATTTTATTTATATTTTATCATGGTGAAAATAACCAATGAAAAATGATTTTCAATATATGAGTTTATAATAATTTTATCATTTTGTCGATTAAAAAAAAGCTACCCTCTGCATGTACTGGTAGCACTGTAGTACACTTTAACTAGAGGCAGCATTGTCCATAAGTAGCCCCAAAACCCAAACCATTCCCCACTCCACTCACTCATCTCTGTTTTCCGTATCTCTACTCTGCTTTTTTTTTCTCTTTTTTCTTTCTTTCCTTCTTTTCCACTGTCAAAAACAAATTAAACTAATTCAAAACCACAAATGGGTACAATAACTATGTTGTACATTGTGTCTCTAATTATGTCATTAACAATGTGGATTATGGTTGATGCTAGAATCCCCGGTGTTTACAACGGCGGTGCGTGGCAAACCGCTCACGCAACTTTCTACGGTGGTTCCGATGCTTCCGGCACCATGGGTATGTACTATATTACTGTCTAACATGTATCGAACATGTTTTTTTATCTTTCATTAAAGTGTAATTATCTTACATATATATTAAAAAAAATAATAATTAACATCGGCTAATGATGCTTTTGTTGAGTTTAGGTGGAGCATGTGGTTATGGAAATTTATACAGTCAAGGTTATGGAGTTAACACTGCAGCATTAAGTACAGCACTTTTCAACAGTGGACTTAGTTGCGGTTCTTGTTTTGAATTGAAGTGTGCAAATGATAAACAATGGTGTCATTCTGGTAGTCCTTCAATTTTCATTACAGCTACAAATTTTTGTCCTCCTAATTTTGCTCAACCTAGTGACAATGGTGGTTGGTGTAACCCTCCTCGCCCTCATTTCGATCTCGCCATGCCTATGTTCCTCAAGATCGCTGAATATCGCGCCGGAATCGTCCCTGTCGCCTATCGCCGGTTTGTGCCCCACATTTTTACTCAATAAAATTGATTTTAATACATTTGAGTTAAACAAATGTGCTTATTTACGACCCAACGAAAAATTTAAATCGATGAAATTTTTATAAAATGGGGTAAATGAATGTTAAGTGATTTATATTTGAGGCTAATGCTAGTGGACAACTGATCTATTGAATATAAATTTTACAAAATTTATTGGTAGATTGAAAGTTTATATCATATAGAGCATCCATAAAAAAAATTTAAAAAATTAAAAATTATTTGATATTTTATTGGAATTTATCAAGATTTACAGTATTTAATAAACCGTTAATCTTGATGGATCTCAATAACATATCAAATGATTTTTAATTTTTCTAAAATTTTCTATAGATGATCTATATGATATAAACTTTCAATCCAATGGTGGATTTTGTAAAATTCGTATTCGTTATAGGGTTTTTCATGAATGATCCACCATAGACCACTTGAAGAAGCGGTCCATGTTAGAATTTTCCTATATTTGAATATATTACACAAAAGTTAGTCCACGAAATTTGAGTGTAAAAATAACTTGCGAAGTCATTATATTTTCAGTCATTATTCCGTTCATTAGACTACTTAATCTGATTCGGTGTCGGTTCAGACAAAGTCAAATTTTAGTAGGAGACAACTAAATATCTCAAAATTAATTTTGTCATTTAAACTTAAACAACCAAACTATACAAATAACATGTGGCATAAATGACATACTTAAATCTTTTAATTATTTTGGTAGATTTGGTGGTTTAATTCACCAAAAGAAAAATAGATGCTAAACTAAAATTTGTAGTTGAATTTAAATGTTAAATTTATTGTTGAATTCATTTTAGTATCCAACCATAAATATATAATTTTAAAATAAATAAATTTGATTTGATGTGTTTTACTAAGGCAGTGTTTGGTTGTGATTATTTTTGTTTTGCAGGGTGCCGTGTAGGAAGCGCGGTGGGATCAGATTCACAATTAACGGATTCCGTTACTTTAACTTGGTACTAATCAGCAACGTCGCGGGTGCAGGTGATATCGTGCGCACCTATGTTAAAGGCACAAGAACTAGTTGGATGCCAATGAGCAGAAACTGGGGGCAAAATTGGCAATCAAATTCTGTTTTAGTGGGCCAGGCTTTGTCCTTTAGAGTTACCGGTAGTGACCGTCGCACTTCAACTTCTTGGAACATTGCCCCACAAAATTGGCAATTTGGTCAAACTTTTACCGGAAAGAATTTTCGTGTTTGAAGTTTGATGACTAGTGGTTACTTGTCACGTAGGTTACCGGTTACCGGTCAACGGTCAAAGTTCACATTGTTATTGTTACAGTGTTTTAGTAATTTTCAATATATAATGTGACAAAAAGTAGTAGTAGTACAATGTTGTGTTGTTTTTCCACCAATTGTGATTTTGGCGCTTATTTTTACAGCTTTTTGACTGGATGTTTTGGAGACTGTGACGGATTAAGGGGGGAAAGGTTTTATAGAAAGATGTGTCAAAGAGGGTAATTAAGTGAGTCAGAGACTTTTGTGAGTTTTGTTTTTTGTTGGTTGTGTTTTTTTAATTTGTACATCCTCCACTTAATCTTAATATAAGATGAAATTTATTTTTTAGATACATTTAAATATTAATGTATCTAGACAATGATATAGTTTAGATACATCAATATTTAAATATATCTAATAAGTAAATTTTTTCTTATATTAAGAAATGGAGGGAGTATGAAAAATGAAAAGATTAGGGTAGAGTGAAGGGATTAAAAAAAAGTGTAGGTTATATGCTGAAGTGGCTAAGGGAAAATGGGCCCGCAGCTAATTAGATTTTTAGTGTTTTAGTACTATACAATTATGATTATGGGGAAAGTCTAATATGGACCACTTGTTCAAGTGGTCCATGGTGGACTAATGCTATAACGAATACGAATTTTATAAAATCCACCGTTGGATTGAAAGTTTATATCATATAGATCATCCATAAAAAAAATTAGAAAAATTTAAAATCATTTGATATGTTTTTGGAACTCATTAAGATTTACCGTATTTAATAAACCGTTAATCTTTGATAGGTCTCAAAAACATATCAAATGATTTTGGATTTCTCTAAATTTTTGTATGAATGATCTATATAATATAAACTTTCAATCCAACGGTGGATTTTGTAAAATTCATTTTCGTTATAATACTTTTGATGTACTTGACCATGGTGGACCACTTGGATCACTTGACCACCATAGCATTGGCCTATGATTATGATTATGATTATGATTATGCAGCTTACATTGATTGCTCTATGTAACCATGGAAGTGTGTTTGTTATTGTTAACAACTATATGAAAGTTCAAGTTGGAAAACTCGTTACATTTTTTCTTGTATTTTTTCTTAACCTTTTGGTGGGGAATGGGGATGGTGTAGTAGTATAATGTTTGTTGGAAGAATTGTGAGGACTCACTCTAAACAAATTAATAATCCAACTACTATAACTACGAACGAATCGTCAAATAGTATATGAAATAAAATAAAGTTGCTACCGCTTCCGTGAGGAAATCTTGGGTAGACATATTGTTATACACAAATATTGATGTTCGAATTTCAATCACTCTATTTTAAAAGTAGAATTGTAGCCATTAAATTATTTAGCAATAAAAAAATAAATTTGTTACTTCGACAAAATTACTAGACTCGTGTAAATGTAGCAAATTTGTGTTGTGGGCCAAGCCAAGTGTATAAGGCCCATAAAATGAACCTTTCTTGAAGTTAGCTTTTGGGGTCTTGTCTTGTTATGTAATGATTTTCCCTTCTCAATCATCCATATCTCTGTACAAATTTATGGATGCAATTTCACACATAACTTTGATCACCTACTTCCTTTTGGAAAGTTAAATTAGAGATAATTACTACCACACTTAGTTTTTGGTAGGTAACTATGTATTTTAACCTAAAGTTGGAGAGTTTGATTATTTTAGAATAATAAACTATCAATTTAGTTCATAAGTTATAGCTTTCGCATTAATTTAATCAGTAAAATATATGCAAATTAGTCAATTTATCAATTTAGTATCAAACATCTTAACAAGAACTTAATAGATAGATTTCATATATTTAAAAAACTAAACTAGATTGTTTGTCAAAAATAGAAAAGAACTGAACTAGATTGAAGAGTGAGTGATTGATAGTTAAGATAATAAATTGACGTTTTATTCATCATTGTATTATTTTTACACCCTTTCTTTAACAATTAACAACTGATCATTGTTGCCGTGTCTATCAAGCAAACTTTACCCATAAATATAACCTAACACAATATATGGGCATCAATTGCAGTATTTGAGAAATTATTATTGGGGAAAAAAATCGAGCTTACTATATTTTCATTATCTGTGTTGCGATGCGATTTATAGCAAAAGATATTATCGCGAAAACATCACGAATCAATTATGAGGATTAGATCTTTCTACGCGAATAAGTAAAAATATCAAAGGTTTGCTACGGTTACTAGAAGTCTAGAACCAGCATTTTCCTATTACTGTCAAAACAGTTTGAGATAAGTAAATCGCTGAAGTACTTTAGAGAATTGAACTGGTGTATAGACTATAGAACATCAATATATAATAGTTCTGGCTAATTGTTAGAAACCAATTCTAGCAATGATATCATACCAGTAATCAACAATTATATCCTAAATAGTTCTCTAATCAACAATTTTAAAAGTTCAACTTGTATTAAATGTTTGAACATAAAAGTGATACACATAATATCCTAAATACAGTAAGTACTATGATATCATATCAGTACTAACATATACCAAACAACCATACTTAACTCCTAAAGAAAGTATCATTACTAGCATATTACAGCCATATGAAGCATCACCAACCATTGAAAATATAATTTTGAGAAGTAGCAAAGTCTGCTAATTTAAATTAATTTTTTTGCAGACAATTCTAATTTTAAGCTCTTACCGCCCAAATGAAGCATCAAGTTCTCTTTCGCTTAGTATTTGGTTTCAATAGCTTCCATTGCTTTATTAAATGGGAAACACCCTCCTTCAACGAAGCCTTCCTTCCTTCCCTAAAATTCCAAAGTTCTGGTATTGTATACCTGCCACTAGGATTGTACTCATTCAACTCCTTCAGAGCTGTAGCTACTGCATCATGGACCTCATTCCCAAGCTCTTCTTTCAAACTTTTCAGTTTTTCATCTTCTTCATCTAAAATTTCCTGCATGAAATATCAAACATGTATTAGATGATCATAGTCCTTTCAGTTCACGTCAGGGAAATAAACATGCCAAATACTGGAGCTAACGACTATGCAGCCGACAATTTTTCTGTAAATAGATCTCTTAACAAAACTACCAGCATAACATGCTTTGTAATCACTAAGAATTGACGTGTAATATTATCAGGGAATAAATATATCCAGAGGAGTTTCATTTCTTAATACAACAGTTAAAGTTAGGAGTTGCAGAAACAGTCTCTAAGTTGAGAGGAAAAATAGATTAACTTTAACAGTCATTGTACCTTGGAGTTCCCTTCTTTGTCAATCACGATTTTGAATGGATGCCAACTTGGTTCCTTAAGATACTCCTCCCACTGTGAGCACCACTCATTTGCTTTCAACTTCACTTCATACAAAAGTTTTCCCTTGGTTGCTGCTATCATATTCTTATCATCAAATAGCTTTCTCTTAGCTGCTTCCACGAATGGCTTAGTATCTATATCGCCCATCCTTTTCACAGCAATTATGGCGTTCCCCTTTGGGCAGCCAATCCACTGAAACCATGAAATCATAGTAGATAATGAAATCATAGTAGACATTGAAACCATGGCAACAAAAGAACAGCAACAAACTAGCTGAACTTATCCTTCTCAACAGATAAACAATCTATCATGATTTTGAAAAATATTTGTTACAAAAGACATTCTAAAGTTGATTTTCAGACAGTTGGATGAGTTGATGGCAAAAAGACATATTAACATCATAACAATATTTAGATTTATATGTCGAGAAAGATACATACACTTATCAAACTTTTGCGGGCATCTTGCAACTCGTCATTAGTTTTGCGCTCCTGAACAACCAGTGTTTGTTGAAGATCTTCCACGCCTTCCAATTCCTCTTCCTTTTCTTGCAGATCCATTTTGATTGCCTCCAGTTTTTTCTTCTCTTCTAGATCAATATCTCCAATGTGATTCATTACTTGGAGAGCTCCTCTCAGCTGTTCAATTTCCAATTCCAAAGCTTGTTTTGCATCAAGTCCCCTCTCCAGATCATGAATTTTCTTGTGAAGTTTCTCTTTTGCTTTCTGCAACATTCAAACCATAAGAGTTTTCAAAACTTGAGTGGATGCAAGTAACTGAATAAAATACTTTAGTTAAAAGGAAAATGAAATACGTGCCTTGTGTTCTTCAGCCAAATGCATCATTTGTTCATCAGCCTTTTTTTGCTCTGCTATTGCCATCTCATTCTGTAAACAAGGTGAAGAACAGATTTAATCCGTCATAAAGTATAAAATTAAGAGGGAACGGTGTACGCAATTTGACACAAAAGACCAAACGGTCCATACGTCAAGCAACACTAACAATATTTTTTGTGATTGGTCCATTTTACAAGAATCCAATATACTTGTCGTGTAAATTGATAACTTTCAAAGAAATGTGTTCAAATTTTAATTAGACCTATCCGAAAAAGTGTGTTCAAGAGTAAAAAGGAGAGAATTATTAGAGCATTGCTACCATAAATTCAAAGAGTCAAAATAAATTACTTTTTGCTTCTCAAGATATATCTTATTTCTCTCAATATGATTATCTGCTTGTCGCCTCTGCAGATCCTTTTCACGGGACATAAGTTCATTCCTCCGAGCTTCCAGTTCCAACCTAGCTTTTTCATGATCCTTAGACACATTCTCCAGATAATCGCGTTCAACCTGTCGCATCTTGCTTATTTCTAATGGAAAAATGTGAAATAGAGTCAGATACCATACCATGAAATATTGAAAATTCACATCAACTGCCACAAATCAGTCCAAATTGCAACAGACTGTAAGCGACAAAGTATAGTATAGATATAACAATAAGAACCAGAATGCTACACCTATAAATTTAGTTTAACAGAATACCAATATTAATTAGAACAATTCAATATAAGTGTCAGCATACCCTTATTAAAAAGTTCAACCATCTCCTCTTTTTCAACCATTACTTTTGTTAGGAACTCACTAGCCTCTTGTAATTTGCTTGCTGTCTGTTCATATTCCTTGTTTTTCATCAGCAAAGTGTTGGTCAAACCAATGACAAGACTTTTTGCTTTCCTATTATCTTCAGCTTCTTTTCCAGAAACAGTTTTCAAATCCCCATTATCCCGGAGGTGTTTGCCAAATGGATCCCTAACATTATTATAGTCGTCAGCACGTGCTATCCACCCATAGAGTCTATCTCCTAGATCCCGCCGTTGCTGGCATAAATCCATGTAATCCTTCTTACCACATCCCTCTGCTTGAAAGCTCCTTTCTAACATCACAGCATTGTGGAAACCGTCCCACTCTTTGCCAAATTCAACAATGGCAAAGGGTGTTTGTCCATAACGGTTCCACAGCGCAATAACTTTCAGCGGCTGAAACCGTTTCATGATCAACTCCTCCTTAATTTTATTATGATTCTTTCCAACATGCTTTCCACTCTTCGGATCAAATTTAGTAACATTGTTCGCCAGAATAACCATCCATGGCCAAACAAGCAATTCATCAGCAGCAGCAGTCACGTTAGAGGACTGATTCTCAGCAATGTTAGCATTACCTGACCAATCCATATTAATAGCAATATTCAAAGCAGGTGACTTATCTTGACCAGTTTTAACAGCAGGTGACTTGTCTTCTTGACCAGTTTTAACAACAGGTGACTTGTCTTCTTGACCAGTTTTAACAACAGGTGACTTATCTTGACCAGTTTTAACAGCAGGTGACTTGTCTTTGCTAATATACCTTTCAAGTGCAGAATGTTTAGCACTTTCCTTTACCGTCTCATGCAAATCACTCGCGATTCTGGCCGCATGTCTCAAAAGCTCACTCATAGAGTAATAATCCTTGTTGTTACAGAATGGACACCGATATATTGAACCTGAGATTTCCAACTTATAGTAACCATCCTTCAAGCCATCGTAATATCTACGCTCATAGTACTCCAAATCAGACTCACGAGTATGTTCTGATTTCCGATACATCTGAAAATAAAAAACATAAAATCAAATCTTACAACAGTAATGAAATTAAAAAGTGCAAAGGATTGGGGCAAATGAGTATAAGAAAGCTGCAGAAGCAGGAAAGAAATAACACAGATCACCAGTCCAAAACTAACACCTATAATAGGCACAATGCTAAATGTATACAACAAAAACCATACATCTCAAAGTAAAAAAAGAAAAAGAAGCCTTAGAATACAAACTAAACATAAACCATAGACTAAATCTGCCCTGATACAAACTATACATAACCCAAGAAGTCAAATGCAAAGCACAAACTGCACCTTCAAATAGAAATCTTAGAACAATAGCAACATCACTACATAAGCAATCAAATGAAGAAAAATTAATCTTAGAACCAACAAACAAACAAGTAATAATTTGTACTTTGTAATGAATCAATGGTAATGTTGGTATAATGATATTGTTTTCTACTAAAAATATACCAAAAACTGAAAAATTCACCAATTGCCAAAGAAAAATGCAATGAAAAAGTAAAGTAAAATGAAGCAATGGAAAACCATAGAATCAACTCCAAATAATTTGTTGCATAAATAGTTACATACAGTGAAGCCTAAAATGAAAATCACAAAATCAACTTCAAAGAAATAGCAACAAATAGCTATATACAGTGATGACAAACATGAAAAATCATAAAAACAACTCTAAAGAAATTACTAGCTAGCTTCATATAGTGATAACTAACATGAAAATCATAAAATCAACTACAAATAAAATGCTAGCTTCATATAGTGATGACTAATTAACATGAAAATCATAAAATCATCTTCAAAGAAATAAGAACACAAGAAATAACTACATACAGTGATGACTAACATGAAAATCATAAAATCAACGCTAAAGAAATTACTAGCTACATACAGTGATGACTAAAATGAAAATCATAAAATCAACTCTAAAGAAGTAGCAACACAACAAATAGCTACATACACTGATCTGATAACTAAATCGAAAATCACAAAATCAAATCTAGATGATTATTAAGCTGAATCAAAGCAATGCTTAAAATGAAAAACGCAATTATGATTAACATATAGTGATAACTAACACGAAAATCATAAAATCAACTCTAAAGAAGTAGCTATCAACACAACAAATAGCTACATACAGTGATCTGATGACTAAAATCAAATCTAGATGATCATTAGGCTGAATCAGAGCAATGCTCAAAAGGAAAAACGCAATTATGAAGCAGATTTAGAGTATAAATTCACAATAATCAATGAAACAGTAGAAATAAATGATAGTACTCTGTTACCTTGTGCTTGAAGAATTCGATTTGTGAGCAATGTTGATGGTGAGAAGCAGGAAAGAAATAGCACAAATCACCAGTCCAAAACTAACACCTATAGTAGGCACGATGCTAACTGTATACAACAAAAACCATACATCTCAAAGTTAAAAAGAAAAAGAAGCCTGAGAATACAAACTAAACATAAACCATAGACTGAATCTGCCCTGATACAAACTAAACATAACTCAAGAAGTCAAATGCAAACCACAAACTGCACCTTCATATAGAAATCTTAGAACAATAGCAACATTACTACATAAGGCAATCAAATGAAGAAAAATTAACCTTAGAACCAACAAACAAACAAACAAACAAGTAATAATTTATACTTTGTAATGAATCAGTGGTAATGTTGGTATCGTTTTCTACTTAAATACAATACTATGTAATGTTGGTAATTTGGTATAATAATATGGTTTTCTACAAAAAATATACCAAACACTGAAAAATTCACCAATTGCCAAAGAAAAATGCATTGAAAAAGTAAAGTAAAACGAAGCAATGGAAAATCATAGAATCAACTCCAAATAATTTGTTGCATAAATAGTTACATACAGTGAATCCTAAAATGAAAATCGAAAATCAACTTCAAAGAAATAGGAACACAACGAATAATATACAGTGATGACAAACATGAAAAATCATAAAATCAACTCTAAAGAAATTACTAGCTAGCTTCATATAGTGATGACTAACATGAAAATCATAAAATCAACATCAAATAAATTTCTAGCTTCATATAGTGATAACTAACATGAAAATCGTAAAATCAACTACAAATAAATTACTAGCTTCATATAGTGATGACTAATTAACATGAAAATCATAAAATCATCTTCAAAGAAATAAGAACACAACAAGTATAACTACATACAGTGATGACTAACATGAAAATCATAAAATCAACTCTAAAAAAGTAGCAACACAACAAATAGCTACATACACTGATCTGATGATAATAACTAAATCGAAAATCATAAAATCAAATCTAGATGATTATTAACCCAATGCTTAAAAGGAAAAACGCAATTATGGATTAACATATAGTGACAACTAACATGAAAAATCATAAAACCAACTCTAAATTGAAGTAGCAACAGAACAAATAGCTACATTGATGACTAACATAAAAATCATAAAATCAAGTCTAAAGAAGTAGCAAGCAACACAATAAATCGCTACATTATACATTGATCGGATGATTAAAATGAAAATCATAAAATCAAATCTAGATGATTATTAAGCTGAATCAAAGCAATGCTCAAAAGGAAAAACACAATAATCAATGAAACAGTAGAAATTAATTATAGTACTCTGTTACCTTGTGCTTGAAGAATTTGATTTGTGACCACCGTTGATGGTGAGAATCAGAGTAGAAAATGGAGTGAATGAGGTAGAAGATGAAAACAAAACCCTAAAAGAATATTCTAGAAACTGTGAAATGTGTACGAAAATATGAAATGGAAAATTTGTATTGTTTGTAATTTGTAATAAGGAAAAAGGAAAAAATAAACAAACTCTCACACAAGGATGAAACGGTGTCGCTTTGAGAGTATTTGTATAAGAAGAGAGTGGGTTTTGATTGGTACAAATACGAATGATTTTTGTTGCTGAATTGCATTGCATCATTTTTGGTGTTACCGCGTGGTTCTGTGCACTGTGCAGAGCGCAACGCAGCGAAGAAATGCAATGGTTAGTTTCAAATGTTCTATAGTTGGATTGGAATTCTGTGCGTTTTTATTTGCGAAAGGTACCGTGCGATTGGATCAATTTGGTTGATATGATGAATCAAAGGCTACAGAACAAGCCACGTGTATATCAAGAAAATGACACTATTGCTTGTTCTAGACTGTCCGATTCATCGGGTAGATTAAATTGATCCAAAGGTATGGTGTTTTTTATTATTGAATTTGATATATTTTTTTCGAAGACTTGCTTTGACTGATTAAGTGATTTAACTAAAATAGAAAATAATTTTAAATTTATTATTGAATTTAATATTTTTGCTTTGACAAATTAAGAAAATAAGTAATTGTGCAAAAACAGAAAAATAAAATACTATTAATAAAGAACAAACTTCCATTTTAAAAAAATTATAAGTTTCAAATTTGAATAAAAAAACTAGTAGTAAAGTAAAATTTCAACCAGTAAAAGAAATTTAAAATTTTAATTTACAACTTTTGTTTTGCATGCATGTACTCAGGCTATATAGAGCAATTTTGAGGCATAAAACAAACATTTTAAAGATATCTAATAGTTTGAGTAAAAAAAATAAAGATATCTAATAGTATAATATATTACTAGTAATTTTTATAGTTATCTTTCAACTTTTTTGAGTATGAAAATTTTCATTATTATTTTTTGTAAGAGAAAAATTTCATTATTTCTTTTTTGAAGAAAAAATTCATTATTATTAAAACTTAAAAATATATGTATTTATATCTCTTCATACGTGTTGACTAGGTAATAATAGTTCTTTTTAGTAAAACAAATAGATTTTTTTTTTCATTTTAATTAAAACTTAAAAATATGTATATATTTTCTTCCTTATTTTGGAAAATAAGCTAGTAATAGATATGTTAAAAAAAAAGAAAAAAAGAAGCTAGTAATAGATACATATATTCTTTTTTTTACAAAATGATATATTTGTGCTGAACATGCAATATGTGTCATCTTATAATATTAATATGAATTTATTAGGTAATTCTCAATAAGTAAAAACATCTTGAAATATACTGTATCCAACAATAAATAAATAAAAATGTGGAAGTTTCTTAAATAAAAAAATAACGTTGAAGTGTTTTTTTTGGAAAGATCATAGAAGTGTTTTTTTAGTCAAGTTGTTTAATGGCCAAATTCACGTTATAAATATGGAGAAATGGAGGCAACTTCATGTCAAATAGATTAGGCAACCAAGCATATTTGGGGTGCGTTTGTTTTACCTTTAAAAAAAATAGATTTTTCTTTGTATTTTTGAAAATAGATTTTATAAAATCGTTTTTCAAAATATTATAAGTTTTTTTATATTCATTTTTTCTAAATTTAAACACTAATTTTGACATTATATAACATAAACGTACATTATTGAAGATCAAAACATAGTCAAAATCTCAATTTTTACGAAAAGTTGTATTTCAAAAATGATTTTTATGAAAATCTATTTGAAATAGCTTCAAAAAAAGTGATTTTTTTGAAATTTTGATATCTAAAAAAAAATTCAATAAAATGATGAAATACCTAAAATGACATTTTAAGAATAACTATTCAAACCAAATTTTCATTTAAAGCTTTTATAAAAATTTTCTTTGTAAAATTTTTTTACACAATTCTTTTTTACACTATAAGAATCTATTTTGAAAAAATCTATAACAAACACACCCTTGATACGTTCACAAATGACTTGTATAGATTAGCAGTGGACAAAGTGAGAAAATTTGTGCTTATCTAAAACTAGAGCTGTAAAAGATGACCTTGATTGAGTAAAGTAAAATTTAACCGCAGTCAACTCTTTGTGATAGATCGATTAAGATTGGACAGTTCAGATTTAACCAATGTTTTTAAATGAAAATAAGATATGTATTTTTTAAATCGTTCAATCAAAATCGAACGACTGCAAACACAATGACTGCACAGGAAAAACGACATAATTTAATCCATTTTCGTAAAAAATGGGCCAGTTGATGGGTCGGCCCATTAGCCCATGGTCTTGGACGACCCACGCCTAAAAAAATCTGATAATTTCTTTTCCAGCCCCTCGCGTTTCTTTTATACCCCCCAAAAATCCAACTTTGCCCTTAATAAAAATTTCGGTTCGTAGAAACCGAAATTTTTTTAGTTTAAATTTCAGAAAATTTCGGTTTCTAAAAACCAAAGTTGTATTTCAAGGCAAAAAAAATTTCGGTTTATAGAAACCAAAGTTTTTCGTAAGGGCAAAATAGGAAACTCGGGGGGTAAAAAAGAAATGTGGGGGGCTGAAAAAGAAAACTTCAAAAAATCTAACCCAAATGCAATCAGACCTTTTTGGCCGATGTACATGTAACCCATATGAAAATTGGGCTAGACCATTGGGCTTCAAGCTGGGCCGACATAGAAATATTTACGCAATTTATGTAAAAAATATATTAATAAAAACATAAAAATTATCATCTATTTGAAAAAGTATTATAAAAAATATATTTAAATGTTTAAGCTTAATAAAAATGGATACATTTACCTAAAACTTTTATAAAAAATTAACATTACAATTTATTTATTTGATTCAATTTTTTTTACAAGAATCAAACTACGGTTTAATTAATATTTAGTGTTGATGTAAAAATTATTTACACTTGCATCAAATCATATCTCTATAAAATTGATAATTATGAACAGCTAATACATCAGAGTAACAAAAAAATATATTGAATTAATGAGAAAAAGTAAAATGGAATTGGCTGGGTTGGCCCATTAGCCCATATGAACCGAGCTGGATTGTCGGTCCATTCGACAGCTCTACCTAAACAAATGGAGATATAGGTTTCAAAACTTAGAGTTTTCGATGAATCAATGTTGGCAAAGCAAAGTTGGGGGATTATATCTCAACTACATTTCTTCGAGAATGGATTTTCTCAAGTAGAAAAAAAAAATTGAGGAAATAATATGGACAATAAATCTTTGAATTATAAATATAAAATGATTTTTAAATCTAAAAAATAGAAAAAATAAGTTTATTAATAGTTGACATGTAAAAATTGAATTTTTTTTTTTTAAGAGAATCCATTGTTGAAAAAGTATTCGTCATGCTAAATTGATCATAAAAAAAGGAACTTGTTGGAAAGGTGTTCAATAACTTTACAACAGGACAAGAGGACTTTGGTTAAATGCACACACTCTAGGTACTCATAAATCTTTGAAGTCTAAAATCATGCAAATAATATTTAAGATAATCTTTGAAGTACTTTAGAGAACTGAAACCATCAGTAAATATATTTAAGGCCAGGTTTGATTAATTTATCTTGAAGGTTTCAAGACAAATATTTAAACCCAAATACTGTCTACTCGACTTGATAATGTTCCAAAAGATACTCCAGTAATCGACAATTTCAAACATGAACTCGTTTTAAAGTTTTAGCCAAAAATCATACTCAAATTATCTGCTAATTCTAAGTTTTTACCGCCCAAATGAAGCCTCAAGTTCTCTTTCGCTTATTTGGTCTCGATTGCTTCCATTGCTTTATTAAATGAGAAACACCCTCCTTCAATGAAGCCTTCCTTCCTTCTCAATAATTCCAGAGTTCCGATATCGGGTACCTACCACTAGGATTGTACGCATTTAACTCCTTTAGAATTGTAGCTACTGCATCATGCACCTCATCCCCAAACTCATCCTTCAAACTTCTCAGCTTTTCATCTTCTTCGTCTAAAATTTCCTGCATGATATATATAACATATATTAGATCATGGTCCATGCATGCAGTTCACATCAGAGAAGAAACATGCCAAATAGCATACCATGCTTTGTAATCATACATATTTCCAAAAGAGTGTCTTAATACAAACAGTTGAAAATACGGTCACACGTTCGAGTAGTAGAATCAGTCTTTAAAATGCAAAAAATATTAACTTTTACTTGAAGTTACGGTCACAGTTGAAGTTATGGAAGTCATTGTACCTTGGAGTTCCCTTCTTTGTCAATTACGATTTTGAAAGGAAACTAGTTAGGAACCCTAAGACATTCATCCAATTGTGACCACCACTCGATTGCTTTCACACGCACATCATCAGAAAACTTTCTATTAGCTGCTTCAATAAATGGCTTAATATCAAGTCTGCCCATCCTTTTCACTGAAATTGTGCCTCGAGCCTTTGGGCAGCAGATAATCCACCGTGAACAAAGAAAAAAAGTTACTTGAACAAAACAAGCAACAGACTGTAAGCTAAACTAAGCAAATAGAGATAATAATATATGTTGAACCTGAGTAACCACCCTTCAAATCATTGTAATATTTACACTCGTAGTACCCCAAATCAGACGCACAAGTATGTTCTGATATTTCAATCCATCTGAAAATGAAAATCATAAAATCAACTTCAAAAAACGATCAACACAAATACCTACGGTACTGTAAAAAGGAAAAATGCTATTATGAAGCCGATTAGTGTATAAATACCTATGAAGCATGGACACAAACACTGACATCCCAACACGGATACTAACAACTTGGCACCGATAATAATTTGAAAATAATGAAATAATTTAATGTAATCATATGTGCTAGTGTTGTGACGGATGTCCGACATCGAAACACACAAATAATATGTACATCCATATGTTGAGAAAGATACATACACTTATTAATTTGATGTTAATATGTCTTTTTACCCTCAACTCATCTAATGGTCTGAAAATCAACTTTAGAATGTCTTTGTAACAAGGCTATCAAAAGGATAAGTTCAGCTAGTTTGTAGTTGTAGTTTTGCTGCCATGGTTTCAATGTATGCTATGATTTCGTTGTCAGTTTTGTTCAAGTAATTATTTTTCCTTGTTCATAGTGGAGATTGGCTACCCAAAGGGTAACGTCATAATTGCTGTGAAAAGGATGGGCGATATAGATACTAAGCTATTCGTGGAAGCAGTTAAGAGAAAGCTATCTGATGATAAGAATATGATAGCAGCAACAAAGGGAAAACTTTTGTATGAAGTGAAGTTGAAAGCAAATGAGTGGCGCTCAAAGTGGGAGGAGTATCTTAAGGATCCAAGTTGGCATCCATTCAAAATTGTGATTGACAAAGAAGGGAACTCCAAGGTACAATAACTTACAAAATGATGTTATGTTAAGTTAATTTTTTTTTCCTCTCAATTTAGAGACTGTTTTTACAGTTAAAGTTACGAGTTGTAGAAACAGTCTCTAATTGAGAGGAAAAACAAATTAACTTTAAATTTAACATATCATAATTCTGTAAGTCATTGTACCTTGGAGTTCCATTCTTTGTCAATTACAATTTTGAACGGATGCCAACTTGGATCCTTAAGATATTCCTCCCACTGTGAGCACCACTCGTTTGCTTTCAATTTCACTTCATACAAAAGTTTTCCCTTTGTTGCTGCTATCGTATTCTTATCATCAGATAGCTTTCTCTTAACTGCTTCCACGAATGGCTTAGTATCCATATCGCCCATCCTTTTCACAGCAATTATGGCGTTACCCTTTGGTAGCCAATCCACTGTGAACAAGGGAAAATAATTGCTTAAACAAAACAAACAATGAAATCATAGCAGACATAACAAAACTACAGCAACAAACTAGCTAAACTTATCCTTCTCAACATATAAACAATCAAAATAAGAGGGATTGGCATACGTAATTTGACACAAAAAGACCAAAAGATCACTTTCAAAGAAACATATTCAAATTTTAAGAAATAGACCCATCAGAAAGTGTGTTTACGAGATTTTTAAAAAGAAAAATCATTAGCATTGCTACATAAATTCAAAGAGCCAAAATAAATTACTTTTTTCTTCTCAAGAAATAGCTTATTTCTCTCGTTAAAATTATCATCTTGATGCTTCTGCGGATCCTTTTCACGGGACATAAGTTCATTCCTCCGAGCTTTTCCAGTTCCAGCCTAGCTTTTTCATGATCCTTAGACACATTCTCCAAATATTCGTGTTCAACCTGACCACATCTTGCTTATTTCTAATGGAAAAATGTGAAACATACTCAGGTACCATGAAATATTAAAAATTCACATGAATTATACAACAAATCATTCCAAAATGCAACAGACTGTAAGCTATACTAAAAGGATAGATATAATAATATATGTTGAACCTGAGTAACCATCCTTCAAATCATTGTGATATTTCCGCTCGTAGTACTCCAAATCAGAGGCACGAGTATGTTCTGATATTCGATCTATCTGAAAATCAACTCCAAAAAACGATCAACACAAATAGCTACAAAAAGTACTGTAAAAAGGAAAAATGCTATTATGAAGCAGATTAGTGTGTAAATACCTATGAAGCATAGACACAAACACCGACACCCTGATGCGAGTACTAACAACTTGACGCCGATAATAATTTGAAAATAATAAAATAATTTAATGTAATCCAGTAATCCTATGTGCCGGTGTCGTGACGGATGTCGGACATCGGAACACACATAATCTGTGGTTCATAGATAAATTCACAATAATCAATTAAAACGTATAAGTAGATGATGATAGTGTTACCCTGTGAATGAAGATTGTGCTTTGACAGCAATGTGGAAGGTGAAAAACAGAGGAGAAAATGAGGAAGAAGATGGAAAACCCTAATAATAACAATTTTCCACAAATGAAAATATGTGATTGAGAATATGAAAATGAAATGTTTGTTTCCAACGTTCCATATATATATGTTGTTTTCTTCACTACTAAGAAAACAAACAATTTTAAGGTGAACACCCCTCTGCAGAGTTTAGTTCAAAGATTCTCTTGTCCCCCTACAGAAAAACTGCGGCCCGACTTAATCCGAACATACCCAAACCCGCCGACTATCCACCCCTTCCCACTACCACCACCTCTTTTTTTCCTTCGAATTTCCTTTTTCCCCTGATTTTAAATTTTGGAACGCGTTTTTTGAATTTTTTTGCCGAATTTGAACTAAAAAACTTCATAAGATGCGTTTCAAAATTTTTATTCAAAGGCAAAATCAGAATATTGAGGGATTAAAAAGAGGTGTGGGGGAGAAGAGAATCTTTTGTATTTTATAGCTGAAATTCAATATCATCTCATATTTTCACGTTAATTTATACTGTAATAAAATATTATTTTTAATTAAATACATTTTGTTTGTAGGCTTTCTTTTTCAACAGTACAAATATTTGTATATATAAAGGATGGGAGAAAAAAAATACAATTAGTACTAAACCAATATTTTTGGATGAAGTACAAGGGGAACTATATCCAAACCAAACTTGTTTAGCTTCATTTAGCTTTAGTGTTCTAACTATACTGTGTGGTTGAGACTAGCTCTCCAAAAATGCATTGCAATAATTATAAAAACTAGGACATAATTTCAAAGGCATGTTTACAATAGAGTCGCACGGAAGGATTTAACTCTAGATTGGTCCTGTTTAAAGCCAAAGTTTTTTAATTTTGTATAGACTAGTCCACCAAAATTGACACTAAGGAGAATCGAACATATTTTGGGAAAATAAACATAACCGGAACTTGAGATTGAAAAGTGTTCGAGGATAAACTTTACGAACATACTTTTTATAAGGTCAGGTTTGATTTCAAATGAATGTAACTTGAATGTGTCAAGACAAACATTTAAACCCAAATACAAAAGGGAAACAATGATACTGTCTAAGCGCCTTAATAATTTTCGGACATATACTCCAGTAATCGACAATTTCAAGCATCAACTCATTTTAAACTTTTAACCCAAAAGTCATACTCACATTATCTACTAAAAATGTATATATGAAGCCTCAAGCTCTCTTTCGCTTACTTGATTTCAGTTGCTTCCATTGCTTCACTAAATAGGAAACACACTCCTTCAATGAAGCCTTCCTTCCTTCTTTATAATTCCAGAGTTCCGGTATTGAGTATCTCCCACTAGGATTGTACTCATTTAACTCCTTTAGAGCTGTAGTTACTGCATCATGCACCTCATCTCCAAACTCATCTTTCAAGCTTCTCAGCTTTTCATCTTCTTCGTCTAAAATTTCCTGCGCGATATATCAACATATATTAGATCATGGTCCATGCAGTTCACATCATAGGAAGAAACATGCCAAAAAAATAACTAACGATGGCCATTTTCTGTAAATAGATGTCTCTAAACAATACCAATAGCATACCATTCTTTGTAATCATAAAGAAATGATGCATTATATTTTTAGGCGATACATATTTCTAAGGAGTGTCTGAATACAACTGTTGAAGTTACGGCCACACACACGTTCGAGTAGTAGAATCAGCCTCTAAATTGTGAAAAATAGTAACTTTAACCTGAAGTTACGATTACAGTTGAAGTTAAGGAAGTCATTGTACCTTGGAGTTCCCGTTGTCAATTATAATTTTGAAAGGATGCTACTTAGGATCCCTAAGATATTCTTCCCAATGTAAGCACAACTCTTTTGCTTTTGCTTTCAATGCTTTGTTAGAATTTTTTTTCTTTGTTGTTCCTTTCACATTCACTTCATCGGAAAACTTTCTCATAGCTGCTTCCTCAAATGACTTAATAGCAAGTTTGCCCATCATTTTCACTGAAATTGTCGCTCGAGCATTTGGGGAGCCAATCCACTGTGAACAAAGAAAAAGAGTTACTTCAACAAAACAAACAATTAAATCATAGCAACAAAACAATAGCAACAAACTATCAAATCATGATCGGGTCGGGGAATCCGCAGGGTTGGAGGGTACTTCCCCGATCCCAACTCCAAAATGTCTTCGGGGGGGAACTTTTCCCTCCATCCCCGTCCACGCGGGGAAGAAATCCCCAACCTCAGAGCTCGAAATAGATAATCCCCACAGGGAACTTCGTTAACAGATGCTAATTGATATCCCTATTCAGACTATTAGATGAGTTGATGGCAAAAAGACATATTAACATCATAATATTTACATTTATATGTTGAGAAAGATACATACACTTATTAACTTTTTGCAGGCATCTTGCAACTCGTCATTTGTTTTAAGCTCCTTAACAACCAGTGTTTGTTGAACAATTTCCACGTATTCCAATTCCTCTTCCTTTTCTTGCAAATCCATTTTGATTGCCTCCAGTTTTTTCTTCTCTTCCAGATCAGCCTCTCCAATGTGCATCATTACTTGGAGAGCTCCTCTCAGCTGCTCAACTACCAATTCCAATGCTTGTTTTGCATCAAGTCTTCTCTCCAGTTCATGAATTTTCTTGTGAAGTTTCTCTTTTTCTTTCTGCAACATTCAAACCAATGAGTACTCAAAACTTAAATGGATGCAAGTAACTGAATTAAATACTTTAGATAAAAGGAATATTAAATTTTTGCCTTGTGTTCTTCAGTAAAATGCATCATTTGTTCATCAGCCTTTTGCTGCTCTGCTATTGCCATCTCATTCTGTAAACGACAAGATGAAGAACAGATTTAATCGGTCATAGAGAATAAATTAAGATGGATTCGTATACAACACTTTTTAGGATTGGTCCATTTTTTGAGAAGCCAATTTAGTCGTCGTGTAAAATGACCACTTTGAAAGAAATGTGTTCAGATTTTAAGCAAAATAGATCCATCAGAAGAAGTGTTTAAGAGATTGTAAAAAAGAAAAATTATTAGCATTGCAACCATAAATTCAAAGAAACAAAATTCCTTCTCATGTATTAGCTTAGTTCTCTCATTATGATTATATGCTTGACGCTTCTTCAGATCCTTTTCACGGCACATAAGATCATATCTCCGAGCATCTAGTCTCAGCCTAGATTCTTCATGATCCTTAAACAAACCCTCAAGATAACTGCGTTCATCCTGCCGTATTTTGCTTATTTCTAATGGAAAAATATGAAATGGACTTAGCTACCATGAAATATTAAAAATTCACATCAACTACAACAAATCATTCCAAAATGCAACAAAATGTAAGCTACACTCAAAAGATAGATATAATAATAAAAACCACAATGCTTCATCTCTAAATTCAGTGAAACAGAATACGAATATTAATTAGAATAATTCAATTTAAGCATCAGCATACCGTTATTAAAATGTTCAACCATCGCCTCTTTTTCAACCATAATTTTCGTTAGGTACTCACTAGCCTCGTGATATTTGCTTGCTGTCTGTTCATATTCCTTGTTCTTCAGCATTAGAGTATTGGACAAACCAACAACAAGCTTCTTTGTTTTCCTATCGACCTCGGCTTCTTTTCCGGAAACAGTTTTCAAATCCCCGTTATCACGGAGGTGTTTGCCAAATATATCCCTAACATTATTATAGTCGTCAACACGTGCCATCCACCCATAGAGTCTATCTCCACGACCCCGCTGCCTTAAATCTATGTAATCCTTCTTACCGCAATGCTCTTCTTGAAAGCTCCTTTCTAACTTCATGGCATCGTGGAAACCATCCCACTCTTTCCCAAACTCAACAATTGCAAAGGGTGTCTGTCCTTTACAGTTCCAAAGCGCGGTAACTTTCACAGGCTGAAACCCTTTCAAGAGCAGCTCCTCCTTAATTTTATTATGATTCTTTTCAACATGCTTTCCGCTTTTCAGGTCGAATGTGGTAACATTGTTTGCCAGAATTACCATCCATGGCCAGACAAACAATTCATCACCAGCAACAATCGTATTGGGTGACTGGTTCTCAGCAATGTTAACATTATGTGAACTATTCTTATCAATAGCAATACTCAGAGTAGGTAATTTATCTTTACAAGTTTTAACAGCAGGTGACTTGTCTTTACCAATGTACCTTTGAAGTGCAGAGTGTTTAGCACTTTCCTTTACCGTCTCACGCGAATCATCCGCGATTCTGGCAGCGTGTCTCAGAAGCTCACTCATAGAGTAATAATCCTTGTTGTTACAAAATGGACATCTATATGTTGAAGTGGAGACTTTCAACCTATAGTAACCATCCTTCAAGTAATTGTAATATCTACGCTCCAAATCCGACTCACGAGTATGTTCTGATTTTCGATGCATCTGAAAATGAAAATCATAAAATTAACTCCAAAGAAATTGCTACATACAATGATGACTAACATTAAATCAAATACAAAGAACGAGCAACACAAATAGTTACAAACAGTACTAGCTGCTAAATAGGAAAAATGCTATTATGAAGCAGATTATTACAGTATAAATACCTACAAAGCATGGACACAAACACAGACACCAAACACGACACAGATACCGACAGCTAGACACCAATAATAATATGAAAAGAATGAAATAATTCAAGAGTAAACTACCAAATTGGTCTATCTTTGTAACTAGCTTTCAAATAGGTTTCCGACTCTTTCAATATTTCAAATTACTCTGTCTCTGTCAAACATTTCTCAATTTAGTCCCTCCATGAACATTTGTTTCACTTACTATCAAATAAGTCTTTGTCTTCATCCACTTTCTATTAAAATAGTCCCACATATTTTCAACTTACCGTCAAATTAGTCCTTACCTTTATCATTTTTTTTATCAAATAGTCACTGTTTTAAATTGAATGTTGATGTTGACTACATAACACTTAATTTGTGTGGTGTTAATATCTACGTGACATTTAACACTTCACATCAGCACATTTAACAGTGCTAGAAAACAAATGTCAATAGGGGGACCTAACTGAGAAACGTTTAGAAGAGATAGGGACTAATTGGAGATATTGAAAGAGTTGGGACTTATTTGATAGTTTACTCAATAATTCAATTTAATCATATGTGTTAGTGTCACACACCGATGCGTGTCCGAGACCGGAACGCAACTAATCCGAAGAGTATTGGTGCCTTGCATCATAGATAAATACACAATAATCTATTAAAACGTAAAGCTAGTTGATGATTAGTAAGCTGAACTGAAATAATGCTAAAAATGAAAAACGCTATGATGAAGCAGATTAGAGTATAAATATACAATGATCAATGAAAAGTAGAAATGATTGTGTTACCTTGAGGTTGAAGAATGCAGTTTGAGAGCAATGTTGTAGATGAAATGAATGAGTAAGAAAATGAATGAGTAAGAAAGAAAGAGTAGAAGATGAAATGAAAATGCGTGTATATGAAATGAAGCTTTTAAAAACGTATGGTTTCAACCTTCCATATTCTTTCCTGATAATAAAAAACAAATTTTCGTTAAAAAAAAAAAAAGCAAACAAAGAAGAAAAGACAAATTTCAAAATTGAACAGAGAAAACTAGTAAAGTAAACTTTTAAACCAGTAAAAAGATTATATTTCTATTTATAATTTTTATTTGACATGCATGGATAATGTATTGTTCAAATTTACAGTAGATTTTTTTTTTTTTTTTTTTTTGTGGTTTAGATGATAAAAGATATATAATTGTTCAAGTAACATGTACTTCTTCCAGCTTTAAATATAAACAAAAATTTATTTTTTAAATTCAGTAAAAAAGATGAATCTGGTCTATATTATAAAACAAATTCAATAAAACTCGAGAGAGTAACTTTTTATTTATATTTAGAATCGGAGAGTACGCTGACACTCTTCATTTGTGTGGAACTAATATTGAAATCTCCGATCTCTCTTTGTACGTCTTTATTATAATTGGAGAACCGCATAAGTTGAACTCTATTATAACAATAATAATACATAAATTTTTTTTGAAGAATTATATATTTTTCTTCTTAAGAATCTACAACATGTATTACTGTGTTGGCGTAGTAACTGCGTGGAATCCGTGTCGCTTTATCCACATGCTCGCTGTTGCTGGTGTTATTGATAATTCAATAGTTTGTTTTTTTTTCTTTCTACTATTCTTTTCATACTAATATGTATATTGCTTAAAAAAATTCACTATATATCTTGAAATATATGTGTACAACAAAAAGTAAAAATAAATGTTGAATTTTGGAATTTCCTCAAAACAATGATAGAAAAATGTTGAAGTATTTAATACTGTTGTCACATTAAACATAGATAGGAATATTAGTCACAAATTGAACTGAAAAGATCATTGTTTCTTATTGATGGACATCTAATTGTTGACACAATTGTTAGTATGTTATTGTAGCAATGTTTTGGCCTACTGCAGAATTCTGCAGGTCAATAACCTGTGGAATGCAGTCTTGTTCTCAGCGGTTGCGAAATGAAGGGATCCCGAGAGAAATAGAATACATTGCTTGTTATGCAAATTGTCTCATGAAATCCTCCTAACGAATGTGGAACGTGCAAGCAGGAAACTAACAGATAGTGATCTCTGCCCAATTTGTAATAATAATAACTCAGAATCATTATTTCATATTTTTCGCCACTGCACACTGATCACAACAATTTGGACCACACTGGGAGCTTCTTTCGCGACTTATGTGGTTGCATTAGATTGTAAATGGAGGGGAAGAAATGAACTGATCTTCAATCAACACATTATATCAGCACCTGACACAATCCCATCCATTATGGTTCAATGAGATGCATTAAGCAAGATAATTTGTTGGCTAATGTGTGTGGTGGTGCTATAAGGACGGCGAATGGTGAATCTGTCGTCGGCTTTTCTCGTAATCTTGGAACATTATTTTTGAAAATGCATTTTTGGTGATTTGCTTTACACCTGACCTACTATCTACCACAAACATTCATCACCCTAGTGTGGTCCTATACAACTCGAGATATTAGTCTATGAGTTGCATACGGAGGATGCTCAGTTCACAAAAAACAAAATTACTACGTGAATCTTTTATCTCCAGTTAGGAATTTAAAACTAACGCCAATTTTAAAAATGAAAACTAAAAATATTTTGAGAAAATAAACAGAACCCAAACTTGACTAGAGCCTTTGGTTAAATGCACACACTCTAGATACTCATGAATCTTTAAAGTCTAAAATCATGCAAATAATGGGCTAAGGCCCTCGTCATTATAAAAATAAAATAAATAAAAATCATGCAAATAATATTTAAGACAATTATTGTAATAAAATTTAGAAAATTAAATCTTTGAATTACTTTAGAGAATTGAACAGGTGTATAGAACATCAGTATATATAAATATAAATGCATAGCATTACTAGCAATTTGTTCAGAAAACCAGTTCTAGCTAAGCATTAAAAATATGCTTTATAGGTCAGGTTTGATTTCAAATGAATTTAACTTAAATGTTTCAAGAAAAACATTTAAACCCAAATACAAAAGGAAAACAAATGACACCACCTATTCGCCTTCATAATTTTCCAGTAATCGACAATTTCAAACATCAACTTGCTTTAAAGTTTTAACCAAAAGTCATACATTATCTGCTAAAATAGTATATATAATATTAGCATTATATATTGTTATGAAGCATGACATCCGCGGAAAAGTAGAGAAAAAGTTGTGAATACATAAAACAATTATATGAAGTATCACCACCAATAATCGACAGTATAATTTTGAGTCATACCAAGTCTATTAGAGCTAGAATTTATATTAACCGTTCTGCATATAAGTCTAATTCTAAGTTCTTACCGCCCAAATGAAGCCTCAAGTTCTCTTTCGCTTAGTAATTGGTCTCAATTGCTTCCATTGCTTTAGTAAATGGGAAACACCCTCCTTCAATGAAGCCCTCCTTCCTTCTTTAAAATTCCAAAGTTCCGGTATTGGGTACCTACCACTAGGATTGTACTCATTTAATTCCTTTAGAGCAGTAGCTACTGCATCATGCACCTCATCTCCAAACTCATCCTTCAAACTTCTCAACTTTTCATCTTCTTCGTCTAAAATTTCCTGCACAATATATCCAACATATATTAGATCATGATCCATGTAGTTCATATCAGAGGAAGAAACATGCCAAATAATTGCTAACGATGGCCATTTTCTGTAAATAGATGTCTCTAAACAATACCAATAGCATACCATGCTTTTTCATCCTTAAGAAATTATGCATTATAGTTTTAGGGGATACGTTATATAAAAAGGAGTGTCTTTAATACACTAGTTGAAGTTACGGTCACACGTTCAAGTAGTAGAATCAGTCTTTAAAATGCAAAAAATATTAACTTTAACTTGAAGTTACAGTCACAGTTGAAGTTATGGAAGTCATTGTATGGTACCTTAGGGTTCCCTTGTTTGTCAGTTACAACTCTGAAAGGATGCCAGCTAGGATCCCTAAGATAATCATCCCACTGTGTGCACCAAATCAACGCTTTCACTTTCGCTTCCTCGAAAAGTTCTCTCTTGGTTTTTGCTTTCCCATTCACTTCAGCAGCAATCTTTCTCTTAGCTACTTCCAAAAATGGCTTACCATCAAGTTCGCCCAATCTTTTCACTGAAATTGTGGCTCGGGTCTTTCTATCTGGGCAGCCAATCACCTGTGAACAAAGAAAAAGAGTTACTTCAACAAAACAAACAATCAAATCATGGCAGCAAAGCAACAGCAACAAACTAGCTTAACATATTTTGCTTGAAGTTTAGGCATCGGATACCCTATGATCGAACCATTATGAAACAATATGACATATTAACAAAAAATGTAAAAAGAAAATCTGTTCATTTCATAGACCTGACCTGATTCTACCAATTTTCACCTAAAATGTTAAACATTATGAATTAAAATCATCATCTTTGGACACAAACAACTGGGGAACAAATAGACAGTCGAAACAAACAACCACATGATTCACATAATAGAATACGATACCTTGAAAAATTCTAATTCCTTGGATATAGAAACTAAGGTTAAAACCCCCAAACATTTTGCATTAGCCATTGCAAATACATGTGAACAAAGACTTATGCGAACCCAATCTCAAACACACAGAATTAATAGTAAATTTAAAAAACTGAAAAACAATTGAAGGAAATAGCTGAATCTTATTGATGGTAAACTGCAGAAAGGGATGAATCCCTTTCCACCAACAGAGATAGGCTTCTCTCAGAGATTTATACTTTTCTGGCCAAAACAAAAACAATACATCTGCATGCCCTTTCCTCACTCTTCCTACTCTCTTATAACAGAATGGTCACACTCACACAACACTTGGTCACTCACTCCTCAACCCATGCCACTTCACATTCTTTCCCCTCCATTTCCTATATTCCTCTAACATCACACTCCACGCAATGGGCTTGGACTGCTGGTTAACGATTTTCCTATTTGGTCCCACATTCTCATCTCGGATACTATCGTCTGCCAGCAAATTAAGTAAGATTTAAATTACATGATTTGAATGTTTACAAAACAGGACACTCTTCTATATGTATTAAGTAATATAGAAACAGCTGTAGGTAAATTAAAAACTATAAATGACTTTACATATCTGCTTTAGTTTTACAAGGTAATTTATACAAATAAAAAATCCATCATGATTTTGTAAGATGTTAGTTAAAGAAGACATTCTAAAGTTGATATTCAGACTATAAGATGAGTTGATGGCAAAAAGACATTAACATGATAATATTATATGTTGAGAAAGAGACATACACTTATTAACTTTTTGCGGGCATCTTGCAACTCGTCATTAGTTTTGCGCTCCCGAATAACCAATGTTTGTTGAAGATCTTCCACACCTTCCAATTCCTCTTCCTTTTCTTGCAGATCCATTTTTATTGCCTCAAGTTTTTTCTTCTCTTCCAGATCAGTCTCTCCAATGTGATTCATTACTTGGAGAGCTCCTCTAAGCTGTTCAATTTCCAATTCCAATGCTTGTTTTGCATCAAGTCCTCTCTCCAGTTCATGAATTTTCTGGTGAAGTTTCTCTTTTGCTTTCTGCAACATTCAAACAAAAAGAGTCAGCAAAACTTAAGTGGATGCAAGTAACTTCATTAAATAGTTTAGAAAATGAAATTCGTGCCTTGTGTTCTTCAGCCAAATGCATCATTTGTTCATCAGCCTTTTTTTGCTCTGCTATTGCCATCTCATTCTGTAAACAACAAGTTGAAGAGCATATTTAATCCGTCATAAAGTATAAAATTAAGAGAGAGATTGATGTACGTAATTTGACACAAAAGACCAAATGGTCCATAGATTAAGGAATGCTGACAACACTTTTTGTAAGTGGTCCATGTTTTAAGAAGTCAATTTAGTTGTCATGTAACTTGTTCACTTTCAAAGAAATGTGTTCAAATTTTAAATAGACCCATCAGAAAAAGTGTGTCTAAGAGATTATAAAAAAGAAAAATTATTAGCATTGCAACCATAAAATCAAAGAACCAAAATAAATTACTCTTTTCTTTTCAAGATACAGCTTTTCTCTCTCATTATGATTGTCTGCTTGACGCTTCTGCAGATCCTTTTCACGGGATATAAGTTCATTCCTCCGAGCTTCCAGTTCCAGCCTGGCTTTTTCATGATCCTTGGACAAACTCTCCAGATAATCGCGTTCATCCTGCCTAATCTTGCTTATTTCTAATAGAAAAATGTGAAACAGATTCAGGTACCATGAAATATTAAAAATTCACGTCAACAACAAGTCATTCCAAAATGCAACGGACTTTAAGCTACACTGAAAAGATAGATATAATAATAAAATCCAGAATGTTTCACCTTTAAATTCAGTGAAACAGAATACCAATATTAATTAGAACAATTCAATTTAAGCATCAGCATACCGTTATTAAAATCTTCAACCATCTTCTCTTTTTCAACCATTACTTTCGATAGGTCCTCACTAATCTCGTGATATTTGCTTGCTGTCTCTTCATATTCTTTGTTCTTCAGCATTAAAGTATTGGCCAAACCAAAGACAAGCTTCTTTGCTTTCCTGTCGTCTTCTGCTTCTTTTCCGGAAACAGTTTTCAAATCCCCATTATCCCGGAGGTGTTTGCCAAATATATCCCTAACATTATTGTAGTCGTCAGCACGTGCCATCCACCCATAGAGTTTATCTCCACGACCCCCCCGCCATAAATCCAGGTAATCCCTCTTACCACAGTGCTCTGCTTGAAAGCTCCATTCTAACTTCATTGCATTGTGGAAACCATCCCACTCTTTCCCAAACTCAACAATCGCAAAGGGTGTCTGTCCTCTAATGTTCCAAAGTGCAGTAACTTTCAAGGGCTGAAAACCTTTCAACAGCAGCTCCTCCTTAATTTTATTATGATTCTTTCCAACATGCTTTCCACTTTTTGGGTCAAATGTGGTAACATTGTTTGCCAGAATTACCATCCATGGCCAGACAAACAATTCATCTCCAGCAACAGATGACTGATTCTTAACAACGATAGCATTATGTGACCTATCCTTATTAACAGCAATACTCAAAGCAGCTGACTTATCTTGAGCAGTTTTAACAGCAGCTGACTTACCTTCACCAGTTTTAACAGAAGCTAACTTATCTTGACCAGTTTTAACAGCCGCTGACTTATCTTGACCGGTTTTAAGAGTCGCTGACTTATCTTGACCAGTTTTAACAGCCGCTGACTTGCCTTTACCAATGTACATTTCAAGTGCAGAATGTTTCGCACATTCCTTTACCGTCTCACGCGAATCACCCGCGATTCTGGCAGCATGTCTCAAAAGTTCACTCATGGAGTAATAATCCTTGTTGTTACAGAATGGACACCTATACATTGAACCTGAGATTTTCAACCTATAGTAACCATCCTTCAAGTCATCGTAATATCTATACTCATAGTAGTCAAAATCAGACTCATGAATACGTTCTGATCTTCGATCCATCTAAAAATGAAAATCATAAAATCAATCCAAAGAAATTGCTACAAAAATAACTAGCTACAGTGATTACAAAAAATGAAAAAACAAAATCAATCCAAAGAAATTTCTACACAAATATCTACATACATTGATGACCTAAACAAAAATCATAAAATCAACTACAAAAAAATTACTACCAACGAAGCACAGAAACAGACATCGGACACGAAACGGACACTCACAGTCAACACTAATCATATCATATCATAATTTGGAAAAATGACGTAATCATATGTCAACACCGATGCGTGGCGGACACATCACGCCTAATTTGAAGAGTGTGTGAACTTGATTGATTGCTATTTGCTACAGAGATAGTTACATACGGTGATGACTAAAACGAAGCATTGAAAAGTAAAGCAAAAACTAGATGATTATTGTGTTGAATCGAAGCTATACTAAAAAGGAAAAACGCAACTATGAAGCAGATTTAGAGTATAAATACACAATAATCAATCAAAGAGTAGAAATTATAGTGTTACCTTGTGCTTGAAGGATTCAATTTCAGAGCAATGTTGACGGCGAAACGCAGATGAGAGAATGGAGTGAATGTGAAAGAGGGAGAATGAGGAAGATGACGAAAAAGAAAACCCTAAAAGAATAAGAATTTTCTAGAAATGAAATTTGCGTGTATTGAGAATATGAACTCAAATTTTGCTGTTCTTGGTAAAGAAACAAAACCGGAGAAAACCGGTTACTTGTCGAACCGGTAAATTATTTTAGTTTAAAAAAAATGAAAAAGAAAGAATGAAAACGACGCTGCAAAAAATGAGAGAGGAGGAGGAGATGCAGTTGCAAGTTGGTTCCGTTTAGCCTGGACCCTTATATGTATTGGTCCATCTTGGACTCATCAATTTTAACCATTGATCTAATAGGACATACAAACTTTATGATAGTCCATTCACACGCAATCACTCTCTTCTCTTCTTGTCTCTCTCCACTCCACCGTTTCAATTACAACACAGCCATTTCTCACTTTCACAAAACTCAACCATGGAAGACCCAAATTCACCTCCTCCACTCCCCCACCGTCTCTTCTAATCTCAATTTTTCAAACCCCGTATCAGTACATGTTTGGTTTTGTGAGAAATGAAGTATTCATAGACTAAATGAAGTGTTCATTTAGTTGCAATTTAAGAAGAAAATTCTCAATTTACAATAAGTTAACATAAATTAGTGAAAGAGGTTTGGTTTTTACTTTTGAAATCCTTTAAAAAACGAGTGTTAATCTTTCTTTCCAACCATTTTTAACATTTATGCTTATGACCAGTAATGAATAATAATAAATGAATCTCTTCCCAACCCATTTTGATAATACAAGGTTTAGTTTTTTTACAAATAAAATGAGATTTAATATGAATTGTGAGAAATATGACTATGAAATGGAGGAAGAAAAGAGTTTTCTTTTTTACTGCAGATGGAGAAATGATTGTGTTCATGTGTTGTAATTGAAAAAGCGAAGTGGAGAGAGACAAGAAGAGAGTGATAGAGTGTGAATGGACTATCATAAATTTTGTATGCCCTATTAGATCAATGGTTAAAATTGACGAGTCCAAGATGAACCAATATATTTAAGGGTCCAGGCTAAACCGAACCTTGCAAGTAGGTTGGGTTTGGGTTTGAGAGACGAAAGCTAGATGAGCGCAAAATATTTGAAAAATAGGATATTCTTCATTTATTGTCTTTTTTTTTTGTGATATCTAATTAATAATAATTCTATTTGGTGAACATTTTCATAGTAGTAATTTATTGGAGAAAACTTAGGTCATGTTCCTTACATACAGTTTTTACTGTTTCAAATCAAAAGATGACATTTGTACTTTTTTTGCACATCATCTCACAGAATTAAATAACGGAAATTTATATCTCTTCCCCTGTAATCAGATCCAAACTGTTTTTCAATGAACACCACACCGCCGCCATCACCACCGCTCACAATTTCACCCTTTCTATTCATTGAAAGCATCGCAGATGGTGATTCACATGCATTTAATTTCTTCCTGCATCTTTCTAATGGTCAATGTCTATTTTGGGTATCACACATGTTATTGGGGTTGTATTTGACTGTATGAACTCAAAAGGAATAAAAACAATTAAACAAATACGGATAGCTAAGAAATTTGAGATTGATAAAGGATAGCAATTTTTTATTAATTCTATAACATTGCAAAACAAGTTTGAATTTTGTGTTGTTTTTACACTCTAAAACCCACCGAACATAGTGGTTTGGGTGTATGTTATTTCTTTAACGGGGAAGAAGATGGTTAGTTAAAAAAAAAAATAGTAACGACGTGAATTCGAGGTTAGCAAGATGTACACGTGTTTTATTCTAATTGGCAAACAGCACCACAAGTACCTAAGGGTACTGGATATAAGTTTTGTCCTAATTTATTTGGTTTTCTTTTTTGATGAATAATAATTTGGTTGGTTTTTTGTACAAAAAAAAATTAATTTGGTTGGTTTTTAGTCGAATGCGAATTTCGTGTGGGTTGTTACGCGCTATGCGTAATTTTTTTTTGAAGATGTTAGTTGATTTAATTTGATAAAAAATGGAAAATTCATTAATATTATCGGTATAAATAATATTGACTAATTAAATTTTTAACCAATTGCATCAAAAAGTTGAATGTGGATACGACCGAGCATGCTGGTTCAATGAATTTAGTATTGATTTGAATTTGATAATTTTGATTTGACCGATTAAGTTGAATTTGAATACGATAGAATGTATCGATATAAATAATATTCGTTGATTATATTTTTAACCAACAACATCATAAAGTTGGACGCGGATTTGACATATTACGCTGGTTCAATCCAATTTATAATTAAAGGCTTAAATACAATTTTGGTCCCCCTATTTTTAATTTTGTGAAGTTTTAGTCCCCCTATTTTAAAAATTAGTTTTTTAGTCCCCCTATTTTACTTTTTTCCTCACTTTTGGTCCCCCATCATATTTTAAGGTCAATTTTGATGATGTGGACAAGTCACTTATGATGTGTCAAACCTAAATAGGCGCAACATTTTACACGTGGCATTATTTTATTTATTTTTTAATAAATTATATTAAAAAATAATTTTAATAATAATAAGGATTTTTTTAATATGAGATTTTTTTATTATTAAAAACAAACATTCAATTAAAAATGGAAATAAACTTTGTGTCATAAAAAGATAAAAACGCTATACTAAAAATAAATAAATAAACTACGGTGATCTTCTTTTCCCCTTCCTTTCAATATTCTAAACCCAGAAAACTTACATGCCGCCATTTTTTTTCTTCTTGTTCATGCTCCTTCATGTTCATAAATACATAAAATTCATGTCTTTCTTCTACTTCTACCTCCTCATCTGTTTTTTTCAACAATTAAAATTCAAATTAAAGATAAACCGAATAAAATCAAAACCCACACTAACTCTCATTTTCTTCACCTCCAACACTATCGCGCGACATAAGGCGTCGACGACAACAACTTTTCACTTCTAATGGAGAGTCAACGACGTAGCCTTTTATCCAGGATTATTGTTCAAATCTGCACACGCCTCTTCTACCTAGCAACACCAGATATATAAGGGTCACCAGCAACACAAATTAGAACTTGGGAATTTTTTGTTCTTTTTTCAAGGATAATTGATTTTTTTTTTTATGTGTTGTTGGATAATTGTTGTAGGTGCAGTGAAGACGATGGTGATGTTAAATGGTAGAAGTGGCTTTAATGTGATTTTTTTTTGTTGATTATTCAACAAAATTTGTTTTTTGATTTGTTGATGAATTTTAAGTGTTAACATAAATTATCGATTTTATCTCTTCATGAATTTTAATTCTTTGGTTGTTCACATGATTCAAAGATGTGTTTCTTGGATTTTGCAAATCAAATTGAATAATTTGATGTTAGATTTTTTATGTTGTTTTGATTGTGAAGATGTTTATGGGTAGAGATGTTGGAGAATATGAGTTTATGAGTAAAGATGCTGGAGAAGATGAATGAATTAGTTATTGAAAAATTAATATTAAATTTTTATTATTTTACTTTATAAATAAAAATCTTTTTAATATAATTTATTAAAATTACAATAAAAAATAATGCCATGTGTAAATTGTTGGGCCCAAATGGCATCTGCCATGTCATAAGTGACTTGTCCACATCATCAAAATGACTTTAAAATAGGGTGGGAGGCCAAAACTGAGGAAAAAACTAAAATAAGGGGACAAAAAAATTGATTTTTAAAATAGGGGACTAAAACTTCACAAAATTAAAAATATGGGGATCAAAACTGCATTTAAGCCAAAAATTTATTTGAATTTGATATTTTTGATTTGATCATTAAGTGATTGTTGTTTTTATAAAAAATACTTTAAAAGCGTCGGTATCAATCTAATTTAATATTTTAGATTTTAGTAATTATTTTTTATTTTACTAATTATTTTTGGTTTGATTGATTAAGTTATTTTTTTAATTACCATAGCATAAGTATGACTACGAAGTTTCCACCACCATTACAAGGTGGGTGAACCCTTTTCTATTAAACTCTTTTCATTTCATACAAAAAAAATAGATAAAAATTGAACATATGATCATTTATTTAAGAGGTACACGATTCTTATCATTTTAATCAATTCAAAGTTTGTGATAAATGATTAAAATATTATAAAAAAATAAGATAAATGATTAAAGTATTACAGGAAAGTTATAAAGAATCAAAATATCACAAAAAATAAAATAAAATAAATAATATGTAGTGTAATTTTGCTTAAATAAATCCTATATGAAGTAGTGAGAGATTGATTTGGATTCTCTGCAGTCAAATAGTAACTGCAGGGTGATCTCAACCGTTCGATCTGATTTATACCTTTTTATTTATTTTTTGAGTTATTAATCATCACCGTCGATCTCAATCAAACGATTCAGATTTGACCTACCACTACCATAGGACTTTTGGTAGCTATAAGATTCACCGCCTCCTTTTCAGACTCCGGATTGGTCAAGTCCGTACCCCCCTGAAGAAACGCTTGCTCCCCACTATCATCAGATTTTAGATAGTTAACAAGCTTCACCCTCCCTCTTCGACCCCCAAAGTGTACCGCTCCGTACTCTCGAAGAAACGCTTGCCTCCAATTGTCCTTTGAATTTTAGGACAACCATACAAGCTCTACCGTACCCTCTTCAGCCCCCGGATTGTACCTTTTCCGTCCTCCTGAAGAATCGCTTGCCTCCGACTATCCACAGATTTTTAGGACAGCCCTACAAGCCTCACCACTCTTCGACCCCTGGAGTGCCCTCCGTCCTCTCGAAGTATTGTTTGGCTTCGGACCAACCTTGGAATTTTAGGCGGCCCCACAAGCTGCAACATCAAACTCCCCTTGCACCCGACTATCTCCAGCAGTCTTACAAGTTCCAAGTTTGATCAAGGTTGCTTTCAATTGCCTCCCTGAAGATCCTCTCAAGGTCTTGCACTTCTTCGGCCACAATTGAAACGTATCCCACAAGGTCTTCACAGTCATATCCAAAAGGTGCAACATCACCGCTCTCCTCCCTATCTCCTGCTAGATAGCCAAGAGCTAATGTTGGCTCGCCTCCTCTAGTCCCATTATCGGAAGACTCCACCTCAACTTGAAACTCCACAAAAGTCTCAAACCCGATACTCACACTATGAACTCCACCTTGCAATTTGCAAAACCATTCCAACCGTGTTTTTTCCTTCAACGCCTCAACCCTTGTTCTGAATTAACACCGCCATCATCTTCACCTTCCACAACCTGTAGTCGTTACTCCCGGTGAACCTCTCAATATCAAACTTCGAACCCATGGTACCTGATTATCAATTTGATCCTTGCCCCACGGTGGGCGCCAATTGTTGTGAATTCGATTAAAACTCACACCAATAACCTGATGTGTGGAGCAAATTGAACTAAGTAACCAAATATGTTGATAGAGTTGATGATGCTATAATTCAAGAACAATAAACAAAGAGCGATAAAGAACACACTATGATTTGTTTACCCAGTTCGGTGTTAATGAACCTAATCTGGGGGAGAGAGCAGCCCTTCATTTCTACTATAATCAATGAGAAACTTACACAAGATATCCCAAATAGGGTTACAAGAATTAATCTTAATTTTACCCTAATCCCGAATCTCTTCCCGTGACCAAGAGACTGAATTGACCTAGTCTACCTAAGGTGTCCCACAAGATGATCCCAAGAATGGTTTGCCCTAGGATTCAAAACCCTAACCTTTTGTGGTGGCAAACCCCAACTCTCTACATCTTGTCGCTCTCTCTCTCAATTTTTCTATGAATAAGACAATCCCTATTTATAGAAAAATAAAACCAAATATCTCGATATTGTTTTTAAATATATCCAATTTAAAATCAAACACAATACAAGTCAAATATTCTCCAAAAATATATTTTTTCACAAAATCTGAAATATCCTGACTTCTAATCTTGAGATTTCAAGGCATATCCAACAAATAGTTAATTTTTTATGTAAGATTATAGGGGTAAAATTAAAAGAAGATACGATAAGCTATAAAATCAAAAGCGAATTGAAACGACATCCAAAAAATAAGCTATAAACTATATAGTAAAATGAGATATAAGTCATAGTAAAAAACAGTCACCAAACAAAGTTTTTTTTTTTTTTTTATCATATGAGCTTAATTTGTTGTTTATCATATTAGACACTTCATTTAAAAAAGAATCCAAATTAAATTCATAAACAAAAAATAATTTTTGACTATAATTTACTTAATTTCAAACTTAATTATCATGTCTCTTTCCCCGAAATAACACCAAACTTTTTTCTTCTCTTAACTAAACACATGAGATAGTCTTGCATAGACATGAGTGTTTGGACACACAATTTAAACACACACTCACACATCAAAAAAATAAAAAGAAAAATAAAACAATCACATCAAATAATATAACTTTAATCATTTTAATTTAATATTTTTAATTTAATACGAGTGTGCCTAAAATTTAGATGTTGTGTTTGTACTTTTCTCGTACGCATACATATGGCATATATAACACATTATAGTTGATGAGCTAGCTCATTAAATTTGTACTATTGATAAAATTAGTTGTTAAATTAATTTTTTAGTATGAAATAATATAAAAATAAAATATTAATTTATTTTTATGTAGGATAATAGGGGTAAAATTCAAAGAAAATGTGATAAGCAATAAACTCAAAAGTTAATTGAAATAACATCTAATAAATAAAGCTATAAACTAGCAAAATGATATATAAGCTTATAGTGAAAAATAATTACCAAATAAAGCTTTTTTTAATATACGAGTTTATAAATTATAAGCTCAAATTGATCAAGGTCTTACCAAACTTAGCCATAATTTGTTTAGCACTCAAAAACAATGAACCTTTTTTTTTGAACAAGCCAAAATGGAATATATAAAATGAATCAATCGCCCTAGTACAAGGTGTGCCAAGGTCGACTGCCAACATTTACAAAGAGTCAAAATACAGAGAGATAGTCCGAAAAACAGATCATACAAGACCCAAGCAGAGCAAGGGACAAGACCACCATCTATGGCAGTTAGAAGATAAAGTAACACTCGTCGCCTTCAACCACCTAAAAGAAAAGAGTTTGATCTTGTCCAACAGCAAAGAAGTAGTGCAAGCTGGGCCGCCGAACAACCTGCGGTTTCTCTTCGTCCACACAACTCACACGCACGCTAGCCAAATAAGCTGAAAAAAAGAGCGACGTGCCCGAGAACCACCTACTGAATAAGTAAACTGGATGAAGTGATCATGTAAGGAAGTGAATTCCACCATCGAAATGTCAATCCACGAACGCACTAATACCCAAAGAGAGCCAAAAGTACCACATGAGAGGAATAAGTGATGAGCCGACTCTGCCTCTCCGCAACCCGAAGCACACATGTGAGCATCAATAGATAAAACCCCTCGAGTGACCAGGTTAACTTCCGTGGGCAACCTGTCACACAATAGACGTCATGCGAAGATAAAAACTTTTAACGAAACTTGAGGGTGTTAAATAAAACAATGAATCCTTGATTATATTAGACACTTCAATTAATTTATAAATTATATCTGTTATCTTATCAATCTCCACTATTTTTACCACACAGAATCTGAGTACAAATTGTTCAAAGGAACCCAAATTCAATTTATAAATAAAAAATAGTTATTCGCTAATTTTTTTTTTACTTAATTTCAAACTTAATTACCGGCCTCTATTTCCTCGAAGTAAAACCAAAAGTTTTTCTTCTCTTAACTCAACACATGCATAAAGGGCAATTCTAGGATGGGTAAGTAATATAGGTCTCCCATGGTGGGAGACCAATTTTCACCAATAGATAATAAAGGTGTACAATGGACTGTAATGAAGTTTATATACCATATTCTATTCTCTTTCACTTCTTCTTGTTTTTGCAACAACACAATCCAATTTATTTAAAATAAATATATTTTAAAAATAATTTTTAGTAATTATATATAGATATTCCTACAAATATTAATATAAATATTACTGTAGTTTAAAATTTATTATTGAAGACTGTAAGTCTCTCGGTACACATATTAGTTTAAATATTAGTAGTTCATAGTTTATTATTGATTATTTTAAATATTTCATTATACGAAAAATATAATTTTAAGTTACATAGTTTAATTTTATAATAATCAACTTTGACTTCGTTTATAAAAAAATAATGCATAACTAATTGAATTTTTAATATTGAGTAAAATTAGTAATTGAACTAGCATATAAATATAAAATTTGATATTTAGTTTTTTCAAATAAGATAATATAGGTGAAATTGGATTAGCTTATTAAATAAATTATAAGCTACTATAAATTTGGGTTTTGTATATATTTTGGACCAATTGAACTAGAATATAATTTTGAGTTTCATATTTATATGTTAGTTCAGGTATTAATTTTCCTCAATATTACTAATTCAATTAGTTATCCAATATTTTTTGGCAAATGAAATCAAAGTTAATGATTATAAGATTAAATTATACAACTTCAAATAATATTTTACATATAACAAAAAATTTAAAATTATAAATAATAGACTATGAACTAGTATTTACACTAATAGTTAAACTAATATGTGTACAAAGAGACTTACAGTCTCAATAATGAACTCTAAACTAATATTTCACATTAACATTTGTACCAATATGTATACTCAATGACCAGAAATTATTCATAAAAAAATTTGGACTAGTGTCGCGTGTCGCAATGCTCATCCATATATGTATAGATGAGCCTGTGCTGTTGCAGAAACATTAAAAAAGAGATATTTTTTTGTCACCCTACCGACTTCTCGCACGCGTGTTTCCATTTTTAATCTTTCGCTACTTAAGTAGTGGACGTTATAAAACTGAGGGGTATTTTTATAAATATAAAACCCAAAAGTATATGCTACTTCAATTGGTCCGCAAAATATATATATATATATATATAAAACCCAAAATTATTCTAACTTATATTTTATTTTGATAAGCTAATACAATTTTATCCATATTATTTTATTTGAAAAAACTAAATATCAAATTTTATATTTATATGCTAGTTCAATTGTTAATTTTACTCAATATTACAAATTCAATTAGTTATTCATTATTTTTTGACAAACAAAGTCAAAGTTGATTATTATAAAATTAAACCGTATAACTTAAAATAATATTTTACGTATAACGAATGATTTAAAATCATCAATAATAGACTATGAACTAATATTTGTACTAATACTCTATGAAGCACGGACTCTGACACGGACACCGCGACACGACACAGACACTCCAACACCGCTAATGTAAAAAATATACGACACCGCTACATATTTATAAAAAATATAAGTTTAGAATTAAAAATACATACATATGCATCTACGTTGAACAAATTTTTCAATAATTTTTTTTTTTTAAAGAATATATGATAGTATACTTGACATTTACTCATCCAACTACTATCGAAAAACTAAAAATAATGTAATCAAAATGTAATATCTTTAATTCTTCATTGATTAATATTATTATTTCGACACATCTTTAATCATTGTATATATGTTTGAGAAAAGTAGAAGCAAATAAAAAAAAATTTGGACACTTACCCTGACACGTTTGTACGAGTGTCTTATAGGTGTCGGACACCGATTTAAAGAGTGTCGGAATAAAGGAAAATTTATTTTTTTAGACATCTTTCCGACACGTTTCTACGAATGTCATACGAGTGTCGAACACCGACACATGTCGGACACGACGACATGTCTAATCATAAATAATATGTATACCGAGAGACTTACAGTGTTCAATAATAAACTTCAGTAATATTTACATTAATATTTGTAGGAATATATATATATAATTACTAGAAAAATCCAAGTTTGCAAATTTCCATAAATTCAAACGCAAACAAACTTTATGATAAGAAAATAACAAACCTCAGCCTGAGATTTGAAAGCAAGCTTGAAGAAGCCATAAGCAACAAAGTGTTTCCCAACAGACTCAGCCAATTTGATTTGTCCAATCCAATAAGATGAAGTCTCAAGCCTATCAAAACGACATTTGCTACAATTTACAGCACTGTAAAACGGCGTCGCTTGCACATTACTGTTTCCTCTAACATGAGAAGTTGTTACCGGAGTTTTCGGCTCTGCAGAATCATTTTCATTCAATGTTGTTTTTTCTGCAAATTGTTGTGGGAATATGTCACTTTGTTTGGTATTCATGGGATTGAGATTTTGTGGTAATTCTTTTTAGATAGTTAACAAGCTTCACCCTCCCTCTTCGACCCCCAAAGTGTACCGCTCCGTACTCTCGAAGAAACGCTTGCCTCCAATTGTCCTTTGAATTTTAGGACAACCATACAAGCTCTACCGTACCCTCTTCAGCCCCCGGATTGTACCTTTTCCGTCCTCCTGAAGAATCGCTTGCCTCCGACTATCCACAGATTTTTAGGACAGCCCTACAAGCCTCACCACTCTTCGACCCCCGGAGTGCCCTCCGTCCTCTCGAAGTATTGTTTGGCTTCGGACCAACCTTGGAATTTTAGGCGGCCCCACAAGCTGCAACATCAAACTCCCCTTGCACCCGACTATCTCCAGCAGTCTTACAAGTTCCAAGTTTGATCAAGGTTGCTTTCAATTGCCTCCCTGAAGATCCTCTCAAGGTCTTGCACTTCTTCGGCCACAATTGAAACGTATCCCACAAGGTCTTCACAGTCATATCCAAAAGGTGCAACATCACCGCTCTCCTCCCTATCTCCTGCTAGATAGCCAAGAGCTAATGTTGACTCGCCTCCTCTAGTCCCATTATCGGAAGACTCCACCTCAACTTGAAACTCCACAAAAGTCTCAAACCCGATACTCACACTATGAACTCCACCTTGCAATTTGCAAAACCATTCCAACCGTGTTTTTTCCTTCAACGCCTCAACCCTTGTTCTGAATTAACACCGTCATCATCTTCACCTTCCACAACCTGTAGTCGTTACTCCCGGTGAACCTCTCAATATCAAACTTCGAACCCATGGTACCTGATTATCAATTTGATCCTTGCCCCACGGTGGGCGCCAATTGTTGTGAATTCGATTAAAACTCACACCAATAACCTGATGTGTGGAGCAAATTGAACTAAGTAACCAAATATGTTGATAGAGTTGATGATGCTATAATTCAAGAACAATAAACAAAGAGCGATAAAGAACACACTATGATTTGTTTACCCAGTTCGGTGTTAATGAACCTAATCTGGGGGAGAGAGCAGCCCTTCATTTCTACTATAATCAATGAGAAACTTACACAAGATATCCCAAATAGGGTTACAAGAATTAATCTTAATTTTACCCTAATCCCGAATCTCTTCCCGTGACCAAGAGACTGAATTGACCTAGTCTACCTAAGGTGTCCCACAAGATGATCCCAAGAATGGTTTGCCCTAGGATTCAAAACCCTAACCTTTTGTGGTGGCAAACCCCAACTCTCTACATCTTGTCGCTCTCTCTCTCAATTTTTCTATGAATAAGACAATCCCTATTTATAGAAAAATAAAACCAAATATCTCGATATTGTTTTTAAATATATCCAATTTAAAATCAAACACAATACAAGTCAAATATTCTCCAAAAATATATTTTTTCACAAAATCTGAAATATCCTGACTTCTAATCTTGAGATTTCAAGGCATATCCAACAAATAGTTAATTTTTTATGTAAGATTATAGGGGTAAAATTAAAAGAAGATACGATAAGCTATAAAATCAAAAGCGAATTGAAACGACATCCAAAAAATAAGCTATAAACTATATAGTAAAATGAGATATAAGTCATAGTAAAAAACAGTCACCAAACAAAGTTTTTTTTTTTTTTTTTTTTTATCATATGAGCTTAATTTGTTGTTTATCATATTAGACACTTCATTTAAAAAAGAATCCAAATTAAATTCATAAACAAAAAATAATTTTTGACTATAATTTACTTAATTTCAAACTTAATTATCATGTCTCTTTCCCCGAAATAACACCAAACTTTTTTCTTCTCTTAACTAAACACATGAGATAGTCTTGCATAGACATGAGTGTTTGGACACACAATTTAAACACACACTCACACATCAAAAAAATAAAAAGAAAAATAAAACAATCACATCAAATAATATAACTTTAATCATTTTAATTTAATATTTTTAATTTAATACGAGTGTGCCTAAAATTTAGATGTTGTGTTTGTACTTTTCTCGTACGCATACATATGGCATATATAACACATTATAGTTGATGAGCTAGCTCATTAAATTTGTACTATTGATAAAATTAGTTGTTAAATTAATTTTTTAGTATGAAATAATATAAAAATAAAATATTAATTTATTTTTATGTAGGATAATAGGGGTAAAATTCAAAGAAAATGTGATAAGCAATAAACTCAAAAGTTAATTGAAATAACATCTAATAAATAAAGCTATAAACTAGCAAAATGATATATAAGCTTATAGTGAAAAATAATTACCAAATAAAGCTTTTTTTAATATACGAGTTTATAAATTATAAGCTCAAATTGATCAAGGTCTTACCAAACTTAGCCATAATTTGTTTAGCACTCAAAAACAATGAACCTTTTTTTTTGAACAAGCCAAAATGGAATATATAAAATGAATCAATCGCCCTAGTACAAGGTGTGCCAAGGTCGACTGCCAACATTTACAAAGAGTCAAAATACAGAGAGATAGTCCGAAAAACAGATCATACAAGACCCAAGCAGAGCAAGGGACAAGACCACCATCTATGGCAGTTAGAAGATAAAGTAACACTCGTCGCCTTCAACCACCTAAAAGAAAAGAGTTTGATCTTGTCCAACAGCAAAGAAGTAGTGCAAGCTGGGCCGCCGAACAACCTGCGGTTTCTCTTCGTCCACACAACTCACACGCACGCTAGCCAAATAAGCTGAAAAAAAGAGCGACGTGCCCGAGAACCACCTACTGAATAAGTAAACTGGATGAAGTGATCATGTAAGGAAGTGAATTCCACCATCGAAATGTCAATCCACGAACGCACTAATACCCAAAGAGAGCCAAAAGTACCACATGAGAGGAATAAGTGATGAGCCGACTCTGCCTCTCCGCAACCCGAAGCACACATGTGAGCATCAATAGATAAAACCCCTCGAGTGACCAGGTTAACTTCCGTGGGCAACCTGTCACACAATAGACGTCATGCGAAGATAAAAACTTTTAACGAAACTTGAGGGTGTTAAATAAAACAATGAATCCTTGATTATATTAGACACTTCAATTAATTTATAAATTATATCTGTTATCTTATCAATCTCCACTATTTTTACCACACAGAATCTGAGTACAAATTGTTCAAAGGAACCCAAATTCAATTTATAAATAAAAAATAGTTATTCACTAATTTTTTTTTTACTTAATTTCAAACTTAATTACCGGCCTCTATTTCCTCGAAGTAAAACCAAAAGTTTTTCTTCTCTTAACTCAACACATGCATAAGGGGCAATTCTAGGATGGGTAAGTAATATAGGTCTCCCATGGTGGGAGACCAATTTTCACCAATAGATAATAAAGGTGTACAATGGACTGTAATGAAGTTTATATACCATATTCTATTCTCTTTCACTTCTTCTTGTTTTTGCAACAACACAATCCAATTTATTTAAAATAAATATATTTTAAAAATAATTTTTAGTAATTATATATAGATATTCCTACAAATATTAATATAAATATTACTGTAGTTTAAAATTTATTATTGAAGACTGTAAGTCTCTCGGTACACATATTAGTTTAAATATTAGTAGTTCATAGTTTATTATTGATTATTTTAAATATTTCATTATACGAAAAATATAATTTTAAGTTACATAGTTTAATTTTATAATAATCAACTTTGACTTCGTTTATAAAAAAATAATGCATAACTAATTGAATTTTTAATATTGAGTAAAATTAGTAATTGAACTAGCATATAAATATAAAATTTGATATTTAGTTTTTTCAAATAAGATAATATAGGTGAAATTGGATTAGCTTATTAAATAAATTATAAGCTACTATAAATTTGGGTTTTGTATATATTTTGGACCAATTGAACTAGAATATAATTTTGAGTTTCATATTTATATGTTAGTTCAGGTATTAATTTTCCTCAATATTACTAATTCAATTAGTTATCCAATATTTTTTGGCAAATGAAATCAAAGTTAATGATTATAAGATTAAATTATACAACTTCAAATAATATTTTACATATAACAAAAAATTTAAAATTATAAATAATAGACTATGAACTAGTATTTACACTAATAGTTAAACTAATATGTGTACAAAGAGACTTACAGTCTCAATAATGAACTCTAAACTAATATTTCACATTAACATTTGTACCAATATGTATACTCAATGACCAGAAATTATTCATAAAAAAATTTGGACTAGTGTCGCGTGTCGCAATGCTCATCCATATATGTATAGATGAGCCTGTGCTGTTGCAGAAACATTAAAAAAGAGATATTTTTTTGTCACCCTAGCGACTTCTCGCACGCGTGTTTCCATTTTTAATCTTTCGCTACTTAAGTAGTGGACGTTATAAAACTGAGGGGTATTTTTATAAATATAAAACCCAAAAGTATATGCTACTTCAATTGGTCCGCAAAATATATATATATATATATATATAAAACCCAAAATTATTCTAACTTATATTTTATTTTGATAAGCTAATACAATTTTATCCATATTATTTTATTTGAAAAAACTAAATATCAAATTTTATATTTATATGCTAGTTCAATTGTTAATTTTACTCAATATTACAAATTCAATTAGTTATTCATTATTTTTTGACAAACAAAGTCAAAGTTGATTATTATAAAATTAAACCGTATAACTTAAAATAATATTTTACGTATAACGAATGATTTAAAATCATCAATAATAGACTATGAACTAATATTTGTACTAATACTCTATGAAGCACGGACTCTGACACGGACACCGCGACACGACACAGACACTCCAACACCGCTAATGTAAAAAATATACGACACCGCTACATATTTATAAAAAATATAAGTTTAGAATTAAAAATACATACATATGCATCTACGTTGAACAAATTTTTCAATAATTTTTTTTTTTTAAAGAATATATGATAGTATACTTGACATTTACTCATCCAACTACTATCGAAAAACTAAAAATAATGTAATCAAAATGTAATATCTTTAATTCTTCATTGATTAATATTATTATTTCGACACATCTTTAATCATTGTATATATGTTTGAGAAAAGTAGAAGCAAATAAAAAAAAATTTGGACACTTACCCTGACACGTTTGTACGAGTGTCTTATAGGTGTCGGACACCGATTTAAAGAGTGTCGGAATAAAGGAAAATTTATTTTTTTAGACATCTTTCCGACACGTTTCTACGAATGTCATACGAGTGTCGAACACCGACACATGTCGGACACGACGACATGTCTAATCATAAATAATATGTGTACCGAGAGACTTACAGTGTTCAATAATAAACTTCAGTAATATTTACATTAATATTTGTAGGAATATATATATATAATTACTAGAAATTATTTTTTAAAAATTGAGTTGTGTTGTTGCAAAAACAAGAAGAAGTGAAAGATAATAGAGTATGGTGTATAAATTTCATTATGGTTCATTATACACTTTTGTAGGAATATCTATATATAATTACTAAAAATTATTTTTAAAATATATTTAATTTAAAAAAATTGAGTTGTGTTGATGCAAAAAAAAGAAATGAAAGAGAATATAATATGGTGTATAAACTTTAGTATAGTCCATTGTACACCTTTATTATCTATTGGTTAAAATTGATCTCTCACCATAAAAAACCTATACCACTTACCAACCCTAGAAGTGGCCATACATAAGGCATATCTTAATATTAGACATCTTTAACATGCACTTAGGGTATTTTTTTACAAGTGTCAATCTATGAAGCCCTCCACATCATATATTCCTTTTCACAACAATCCAAATTTTTAGCCCTTTTTAGCCAACAATTCAAATTCAACCAATTGAGAGAAGAGATATGTGGTTTGGGCTTTTATTGACCCGACCCAATATTTACCCTACCCGAAATCCATGAGAACCATCAGGAAAGGAATCAATTCTTTCTCCTTCAATCCTTTTCATTTTCACAGTCAATGCTCTGCACACCAGCGAAAAAGGGGATTCCCTTTTCATCTTCTCCCACAAATTGCATTCTCCCTAGGTAAACTTTCATCAATTTTGCCTAAAGCTTTGTGGAATCTTATTTTTAAAAAAGAATATCAACCCAATTTGAAGCTAATCTTCTATCACAATTTCAAATAAGCATCTCTCCATTACCCTTTTGTATCATTAATCAACAAATTTCAATTTGATTCCTTTGTTACCTCTGAGTTCTTTCCATTACCAGGATTATCAACACAGAGGATTGAGAATCTGCAATATTATATGTAAGTTTCACTTTCAATTTCAAATATTAGGTTCTGTCTATAAATAGGGGAATGGGAATGGCTTTAAGAATTGCTCACACCACAATCTAATCTCTTATTATTTCACTTTTTCAAAATGGCTTTGTCAACACTTTCAAAAACTTTTGACAAAATTTCTGAAATTAATGATTCAAAATCCTCTTGGAATGTCAAAGCAAAAATTATTAGATTGTGGGTTGTGAAAGACTTCAACAGAAATGATTTGCCATTTTCAGTTGAAATGGTGTTAATGGATGCTGAGGTTTGTTTCTTTGCAATAATACGAATTTCATACTTTGGTATCATAATCACTTTATTTATCTCATGTATTCTTTGAGGTGTTATAAAAGAATTTCAATATGAGGTTTACATTGTTTGGTATCATAATCACTTTTTATATCCATTCACACAAGTCAGTAACACACCATGTTATATTCCACAGACCCATTTTATGCAATATTCACTCTTTTAAATACTCTGAAGCTCAGAATTCTGAAGCCAACTCTGAAGCTCAGAATTCTGAAGCCAACTATGAAGCTCAGAATTCTGAAGCCAACTCTGAACCCAGAATTCTGAAGCCAATTCTACACCTCAGAATTCTGAAGCCAATTCTACACCTCAGAATTCTGAAGCCAATTACATATAGAATTTCATATTCTTGCTGTCAAATTGAATTGGACTGTTTTGTATTTTTAGATTGTCCTTTATGTTGATGTTGATTTTGCTTATTTTCTATTATTTTGTGTTTTGGTAACAGCTTAATGATAATTATTTTCTAATATGTAGGGAGATCGAATTCATTGTTCACTTAGAAAAACCCTATTGTACAAGTTTGCAGAACATATCAAAGAGGGCAGAGTCTATTCATTTGAAAATTTGGACTCTGCCTCAAATGGTGGAACCTATAAAACTACCAAACATGACTACAAACTTACTTTTCAGTTTGGATCGAAAGTAACCCCACTTGGCCCAAACAAACTCACCAACCTATCTCCTTTTAAATTTGTTCCTATTGGTGAAGTCATTAATGGCAGCTATGACAACGATTACTTAGTTGGTAAGTTATATATTGAGATTTAAATGTTATATTATTATTTGTGGGAGCTTAATTTATTTGATGTTATTATCTAATGTTAATTTTGAAATGGTTAATTGTTAGATGTAATTGGAATGCTTACTGGAGTTGGGGAAGAAAGACAATATGAGAGGAGTGGACAAAGCACCAAACTCAATGTCATTGAACTTGAGGCGGATGGGTATATTTTGTTCTAAGCACATATAATATAGAATTTATTATCATGAATAAATAATATTACTATAGTTTAAGATAACTAATGACAAGTATTTTGACTTTTAGGGAAAAGATTCAGTGCACTCTTTTTGGATCTTATGTTGATGAGCTCAACAATTTTCTTTCCACCGGCGAAACACAAAATGCTGTTGTTATCATCATGCTTGGAAAGGTGAAACTATTTCAAGGTATAACCCCATTTACTTTTTTATTTTCTCCATGAATAGTTTTATGTATATATAACTTTGTTTTCTATTTTAATTAAGTCATTGATATGGAATGTGTAGACAAACTTCATATCCAAAACTGCCTCAATTGCACCAAAGTTTTTTACAATCCTGTCAATGATGATGCGACTTACTTAAGGAGTAGGGTGGTTGAAAATGTTGACACACCATCTCCTCTTATCCTTACCCAAATACATGCACAACCTAGAGTTGATCCTCTCCAAGAATTTCTCTATTCCACTCCTAGGAACACTATCCAAGGTCTTCTTAATTGTGAAGAGGTAAATAAGAAATAATATGTAAATCAATATTTTCTAAAAACAATAATCATATTCTTATATATTTAATTTATATGTATTAGGATGCTCTTTTTGTTGTTCTTGGAACTATCAAACACATTGTCAACCATGATAATTGGTTCTATACGGCATGTGCATGCAACAAAAGTGTGTATCCAGATTCGGGCATGTATTTCTGCGAAAAATGTAACAAACATGTCAAAAATGTTTCACCAAGGTAACATTCTTTCTTTATAGATATATATTAATTGTCATTATTAAATAAGTTTCAATCATAAGATGCTAATTTTATTTTTTGTTCATTGTATTTAAAGATTTTCCATCAATGTTCGTGTTATGGATGATACCGACAGCGCCACATTTGTGCTTTTCGATCGTGATGCTGCAATGTTGTTTAACAAATCATGTGCTGATGTATTGCGCAGTCGGGATACCGTAAGTATTTTAAATACGATTAAAATCTAAGCATATATAACTATTATCTAATGTATATTTAATTTTATATCTTTTTTTTTTTACTTTTAGAGGGCTGCAACGAATGTTCTTCCTGCAGAAATTAAAGCATTGGTCAATTCAACATATCTATTCAAAGTTGAGTGCAAAACCCCCGTGAGTCATAGGTTTGAGCCGTCTTTCCGTGTTCGCAAAGTTTGCACCGACATGATTATAATTAATCAATTCAAGTCCAAGTGGGAGCATGAAGAATCTACCTTTGCAAAAAATGCCAATGTGAGAATTTTTTTTTTTTAATCAGTTTCTAAAAATGTTTCACTTTATCAATCAACTTATGCACAATTGAAATATGTATTGGGTTTTAGAATACCTTCAGTTTACAATAACTATGATTTTTTCTTATGAATAGGAAATGAATTCTTTGAGTGCGCTGCATGACACTCAAATTGGATCTTCAGCAAACTATCTTGATACTAACAATGTTGAGCCACTAACAGCAAGTTCTGCAAAGGAGAATGAGTTAAAATTGGATTGTGCAAATTTGGGCATCTCACAAGTAAGTAATCACTTTATTACTCAAAATACTTCCTCTTAAAGTGGAACCAAACATACACTGCTAATTGAACATGATTAGCAGTTTTAGTAAATATAATAGCTCTTTAGTTTTGGAATTTGGTTTAATTGCTTGCTAAATTTTCCTTTATTTTGCTTTGTGATGTTTTTTTGGGTTCTAATGTCAAATTTTGATTGCTGTGTATATGCTAATAAGTTATCAGCTGATTTCTTTTTCATGATAAACTTTATAGTTTGATTACAAGTATATAATACATATATTTCTACTACATAGTATTTAACAAATACTCATATTTTCTAATTTTGTTGTTGTTATTCAATTAGGACTTAATGCCAGCATTCTCTGAAACTGTCATTGATGTTGATGATATCAAAAGTCCCAAAAAACTTGATGCAAAGGGCAAGGCAAAAATGGATAACCATACTACCAAAGGAAAGAGGGTTTCACCCAATGATGAAGTTAATGGACAAGACATTGATGTTGATGACATACCAAGTCCCAAAAAAGTGGATGCAAATGGCAAGGCAAAAATGGATAACCATACTAACAAAGGGAAGAGGTCTTCTCCCAATGATGAAACCAAAACTCAAGACATGAACCTTCCAATTAAGCTTCTCAAAAGGCCAATTAAGATTGAAAAGATCTAATTGCTTAATTTGGTTCTTCATATCATGTGATATTGGCTTTGTTTGCTCAATCAAGATATTATATTATCTATAATGAAGTATCAATTATTATATTTCCTACATTATGTCTTAGGTTTTCTAATTGGCCTTATATTAAGTACTTGAAATGGCCTTTCTATTTTCTTATTTCTTAGGTTTTATTATATCAATCTACTTAAGACCCAATTATATTGGGCATTAGAATTCTCAATTGGCCTTATATTAAGTACTTGAAATGGCCTTTGTATTTAGTAGTGGGCTTAACGATGAGTATCCATTTTGTATTATGTTGTTAAGTGCCCTTTTTGTTAAACTACTGATTATTGTAATATGGCCAAATATGGTCTTCTTAATTGAAGTTAATTTTTATATATCAAGTTCAATTATTTAACTTTTATTTTTTATATTATTTAACTTTGAGTTTCCAAATAATAATAACACAACTGATGTTTTATTATAAGTAGATTCAAAATAATAATATATTTGGTTACCTTTAAAAAGAGTCAAAATAATAATATCCTAGGTACCAGTTTATGTTTTATTTAAAAACTTAGGGGGGGGGGAGTGTATAATCAGGTATAAAAAAATACAACTTATGGACTCTAGGCTCATGCAAAAAAACTTTCTATGGAGATGGATGATCATACTTCCAAGATATCAAGGTTTAGAAGAATGGCTATTAGAAAGAAAAAGAAAAATGAAAATATCAATTCATCATCAGAACGTGTGGTATGTACCAGGCATGAAAAGCAATCTGATGAGTGTGGGTCAATTGATTGAGATAGGTTTTTCAGTTACTATGAAAGACAATCTTCTGAAGCTATATGACGGTAATCAGAAGCTGATTATGGAGTCAGAACAGGGAAGGAACAGAACATTCAAGGTGAATGTTAGAACTGCAGATTCTGAATGTCTTAGTGCAACAAGTGTTGAGAAGGATAGTGAGCTGTGGCACAGAAGATTTGGTCATCTGAATTTCAGAAGCTTGGGGCATCTGAAGTCAAAGAATCTGGTACATGGAATTCCTATAATCAAGAAGCCTGAAAAATCATGCGAGGTGTGCATGAAAGGGAAGCAACCAAGACTGCCGTTTGCATCAGAAGTAGCTCCAAGAGCAAAACATGCCTTGGGAGTAGTACATTCTGATGTGTGTGGACCATTTCCAGTACCTTCACTTGGAGGAAACAAGTATTTTGTATCTTTTGTTGATGAATTCACAAGGATGACATGGGTAACACTCATCAAGTTCAAGCATGAAGTGTTTGCTGCGTTTCAGAAGTTCAAGGTGAAGGCTGAGAAACAGAGTGGTCAGAAGCTGAAGATTCTCAGAACTGATGGTGGTGGTGAGTTTAATTCTAATGAGTTTAAAACTTTCTGTGAGGAGAATGGAATTGAGCATGAGGTTACAGCTCCTTATACTCCTCAACACAATGGTCTTGCTGAGAGAAGAAATCGTACTTTGCTTGATATGGTGAGAAGCATGCTGAAAGAGAAGAAGCTTCCTCATCACTTATGGGGAGAAGCTGTTGCCACTGCAACATATGTGCTCAACAGATGTCCAACGAAGAAGCTGAAGGAAATAGTTCCTATTCAGAAGTGGACTGGAGAGAAGCAAAGTGTTAGTCATCTGAAGGTGTTTGGATCTGTATGCTATAAACATGTTCCAGAAGCCAGAAGACAGAAGCTGGATGATAGAAGCAAAGTAATGTTACTGGTGGGGTACCACAGTACAGGTGCGTACAAGCTTTATTGTCCAGAGACTAATAAAATTGAATTCAGCAGAGACGTCATTGTGAAGGAATCTGAAACTTGGGATTGGAACAAGTCTCAATCAAATTCTGATGTGAGAATCTCTGAGGATGGCTCTGAAGGAGAGTCAGAATCTGAAGGCTCTGAAGATGATTCAGAAGATGGAGATGACTCTGATGGTGATTCTGAATCTGACTCTGACTCTGAAGGCAATTCTGAAGATCAGAATTCTGAAGCCAACTCTGAAGCATAGAATTTTGAAGCCAACTCTGAAGCTCAGAATTCTGAAGCCAACTCTGAAGCTCAGAATTCTGAAGCCAACTATGAAGCTCAGAATTCTGAAGCCAACTCTGAAGCTCAGAATTCTGAAGCCAAGTCTGAAGCCCAGAATTCTGAAGCCAATTCTACACCTCAGAATTCTGAAGCCAATTCTGAAGCTCAGAATTCTGAAGCCAATTCTGAAGGTCAGAATTCTGAAGCCAATTCTGAAGGTCAGAATTCTAAAGCCAATTCTGAAGGTCAGAATTCTGAAGCCAATTCTGAAGGTCAGAATTCTGAAGCAAACTCTCAAGGTCAGAATTCTGAAGAAAGAATTTCTGAAGGTGTTCAGAGGCTACAGAGAATCAGAAACATCCCAAGAAGATTTGCAGGATTTGAAATGTTGCAAGACACTGAAGTAGACTCTGAGGGACAAATTAATTGAATTGCAAGACTCTTATGGCTAATTAAAAAAATGATGTAGAGACTTTTTATTAATTATGGTGATTACTTCACCTTATTGTTTATCAAATGTATTAGACCTGATTATTATATTATTTCTATATGCTATGTCACTAACTTATTTAATTATGGTATGATGTGTTAAGTAAGAAGACCATACTTTTATTTTCATGTTCTATATTATGGAGACTTTGTTTAATGTAATTAATGGAATGAGGAACCAATTTACACACAGAATATTATTAACATATTTGACTAGAAGACAATATTTAGTAAAGAATCAACTCTCCAAAATATGACATAGTACTCACGTTTTTGGTTGAGCACAAGATGACATATACATAGAGAAATTTTTAATAGAGAATATTTTGGAAGGATTCCTTTACCATCTTACTTTTCTATCATTCCTTCATTATTTACTATCTTTTTTTCACATGGCTCAACCATACCCAAAAGCATATCTTACATATCTCTACAAAAAGAATATTTTGAAGTCAAACAACTCCATAACAATTCACTATAAAACAAAGAATATAAATATGTTCAATCACTATCACAAGTAGTTGGAATCTATACTATATGGAAAGTAGTAAATAGTCAATGGCACAAAACCATATCCTCCACCGAAAAATAAAAAAAAAAAAAACCCACAAAATGACACAAGTTCTACCTCCAAATTTCACAACAAGCATATTAATTTGCCATAAGAAAAAGTAACTTATCTCATGCAAAAAAACTTTCTATGGAGATGGATGATCATACTTCCAAGATATCAAGGTTTAGAAGAATGGCTATTAGAAAGAAAAAGAAAAATGAAAATATCAATTCATCATCAGGTTATATTATGACTTTCTTTATATTAGTGTTTTAAGGTCTTTTCATTTAATATTAGCTTACATTCTAACTTCCATGATAACTAATTTGTTACTACAAATTTCAGAAAATGTGTCTCCAACAAATATCATGCCAACCATTAATTCATACATAACTATTGATTCATGCAATGAAGGTAAGGCATAACTTTAGTTCATATTGGTTTTTTAAATTATTCTAATGTCAAAGTTACAAAAATAAAAATGTCATATTTCTTTCAATTGAGATTAATTTTTTCTAAAATAATTTTTATATAGACATTGCTAAATTTCGGAATTCAACCATTTCAAATGGAGTTGATAGCACTCAATTGAAATCAACCGGTGGAAAAAGAAAGGCTAACAGGATTCCTTTGTCACCTTTAAATACAGGTAATATTCTTAGTTAAAAATATTATTTTCCATTAGATTATACAATGTATTAATGGAACATATTTTTTATCATTCCTTCATTATTTACTATATTTCTTTTTTCAGATGGCTCAACCATACCCAAAACCATAACACAAACATGTGATAGTAACATTTCAGTTAAAAGAGCAAAAAATCCTAATCATGTCAAATTCACTCCAATTTCTAACGTGTTTTCTAATATTCAAAATTCAAGTGGAGAATCATCACAAAATGGAAATGCAAGACATGGACAATCAGGTTATTTGTTTATTTTCAATGTAATGTATTACAAGTTTGATATTTAACCATGAGTGTTTCTTTTATTTTTATTACTTTCATTTAGGTTGGTTATTGTTTTAAATATCATACTCTAAAATAAAAAAATATCAAATACTTATTGAGCATAATTTTTTCAGGAAAATCTAATTTCGATTCATGTGAAGTTATTAATTCCTTAGAGGATGTTTTAAAAAAGAAACCTGCACCTAAGACAAGAAAGAGAAGCATATATATTGGTGTCAAAAGATTGGACTTTGATGATATCCATCTATCTAATGGTATGTATGAATAGATATAGTTATATTGTGTACTTAAATTTATCCTCTATTAATATGTACTCATAAATTCTATAATTTTATTGCGGCAGAAAACTCTAATGGTGACCATACAAAAATTGTTTTTAAAGCTAACATGTATGAAGATGCTGAAAAAGCAGGTATATATTGAAACTCATATAATATTTGTTATAATAATTATTTCTTTATGTCAATAGTTTTTTTACTACAAATTTATGTATAGAGTGCGTCAATTTTGGTCAACCGGAGTTTACTTGCATATATTGTCATGCCGAATTATGGTTTGAAGAAAGAGCAGATAAAACACAGCGTGTCCATAACGCAGATTTTTCTATTTGCTGTCAAAAAGGTCAAGTTGAACTACCACTTCTTAAAAGACCACCAAAATTGCTCTTATCGTTAATAAGAGGAACTGATCGTAGAAGCAAACATTTCAAGGAAAATATAAGGACCTACAACAGCATGTTTGCATTTACATCAATGGGTGGTAGAATTCAAAATAAAATTAATAATGGTAGAGGTCCTCCGCAGTTTATTTTGGGTGGTCAGAATTATCATAGAATTGGAACTTTGCTTCCACAAGAAGGAACCGTCCCCAAATTTGCTCAGCTATACATTTATGATACACAAAATGAAGAAAATAATAGAGCTTCTCATTTTAGGTATAATGTTTTATACTTCATAATTTCAGTACTCTATCAAAATAGCAAAAAAAAAATTAAATTCAAGTTAAATCAATAAGTTTTGTGAATTTTGTAGGAACAACAAAAATAATTTCAAACAATGGAAATAAGGTGTAACAAAATTGTACGAAAATTTCTGTAGGAGCCCGTGCAATGCACGGGTTTTGTAACTAGTTCAACACAACCAGCAGCAACAGGTGGTGTCTCCATCCTTCTCAATCGTTGAGATTTTTTCTTTCCATTCTTCCTCGATCTATGTACTATTGAGGTTTGTCGTATTTTGAGAGATTTAGCGGTGTAGAATGAGAGGGAGCTGCATGTTGAGCAGAATTATTGTTGTACCAATTCTTATCATGCAGGATGAGACAATTGTTGTGGGGGTCCAACATATATATAATGAAAAAAATATGAAAAATAAACACAAAATCAGCCATTTATTTCTCGCCGTTAAAATTCCATGTACATGAAACTAGCTTAATGCTACTTTGGACCACTTATAAGCTATCAATATTATTATAATAAATATGAATTCTACAAAATTTATTATTGGATTGAAAATTTATATCATATAGATTATTAATAAAAAAATTTAAAAAAAATTGAAACTCAATGATATCTTATTGAGACCTATAAAGATTAATGATATTTAATAAAAATATATAAATTTTTAATCTTAATGGCTCTTAATAACATTATCAAATGATTTTCAATTTTTCAAGTTTTTTTTTTTTTATGAATGATCTATATGATATAAAATTTAAATCCAATTATAAATTTTATAAATTTGTATTCGTTATAGTGTTATTCACGATTGATTCACCATGAACCACTTGAAAAAGTGATCCATATTAGAATTTTCTCATGAAACGAATGGCAAAAAATTATTTAGACAAATTGATGGGACTATATAAGGAATTAAAATGATCAGGGTCAAACTAAACATTATTTTAGGGTATTTGTTAAACATACAAAAGAGAAAATGAAAGAGAAAATTAATGTTTGAAAGACAATTTTCTAAAATTTTAAGGTGTTGAATGCACAAACTTTAAAAAATTTCCTTATTGCTACCTTCGTCCTATATATAAGAAAAAATTGACTTTTTAAATTCATCGTGTAATTGATGTATTTAGACCCCACAAGGGTTAATAGACTTTTATACCCCTGCAAAGTAGACGAGTTGTATGTTACCCATGTAATTTATTTTTTTTGAGATTACCCCATGCAATGTGTTTTTATTTTTTTCACAGTTGATTTTATCCCTGTAATGTTGTTTTGTTTTACCCGGAGATAAAATGAACTACGAAAAAAAAACACATTGCAGAGAGGTAATTTCAAAAAAATAAATTATAGGCCGTAACGCAAATCTCGCCTATTTTGTAAAGGGTAAAAGTCAATTACTATTAACGCTCTAGACAATAATATAGTCTAGATACATCATTTTCAAAATGAATCTAAAAAGATAAACGTTTTTTATATATAAGATCGAAATGAGTAATATGTTTAACTAATATCCTAAGACATTGTTTAGCATTTTTCAAATGATAATTATAAGTGTTACATAACATGTAAGAAAAAATAGCTTAAATATAATCTTGTAGCAACAAAATTTTTGAAATGTAAGATATCAAGATTGAACTCAAAATTTCTCCTTTCTACGTACTTAAAGTTTGTGAGTCGAGTCAATATACATGTTGAACAAAAATATTAGTTCATGCATAAAGGAATGACAGTTACAAACAAAGAAAAAATAGCCTAAATTATACAATATTTTTTTTATCGTTTATCATAATTCATTTTGATATTTTATCACTTACAAATTTTGTACTTTTCCATCAATCAATTTAGTCCCTATTGTTAAGTGACCGTTAGTGGTCCCTAAACTATTAAAATACTTCAATTTAGTCTCCAAACTATCTTAAAAAACAACAAAAAATAGTCTCTAAACTATCATAAAAAACTACAAAATCATCCTTTAAAACTTATGTAGTAAAAGATCAAATAAATTTGCATCCTCAACAACAACTAGTATCCCATTAAAATCACAAACCTGAGTCTCTCTAGTCCATTGAACTTTTAAACCTCGTCATCCCTATCATTCTAGCAATGGTACGTTTAACATAAAACTCATTCTTTTGATCAATACATTGATCTTGTTTAACCATAAATTAAACCATAATCCATTCATTCGTTACATAAGCCAACTAAACCGTAATTCATCAAATTCATTACATAAAAGTCAACTAAACCATAATCCATCAAAAGAACTAAATAGAAGGTTCAAACAAAAGCACTAAGTAGAAGGCACTTCATTGCAAAAAATCAAATATCATTAGCAAGTATCAAACAAAAGCACTAAGTAGAAGGTCCTTCATTGCAAAAAAACCAAATATCATTAGCAAGTATCAAACAAAAACACTAAGTAGAAGGTCCTTCATTGCAAAAACACAAGATATCATTAGCAAGTATCAAACAAAAGCACTAAGTAAAAGGTCCTTCATTGCGTGTTCCTCGGCTTAATCCTGGAGTCGGCATGAATCTCATTGGCATTGTCTCATTTGTGTTGTTGTATGCTTTCATCGGATCTACAAGTTCCGGACTGACTACGCTATTTGTGACAACTACGACTGGTTTAAAAACTGGATTCTTCGGTCTCCACAACAGTCCTGCACCATTAATATTTATAGTTTTACCTAGTGTAGGTTTTGCGGCAGGTGCAACAACACGCTGATTCACCTTTGCAGCAGCTTGCTTTGTCACTGGTGCAGCAGCTTTAAAACATACCATTGCTAGAATGATTGGGATGACGAGGTTTAAAAGCTCAATGGACTAGAGAGACTCAGATTTGTGATTTTAATGGGATACTAGTTGTTGTTGGGGATGCAAATTTATTTGATCTTTTACTACATAAGTTTTAAAGGATGATTTTGTAGTTTTTTATGATAGTTTAGAGACTATTTTTTGTTGTTTTTTAATATAGCTTGGGGACTAAATTGAAGTATTTTAATAGTTTAGGGACCACTAACGATCACTTAATAGTATGGACTAAATTGATGGATGGAAAATAGTTTAGGGACTTTTTAGTTACTTTTAATAATTTAAGAATTAAGTTGGTGAGAGAACGATAGTTCGGGGACTAAATTACATATTTACTCATTGTCAAATTAAGCACAATCAAAATCGAATGTAGCGGCATCAGTCTCAAAATTTTAAAACTAGTTTAAGGGTTCAAAATTTTGAACCATAAATTTAAAATAATAGTCATATATTTTTAATATTCACAAAATATCAAAAATATATATATATATATATATCGATAGATTAGTGATATCCTTCAAATAGTCGGGAATAGTCATGAGCACAATAGTTGGGGACAAAAATTGTCTTGTAGTAATAAGATTTTTTATAAGTTAATATCTACGCGTTAGTTATGATGTGTGTGACAAAACATGTAAAATTGTGAATCCTGGTTCCACCTATATATAATGTCCTAAGGTTCAAACCAACCCACCAAAACACAAAGACAAACACATCAATTTTTAACAACTTATTATTGATACATTCATTTTGTTACATTAAATAAACCAAGAATCATGATCTCTTCAATCAAATGCACAACATCATCATCACTCACCACTTCTACTTTCTCAAGCACAAAACTTCCTCTTCCAAGGTCTCAATTTTCAATTCTACCAACCATTCAAAATGTTGAACAAAACATGGATTTCCCTCTACTTTCTTCCAAGAAACCTCTCCACCTTTCATCAATTAATAATTTTGCATTATTGACAAAACCCAAAAGAAAGAATGTTACTAAGTGTCAAGCCTATGAGGCTGATAGATCAAGACCACTAGAGATTAACATTGAGCTACCTAATGAAGAATCAGCTCAAAAACTTAAAATTGGATTGTATTTTGTTACTTGGTGGGCTTTGAATGTTGTGTTCAATATATATAACAAGAAAGTTTTGAATGTTTTTCCTTATCCTTGGCTTACTTCAACTTTGTCCTTAGCTGCTGGTTCTCTCATGATGTTAATCTCATGGGCCACTAGAATTGCTAATGCCCCAAAAGTTGATTTGGATTTCTGGAAAGCCCTTTTTCCTGTAAGAAAATCACCACATTTCCTTTTACCTCTAAATATTGTTTCCACATTTAACTGGCAATGACAATTTAGATTGAAGACTTGTTTGGTGTCAGACATAGATTCATGTAGTTACATTCAATTATTTGTATTTCTTAAATTATTATTGGTGCCTAAATATCACCTATGAAACACGAACACTGGACACGACAAAGACACTGACATTGATAATTTGAGAAAATGACATAATTCAATGTAATTATGTGTTTGGTGTCAGTGTCTCACAATGACATGTATCTTACACTGCAACATGTCTTACGAAGAGCATTCGTGCTTCATAGAGTTTAGTGTTTTTGGTGTCACTTTTTAGTATCACCATTCACCGGTACTTCAAAGTTTAAACTGAAAACACATATGGTACATACCTGACACATGTCAGTGTTCGATACTGAAACACATAATTCTATTTAATTAATTTCATTTCATAAGCTTGAATTATTAGTGCTTGACAATGAAATTTCAAAATTTGTATATAGGTAGCTGTAGCACACACAATTGGACATGTTGCTGCAACTGTGAGCATGTCAAAAGTAGCAGTTTCATTCACTCACATCATCAAGAGTGGAGAACCAGCTTTCAGTGTTCTAGTATCAACATTCTTGCTTGGAGAAGCATTTCCCATGCCAGTTTACCTATCATTATTGCCAATAATTGGAGGTTGTGCACTAGCTGCTATAACTGAGCTCAACTTCAACATGATTGGTAAGAATCAAATCACAATTTTTCCTAAAGAAACATTTTTGGTAATTCAATTTCAATGCTCTAAATAGACTAATTAATTTTTCAGGATTTATGGGAGCTATGATATCAAATTTAGCATTTGTATTCAGGAATATATTCTCAAAGAAAGGGATGAATGGAATGAGTGTTAGTGGAATGAACTATTATGCTTGTCTTTCAATGTTCTCTCTATTAATTCTCACACCTTTTGCCATTGCTGTGGAGGGTCCTAAAGTTTGGGCTGCTGGCTGGCAAACAGCTGTGTCTCAGATTGGTCCCAATTTTGTATGGTAAGCAAGCAGAATACTCCGCAAATTTACGTGTCAGTTCAGTGATAAGAATTTAACCTTTGACATTTTAAAATGATATAGTTTAAATTCCCTCAAGAGTCGATCATTAGTGTCACTTTAATCAATAATATTTTTTCTAAATTGCATTTTTGGCTTCTAACTTTTACAAACTTGCAATTTTGGCCCCTACTTTTCATAATAGCATTTTTGTCCCACTAACTTTCAATATGTGGCAAGACATGCTGACGTAACATGTAAGTCACTGTCCACATATGCATTGACTTGGTCAAAATCAGGCGGGTCGACCTTTTGCAAAAGGGGCCTAAGTTAGGGGGCGGAAATTGCTATTATAAAAGTTATGGGTCAAAATTGTAAGTTTGTGAAAGTTAGAGGTCAAAAGTGCAATTTAACCTAATAATTTTCACGTATCCCAATATTATTGGAAAGAAAAATTAATCTTTTGGAATTTTATTTTGTTTACAGGTGGGTGATTGCACAGAGTGTGTTCTACCATTTGTATAATCAAGTCTCATACATGTCACTTGATCAAATTTCTCCCTTAACATTCAGCATAGGAAACACAATGAAGAGAATTTCTGTAATAGTCTCTTCCATCATTATCTTTCACACACCACTTCAACCTATCAATGCTCTTGGAGCAGCAATTGCAATTCTTGGTACCTTCATCTATTCACAGGTGCATTCTCATTTCCTTCTAAACTAATTTTGCTTCTTTGTATTTTGAGGGTACAATTAATTAACATAGTTTTGTTGATTTTGTGAAAGAGCAGGCTAAACAGAACTAAGGTTGTGGTTTTGAAGCTGTTGTGGAAAAAACAAAGAGAATGATGACTCATGTGTGGAGCTTTAAGGGTATAAATTATGTTATTAGAAATTAGAATATGATTAGGACTATGATGTTGATTAGAGAGTGTATTAAGTTGTTAATAGGAATTTAATTTCATTTGAGGCTATTGTAAGAGTGTTTGTAATATTGTTTTTATATGTGTAGATGAGTTTTCCGTTGCTTTCATGTAACCAAGAATTTTAAGGGACGTAGAAAGAGTTATAAGAACGAAGAATTGAGTCAACTCTAAAAACTAACATAACCATTAACGTAAAAGAATTAGAGATGAAATACATGAAGAAACTAGTGGAAATAGGACTTCAATCTTGTACCCAAGCTTCAATCCATGTTTTTCAATTTTCAATTCATGTTCTCCAAGCTCCAACAATGATTTTTTGACCCTTTTTCCTCTCCAAATTCGTAACCCCTTTTCAATTGAACAAGTCTCCCTTTTATAGTGCAAGAAATGGGTCAAAAACAGCTTCCAACAGCAAACAGGCTGTGTGCCACGCCTACACAGCTGCATGCCACACCCCAAGGCAGAGGTAAAAAGGCAGTAATGCGTTCCACACCCGGGGAGGATAGGAATGCATCGATTTTGCTGTTTTTCTTCCACTACAAGCTACCTTTCATCCTAAGTCTTTTACACCTCAATTATGATCAAAAACCACTTCAAAACTGAAATTCCGGCACGCAGGAAACAAATGTTGAATGAAATGTTCCAACACTATAAATGTTGAATGTGATGTTGGAACATTCACAATACGATAATCAACTTAAGCAACAGTAAATAAACGACACAAAGTAAAGAACACAGTATGTTGTTAACCCAGTTCGGTGCGCAACGCAACCTACTATGGGGATACCAATCCAGGAAGAAAATCCACTATAATAGTCCTAGTTTAAAGACCTCAGCAAACACCCCGTTTACATCTTATCACCTAGACACTACTCGTGCAACTTCTACCTAAGAACTTCTAGATATGACAACCTTTGGTCACTTCCAATAACAGTACAGCCAACATCGTTGATCAATTAACAAACCAATGATGGAGACATTCTCCTAGAAACTAGAATACTCGTACCGATAAAGGCTTAGAGTGATCACAATAAACAACCAATCTCCGTCCTTTAAAGCTTTGGAGAGATTCACAAATTACAACTCAAAAACAATCCTAAGCTTGCATCAAGGTGATACAAGAAAGTCTCACAATTAACATAGACTCAAAACCCTAAAAACTCTATTTCTCAATGATGGCTCAAGTTGTTCAATTGGATTTTTCGTCCTTGCTTTTATACTCTGAAGTAGCACAAGATTAATCTTCAATTTGGGCATCAGAAAATGCAGCCGATCCACAAAATCTCCAGCTCACATACTATTTAATCAAATATATTGTTTCCATAAATATTTCCAAATATATCGGAACAAATACAAAGTTTTCTAAAATATTAGAACATCTTTAGGAAATAATCACAACGTTGATTCTGGACAGACACACATCTTGGTGCATAAGTAAAAAGATATGGTTTCCTTATATAAACAAATCGCGTAATTATGGCGCGAAATCAAGGCACACTGAAGACGTCCCAAATGTTGAAACATTATATCAAACAACATGTTTGTATATTTGTTTTAGCAAAATAATGCCAACACACAAAACACCAACGAAAACACCTCTAAAACTCTATTGAAATGATCTTAAAATGAAATAACTCACTTCTTCCTCGCTCCAGGTCGCCTAGCAATGTGTTAATTTGGGAAAAATGACACTTTATGTCTTGGCTCGCCTCTGACTCACTTTGCGCGCCTAGAGAATTGGCCTAAACTCCGTTTTAGAATTCTTTCATCAATTCATTACCTTGAAGCTCCAAAACCTAGAGAAGTGAATGGAAATAGGTCAAAGTAGCTTGTCTGGTACTCAATATAAAAACTAAATATTTACACAAATTCAAGTAAGTAATAAGTGCCTTTAAATCGGGTTCGAATTCTCCGTGTGCCACGTTTTGTGTTGGGCCGGTCCATTCAGAGCAAAAAAAATAATTTGGCTTTAACGGGTACCTCCGCGAGTGGACGGTGGAATTGATGTCCCTCAAATTAGTCAGTCGTTGTACCGGATATCGAATCTTCGAAAAATAAAATAAAATATAATTGCCTTTAAATCATAAGTGAGATAACGTAAATTTGACAATTATCAACTCTCCCCAGCTTAAAAATTTGTTTATCCTCAACAAAAGTCCTCAAAAAATTACTAAAAACGAGTTCAAATAAGATGCCCACTCATTTTCAAGATTTGTAATCAATCAATCAATAAAATCCAAATTTTATGAGGGCCAAGTGATAGCGGCTGCAAATTGGAAGAAAGAGCTTACCCTAACCCTATGGTTGCTAAAGATTATGGTGTAGTGAAGGGTCTCCAATTTGCCAAGGACATGTTTCAAAAATTGTGTTCTCTAGTTGGATTGTGTTTTGGTTGTTAAGGATTGCAACAAAAAGTTCATCTTCAAGGTTATGCTTATCACTATGTGCGTGAAGTTTGGAATTTAAGTTTAAATTTTCCTTATCAATAATTCTTTCATGTTAATAGAGTTGGAAATTTGTTTGCCCACTCTTTAGCTAAAATGACTATTTCTAACATGGAGGGGTGTGAATAGAAGAATTTCCCCAATCTCTTGCAAATGTGTATTTCTCTTTTCTCTTTTTTTTTTTTTTCTTTTTTTTTTTTTAGCTTTTTGAGCCCTAGTCTTTCCTAATAGTATAAGTTGCTTTTTTTATTATTAAAAAAACTAGTTTTGAGACCCGTGCATTCGCACGGATCTATCGATTTTTTTTTTTTATAAAATATTGTTAAAATATAAGTGACGTAGTGTATAAAAAAAAATTAACGTTGTTCTGCTATTTTTTTGTAAAACTTATTAAATTAAGTAAAAAAAATTATTAAAGCAATTGTCCCGTGTATGATTTTTGTGCAATAAATTATAATTAATAATAATAAAAATTTATTATTCAATTCTTTTTTTATTAAATCAATTGTCCCGTGTATGATTAAATTTTTTTATTAAAACAATTGTCCCGTGTATTATTATAATATATATTTATCAATAATATATTCATCAACAATTGTTCCGTGTATTATTATAATATATTATTCAATTCATTTTTTTTGGTACAAATACCTTTTTTTTATTAAAGAAATTGTCCCGTGTATGATTAATTTTTTTTATTAAAACAATTGTCCCGTGTGTTATTATAATATATATTTACCATGTAATTATTAATATAATATATATTCATTAATAATATACTTCTCCTGTATTTTTTATATAAAAGTAGACAAAAATAGAGTTAATTTTTTTTATAATAAATATAGAGTACAATTTAACTATTATATTAGTAAATTGGAAGATATAATTAATTTTTTTACGAAATAGAAGATTTGAAATATTTTTAAGAATTGATGAGGACAAATTAAGATTTTTAGTAGTAATTCCTTTAATATATTTGACCCGTTTGAATTTGGCTTATTTTTAAGCTTATGAAAATCCTTTATGATTATAATTTATAAATAAACTTTTATGTTATTTCATAATTTTTTTTACGCATGTTAATTCATAAGATTTCACTGTCAAAAATAATATCTTTATAAGTTTTTATATGTTAAATTGAGTTACTATTTTTTTATTAGAAAAAAAGTTATTATTTTTGACACGTATCTTTTATGGTGATTTTTTTCTATTTTTATGCGTAAATTAATTTTTTTTCCTATTTTTGAAGTTAAGATAGATTGGATTATTTTTTTTTTTTTTAGAAGTGGTTTTCGTTGCTATGTTTATGAAAAATTTCTTTTATGCTTATCTTTTATTTATTTTTTGTTTAGAGATGTAGTTTTTAATGCTATTTTAGTGGAAAGTATCTTTCAGATTTTTTTTATTAATTTAGAGTTAAAATTACACTTAGAGGCGCAAAACTCGAAACACCGTTAAAAGTG